>OZ007588.1:274825788-276025788 GCA_963931845.1 Maratus michaelseni
GTCACACGGAATACAGCGATAGTCCAGTTCCTGCCATACTCCGTTTCTTTAAATTTCCGGTACCACACATGAATTGTTTTGTCAGTTGGTCCCTGTTTTCGATATTTATTACGAAAGGCCCGTTGAACTGACACCACTGATTCAGATTTAAAGAAACGGAGTATGGCAGGAACTGGACTATCGCATGGATGTATGCCGTGTGACCAAGGGTTCACACATAGAACACCTGTAATGTATGTAAGTAAAACTTGAATAGTTTCGGAATAATTTCATATGTTTCTTTTTTTCATATTCGTCTTCGTTTTTTTACTATAACGTTTCGAAACCCCGGAGGGAATTATGAATGACCCTGTATAGTTAGTACCCTGGAGTGGCATGTTTTGTCCGGCGGTTCAACGTACGACTGTTTCGTGGTCGAGCAGGTACGGTTGGTCGTTACTGACAAGTTGATGAAATGGAGGTTGTATTTGAAAGGATAAAGTCATCGGATCGGGAACCGAGGAAAGATATGGTTTTATGTTTAATTAAAGTTTGGTTTTACATTAATGGAATTTATTAAATGTTAATATTTATTTTTTATATAATTGAGTTTATTTATTGAGAATATCGTTAAAGTAAATTAAATGTTTCTTTTGAGTTTTATTTAAAACATTTAATTAAAAGTTTTTTATTTTAACAGTTAATTAAAAGCATATTTTTTTCATCGTTGGTGCTCTAGTTTTCACATCCGGAATATAAGATATAAGTTTAATGGTCTCAAGATATATTGTGTAAGTTTTAAGCATTCTGTTTTGACAAATGCAAATATAAATTAAATGTTAATGAGACATCGTTTTGACTTTGGAATATTGAAGATATGTATTTTATTTTGAACATGTTTTTACTTGGTAAACTTGAATAAATCTTGATTAAGTTTAATTCCTTTTGTCTGTTGTTATTTCATCAATATCTTAGAAAACTTTCAGTTATCTTTATTTTTGCTTTTGAACATTTTAAAACCTTGGTCAATTACAGCATCAACGCACCACTTGTGCCGATGCTCTGCTTACTTCATTAATTACCTTAGGGTTTAAAATAACACATATGTCATATACGCGCCAGTTTGGCGCGATTGCAACAAAACGACAATTTTATGCCTCACATGGTAACCCGGGTATTTTGTTTATATTGCTGTTTATTTACTTTTATTTTTTATTTTAATTCTATAAATTGTTTTTATTATGTATATCAATATTTATTTATATCAAACTATCATTTATTTATTTTTATTTCCTCTTTTTAAATAATAGAAGCTATTTCACTTATTACGTTATTTTATTTTTATATTGAAATAAAAAATCGCGTGCTATTATTCCATACTATTTGTAACTAATATTCAAAAACAAAGTTTTCGCCAAATTGGCGGGGGAAAAAATCGCGCCAATGTGGTGCGTATATGACATCTGTGCCCAATAATCATGGATTTAATTAATTTTGTAATATGCAGTGCAACCAAAACAATTTTGATTAAATCAGTACAGATATCGCAGAAGCACCGGACTGGGGTTAATTTTTGGCACATAAATCACGATTTTTGCTTTCTATGGCAATCTGGTGTTTTATAATAAAACTAGCTGTTACCCGTGACTTCGTGCACGCAACATTAAAAGAAGAATAAATACACTAATTAAGCAAATTATTTCACTCCCTATAATTAAGAACGTTAATAATTAACTAACTATTTAGCACATTTCATAGGAGACAATACGGTATTTTTTGTTATAGGGACCTTGACATAACTCCGTCTTAAAAATGTGAAATTTTGTGCCAAATAATCGCGAAAATGAAATTGCAACCAATGCAAAAAAGAGGACCAAATAAAATCGTGGAAATTGAAGACGAATTGAATAAAAACAAATGTCAATTTTACCTGATAAACAATTTTACTTTTAACGCCTTTGTGAAACGTTTTAACAGCACATCCTTCAAAAAAACATTAATTGGAAATAGTATATGCTCTTTCTTTAAATTCAAAACTGCCTCGTTGGTTTAATGTATAGCTGAAACAAATCTTGTTTTCAAAATGACAGTATGTTGACAGGCAATTTTTGTTCTCCAGAATAAATTGATTCATGAAGTTCGAATATGTGAAAATATGTTTTTATTTTTCGGATAATTTACTGAAATCCAGATTTTGTTTTCACCATCTATTCAAAATGAAAATAAATTCTGTTTTTCCGTTTTAATGAGAAAATGGTGTAAAAAATATACTGATCTGTTTTATTTCTCCTTTTTTATACACAAATATGGAGTAATTTACTTTCAGTGTTTAGAAAAACTTCGTTAAAATTATAAAAAAAAATCTTGGCATCTAATTTAATTTTTTAAATTCTGAGAGTTTGTGACAATAGTCTAGGAATAGTTTCGAAATACGAACACATGGTCAGATTTTAATTAATAGATTCTTATGATGTGATTTTTAGCAGAAAACTCTCATCTGTATATAACGGATACTCATGCTTAATAATCAGTATAGATAAAAAAAAAAAAAACATTTAAATTTTTCGTTATAAATATGGCGTGAAACTCATCTACTTTCTATACTTACTGATCCTTGTATTATTAATGTAAGGAGTTGATTTACACTCATTTTAAAACTTAAAGGAAAATTCCCGTTTTAATACAAATATAACGTTTCTTTTCCCCCAGAGAAATCCCTTTTTAATGAATAATTCTTGTTATTTTTCTTTTCCGGGCAATTAACTTCAATACTGGCATAGGGGAAATTATGTTACATTAACGAAATAACATTAAATCTTTAGGTTTTATCAACAAAAATGGAACTGTTAACATTGGTCATTTTTTTTAGGTAATCGAGTATTTCTTTTAGTTTTAAGAATGAAAAAAACTTTATCGCTATCCATGACATCATTTTCGACATGGATAATTTTGCGAAGAATATTATTGACATTTGCTAGCCATTTTCTATTGAAACTTCTTTTTACTTTTTTAAAAATTAAATTAAAAAATACGGCATAGTTATATTAGCCGTGCGCAGACGGTAAAACGCAAAGTATTGTTACCATACAAAAGAAAAAGAAAAGTGAAGAAAAAACCCAAGATCGTTTTATTTCACCAATCAAAGCATATCTGCTTTATTTTAGATGTATGGCGTCATATTCGCCTGTTTCTTATGGTTACGCATATTGAAACCTTGTATTATTATCAAAAACTAAAAAAAGTATGTTTTATTTCTAATAATATTATTTAATCTTCTTTTTAATTCTTTAATTTTTGTATTTCATTTTCATTTTTCACGTGAAAAATTTTCAATTGTAACCAAATTGTTGATTAAAAATTATTATTTCGGGTTTTGAATTAGTTTTGGCAACGATAAATTATTAGCAACGGTAAAGTAAATTTAACCATTTTAAAATATTATATGAAAAAAAGTCCATTTATTCTCTATGAAAATAAAGAAATTTTGAATTATTAAGAAAAATATTTGAATAAAATAAACAAAACCAAGCCTATGTTAAAGATACAGGATCATTAAATGCTCCATTTTGACGCTGGCTTCAGCCTAACATTTGCACACAATGAGATTTATAATATTATTAGGATTGAATATGTGTGTAAATAAATAAAATAAAATAGGTACTTTTATGTTAGCTGGGTGTCAGGGATAACTTTCCAAACCTTGTTTCAATTGGAATCATTTAAATTGCAACATTTTACGTGAAATTTGTTATTCATATTGATATGTTTATGTTTATATATTTTATTATGATTATATTTTAGCTAATTTTAAGTAAATTTTTAAGATTTTATATTACAATGTTAAAATATTACCTAGTTGATATTAGATAATGTCAAAAGATTGGCGAACCACAGAGTTTAGAGAATAAACTCTATGCATCGCAACAGTGGGAGTTGCCAACTTTATGACGTCATAAGTAGAAGTAAAAGTTTAATTGAAAATTACGGCTAATTAATTAAATTTTCGAACAAACGCATGTACGATAACAAATCTGTGTCCAAATATCTTTCATAAAAAAAAAGAATGGTGTAATTTGATGCAGTAGTTTGTTCTCATGGATTGTCGAAAGAAAACGCTTAGCGTTTTAAATATATAGATTTAACTTGCGAATTAAAAAATTCGGACTAAAAGCCACGTGCTTTTAATATTTATCATTTCTCTTTTATCATCGCAACCACAGAGTTTAGAGAATAAGCTCTGTGCATCGCAACAGTGGGCATTATCTAAATTACCGACTTTATGACGTCATCTATGCTATTAAAAACCGTTCGCGTATCTATCTATGTAACCTCAAAAACCGCAGGGCGCAGAGCTACGAAATTTTGTCCAAGGGTAGCTGGTAGGGGGCCCATGAACGATTGGGGAAAAAATTTTGAAAATTTTAAATAGATTTTTGATAGATTAAATATTAATTAAAATCCATCAACAAAAAGATCTCATCAAAAATACGCTTTTTAATCTTCGGTTGGTTGGTTGTATAAAATCTTCGCAGAAGTCATTAAATAAATCAAGATAGCGATCATTGTAATTGGAAGTCCAGTGTTTAAAATCCATGGATCAGAGATTATATGACATGTAGACAATCAACTTAATTATTGAGTGTTGCCAAATGCTAAAAACTTAATTTGAAAGGATTTTACCGACTTAATGAATGATAATTAACTGGGTTTAAGGGTTTTTCTACATGACATATATTAGTATGAAAGAGATTATTAATACAGAAAACTTATTTAACAAAAGAAAATAAAAAAAATGCACAGTAGTAATTTTTTTTTCTAAATCGTACAGTTATTGAACAACTCAACATTTTAACAGTGGAATTAAATTCATTTTATTCACATTTTAGAATTAAATTCATTAACTCCCATGCGTAGAATGGGTTAAACAGCTAGTTAGCAGAAGTAAAAGTTTAATTGAAAATTACGGCTAATTAATTAAATTTTTGAACAAACGAATGCACAATAACAAATCTGTGTCCAAATATCTTTCATTTAAAAAAATAATGATGTAATTTGATGCAGTAGTTTGTTCTCATGGATCGTCGAAAGGAAACGCTTAGCGTTTTAAATATATAGATATTTTCTATTTGAAAAATAGCAAATTAAGATGTTTTGTGAGGTTACGATTAAATAATAATAATTTAAAAGATTCATGTTCAATAAATAGCAAATCACAGCAGATATTTTGTAAAAACATGTTTTTCAGAATCTTTGACCCATGAAACATGTAAATCTGTTGAAAACCGGAAGTCGAAAAAAATTTCTAATACATTACTTTCTTCTATTATAGATAGAAGAAAGTAAAAAAGTGTATAAAATAACACTAATCCCTATTTCACCACTATCATATATTTCTGACAAAAAATGATGACAAATATCAGTGTGTTTTGTGTGTGAATAGTAGCCTAGATTCTATACTAATTTCTATGCAGACTGGTTGCTTACACAATATTACAGTAGGCACAGTGACTATTTCAGGGGAAAGTTCATTTAAGAATCACCTAACATGCAGAGTCTCTTTAACAGCCTCTGATAAAGCCATTTATTCTGCTTCAGTTGTGGATAAAACAAAAGTTCGCTGCTTGATTTTGATTCTTGCATGTTAAATTTGATGAGAATATCTTCAATATACTTCTTTTGAGTAATCTAATCATAATACTGTCCCAGTTTTGCATAAATTCCATGTACAAACAATACTGTAAAACCTAAATCTTCCAATTTTAAGTGATTTTGCTCATAAGTTGTACTCACAATCTTGCTTACATTTAGAAAGAATTATGAGATTATCAATGTAAACAACGATAACAGCTTCAACTGGAGATTTAGAGAAAGAAACACATTTATCAGCATTTAGCGATTCAAACTGCATTAATTTTAATTTTTCATCTAATTTTTTGAACCAATGATGAACTGGTTGTTTTAATCTGTACATGGATTTTTTTTTAATAAACAAACTTTGTCAACATTAGATTCAATTTTTGGTACGTTCATAATTATATAAATATGTAGCACCTATAGTCGTCGTCTGGTCCGTCCGTTTGTTCGTCTATAACAGCGCAAAAACTACCCAACCGAATGGTTTGAAATTTAATATATATAATCGTTGTAGAATTTTATCGATTCATTTCAAATTTCATGAAAATCAAATAAAAACTTAAAAGACATTAATAAGTTTTCTTTATTCTATTAAATCTTATCATACATAAATCTATATAGTAAAAGCGCAATTCATGTGACTGAGGAAAACAAATACGGGCTAACCACATCTTTTTCCATATGCCAAGCGGCCTTTTTTATTCAAAATTATTTTTTTCAAATAAAATTGCATAAAAGTTATATTATTAGAAAGATCGTTCAAAAAAATTGTTAGCTTGAAAGATGAGTTACATTAAAAAATGTATAGATTCTGAGATAACTTCAGTGAAAATTAGGTTAACAGCCAAATATCCCAATCCATTAAAGTAAATAAACAAAAGATTCATTCATCATGAGTCATAGAAATATTAAACTGTGGGGGGTAATCATTTGCAAAGCAAGATCTCCATGGTGAATTTTACAGCGCTGTCTGGTGTCAAAAAAAAAAAAAAAAAAAATCTGTAAACATGGCATACATAATAAGAAAAAAAAAGACATCTCATTTCACTCATAGCAGACGATATAATTTATTTCACTGAAATAATACCGATGATTTTTTTACATTGTAAAACTAGTTATAGCACGAAACCAACACACCTCATTTGTCACGTTTAACGTATAATTTCCAACTTGTTAAAACTTTCAGGCAACTTCATATACATTTTTTCAGTTAAATCACCATGTACATGTGCCATAATAAAATCATATAAAGTGGTAGGCTGTGAAACCATTTTGAATACCATAGGCGATCGAAGTTCTGATCAAATTTAATCTTGCTACAGATGGAAAAATTTTCTTCAAATTCAGTTCCAGTTTTTGAGAGCACCCTTTTGCTATTAATTTAGCTTTGAATTTCTAGATTGACCCGTCTTGTTTAGATTTAATTTTTGACACCCATTTGCATCCTGTAATTTTTTTATGTTTAAGATCTATTAAACAGAACAGAAATTGGAATTTGAAACTAAGAATTTGGTTTCTAACAGAATTTGGGATTTTTCTTCTTTGAGAGGAGCCATTTATCAATTCTTTAAATATGTTTGGTATCATAAAAGTTTACTTCAAATGTATATACAGTGTCTCACATAAGTGATGGGACACTTGTGCTTTACAAAAGGAAACTAATCAAATAAATTAAAAAAACATGTACACTTTTTTTTTGTAGGGGTGTTTCATACTTAAATTTAGTAAAGATTATTACATAACATACATTTTGTCAAAATATTAAAATATTAATTTAATAAAAATACAAATGTTTAGAACGGAGCAAAAAATAGCTCACATAAGTGATGGGACACCATTATATATGCAACAAAAATCGTCTGAAATAAGCAATAAAAATATTTTTTGGGGTTTTATTTTTACTTAAAAGCAATTGGCAATAATTTATAAAATCGTCTGCAGTATTTCTCTCCAGTTTGTTTTGGAATTTTTGTGTTTTTTAGCTCTGTGTAGCCATGAATGCTAAACGAAAAGAAACTTCGCCTGAAATTCGAAAATTAGTTATTAATTTGCATATTGAACGTGGAAAATCTATTAGAAAAACTGCTGAAACAGTTAACTTGAGTCGTTCAACAGTTTTCAATATCATTAAACGATATAAAAAGAATCATATGATTCAGGATAAAAGAAGACCTGGCCGACCATCAAAGCTATCCAATGGAATAAAGCGAATTATCTTTCGAAATATTAAAAAAAATCCAAGAATTAGTGCTTCAAAAGTTGCTGCTGATTTACAAGCATTATATGGAATAATTGTTAATCCTGAGACTATTAGAAGAGTAATTCCGATCTGCTGGATATCACGGTAGAGTAGCCAGGAAAAAATTCTTCGTAAGTGAAAAGAATAGAAAACTCAGACTAGCTTTCGCAAAATCCAACATAAATAAGAATTCTGATTACTGGAATAAAGTTATATTTGCTGATGAGAGTAAATTTAATATATTTGGTTCTGACGGTAGAATCTTGGTGTGGAGAAAACCCAGGGAAGAATTTCGCAAACAGAACTTGGTACCAACAGTAAGACATGGTGGAGGAGGAGTTATGGTATGGGGGTATATGTCGTCCGCTGGAGTTGGTAATCTTGTTTTTATTGACAGTATAATGGATCAGTACAAGTATATTGATATTTTAAAGCAAAATTTGAAATCTTCAGCACGAAAATTGAACCTTCATAACGATTTTAAATTCTACCAGGACAATGACCCCAAGCACACTGCTCTGAACGTTAGACTCTGGCTGCTATATAACTGTCCTGAAATAATAAAAACACCACCACAATCTCCAGACTTAAATCCCATAGAGAATATTTGGCAAGAATTGGAATCAAGAATTCGCAAACACACCATTTCTTCAAAACAACAACTAAAATCGGTGCTTCAAGAAGAATGGGGTAAAATCACTCCAGAAATCACAAAAAAATTAGTCGAATCCATCCCAAAAAGATTAAATCATGTTTTAAAAGTAAAAGGAAATCCAACAAAATATTAAAACCTTTTAAAAAGTAAAATTTTTGGATAAATATTTGATGGAAAAGTAAGTGTCCCATCACTTATGTGAGCCATTTTTTGCTCCGTTCTGAACAATTGTATTTTTACTAAATTAATATTTTAATATTTTGACAAAATGTATGTTATGTAATAATTGTTACTAACTTTAAATATGAAATACACCCAAAAATTTTTTGCACATGTTTGTTTATTTATTTTATTGCAGTTTCTTTTTATAAAGCACAAGTGTCCCATCACTTTTGTGAGACACTGTATATAAAAGATATAACTGTTCTTATAGCTTGTAAGTAGTAGTATACCGTCATTGTGTAGAGGTGTTTCAAGAGTGATAAATAACCATGAAAACTTTAAGCTACTTTATAGTTTATTTAACTTGTTAAATTTGCAACATCAACAACATGAAAAATAACAATGGGAAGGAAATGAAATTGATGGATGAATTTGATTTCACTTTATATCCCAAAAAATGAATTAATAGCATCGTTATAATCTTTAACTAAGATCAAAATATCAGAACACATTGAAAAAAAAAAAAAAAAACTGAAGACTCACAAGTACATAACTATATATCGACCAAGTTACCAATAGGGATGCACGGAATATTCTGTATTCAGCCTATTTTGCCATATTACCAAATATTCGGTTAGGCCGAATATAAAACTATTCAGCCTACCGAATATTCGGTTTGGCCGAATATTTTGATATTCGGCCAAATTTAATACTTAAAAAAACTTTTTTTAAATATTTTTAAAAACTAACAATTTCTACTTTTAACTGACAATTAATAAAGATATTCAAAATAATTAAAAACAGAATCATATTTAAATGAAAGAGAATGCTTTTACATTATTTATTCGCTGTTTGAAAACTGTCACTTATGAAAGTTAACCATTAATGATGACCTTCATAGGAATTAATGATGTACAAATAAATGAAGTTCCTGAAAACCTGTCTAGTAAATAATCTGTTTCTTGCTTTTTCGCAAACATCATGTTTCTAAACAAAATAGAAAAAAACTTTCACATGTGATAATAGACATCAAGACAGAGAATTTTTGTCCAGGAAACCAGGATCACAACATACTTATTCAATCAAAAATAAAGTGCATCTCACTCCAGGACAAATTTGAATTTTCGTTTGTTACTTTAATGATATTTTCAACATAGTTACTTTGATTTCTGTGAATCATGAGAAGTACTTAAAATTGCCGCCATTCATATCAAAACAACACTGAGCTAGATATTCCTTTATTCAGAGTGCAGCTGACAGAACGAAAATTCAGTTTCAGCTTATGGTGACACACTCTGTGATTTTGATTAAATGTATTTATTTTTAATGGAATAAGTGGATTGAGATAATGTTTGTTGCTCAAAAAAATGTTTGCCTTGACCACATTATCTACGCAGAAAGTTTGATCCAAGATGTATGAACACCCTGTATGTTTACAACCTCTGAATATGATCTCCCATTCCAGACACATGCTCTCTGTTTCATTTAAAAACTTCCTTGCCAAATCAAAAGGAGCAGTAAAATTATTCTTGCTGATTTGCCACCATTTTAATATATTGTATTGTTTTACTTTAGTCCCTTCCTGACAAACACTATATTACTGTAAAATGTTTATTACAATTCATTCAAAAATTTTTTGATTTGAAAGTATTTGTTTAAGAATATAAGAACATTTTATAAATTTATTTTAATTCACAGAAGAAATTACGAAGTTTAAAGCTTCATATTAATTAAAAAAAATTTTAAGACAATCTTCTTTTTAAGTTATAACTCAAAACACAGATTTTTTTTTTTGTAAATGTTTCTAGTAAAAAGGTCTAGTTCATAAAATGGTAGTGTCTATGTTAAATATTATGTAAAATTGTTTTATAATTTAACTTCTAATACTTTTAAATTCTGAAATATAAAAATATTCGGACAGCCGAATATTCGGTATTCGGTTTCACTGTTACTATTCGGCTAGCCGAATATTCGGTATTCAGCCTATTTAGCCATATTACCAAATATTCGGTTAGGCCGAATATTCGAAATGGTCGAATATTTTGATATTTGGCCAAACATAGTTTGGTCAACATAGTTACTTTGATTTCTGTGAATCATGAGAAGTACTTAAAATTGCCGCCATTCATATCAAAACAACACTGAGCTAGATATTCCTTTATTCAGAGTGCAGCTGACAGAATGAAAATTCAGTTTCAGCATATGGTGACACACTCTGTGATTTTGATTGAATGTATTTATTTTTAATGGAATAAGTGGATTGAGATAATGTTTGTTGCTTAAAAAAATGTTTGCCTTGACCACATTATCAACGCAGAAAGTTTGATCCAAGATGTATGAACACCCTGTATGTTTACAACCTCTGAATATGATCTCCCATTCCAGACACATGCTCTCTGTTTCATTTAAAAACTTCCTTGCCAAATCAAAAGGAGCAGTAAAATTATTCTTGCTGATTTGCCACCATTTTAATATATTGTATTGTTTTACTTTAGTCCCTTCCTGACAAACACTATATTACTGTAAAATGTTTATTATAATTCATTCAAAAAAAATTTTTGATTTGAAAGTATTTGTTTAAGAATATAAGAACATTTTATAAATTTATTTTAATTCACAGAAGAAATTACGAAGTTTAAAGCTTCATATTAATTAAAAAAATTTTCTTTTTAAGTTGTAACTCAAAACACAGATTTTTTTTTTTTTTTGTAAATGTTTCTAGTAAAAAGGTCTAGTTCATAAAATGGTAGTGTCTATGTTAAATATTATGTAAAATTGTTTTATAATTTAACTTCTAATACTTTTAAATTCTGAAATATAAAAATATTCGGACAGCCGAATATTCGGTATCACTGTTACTATTCGGCTAGCCGAATATTCGGTATTCAGTTTACCTGTGGGCCGAATATTCGGTATTCAGCCAAAATCACTATTTGGTGCATCCCTAGTTACCAACACCCCAAAACTGAATACACCACTCTATATGTCATCACATTTTAAATTTAACACCATTTCATTCAGAACCAATCATACAAATGATCCTTACTGTTGTCAGATTATTTTGAAACTAGTGTAAATGCCCGTCCTAAGACTTTGGGTAAAAATTGTGGTTTTGACTTAAAATTTTAAATTTGATAAAAATATTCATATACCATTCATCGACAATAAGGAAAACTGACATGAAACAATAAGTTCAGGTCCTGATTAATGTGTAGGCTCCTGGCGTTTTAAAAACAGTTTTTTAATTTTATGTAAATAAGATGATAGAACAGAGGAGAAATTACAGATCTTTCTTAAATAGTAAAAGAAAACAGATGTAGATATATTACCAGAGGGCCCGTGCGAAGATTTCGCAATGAAATCTAATATTTTTTAGGTACTTCTCTATTAACCCGTCGACCGCTTTTCATAACAAAAAACTACCGCCAAACTGTAAGATTAAACGCCAAAAATGCAGTCCCATTTACTTGATGTCAGAATCATTATGCGTGTTTGTTACGTCATCTAGTGGTATTACATTCGACATTTGCGTGTATTTTTCATCATGTTTTACAGATTTAGTAGTTATTTTATTAATTAAAATAACAGTTGTGTCCTTAAATTCTTATATTTTATTTATTTTTTGATATTCCAATGGCAACGTTCTCCCGTTTATTTGGCGATAGCTTTTTGTTATGAAAAGTGGTCGACGGGATAATAGAGAAGTATCATTTTTTATCAATATGTAATATTTATTAGATGCATGTTTAAACTTCTAAAGAAAAAGCAAGGATAAAAATATCTGCAAACAACATTTAGTTGTTAGTCAAGCCAGAATATCATATAATTTATTCCATCAAAGTTAGACTAAAAACGGATCCAAGATTGCTAAAGGCACGCACGAGAAAAAAAAATTAACAATCGTATTTTGACTGCATTAGAGGATGACGTCATCCGCTTCGGGAAAAACATGGGACTTAGAAATCTAAACATTTCAATTTCGCTTTTTAATCATAAGTATAAAATAAACACGTGCAGTGTTTTTTATAATAATTACTATGAGCATCATATAATGTGGTATTTTATTTTTTTTGGCAGCAATAAGTTCCGGAAAACCTTTCATTTCTTTAATGAAAACAATGCCGATTTAATTTTTTAATTTCAGCAAATTTTAATCAAAAACATGTTTTAACGAATTGTTAAGCGGGCTATGTCAGAAGCCTGTTCTAAAACCTTTCATATGGTATCTCATTCGTTGTTCTGCGTTTCATATTTTCTGAGTAAAAGGGATGTTGACAGGAGAAATAATATATAAGATAACCATTAATGATGACTTTCATAGGAATTAATGATGTATAAATAAATGCAAGTTCCTGAAATCCTGAAGTCTGGCAAATAATCTGTTTCTTGTTTTTTCGTAAACATCATGTTTCTAAACAAAATGAAAAAAAAAAACTTTCACTAGTGATAATAGACATTAAGACAGACAATTTGTCTGTCAACTGTATTTTCAACATAGTTACTTTGATTTCTGTGAATCACGAGAAGTTATGGAAATTGCCACCATTCATATCTAAACAACACCTTTATTCAGCACTACTTATACTGTGTCACTGGACAAAATTAGCAACTTCCAATAATATCATTATATTTGCTACAAGCAAAATTAATACGACGCAAATCTCACTAAAATATCTTCATTCTTGTTTGTAAACAAAAATTCAATTTCAGCTTGTGGTGATACACCCTGTGTTTTTGATTGAATGTATTGTATTTTTGATGGAATAAGTGGATTGAGATAATGTTTCTTGCTTAAAAAATGTTTGCTTTGACCACATTATCTATGCAGAAAGTTTCTTCCAAGATGTATGAACCAACCACTGAATATTATTGCCCATTCCAGACACCTGCTCTCTGGTTTTTAAAAACTTCCTTGCCAAATCAAAAGGAGCAGGAAAGTTATTCTTCCTGTTTTGCCACCATTTTAATAAATTGTATTGTTTTACTTTAGTCAATTTCTGAAAAATAAACATTATGTCACTGTAAAATGTTTCTGCTAATTCATTCAAATTTTTTTCTTTTTTTTCTTCGATTTTAAAGTATTTGTTCTAGAATATAAGAACATTTTATAAATTTATTTTAATTCACAGAAGAAGCTACAAAGTTTAAAGCTTTATTAATTAAAAAAGTTTTAAGAATATCCTCTTTTTAAGTTATAACCCAATGCAATGTCACTGAATGGGGCATATTGGTCAGATGCGATTTATAACTTATTCTCAGCCCAGTCAGGTTCATTGAAAATTGTTCATATTTTGTTGGCTTAGTCTGACACTTTTAAATTTGTTATATCAAGCCTTTTTTTGATTGTCCTGACCTGTTAAAAAAAAACTTCTTTATTCTGCTGGCCTGGCCCATTTGAAAGTTCATCTTCATTTTGCCAAGTCGGGCTGGATACAGGTCAGGACCGGGCAGATCTTTAGTGTGGGGTCTGCGTTATTAAATTTAGTGTGTACTATATTATAAATAGTTATAAAATATTTCAACGTTTTCTTGAGTGTTAACATGACAATAAATCCAAAATTTCTAGTTCAAATTTTTTTTTATTTATGAGTCTACATTTTATAACTGCTTATAACAAACAATTTTCTTTTTAAATCATTAGAGTAGATATTTTAGATAAGAAAACATAGAAAGAAAAGCATGTACATGCTCTAATCAATAAATTACATACAGAAAATTAGTAAAAAAGTCTTACTTATTTTAGTGACATAAATTGTTGTGATAAATTTGTTAGAAACCTATTAGTATAAAATACACATATTTTGATTTATATAAAATTAACTTACATTTATCTTAAATTAAAAATACTTTGAATTACACAATGCTTTTGGGATAAATGTTAAATAAATTTTTAGATATTAATAACAGAATAAAGATATTTTTTACATATTAACAACACACTGTTCAAAATAAATATCACAAACATTAAACATTTTTTTTTTGGCACCTTTCATATCCATCAGATAAAAAGAGAAATTTATCTGATAATAACAAATTTCTTTATACTAAACAATGTTCTTACAGATTAAACATAAGTAAGGTTAAACTGCCAGTAAATATAGCTTTTTTTTTTTCGAGAAAATCACACATGACTATTTCAACACAGTTGAATGCTATTACAATCAACATACATTCACTCACTATATCGTTATTTTATAATATAAAAAATATTTATTTTATAGAAATATGAAAGTCTTTAATAATGTAAATTTATATAAAGCAGATGTAGTTAAATTATCAAAAATAAAAAAATAGTTCAACACATGTTTGATTTTGGAAGAAACACGAAACCGTATAATATTAATATAAACAATTTTCTAAATTATGGAAAGAAAATGGGAACTTCTTTTGTAAAATTTTGTAATGTTGTGCATTTTTTTCTTTTTTTTTTAGAAATATAAAGCATAAAAAGTTTTATAAATTCACTTGGAAGTTTTATGTGCTTTCATCATGAAATGATAATTATAGGAGTTTAAAATAATACTGTTTATATCAAAATAAAAGAAATACAGCTAATCCCTAATCTAAGTTATAATCAATATAAATATCAAAAGTAGCATTAAAATTTATCACATATACTATTTTCTGCTATTACTTACAAAAGTGATAAAAAGTTTTGAATGTAAAAAGATAAAATTAAATTAAGAACAAAATACTGAAGATTAACTACATCTTTTATAGAATCAGCATATAAAATATGTTCACATGGTAATTTATTAAAAGTAATGACGCAGAGTAGAATATTATATAAGCAGGGTCTACCATGATTATGAATGCAATATTTCCAAGTTAGTAGTTCATAAAAAAAAAAAAACTTTTTAAATAGTTTTACAGATGCAATACACAATTATATATAATTGTTACATTAAAATTACACAATTCATATAAAAGTATTTTGAATAGGATTATTTGACATACATATACATATCTTAACTAAGTTTCAGTTATTAAATATAAATAAGGTATTTTGCTTTTATTTTTCTCACTAGAAAAGTTACTGAAGATCTTGAATAGTTTAACCAAAAATTGTATAATGGGATTACCATAGAAACTGCTATACATAGATAAATAAATAAAAAATCCTTAATTTAAATCAAGTTTATATTAGCCATTTTATTTCAATTTCACCGGATAAAAAGATTGAAATTTGTGGAAGCCTTCTTTAAAAGATTTTTAGTTACTGGAATTTTGGATGAAATTGGTCAAGATTTGTGGCAGTTTTCTGGGAGAAAAGATAGTATAAAAGTACAACTAATAATCTATTCTATTAATATTATATTAATTTGAAACAAAATACATAAAAATTAGTAAAAAATACACATTTTTCATCTATTTCCTACAGTTACAGAAATACTGAGATAAAAGTTGATCCTTTTTATCTGCATTTTCTCTTAATATATATGAAAATTAGATGATTATAAAGATAATAGCAACAATATTATAGTTTAAAAATTTAAATAAATGTTCAGCACGAAAATGTCTTGCATTAAAACAAAGTTCTGAAATCTCAATGACAAATTGTAATAACAGAATTTGAGAATCATTATAAGACAATTTGGCATATACATTATAACATTTCTATCAAAATTTCTTCCTTTTAAAAGTACAATTTTATACAAATTTTAAAAGTCACATAAATTAAAAGAAAAATAAAATAACCTCTTTTATTAAAATCTTCTTGAAGAGATTTTTTTTTTTTTTAATCTGTTTAATATAATCAAAAAACAATATAGGTTATCTTAAGTAGTTTTGAATGTCAGTTCATCTGTTTTTATACAATTTAAAGAGCTGATATGTTGATTCAGTATATGCATATGTACAATTAAGGCAACAAGTCTATTCATAAAATTTATATATAGATATATAATAACAATTATTTTGTGCAATAATCTTTTAAACAATTAATATATATTACGTTAAAATTTGCTGAATAGTTTCAAAATGTTTCAAAAGAAAAATCTGATCAAAACTTGATCAATAAATTAAAATATTCATTAGCGAGTATTCATAATATTAATGTTATTTTATAAAGGGTGTTTGCTTGTTATATTTAGTTTTCTCTTTTAAAAAAAAAAAAGGAGGGGGGGAAACTTACATAACATAAAAAAAAAAGTTTTTCTCCAAATGTGGTGTGAAAATACATGATCGTGGTAATTTTGAAAATAATTTCAGTTGGTGCATGAAAATGAAATTACAGAAAGTTAATTTTTAGTTCATTGTATGCAAAAACAATTTGCAACTCCCTTTATTCACTTACTAGAAATATGTTTTAAAAAAAAATACAAATCTTTAAGAAAAATGGGGCAATTGATTTATGCAGAAAAATGCCAGAAGGTTAAAACAAAAATAAACACAAACTGTGCTAATATATATATATTTACAATTTAGAAGATACGAAGGGCAGTTGGAAAAAGTTTCCCCTGGCGACTGTAGACAGAGGTGTGTATGAAAGACAAAAAATGTAATGAGACATTAAAGATAAAACATAACTTTATTTTTCTACATAAGTACCAAGTACATTGAGACATTTTTCATACTGCTTTATAAGCTTCAAAAAGCCCTCCAGGAAAAAATCAGGGCTTTGCATACGGACGAAGCGTTGAACGGCTATGGGCGAAAGACGACACAGCAGGTGAAAGCGAACGTGCAAGACACCGATACACCATTGGGTAGAGGTCAACTGCGATGAAGCAGATAGCATTGTTGCCATCTGCACAGGCAATGCAACAGCACCATCTGCTTGATCGTGGTTGACCTCTACCCAATGAAATATCGGTGTCTTGCACGTTCGCGTTCACCTGCTGTGTCATCTTTCGCCCATAGCCATTCAATGCTTCGTCCATATGCAAAGCCCTGATTTTTTCCTGGAGGGCTTTTTGAAGCTTATAAAGCGGTATGACAAATGTCTCAATGTACTTGGTACTTATGTGGAAAAATAAAGTTATGTTTTATCTTTCATGTCTTATTACATTTTTTGTCTTTCATACACACCTCTGTCCACAGTCACTAGGGGAAACTTATTTTCCGACTGCCCCTCGTAGTAAAATAGTAACCATTTGATATCTAAAGATTAATTTGATGGGGAATTAAACTATAGAGTAGAATAATTCAATATGAAATCCCTAGAATTCTTCTTGAAAATACAAATAATATTGCACAAGGATTACTAACCATTAATTAATCAAAACAAAATAATGAACTCCTTGTAGTTTTTGATAAAGTAATTAGATCTCTTAAAATGGCTCATAGTAACCACACTTGAGCAAATTTTTAACATAAAGTAATGAGAAATTACCCTATACTCTACTCACATTTACAAACACCCTTTGTATAATTTAATTTGTGCCGTCCTTTAAAAAAATAAATTATTTATATAAAGTTTAATAAAGAATACTAAATAAATAAAATAAACAAGACTAAATGTTTTTTTTACAGCTTGTTCTGATTAGGATTTTAATGTTGAGCATCTACATTACAAAGTGGCAGCCAATTAAGAATTTGGATAAAGCCCACCTTTCCATAAATAAATAACTCGTGTTACGTAAAAAAAAAAAAAAAAAAAAAACACAAATAAAAATATTAGACAGCAAAGTATTTTTTCATTATAATTTATTTTTAAACCCTAATTCTGCAAAGAAATTTGGTTTAAATTTCATATTACCATTAATATATATATATATATATATGTGTGTGTGTGTGTTTATATTCCTTTTACAGCAATGTAAAGGTCAGCAGCTGAACTTCACATGACATAATCAGCTGAAAATGAGGTATTTTATTCAAATATTGATTGAATTTGTAAAACCATATAAAAACTGTACCTCATTCTAACCTGTCATATTATAACAAAGTGGCAGCATGCGAAAGTCTGTGAAAATAGAGTTCGTGTTTTGCCAAAATTCTATATTATTAGCTTAATTTTTAAAAAATAAATAAATAAACATCTCTTGGTGTTTTTTTTTAAGAAAACATTTCACTGTTTTTTTTCTTTTAAAGGACAGCACACTACGAAAAGAGACATATTAAAATTTATTTAACTTTTAATAAATTTCATGTACAAAATGAAAATCTGAATTATGAAAAATAAAATGGTAGGTGAAATATAAAAAATATTAAGTATGATATGCAGAAATATGCAACTATAAAAAAGTAAGTAATAATTTAAAAGAATCATCTAGAAGCGCAAATGAGCTAACATTATGAAACAAACTGTTTATAAATTAAATGGATAATGATCATATTAAATATGTTAAAAAATAAATATATGGTATCAGTATTTTATTTTACATTAGAACAACACCAAAATAAATTATGTAAGAAAACAATAATAAAACAACCAGAATTTATTGAACAATATAGTCTTTGTAGCTGCGCAGAGCCTTTAGTTGTTTTTTCATGGCTTTAACTAAGTCTATGGGTTGAACCAAAACAGATATATCAAGACCAACAGCATTGAGACGATCATGAACCTGTAATTCATAAATATTATTTACAACTAATAATTCAAAATGAAAAACTCTATAACCACTGCAGGATTTTTCAAACGTTAAAATATTTATTAAAGATGTTAAAGAGTAAAATTTCAATCACCTCATTGTCTTTGAAAAATAAATTCAATGGTCGGTGATTTATTTCAGTAAGGAACCAATTACACAATGAACTTCCATCTAAAGTAGGTGCTTTTGCTAATAACCCATGCCTGGCAACTAGTCCATTTGGCTTAACTTCCTTAATCTATTAAAAGAATAAATAAATGATTATGAATGTTAAATAGAACAGATTAGCTTAATTTCATTTTTGATGATGAACAAAAATAAACGAAACAGACAAATGATATAAAATACAGCATTTAAATATGATTACTGAAAATACATAATTATTAAACTGTCTGTTACTTATAATTGGCACACCTCTCTATAACATAAAATTCAATTTTACTGATCACAATCCACCAGTCAAACGTATGTTTCCAACAGTGAAAATGGTGTCATATTTAAAAGAAAACTTTTATTGGCATCCATAAAACTCAATCATTTTAAAATGATTGTGTTAAAGAATGACCAAACCTTGAAATGACAATTCTGGTGGTAAAAATGACACCATTCTCAAAAGAAAAAATCATTTTTATCCATAAAAATAAAATATTTTTCTATGATTGTGCAAAGTCATATTCATTAACCTTTATTTATGCATGTAAAGAAACCGAACCCCCTACTATTTATTTAAAGATCTTTGATATATGTAGAATAAAATGTTTTGAAAAATTATGCCATTTTCCACATAATCATAATATAAATTTCATAAAATTTAATTATTTTTAAATGATTACCATAAATGATGCACAAATAATCTCAGAAGCATGGAATGGTACAAATGGTGAAAATGATGTCATTCATGTAAAATAAAACATTTTACCATGTTTGTGTCAATATGAAGTCATATTCACTGGACTTTATTTCTGCATGTAAAGAGTCCATGGCTGATTGTAACACTTGATGTAATCCACAGAAAAAAAAACCCCTCCATCTTTGAAATAAGATGCAACTTGCAAAAGTATACAACTCATAACCAAATATTAACTTAAAGAATCCCATGAGCTGTTACATAAAATTGCCTCTAATTTGCAAATCCCTTATTCTTTTTGTGGATTTTCCCCCCATATTATTTATAAATTAAAAAAACATCACAAAACTACCCTTTTTTTCCCCCTTTTGCATTCATTCTTCATCACCTGAAAGAAAAAAAAAATCTCCATCTTTGAAATATCATATATTTTAATACGAGCAAATCTTGTGTGTGTGTGTGGTTATATATATATATATGCAAATTTTATCTTAAAAAAGGCTCTAACGATTTTGACAAAATTTTGTATCCTACCTTTTTGGGGCACCAGAAAACCATTGGGCTAGGTCACGTGTTCGAGAAAATTCGATTAGTGGGTCATTTTAGGTCAGGGTCAAGCTAATTGTATCTAAAAAACGATTTTGACTAAATTTTGTATTCTACCATTTTCGGGCACGAGAAGACTATTGGGCTGGGTTCGAGAACTTTTGATTAGTAGGTCATTTTTGGGTCAATGCAGGTCAAGTTAATTTTATCTAATAAACGGCTCTAACAATTTTGATTAAATTTTGTATCTTACGAGTTTCGGACACAAGAAAATCATTGGGTTAGGTCACATGTCCAAGAAAATTCTATTAGTGGGTAATTTTTGGGTCACTGTGGGTCAAGCTAATTTTATCTATAAAATGGCTCAGACTATTTAGACTAAATTTTGCATCCTATGGTTTTCGGCACGAGAAGACTGTTGGGCAAGGTCACATGTTCGAAATTTTTTTATTAGTGGGTCATTTTGGTCATGGGTCATTATGGGTCAAGCTATTTTTACCTTAAAAATGGCTCAGAGGTTTGAACTAAATTTAATATCCTACAATTTTAGGGAACGAGAAGACTATTGGGCTAAGACACATGTTCTAGAAATTTTGATTAGTGGGTCATTTTGGTCAAACTATTTTTATCTTAAAAACGGCTCAGACGATTTGAACTAATTTTATATCCTATGGCTTTCGAGCACGAGAAAATCATTGGACTAGGTCACATGTTAGAGAAAATTCGATTAGTAGGCCATTTTAGCCATGGGACATTATGGGTCAAGCTATTTTTATCTTAAAAAGTGTTGGCGAGATTTGGCGGGCAAATTGACTTTTAAGATTACCAATGCCAAAACGCTTGGCACCAAATGAAAAAATATTGCCACATTTGAAAAAAAATTGGCTTTCAGAATCTGAAGGAATTTTCTAGAAATTCCAAATAGGAGCCGAGATACATGATTCAACCAATTCAACACATGCTTGGTGCTAAATGAAACAATGTCACCAAACTTGGTGACATTTGGCTAAAAAATTGGCTTTCAGAATCTGAAGGAATTTTCTAGAAATTCCCAATAGGAGCTGAGATACCTGATTCAACCAACCAGAGTCCATAGAACGTTCTCAAAAACAGAATTCAATCAATCAGGGTACATATGATAGGGAAAATTGACTTTTAATTAAAAATAAAGTGGTTTTGCCATAAGAAGTACAAACAATTTTCATAGTTCACAGCTGTTTGCAGACAACAATTAAAAAAAAGAAAAAATTATAAACTTCAGTCGTATTAATTTAACAATAATCTTAACTCTCAATGACATCTCACAGAAAAAAAGTCTTAAAAGAAAAAAATATATAGAAAAGAAATTTAGCAAATGTAAGGTAAGTAATGTATTTAATGAATCAAGCTTCATAGTTTACAACTGCCTGCTACTAAAATAAAAAAAAAATTAAAAAAACTGTTTTTTTATTTTATGAATAATCAGCATGAAATTGACTTTAAAACCTTAAAGAATGCTAAAATACAATAATTAATAAGATAAATATACTAATAAATCTGCAGATCAGGAGCCTCAACGTCAGCTCTGCAAGTCATTTGTTTTTTAAATCTCATTTTTTATATCATTTACCAACGTACAATCCGCAATTATTATGTTTGCAACTGCATGCATATTTATAAGCATATAAAATTCTTCGAATGTTCCAGAAATTAGAATCATAAATTAAACACGGTGTTATACAATGATATTCTGAAATTCTGATGAACTGCTTATTCTTTTAATTTTTTGAAATAAATAGGCATTCATCTCCCTGTAGTTTCATTAAATTTACATTCGTTTTGATAAAAAAAAAAAAAGAAAGAAAGAAGACAAAAGATATTTCACCAAAATAGTGCGAGTTCCTTGAATTTTATTATTTTACACTCTTTGAAACATGGTTGCCAAGCAACGAATAAATTAAACTGGAAAGTAAAAATAAATGCTTTTAAAAATTGTAAAAAATATGAAAATAAAATGTTTATATTTCCCGAACAGATGCAAAAAGATTTTCAAATATTTTAAGCAATTAATTTCTAAATCTATTAAATTTATTGGCAAAATTTTAAAACTATTGGAAATCCATATCGAAAATTTAGCATTCCTAATTTTATGTCTAAATCCATTATGCAAATGTTCCTTTTTCATTTCAGATAAAAATGAAATTTGAAAAATCGTCTGCATCCCCATAGGAAAGCATTATGACTTAAAATAAAATGTTCTATATTTTCTGAACAAATGAACCAAATGTAACAAAAAACTATACAGCTAATTCCGGATACCTCGCCAACATACCTACCAAAAATCAACTTAATCGGACCATTTTTATGGCAGTTATGGCGGAACAGACAGACAGAAACCAAAAACTTTTCACGTCTCCACAGTAAGCCTCAACTGACGTTTCGGCAAAAAATTTGAGTAACTGTCTATAATCTATTTTTAAACTATCAAATTTTTATAGTTCACAATTGTTTGCAAGCAATAGAAAAACAAAAGAAAAAGAAAATGGACTATTACTTTATAAACAATCTTAATTCTCATATCAAGTGAAAAGGTCTTAAATAAACAGAATTTACAAAATAACACTATACAATAAATTGCTTTCATAAAAGTATAGCTTATAAATTATAACTTATAGATTGAAATTTCCAAGTTATTGCTTACAAATAAACAAAAAATATATAAAATTAGGCTCTATAATTTCAAGAATAATCAGATATTTAAAAAAAAAAAATCCCTGAAAGAAGTCAAATAAGAATTTGCAAAATAATATTAAAATATCATAAATTAGTTCAATAATAATATAACTGCAGCAAAAGGCATAAATCCATTTTGATAATGGATCAAAATATCACCCAACTGCTGCTTGTAATAATAATTTAAGAAAATGTAAAATTATGTTCAATTTATGAATTATCTTAAGAAAATATTTTTAAGTTGTGTTAAAAATAAATTGCAAAATAACATTAAAGCACAGTTACTTCAATAAAAGTTGTTATTTGAGCAAAAGTTATGAATAAAAATTTTGATATGGTTTAAATTCTCCAATCTCAATTGCAGTTTTAAACCAAAAAATTCCAAAACTATGCTCTATTGTTTCATGGTTAATATCAAATCAAAAGAAAATATTTTAAAGATTTCTTAAAGTTCTGATTTTAGATCCAAATTTCATGTACCAAAACTAGTTTTAAAGCAACACTTAAACAAATAATAATAAAGTCAAAATTGAAATTTTGTGTTTGAAAATGCATGTTTTAAAAATGAAATCATTTTCATAAGCAAACGATTTAGCTTTTAATTTCAGCGTATGTGGATTAAAAAACTTGGAAAATAAAATCATTTTCACAAAAATACATAGGGAAATATTACCGTAAGAGTCATTTATCCAATTGTTTTAAAACTCCTGAGTTTCATTAAATATTTATTATAATTAAATGGAAATGATGTAATTTTCAGAAAAATTTTATTTTGTGCATATCAAGGAAGTAAATAAATAGCAGAAGTTCTGTCTATTTAGATGCAGGAATAAGACTCAGTGAATATGATGTCATACTGACACAAGGTTAGTAAAATACTTTATATTCATGGAGGAAAATTCATCTTTTGTTTTCCAAATGACATCATTTTCCTCATCGTAAAAATTTCGTTTTTCATATTACTTCTTATGATAGATTATTTACTGTTATTTTATTTACATAGATTACTTAATATTATTTCTCAACAAATAATCTGTATTCTGCTCTTCTGTTTCTGTGATTACTGCATAATTAAACACAATCATTTTAAAATGTTTAAATTTTATGAAAACCATTGAGATTTTTCTTTTAAATATGACAACATTTACATTGATGGAATCTCGCTTTTGATTGGTGAAATGTGATAAGGCAAATTAATCTTATGTTGTAGAGATAAAATCTTAACCCAGTTGCCACTATTTTAAAGAAATTCCATAAAAAAAATTTAAAATAAAAAAATAAAAATGGGAATATTAAAAAAAAAAAATAGCTAGTGCGGGCACATCTGCAAATGAACAGATTTCATTTTAAAAAAATAATTATTAAAATTAGTTCAGTATAAAGTCCAGGAAAGGTGACTAAAAAAAACAGCCTTCTGTTTTAAATATATACATGATTATTTTATGTTGTAAAACTAGTTATAGTATGAACGCACCGCATTTGTCACGTTTAACATACAATTTCCAACTTGTTTTTCTTTTAATTTGATTTCCAGAGATGTAGAAGGTTTGCTTTTTTCAGGAGACTCTCTTTTGGCTGGAATAATTACAGTTGAACTGCTAGTATCTTTTGTAATGTTTTATTTATTTTATTTGCAGAATTACTTGAGCAATCAGATCTAGATTATTTCTGCTCACAGGGAATAGGAATAATTAAGCTTCTCAGACTAGCTGAACTGTCAGCTTTTAGGTTACTTTGATGTGCCTGCCAACTCCTATTAACATTAGAAAGCAATTTTTTATCTAATCTATGAGTCACAGGATTTTTTGTTGCATACCTCTGACACATAGTTTCTTCTGTTTCCATCAAATCGTACTTAACTGTTTGGATAGCATCTAGAGAATCAATTTTAAGTGATGCGCTGTTATCAGTTAGCGTCCTATCCATCAGACAAAAAGCACTTTCAACTGAAGGGCTATGAAAACAACTTAGACATACTTTCTGGAGGCACGGCAGTGCCTCAGCCAAGTCGGAAAAGCACAGTCGTAAGCATCTTTTTCTGGAAGTAACTCATGGCACTTTTGAGCCCACCCTCCATCCCATATCTTTCCGCTGGAGTTTTCTCAAAAACCTGAAATTTCGTTCAATCTAGAATATGTGACACACAGGACCAAAATTTGAAAATTCACGTTCTTTTCTAGTTCAGACGATATATGAACTCAAATTTTTGATTTTTTGTCACTCACTCATCATCAAAAATATAAGGTACACTAGAACACTAGAAACTTGAAATTTGGAATAAAGGTAGTGTTTAGGATACAAAGAAAGGAAAAATTTATTTAAAAATCCAGAAAATTAAAAAAAAAAACAAACCCAAAATTTCAACAAAATTGAAAATAATTCGATCTCGTAGTCTTAGAAACTTAAAATTTGGTGTGAAAGTAGTGTTTAAGATTCAGAATAAGAAATAATTAAAAACACAATAAAATTCGAAAATAAAATTTAAAAAATCGAAAATTTGAAAATAATTTGATTTTGTAGCGCTAGAAACTTGGAATTCGGAATAAAGGTAGTATTTAGGATACAAAATAAGGAAAAATTCAAAAAAAAAAAAAAAAAAAAAAAAAAAAATTTCAAAATTAAAATAATTTGATCTTGTAGTCTTAGAAACTTAAAATTTGGTGTGAAGGTAGTGTTTAGGATTCAAAATGAGAAATAATTAAAAACACACAAAAAAAAAAAATAAATAAATAAAAAACGAAATTTTGAAAATAATTTAATTTTGTAGTGTTAGAAACTTGGAATTCAGAATAAAGGTAGTTTTTAAGATATAGAAAAAGTAAAAATTAAAAAATCTGGAAGATTCGAAAAATTTGAAATAAACTGAAAAATTTAAAATAATTTAATCTTAGAAACTTAAAATTTCGTGTAATTGTAGTGTTCATTAACAAAAGGAGTATTCAGTATTAAACAAAAGGAGGAAATTTAGATGCAGGAATTCAGTGCATATGACGCCATACTGACACAAGATTGGTAAAATATTTTATATTCATGGAGGAAAATTCATCTTTTGTTTTCTGAATGACGTCATTTTCTTCATCGGAAACATTTTGTTTTTCATATTACTTCTTATGATAGATTATTTACTGTTATTTTATTTACATAGAATACTTAATATTATTTCTCAACAAATAATCTGTATTCTGCTCTTCTGTGATTACGGCATAATTAAACACAATCATTTTACTATGCATAAATTTTATGAAAAAACACTGAGATTCTTCTTTTAAATATCACAACATTTACACTGATGGAATCCCGCTTCTGACTGGTGGAATGTGATAAGGCAAATTAATCTTATGTTGTAAAGATAAAATCTTAACCCAATTGCCACCATTTTAAAGAAATTTCATAAAAAAAAATTTTTAATTAAAATTAAAATATAAAAATGGAAATATTTAAAAAAATAGCTAGTGCAGGTACATCTGCAAATGAACAGCTTTCATTTTAAAAAATAATTATCAAAATTAGTTCAGTAGAAAGTTCAGGGCAGATGACAAAAAAAAACAGCCTTCTGTTTTAAATATATAGATGATTTTTTTACATTGTAAAACTAGTTATAGTACGAATGCACCTCATTTGTAATGTTTAACATACAATTTTCCACTTCTTCTTAATTGTTTTAATATGGGAGAAATTTCAGAACCAGTGTATAACAGCTTCATGGGCAAATGAGATTTTGTTTCATTCACATCTAGTTTTAATAAATCTTGATATAATTTGCTTGATATAGCCTCTGGTTTCATAAAAAATGCAAGAAATTTTAATAAAAATTTGTAGAGGCTTATGTGTAGTGCATGTAGAAGTGTTGTTTTTGATTAAAACAGTTTTATATATTTATCAAATTCTGGAAACAGAGTAGAACATATAGTCATATGCAATAATGTCTTTTGTTTCAATACAAACAATGCATTTACAATGCGTTTCTTGCAGGTAATTGTTTCCTTAGTCAGTTTTTGAAAATTTAAATTGGAATATACGCTTTCAATAATTTTTCTGCCAGAAGATATATTTCTTTTTATAGAAATATGTTCCACACACTGTGAATAAATACTTTTATCATCCTCTACCATATAAAAAAAATAAAACACTATGAGGGAATCCCACAATTCTTTAATTCTGTTTAAAATAGTTAAAACATATAACCACCTGTGATTCGGTCTTTTTAAAGGCTTGAGTTTTTTCATTCCCAGAGCAAAGCATACCTTAAAAAAGACCTCTCTCTTGCAAGAATTTTTCATGTCATAATGTATGTCATCAAAAATATTTTCCAAATAATTTTTGAAAAGTGATGTGAATTTTTTGGCACAATTATTGACAATGTGACAAGTATTGCTGTCAATGTCCAATAAATAGGGCGCTCTGTTTTTTCAAACTTCTGTTTCAACGCCGTTTGTTTTCCATGCACGGCATTGCAAGAGTCCATCAAAATACTTACAAGATTATACCATGGTATATTGTTCTCTTCCATTACATTCACTACTGCTGAGTAAATAGCTTAAGCACTACCAGATTCCAACTTTAATGATTTTAAGTGATGTAGCATGACTTCATTTTGTTTTTCACAGTAATACTGCACAAGAACAGCTAATATGCTGTCTTGAGCATAACTTGTGCTTTCATCCACATTGAGAGAAAAAGACATTTTTTTCCAGATATTTATAAGTCTTTCTTTAACAGTTTTGACAACCCGATATTTTAACTTGTAAGAGGCAGTTGTGTGATTCATTGACAATGATTTCAATGCAGTTGGATCTTGACTCAACTCGATCAATTTGGGTGCTAAGCTACAGCACAAAGTATTTTCGGCGATAAATGACGAGATCAGCACTTCTTGTCGTGCTTTCTGGCTGATAACATTCAGAGGACGATTGTCTTCTTCAGCAAGTGCACTAACACTTTTTGCACCCCCATAATGGCTCAAAGACATGGAAGTTTTAATCGGTTTGGAATTTTTTTTGTGCATTACAGTATCTGCAGGATTTGTAAGAGCTTTTACTCCTTCTCTACCATATTTAAGTATGTGCAATATACTTGTCCTGCAGTATCGTTTTTCTATCACCATTTGCCAATGGAATCTTCATTGCAGTCAACGCGTTCCAGCCAATTCCAACGAAATGCATTCATCCCACCTGCTTCAAATTCAATTAATCGCAATTAATATCTAGAAATTTCATGATGGTACATTAGCACACTAAAGAGATAACAGCTTGATATAGGAAAATTCACACCACATGCTCGCACATTAGCCACTCGAACGATGATCAGCAAAGCACAAAGCAATTGCTTTAGAGTCAATGGACTAGCACGTTAACATCTGGACATTCAATAAACTACCTCTTCTTCTCAGGAAAAATCATATCTTTTCTTATTGGCTGACATACGAAGGCTTACCCATTCAGGAGAGAGTGCAGGTTGGGATTTTTGACACGATCTTTCGGATTCTAATCATCTGAGAATGAGAGCTAATAGAGCTTAGCAACTAGGAAGCTCGGTTCATGATTAACCAATCACAGTATGCTAATTGTAAAGAATCACTTTTGGCAATTGCAAAGCTTCTCTGTGATTGGTCGTTTCCGAGCTGAGCTTCCCAGCTACTAATGTCTAGTCAAAAGCTTCATACAAAAGAGTCACGCTGTAACTCTGGAATTTCTGGGGCATGTTTTATCAAATCCCCGGAACACAAACAGGCATGAGAGTCTGACCCCTCTACAATTTATTGAAAGATTTTTGGTATGCATACTTGGTAAATAGATAAGAAAAAGTGAAAAATAATAATATAGTTTTCTGGGATGTGCACCATTTATTTGGATTTTATAGCAGTGGTCAACATGTTAACACAGGTTGGAGAGCATGAGCTAGCAGGGCAATGAGCACTCTAGTCATAGTAAACCATGAAATTATAACCATTCCTCACATGGATGGGGGATGGAATGGTTAAACCAAAATGTTCAAAAACTCTACCAAACAGGAGGGGAAAATAATGAAACTGGAAAATAAAAATATTTATGCTCAATAAAATTCAATTGTAAAATTCAAGAGAGGAATGATAACAATAAATAATATATATATTTTTTTCATCTAATTTTTATAGAAAAATTTGTGCAATTGTTCGTGTTTAATATTCCTAAACAGTTTTAAATGTTATACTACTATGCTTAGAAGAGATAGAATTTCTTCCAACTCTACAAAATATGAACAAAGACTTTGAAAGTAGTAAATATATGGCTTAAGAGTTATTTGGCATTTAACAGTCATAAATTGCAATTTAAATAGTTCTTATCCCATATTCATTGACTTGAGATTTATTAATAACATATTTTCACTAATTCGCTATTATGCAAGATTTATAATAATCATATAAATAAGAATAAATGTATAAAAAGCAGGATGAGTGGTTAGCTTATCAAATTTCATTTACATTGATTAAATCTGCCAAAATGAATTAAATTCTGAGATTTATAAATGTAGGTTGCCTGGAACTTTCATTCCACATTGAAACTGATCGAGTCAATTAAGAACAGTCTTCTATTCATCCAAAATCCCAATGACAATTTTATTTTCATTTCACATTTCTTCCTATTTTATGAGGCCACTCCCCTAAGTGTGTAATATATTCATTTTCTATGAAATAAGAAGTTTGGTGACAAATATTTTTGTTTAAATCTGCACAGTCAGAATAGGATGACTAACATTTACAGGATGTATCTTGCACATTCACTTTTCCTTTGGAATTCCTCCTATAAAGCATTCTACTTTTAGCAGTGCAGTCAAAATATTTCCTTTCACAAATAAATCGTCTCTTGCATATTAACAATTTCCAACAAAATTGAAAAATGTATAAGGTGCATTCAATAAATAACAAGCCAGAGCCTGTTATGCCCAAATGTTTTTTTAAACTTTAGCAGTATTGTGGGGGAAAACTGTCAACTATATGTAGAAACGATTCTGTACGCGTTATTGACGCAAGAGGGCGCATGTGTAGCTTGTGGCAAGGTGATATAAAAGAGACCCAGCACTGTCCAAAAAGCATTTCATGTTCAACCTTTGAATTGGAAGCATTAAAACAGGAACAACGAGGCATAGCGCGATTCCTTACAGCAGAAGGATGTGGAGAAACGGAAATTCACAGGCGAATGTCTATTATTTACGGGAAACACTGCATGTCTCTTTCCAGATTGAAGGTGTTGTGCAAGTGTTTTCATGCAGGCTAAGTATCGCTAGTAGATGACGAACGACCTGGCGCTCCAAATCATGTTAGTGATGGCATTGTCGTTAAAGTGGATGACATTATTCGGCAGACCGCCATCTAAATGTTACCAACATAGCGAAAAATGTTAACCTGAGTGTCGGTGTAGTTAACTACATTATCAAGAGCATGCTGTTGTACCACAAAGTCTATGCGAAACAGGGCCGTAGCTAGGGGGGTGCCAGGAGGGCTCAGCACCCCCTGAAAATTTTTGAGCCCCCTCTGGGAAAGTTGCCAAGGCCACCAAATGAAATTCTGTTTCAAAAATCCAAATGAAACTCTGTTCAAAAGTTGAACTTAGTTTTGGAGGCTTTTTACAGTTTTGCATAAATACTAAATTGTAGTATTTGTTTAAAAACTGCAAATAAGTGCTTCAATAGGCGCGCATCCTATCTGCACATACTCAGAATTAGCAACTTTTTGCTGATGCAAACATTGACTTTTGCATTAGTTATACACTGAAAATTTTCCTTTTGCAGGGTTTTCCATTATTAACATAAAACAAAGCTATTCTAATGAGTTATAGCTAATTTAAATACAAGTGGTTTTAGCTTTTGACTAGACACAAAAATAATTTTTAAATGCAAAATACACCCTTGAATTTTCTAATGTTTTTTTATCATATAAAAACATAACTTTAGAATCCTTAATGACAGGGAATATTCATGAAAAAATTAAAGGTTGCAACTCTTTTGAAACAGGTGAACTGTCAGCTTTTTATTTATTTATTGACATCATCACTTATTTCACTAGTATAATTATACACTGAAAATTTTCATTCTGCAGCCAGTGATGTAGTAGTAAAAAAACCAGAGGGCATACGCTTTAGGCAGAGGGTATACCCTAAAAGGTATATGCTATAGTGTTTTAGAGAAGAGGGTATACGGTATTCCTTAAAATAATCCAGAAGGTATACGGCGTATCCCCCGTATATCCTCCACCTCCATTACATCCCTGTCTGCAGCCTTTACTTTTCTTAGCATCAAATAAAGTTATTATAAACAATTTAATAAGAAACATAGTGCCTACAATATGAATATGCACTAATTTACCTTTCTATATAATACTTTGATCATATATATCTGTGTTTATGCACGCATGTGTCAGAGAGAGAGAAATAGTATGAGCCCCCCCCCCCTACATTTTCTTGAGCACCCCCTATTGTTTACTTCTAGCTACAGCCCTGATGCGAAATGGGTTTCTCCTCATTTGGAACCAGCACAAGAAGCCTTTCCCATGGCGAATTTCTTGTCTAAAATTGTTACGGGGGACGAGAGCTGGTGCCACCATTATGAACTAGAATCTAAACACCAAGGTCTGCAATGGAAACTCACAGGATCACCATCACCAACAAACAGAAAGCAAGGCCGTTCGCAGAGTTGTGGGCAAAGTCATGTTAACATTTTTTTTCAAGTAACACGGATCACTACTTATTCAATTCCTGTCAAAAGGTGCCACAATTAACGTAGCCCGGTATCAAGAGACACTGACCAATTTGCGAAAAGCAATCAAATCAAAAAGGCCTGGCAAACTGTCTTGTGGTGTTATTCTCTTACACGATAATGCCCACCCCTGTACAGCAATTGCCGTTAAAGATCAGCAAGTAAAATTTAAGAGGGAAGTCCTAAATTATCCCCCCTACAGTTCTGACCTATCTCCCTGCGATTTTCATGTGTTTGGAGAACTAAAAAAACATTTACTTGGAAGAAGATTTCAGTCAGACGATGAAGTGCAGGAGGAAGTTTGAAATTGGTTCTTGCAGCAACTGATGACTTTCTATGAGAGGGCAATATCCTGCCTAGTTTCACAGTGGGATAAATGCTTAAATCATAAGGATCAATATTTTTGAATAAAAGCAACTGCCATTGTCACAGGTGGCCATGGCTCGTTATTTATTGAATGCACCTAATATATGCCTTTCATCTGCCCAAGTCTTGATGCACAGTCTAACTTTCATAAATATGCTTGGATTACCACATAATTAATACATAATATTAAGGTTATTGATATATAATATTAAAGTTAAATATAGTATGTTACCTATTGAAAATGGAATATGTAGCATTTATAGTTCTTTTAACAGAATACTAAAAAATTTAGATACATTGTGGATCTGAATGTCACATGAATGAGGAATCTCAAAAATCTTTATTTCGCAAATCGACATTTTCATTTAACTGGCCTGAGTGATTTACTTCTCCCGCACGTATCACATCCTTCACTGGCAACAATTTTGTCCTTCTTCGGCACGAGCCTCTCTCCATAGCATAGAAGACACACACACACACACAATAAAGAAAAAACTTGATTACATTATTGACAATAGGCAGTGATAGATTCAAGTGGTGTTTTAATGATGATATACTATTTCTAATATGATGAAATTGATATCATTTCTGAAGTGCACAATAAAATCTTCTCTATAAAAACTCATGCATATAACATTTAATGTTCTTTTTACAGGGCCACACAAAAGATTTCAGATACATTATGATGAATGAATGATAATGGGTAGATACACATTTCCAATTATAGTATTTGTTTCCAATCTTAAATTTGTGTATAGCATGTAGTACATATAAATTCTATAGTTCATATACAGAGCTGCAGAAAGAGTTTGAATAAATTACCATCAATGGGTTTGGATTGTTGAAAGTGCATTTTCCAATGTGTTGAGTGTTTTTCATTTGAATCAAGTCAATATTAGATGTTTATGTAATCTAAATAAATTCTTCTACAGGGATACATAAAAAAAAACATGCTTTGCCATCAATGGATTCTCCAGTAACAGAATTTTCTGTGTCAATCTGCAGCAAATAAAAATTTGTCTGCGATCTAACAATGCTGGACCAAGACTACTATCAGAAGAAATAATAGTAACACAAACAAAATTTGCAAACAAACAAAGAAATATAAAAGAAATATAATAAAAAGAAACAATATATCTAGAGACTTAAGGTAAATTTTAGCAATTTATTTAAGCTGTTAGATTAATATTCAAGGTCTGAAGTAAACTGCAGTGACTGCTGCCATACTGCACTGTTTCTGCTACTGGGATAGATTGCAACTGCCAGAGTACAGTTTCAGTTATGATATACATTTTCCAGCTGCATGAAATTTTAGTATACTATTAGGTTTGTACAAGTGCAGCTATCTAGTGCATTTTCTAAATTGTTTATTTAGACGTATCCTTTCCTTCGATGATAATATAAAGTTTTGCAACCACATTCTGGAAATGTGTAGGAAAGTGTTTCATAAACTATGCCACACACATAATTTTTCTTTCTTGTTTTTTTATTTATCAAATACTTCATACTCTACTATCTCTTTGCATTTTTAAAATGTACTGATTATAATTTTTTTATAAGCTTTCAAGTCTGCTGATGTTTGGACATCACTTTTCTGAAAAGAAATATTAGCTTTATTAAATGACAGAAATTTGTGATTAAAATACGATAACGATTTTTATTAGAAAAAATGGTATCCGAAAATCGGGCAAATTAGCAGCTATGTGTTTGCTACTCTTTTTTCCAAATATAAATCATTTCATTTTCAGTCACAACAAATTAACTCTTAAGTATTTTAAACATCACTTTTGCTCATAGAGAGCAGCACTGATGTTTTTAATTTGCACTGAATATTATCTATGGATATAGTTCTGTTTTGTGTATGTGTGTCAGTTTTAAAATGGAATAAATTTATTGATACATTTTGGTTATTTTACAATTTGTTAAAATAACTGACTTGTTTAACTGTAATTGTAGCTATACAATCATTCCATGTGTTTGTCAGAATGGTTTAAATAGTTGCGATGTTGACATTGCAATGATTCGTTAGATTCTCTATTTTTATTTTTGATTATAATGTTTTCATTACAACAGTTTGTGATTTTTTAATGTTTTCTTGTAATTGATACTGCATTTTTAATGTTTTGATTTTCAGTATTTATTCATTCTTACTTCAGATTCTTTAACCTGTAGTGTCGTTGGGTGGTAGGGCAATTTGGGTAGAGTGGATTAGGCTTAACAGCTTATTTATTATACAGCTTATACAATTACGATTTACTTACATTGTGGAGTATTACCCTTGATAAAGTATTTTGCAATGTAAATTTCCCTTTTCTTCTTGTAATATTTTCACATTCAGCTCATGGGATTTTTTTCTCCACATACTTTTATTTATTTTTTCATTCTTCTTCAATTTGGAAATTTTATATTGTTAGACATACATTTTTCTATTGTATTATAATTGTTGGTTCATATATATTGTTGACTTTCCTGAGATTTAATAGTTATTATTAACAAAAAGTTTTATTATATACATATATATATATATATATATGCATATAAAATTTAATAAGCATTTGTGTCCTCTCATAATTTCTGGTCATGCTACGCCTATGACTTGATTCATAGACTTGTGCAACAAGGAGATAAATATAATCCAAATGCTCAGAACACTTCAAAATAACTTATTTTTTAAGAAACAAATCAACAGAACACAAATTTGAACTTTATGTTAAATCAACCCATATCTGAATTAAAAAAGCATACTTCAGCTGTTCCACCTTCACGGACAATTCCAAGATCTTGACCTTCATATTCTCTCTTTATCGCAAGCACCTTGCCACATGGAACTCTTCTCACAATAAATTCAACCTAGGAGGGAAAAAAAAAAGAGAAAACTAATAAATATAAAACTTGTGGTGACCAGCTTGATTAGTCTTTCATTCTATCTATAATACATTGCAACATGTTACTTTCACTATTATGAATTTAATTTAAGAAGGAGCTTGGTATTGTGCTGTCAATTGCTTCTGCACATTAAAGAAAGGAAAATAATAAGATGGGTTACATGAAGATAAAAAACACTAGAGGGTGCAGTTTTTTTATTAGCTAGGTTCTCCTGAGAAACTTTTGGTTCTAAATATCTAAATTTGGATCTAAATGTCAGATATTAAATTGGCAATCACTATATAACAGGGATCCCTTAGTTCATTTGGAAAGATTTTCGGGTACTTTTCCTGTATAGGGGATTTGGCGAGATAGAGAAAATGGCCTTGGCAAGAGAAAGAAATTTGACAACACATTTTCAGATAATCTATCCACACAAACAATTTCTTTCAATACTTATACAATTTATTTCATATAAAGAAGCCATTTATCTATTTTTATATGCAAAAATAAGTAAATTGTACATAAAAGAAAACAATAATAATATATATATATATATATATATATATATATATAAATAGACTAAAACAATATGTACAATGAGTATTTATGAAAAGAAGGTAAAATACTTAGAATCATTACTAAATTTTTTATCAGTTTCTAGAAAAACATAACTGAATATCATCATTAAAATAAGAGATACTGATGTCACAGAATCAAAAGATCGAACTTTAGCAAGACCAACACATAACTGTCGTGGATGAAAATTATCATATGTATTATTTCACTTCTGATGTCAACACCACTTTTTCTAAGCATATACAAAACACATGATGAATGAGGTATCATTAAAAAGGTTTTTGAATAAGCTTTTGACATAATACACTCATATTCATTAAAACACACTGTTTGGTTAAAACCTGCAGATACTGCATGAGGAATTTCTTTTTGTTCTTATTTATTGCTTTGGGAAATGTTACACAAACAGGGAACTGTTTCTGTAGCATTTATTACACTTATTTTGATCCAAAGCACCAAATTTCTATCTAATTTGTTTTAGTACGCCCTCCTTTCTTTAGAGTGTTCAGGATCTTTAACAACACACAAAGCTCTCTTTCCAGCATTTCTAATAATATTCTGAAGATCCATTTTGACTTTGGTTACATCAGCAGCAAACTGATCAAACTCAACCTAACAGTACTCTAGATTGCATTTATTTACATTTTGCTGTGGCCATTCACAATCTATAATAATGAAGATAGAAGTTTGTTTGTTTGTCTGTGTGCTGTACTCTGAAGAGGCCACCAGACCCAGAACTACAAGATTTGAAAAAATAAAATCATGCAAATTTGAGGTTCGTTTTCAAAAACAGATCAGAATGTGTATAGTACGCCCAGTGTATGCTGCCGAAGGCAATGGGGCCTCCAACTCTCGTTTCGTTTGGATAGATTTTCATTTAAAAATATAAAATTATACAAATTTTGAGTGTGTATGCAGTCAAATGCAGTGCGCCTCCAACATTAGGTTAGCTTAGAAAGATTTTCATCTAAAAATATAAAAACATTCAACACTAATTTTATGTGTATTTATGGCTATTATAACGGGTCCGGGCAAAGCTGGGCAGGCCAGATAGTTATATAAACAAGTAATATAATTTTTTTTTTTTAAAGTCAATTCCTACTTTTTAATCATAAATATATAAAATAAACCCGTGCAGCATTAATGTCCCACGTTATCTTTATTGAACATTATTTTATTTCTGTGGCATCACTAATTTGAGATAAATCTTTCATTTAATTTATGAAAACAATGGGAGGAATTTTTTTCTCCCATTTAAAACTAAAATTAATTAATTTAATTTAATTAATGTATTAATATTTGAAAAAACTGTAGTAACATAAAGTGTCATCCACTACAAGTTTAAAAAAATGTATTTGAACTTGAGTGGATGAATAGAAAATATTTTATTAACGATTGAAAATTTGAACAAGATATATATAGAGAGAGTGTGAGCTAATAGTAGGAATTTAATAATGTTGATACCTGTGCCACATCCATTAAGTGTAAAATACAGAGTGGCTATTCTTATTATTTGTCTAATAGCTAATTCCCAAACTGTTAATTTTAAAGATTAGTTCCAATTGCAAAAATGTTTCAAATATACTTCTTCGTATGTAGGTGTAATATACAGAGTGTCCATTCTTATCATTTGTCTAATAACTAATTTTTAAACAATTAATTTTAAAGATAAGTTCCAATTGCAAAAATATTTCAAATATAGTTCATATCAAAAGCCATTTACAACAAAATAATTATTTTTGTAAAAATTATGAAACTGGAATTTTTATACAGTCCCTTGGCCCTATGAGTTAAATTTAGTGCAAGAAAATACTTAAAATTCATAGAACTCTAAATATCAACTCAGTGAATTTTTGGTTTCTAAAAAAAGTCATTTTTATTGTTTTACTTGTTAAAGCATGGTAAAAGCTTTTTAAATATAACTTAAAGTAACTAGGGACCATATATATTTTTTTTATTTGAGAACTTTCACAACAATAACTATTTTGATATATATAGTTTTTGATATGATGAAGAACAACATTTGAAACATTTTTGCAACTGGAACTATATCTGTAAAATTAATGGTTTAGAAATTAGCTATTCGAGAATGATAAAAGAAGCTATCCTGTATAAATAGATAATAGATACTGTACATACTATGCATTACATACATAATACATATACAAGTTGTTATGTTTTAACATTATGTAACTTTTATTTTTAGAATAGATATGAGACTGCTGTCAATATTAATGCATTTAAAAGTTGATTTACCTGCAATCCTTACAAAACATATAAAATTCTCTATTCTTTTAACAAAAAAAAAAAAAAAAAAAAAAAAAAAACTAACAATAATAATCTGAAAAAATATAGAGATACCCTTTTAAAAATTAGTTTATATTGCATATTAAAACTCCTTAAACAGAATAATAAAAAAATTATAAAATGTTGATTACATTAAAATACATACAAATAAATTACTTAATTCTATGCAATATGATATACAGCTAAAAATTTTAATTCCTGTTATACAACAAAAAAGTATTTTCCTTAAACAAAAATCAAAAACTTTAAAAAATCTCAAACTTTAAGAAGTGATTTTTTGTATTTTTACAAATGCTATTACAAGATGAAAATTTCAGTATCATTAAAAAATTTTTAATTATTTTATAAAATACACCATGCCTGTTTCATATATGTTGACCTCGAGGAAAAAAATCACAAAAAATAAAAATCTTGCATTCCTCTTCATAAATGTTTCCAAAAAATAAAATTACAAAAACTAAACTTATTATGAAAGAGAAAAGAAATATTCAAATAGCACAGATTTTTTTTCTTTTATCATACTTTAAATTTATCTAAAAGTGATTTAACCCATTAGGAACCACTACATATATTAACCTATTTTTTTATGAACAGCTGTTTTTTCTTAATGAATAGAAAGTCTTTAAAGTACTTCTGGGGGGAAAAAAATTAATATTTAGGTGGAACAGCATGTTTCCAACTAATTTTCAATTCTGAAACTGATATTTTACAAAGAATTCATATAAATTAGTCCAACACCTGCATTTATAATAAAAATTAAAATACAGATTCCATAAGCATTTCCATTATCCACCTCTTTATTTTTCATCATTACTTCATTTTTGTTCTACTATTTTACATAAAAATTGTTTTTTAAACTTTTTTTCTTTCATTTTGTTTAGTTTTTTCTATATTACAGTTTTAAATTTGTCTGAACTTTCATCAAAAATATCAGGTCTGCATTTAATTCATATTTTTTTAAACACTCAATCAGATATTTCTTGATTGTCTGTTGATTTAGAATTTACAGAAAGTTCTACTTCACCAGATATATTGTGCGATAAATCGTCACATAAATTATTTTCTATTACATCTCCCTCATCTGTTACAATACTGAGATCAAGTGGCAAACAAACGATTTCTTTAACATCTGAAAAATCATCCAAATCTAAAATAAAAATTATTCAATCATCTTCCATGTAAAACAGACAGAAAAAAAAATAAAGAGATGGATAATGAAAATGTTTATGGAACTGGTAATTTCATTTTGTATTTTATTATAAATGTATAAGTTGGACTAATTTATGTGAATTCTTTTTAGAATATCAGTTTCAGAATGACATTATCCCTTTTATAGCTAACAAACTGAAAAATAACTACCATAAATGCACGGATGCATATGTGAAAGTTTATCTTCTCAAATGTTTTCAATTATAAAATAATTTTATAAGTTAGAAAAGATCTAATAATTTTGAATCAGAGAATTGCAAAAATTCAATTTTAATTTTACATACTGAATATTTTTTCACATTCAGCATTGTTGTGAGGTATATTTTTAAATACACAACAAAAGATTAGAAATTCCCTAATGTAGTATCTTGCATTGTACGAAATTCATAATATCATAATCACGCTCCTCTGCACAACATAAACACAACCTGCGCAGCTCTTTTTTTTTTCTTTTACAAGGAGGCTCTGCCCCCTATGAGCTATGCTTGCCCACCCTTGTTCTGACACCGCAAACTCTAAAAACACGCTAATTTGATCAACTCTAAAATGATTATGGAAGATGAATTACAATTAAGTGACCAGTGGCAATCTACTGTAATCAGGTTTCCATTCATTTTCTGTTATGATTTAAAATTTTATTCTTAATTTATTCAGTCTTTTGATATTTAACTTTAATTTATTCATTCATTTAAATCAGTTCATTAATTTCATTTAAATAAATTAAGCCAGATTAATTAATTTCTTTTAAATCAAACATTCATTTTAAAATTGTTTACTTTTGGTGAGAGAATAATTTAAGATCAACATCTTTCCATTACACATGTTTTACGAAATTCATTTCAAATTTACTTTACAATATATTTACTTTACAATATTTACTTTAATTCTTTCTTTTTAAATAAACATTACTTCAAAATATCTAAAAGAAAATCTTTCTGACTTACTTTTTTGTAACTTTTAAGTAATATCCATTTTAAAGACAAATATTCTAAAATAAATAAATATTCAAAAACACAGCGCATTTCCTTTTCAATATTATTATTAAAAATGGTTAATCGCTAATTTTATTCATTTCGGAAAGTTCAGATTTGCATATTTTGATACATTCAAAATTAAGTTTCAAAATCGCGATCTTTCATATTTTCTAAGTCTCATAATTGCTTTTTCAAAATTCTTTAAATTAAATATTTTTACTTTCAAAACATGTCTGATGGAAAGAACCAATTATTTTATTTCAGTAGCTAAAATTTCTTTTATTTTTATCCATAAGTTAGGGAGTTATGGATTTTTGTTTACTTTCTAAAGTTTTTTTGAAGTTGGAGAGTATTTGCAAGTGATGCATTGATAGATTTTCAGACGTCTTCTTGTTGACAACAACTCTTTGTACCCATTCCCGCGTATTTTCGATCAGTGTCATTGACTCGCGGAGTGCAAGGTCATTTTTAAGCCTGTTCAAGGTGACAATAGAAGGTCTCAGAACATTCGCTATGACGTGTTGTCAGGGGGTGTTATACTGTTAAGATCTAACTTTGACCGCGTGGGTGAGTTTCGAGAGAGAATCCGTCAGGTGGTGTTAGGTGCGTAACGGCAATTTTTAAAGTCGTTGTGAGATACTGTCACCTGATTGGAGGGAATTTTAAAAGTTTTAAGTTCTCCCGTATTTTTTTAGCTTCGATAGAAATGACTTCTGAACGAGACACCAGCTAGAGAGGAACCAACTTTTTTTTAGGCTGCTGGGCCTCGGGCCCGGTAGCTGAGTGCGGAGTTAGCAATCGTCAAACGGACAACTCAGAATGAAAATTTTGTTGGCAACGATCATTTTTTGGACTTAGTGTCCGTAATCTACTGTTTCCTCATCTAATGTCTGTTCATGGTTATTTTGATATCATTCTGCAATAGCTAAAGTTTAGTAAAGTACGCCAATGACTATAATTTACAGATTAATAAAAGTTCGTCCATGTCTGAAAGAATTTTAGCTCCAATCTACAGTTTTATTTCCTGATCACCATTAATAGCTTCTTATAGCGTCTTAACCAGTTCATCGGTACCAAGATGTCTCGTCTGAATTCCACAGAGAGACGCCTATAAATTAAAGTGAGCAGCCTTTTAAGATTCTTCAACACTTTATGATAACTTCCAAGTTATACGTTAATTCTTCCGGACCTTGGTATTTTCAACATAAAGATTAAGATCTTCATCATTCGTCAGAAACTTTATGTTCCTAAAGTATTCAGCCAATTTTCTATCTTTAAAGATTCACCATTCTTATAACTCCCACCTTTAATGTCGAATCATTCATGACAACGAGATTTTTCATCCAATGAACATTTGTTCTGATTCTCCAGCCTCAGCAGTATTTCAAATAGACTGTACTAACATCATGAAGTTCTAACTCCAGTCAAATTCTTACGTCAGAACTAATATTTTTATACATACAAATTATAACAATAATCATACAAAATATTAGACTTAATGTTTTGAAGTGAACTGAAAATTACATATTTTAATATATTAATAGATTTGATCCAGATTATTATACAGTGAATAGAAATATGATATCAAAAATTGTAGTGAAAATTGTGAAAGTTCTCTGATTATAAATAATTATTCAGTACATTGATTAATTGAAATAAACATCTGTGTTGCTTCAATTTGGTGAGTTTCTCTTTTTATTTTTATCTTCCATTTTACCAAGACCAAGTCATTATACTGATCAACTCCAGAGAAATTAATTGTTACATAATTTGTATAGATTAGCTTTTGATTTAATTTACGAGATTTCTAATTTAACTTTACTAAATTATACCATGAATTTAACTTAAGATTTAACTTTTAACTTTTTCTTGGCTTCGCCTTGTTACTGCCACATACGATCGTGCCATATGGTGAGATTTTGGGATAGTTAACTTATACTTTTTCTAAATTGAATTTTCAGGTTCTGATTTACTCTGAATATGTTTTCGGTGAATCATCACTTTATTAATTTTCCGGTATAAGTTTTCCGATCCCCAAATCTCGCTATATTTTCCTTTCACAGAGGCATTTTAAGGCCGAATCAACTGCTGTCAAAAGAGCTAACAACTGTTTTCATGATTGATTAAATAAGATAAATTAAATTTTGAAAATCAACTTGTGTAAAATGGCTAAGTAAACAATGTCGCTGCATCGGGGACTTTTATAACGATGTTATAAAAAACTGGGTACTTATTCGTTATCCTGTTGACCACTATCCAAAAAAGAAAAAACTGTCACCAAAATATAAGACTTAATGCCAAAAGTGCAGACATTAGATGCATTACATGTGTTTGTTACGTCATCGAGAGATTTTTATTTGATGGGGACAAGTGTCTGAGGTTCGTATAGGACAAGTTGCGCCCCTTGGCGGTGGAAGGTGGAACTAATGGATTTTCATAGATTCGAGGCCTCAATGTAAATTAGGGACCTGCTAGCGGGCGAAGCCAGCTAGTTTAAATAATAATTATGACCTTAAATGGCACCGCCATGATATTAAAATAGAAAAAGCATTGAAAAACATGTTACTATGCATAGTTACGCACAACAGATCTGTTTCAACTGATGTCATGAACACTTATCCATCAGCCGAGGGGGATAATTAAGAAAAATATTGTAAATAAATATTTAAGATTACTTTTTTTTCTCTTTTCATTAATGTATTATAAATTTTATCGTTTAAAGTTACTGATAGTTGACACTTTAGTGAGTGGGGCTTTAGATTCCAATGGCAACATTCTTCGATTGATTTTTTGGGCATTAGAGTTTGGCGAATAGTTTGGCACTAGATTTTAGGGTTTCGTTCATCTCACGAAACCCTATTGCTCCCGCTCCGTTGTCTGTCTGTCACAGAGCCATTCTCGAAAACTATGTAACTTACAGAGTTGAAACTTCGTGTATAAATCAGAATATCAGCTGTGAAGAGCTGAAAATATTAAAATTTGAAAAATTTGTATTATTTTAATAAATAGAGATAAAAAGCCAAAATTCTAATAGCCTTTTTCTATTAAACTTAAAAATTTTTCGTTATAGCAGATGCCAGAATTTTAAAATCCACAATGAAATTCTTTCTACAATAATTAATTTTCTATCAGACGATTTTCACGTGAAAAATGAAAATGAAATAAAAAGTTTCACCAATTGAAAAAAATATATATATGAAATAAAATTAATTGCCGTCATAGTGGTAAATAAAACGGAAAATGTCTAAGATTTCTCAATAATACAAGGAGTATGAGTATGTGGATGTACACAAAGCAGATTAATATCACGTCATTAGAGAATTAAAAAGAAAATCTGATGTCCTAATCGAAGTTTAACAAATTTTTCAAATGCTTGAGAATAATACAAAGCGAGTATCAATATGAATAATAGAGAATAGTAAATATATGAGTTTGAGGAATGTATTGAATCCTGATAAAAACCCGATTATGGAAATATTTGCATATTTTAACATTTTGAAGGCGTCCAACATGTTTAATTTTGAAATTATATATTTTTTAAATATCGCATTTAGTCCGTATGACGGATATTATTATGACAGAATTTAATAGCGGGTTTCGCCCGCTATCTGGCTGGTTTAGATTTTCGTAAAAACGGAAAAATAGACCGGTAAATTTTTACTTTATAAAAAAACATGAGTTTTTTTTTTGTTGTTGTTGCTAAATTATATTTATTTGAATTTATTAAAGAAAGGATAAAGTGTTTTGAAAGGAATATTAAACGAAACCCTTTGTGCGATCTTCGATCACACTTACCCACTTGTTTTTTGTTACTGGAAAGTTGTCAACGGTATATGAAGAAGTACCAAAAATTGTTTTCAGTACGACATTTTAAATGTATCATTTCCAATATGACATAATTTTAAAAGTTTTCTTCCTATTATTACACATAAAAATATAGTTTTTAATTTCAGGGAAAGATTATTATTTATGCTGTTTTAAAATTTTCAATAATAGGTAAAAAATTTTGTCGAAATAAATTAATCCCTCGTGTAAATATATTTTTTAATTGAAACTTTTGAAAATATTGTTATTTGAGCATTTTAAATATGATGCAAGTTTCCTCATTTAATACTTTGAACGGAAAGGGAATATTATTATGTGCACTATTTTACAAATTGGTAACAATTCAAATAACGGATTTTTTGAAATATGAAATAAATCTCCATCAAAATTTGAATAAAAATTGAAATATAACCTTAAAAAATTACTCAAATAAAAAAATAAATTTCAGTCTGCACACAGCAAGCTAGTCAAGTATATACTTTTAAATTATGGTTAAATTCCTGTGCATAGTTTTCGTTCCTATAAAACTTTTTTAAGAGAACTATTTTGACCAAATTTAATATTAAATATCTCTTAAAATAATGCTTTGATTTGAAAACTGCCTGCTTCAGCGTGTTTATTGAACATTTCTCTATAAAACTACCAATTTTCATATTTTTATACACAATAGTTTTCTGGATATTAGTCCAAGAAGACCTCAAGGCACAAAATCTTCATTGGCAGCAACTGCTGGAGCAGTGGTTACTTTTTTTTTTTTAATATACAGAGATTGAATAGGTAAAATAGTTGAAGAATGGTTTCAAATTTTGTTCAAAACTTAATCTTACATATCACTTTTATAATATTACGATTTAACCTAAACCCTTACATTGTAAAGCTTAACCTTACAAGTTGGTAGATATGCAGAAGTATAGCTTAAAAACTATTATTGAAAGTGAAAATCATTTTTGGAAAAGGTAAAAGTAGAAATGCTTTGATTGTGACATTAAAAGACATACATTACATATTATTGCAATTTACTATGTTGTACATAATATTTTAATATTAATGTTCTGAAACAATTTTAAAAAGTATATTTTGGGAGAGAGAAAAAAAGCTTTAGATTTCCATTTGTCTTGCATATAAGTTGACCCTTCAGTTTGCACTATTTCTTATTTATTTTTTTGTTCTAAATTTCTTGCTTTATATACAAATACATACAGTAGTTTCTTAAAAATTTAAATTTAAGTTCAGAATTAATGTGACAAATAAAAAGTTATTTCTAATGTCAAATACAGCTGCAATGGCATACACACAAACTAAAGAATGACAAACATTTTTATAAATATGTATGATAAATATATATTTAAAATCAAAATTAAGAAAAACACCATTTTTCAACAAGTGATTCAATAAAATTTCTAGTAATCCCCAAGAAAACAATTTTAAGAGCAATTAAGAGTCATTGCATGAGCATATCAGGCAGGGGTTTCCATCACCATCTCAGAATTTCTTTATTTTTTTTCTTGTGTTGTCTTGCCCAAGGAAAGAACAAATCTCAAATATTTTTGTTATATCTGTTTTAGTTTTGGAGTTAGGGGAGGTCAAAGTTCCCTAGACCAGGGCGTAGAAATAATTTTGTGTCATTTTTGCCACTTTATTCTCTCAACTGTAACTGGCTCTGATGTGCTTCAGAGATTTTTTGTTCTCTAACTGATACTATACCTTGAACATTAACATCTCAAATTGAATATTCATTTGGAGATGGTCAGAGCCCCCATACAGGGCCCTCCCAAATACCCCTAATTTCGTAAAAAACGTTTTTTAAAAATGCATTAAATCTTGGCTCTGATGTGATACAGAGAAAATTTTTGCACAATGTACTTAGACATTTCCATACAAAATGAATTTAAGCTTAATATTTTTTTAAAGTCCCTGGAGCCATTCGGTATGGGGGCCCAAACATTGACCTGAACGCTGATTTATCTAGCTTCAAAGCATTGGTGTAGCGGGCTCTGACCTCCTACATGAAAACTTTTTGCATGCAGTTGTAGCATCAACATAGTAGTTTCATATTATGAAAAAATATATTTTGAAGGTACCACCATTTTGAAGAAAAATCCAATAAAGTACACAGGTTTTGGTGGTGTAATTATGTGTTTGAAGCTTCTTCTTTTTAAATATAACTATCAAATATTTAGTTAATTAATAAGAATAAAACTATATATTTGGTAAATGTAGAAAAATATAAATGGCAACAGTGTTTACAAGAATAAGAATAATTGTATAAATGTAACAAACTGAGTGGCAATGCTGTTAAGTGGTGACCATTTTGAAATCTTTTGTTATGGTAACTTGGTTATTTTGGAGAGAAAGACTAGCTTAGTACATTTTAAAAGGTGAGTTTTAGAAAATGTATCTAGCATATTACCTAAAACACTTACAGAATTAAAAGATAAATTTATATTTTGGAATAAAAAACTATGTAACATAAAACAGTTCTATTGTTAGGTTTAACAAATTTCAAACAAAAAAGGATTACCTTTGTAAACCTACAATCAGTATGAAAAATACTTCTAATTAGTGAAGGTAATTTTCAGTTACTCCTGGGGGTTATTTTCAATAGAAAATTGCATTTTTTTTTTTACATAATTGAGAATAAGTTTCAAATTGCATTATCAGTCCCAATTTACATTGGTACTTTTCGGTTAGCTGGGCTGCAGTTATATATGTACATGTATACACACACACACACACACACACACATATATATATATACATATATCTACACATACACCTGTGTGCAAAAATTAAGGACGAGAGGGTTTTTCGAATGTAACGTCGCACAGAAGATTTCCACATCGACCAAAATCTTACCATAAGATCTTCAAGATGTGAAAATATGGGACAAGTGATAAAAACCATCTAAACAAAGAATCAAAAGGATATGAAAGCATTTTATTGAAAAGGTCACTTGGAGCACAAATGCAGAGAAGACAGAAACGTTCATCTTCCAAGCACCTGGCAGGAATAATTCAGTCTCTAATAGGGGATATGGTCACTCCTGACTGCGATGCAGGATTTGCAACGTCTGTCCATGCTGAGGACAAGGTTGTCTAGTAGCGCTTGAAGAATAGAGTCCCATTCCTCTTGTTACGCCAATTTCAGCTCCAGAATCATTGTTGGCGCCTGATCACATGATGCCAAGCGTCTCCCGAGAAGGTCCCACACATGTTCTATGGGATTAAGGTCCGGGAACTTTGCAGGCCAATTCATGCGTTGAATATCTTCACTCTCCAGGAGCTCTTCGACAGCCGGTGTACGATGCCGGGGAGCGTTGTCGTCCATGAAGAGGAAGTCTGGAACCACAGAACCTCTAAAAAGACGCACGTGAGGCAAGAGAATCTCGGCACAATAGCAGAAACCAGAAACTGAACCTCCTTGGAAGACATGGAGGTCCATACGGCTTTCGATGATGTTAGAGGGTGATTAAGTATTCCCTGCTCGCTCCAGATGTGTATACGTCCAGAATAGCTCGTCATACTAAATCGGCTCTCATCCGTAAAGAGTACTCGACACCACTAATGTTGTGTCCAAGTCTTATGTTCCTGACACCACAGAAACCTGCGTCTCCGATGAGCAGGTATTAGTGATACACACCGTACTGGTCGTTGTGCATACAGGCCTCCTTTGTGCAGCCGCCTAGCCACGGTAAAACGTGATATCCGACGGCCAGTAGTCTGCTCCATCTGCCTTGCGATTTCTCCAGTTGTTTCTTTTCGCCTGTAGGACAATATAATGGTCCTCCACTGTTGTTGTTGCGCGTGGGCGACCACTGCTGAATGCTTGGACAGCTATTCCCTTCGTTTGAAATGCACTCCAGACTCGTGAAAAGTTGTTATGAGCGATACCGAACTCTTGTGCCACACTTCCACCTTCTTCCAACTTCCCAATGATTCGACCTCGTGTAAGGTCATCCAGATGACATCTTCTGGAATGCCTCTTGGCCATATCACACAATAATGGCAAAAAAAGTTACTGAAATCACGTTACACAGTGCAATAGATTTTACGAAATTTCTGAACGGTCACCGCCTCTGTGCTTTTTTCCCCTTAGCACATCTTCCTTTTGCACCATATGCCATATATGGGCATGTCCTGCTGCATTTGCTTCAGGTCTATCCCCTGATTGGTCTTTCATTTAGTTCTGTTGCCTTTTTTGGCTTTTATGCTAATTTATCAGCTTTGTCTTCAATTTTTGCACACCAGTGTATCTATACATATACACACATATATGTATGTATATATATATATGTGTGTGTGTGCATACATATATATTTATATATGTATATATATCACTGGCGCCCGGCTAACTGAAAAGTACCTTTACATTTTTTTACTGAAATTGTAGTTGAAATGTTATAAGAAAAAATTACTAATCCTTTGAAATTTTCAGAAAATTAGTTGTAAATGGAATTTGTGTATACATTAGAATAATTTTTGTCCACCTGACTCGACCTATTTATGTGTATTACATTGTACAAAATGTCCCAGGGATGCCAGGGGAATATCCCAAGTAGGTAGGTACTTTATTGGATTTTTCTTGAAAATGGTTGTACCTTCAAAATATATTTTTTCATAATATGAAACTACTATGTTGGTGCTACAACTCCATGCAAAAAGTTTTCTTGTAGGAGGTCAGAGCCCGCTACACCAATGCTTTGAAGTTACACAAATTAGCGTTCAGGTCCATGTTTGGGCCCCCATACCGAATGGCTCCGGTCACCTTCAAATAATGTTAAGCTTAAATTCCTTTTGTATGGAAATGTCTAAGTACATTGTGCAAAAATTTTCTCTGTATCACATCATAGCCAAGATTTAAAGCATTCTTAAAAACCGTTTTTTTACGAAATTAAGGGTATTTGGGGAGGCCCTGTATGGAGGCTCTGGCCATCTTCAAATGAATTTTCAATTTGAGATGTTAATGTTCAAGGTATAGTATCAGTTAGAGTACAAAAAATCTCTGAAGCACATCAGAGCCAGTTACAGTTGAGTGAATAAAGTGGCAAAAATGACACAAAATTATTTCTACGCCCTGTTCTAGGGAACTTTGACCTCCCCTAACTCAAAAACTAAAAGAGATATAACAAAAATGCTTGAGATTTGTTCTTTCCTTGGGAAAGACAACACAAGAAAAAAAAAATAAAGAAATTCTGAGATGGTGATGGAAACTTTTTTCTTTTCTTGCCTGATTGGCTCATGCAATGACTCTTAATTACTTTCTAGTTTTTTTTTTTTTTTGTTAGACTGGACAAAATGTATATATATATTAAAGGTAGAAACAAATCTGGCTTTTCACTGGACATCTCTTTATTCGGTCTTTATATGTTTTTTTTTTTTTTTTTTTTTTTCATATTTTAAAATAACTTAGCTGCCAAATTCTGATAGTTAGGAAGATTTTAATAAACTTTTAATTTTGTTCTTAAATCAATCAATTCTATCCAATTCCATCCAATTTATTTTATCAACTAATAATTTTTTACTTACAATTGATGGTTGGTGTTTAATAGCTTTATGTGCGTCTTGAACAGAAAGTATCCTGTGACCAGCAATACTGATGATACGATCTCCAACATGGAATGTATTATGAAGTAATGGGTGCTCTTTTTGTTTCCAACCAGCCACCCTGAAACAAAACATTTTTTATTTACAAAATATTGAACCTTAAAGTAAAAAAAATTAATAAGCTATGATTAGAACTGAATGTTTGTTGCAATAAAAATGGTGCTAATGAGGTGCTATGTTTCAAACATTTTTCATTGACAAAGTTAAGCTAAATTATGTATGTAAGCTTAAGAAAGAATTGTAAGGATTGAATATTTATTGTGGAAAAAAACAAGATGGAGTTTGCAGAAAATTTACACAAAACTTAAAATTTTCTAAAAAGTACACAAAATTTATACACAAAAAAGTTTGTTATATTCAATTTTACACACTGAAATACACACAAACATACTGAAATATACACTTCAATGTACACAATGAATATATTAGCCATATAAATAAACATACAATATTTCTATAATTCTATTAATAATTCTACTTATTTCACTTTTTTGCAATTTTTGAAGTATACTATGAAAAGAAATACAAATAATTCATATATAAATATCATATACAATTTTTCATATATAAATCTTGATAATAACAAGTTGAAAATTGTATGCTAAACGTGACAAATGAGGTGCATTCATACTATAACTAGTTTTACAACGTAAATAAAACATTGTTATTATTTCAGTGAAATTAATTATATTGTCTGTTATGAGCGAAATGAGCATGCCTTTTTTTTCGATACCAGACAGTGCTGCAAAATTCACCATGGAAATCTTGCTTTGCGAATGATTACCTCCATGGTTTAATATTTCTGTGACTCACGATGAACAAGTCTCTTGTGTTTTATTTACTTCAATGGATTGAGATATTTGGCTGTTAACCTAATTTCCACTGAAGTCATCTCAGAATCTATACATTTTTGTAATGTAACTCATCTCTCAAGCAAACAATTTTTTTTGAACGATCTTTCTAAAAATTTAACTTTTATGCAATTTTATTTGAAAAAATAATTTTCAATAAAAATAGCCACTTGGCATATGAAAAAAGAAGTGGTTAACCTGTATTTGTTTAGTCACATGACTTGAGCTTTTATTATATGGATTGCATATGAAAGGATTTAATAGAATAAAGAAAACTTCTAATAATATCTTTTAAGTTTTGATTTGATTTTCATAAAATTTTAAATGACTCAACAAAATTCTGCAATGATTATATATATTAAATTTCAAACCATTCGATTGGGTAGTTTTTGCACTGCTATATGCGGACAGACGGACCAGACGACAAAATTGGTGCTACGTATTTATATAATTACAAACACACCTAAAAAACTTTTAGAAATTTGGTTTTCACATCTAATGGAAACATTTATCTGATTATCTGTGATGTGGGGAACTATATTGTTGGCTGATCAGTTTGAGACATTTTCTGTAGACTGAAAGGCTTTTAAACTCAAATGTGATAGTTTCTTTTTAAGGGAACTGGAACTTATCCCAATGACTGATAAATCAAAAGAATTTATATTGATTCTAGGTTGAATCAAGGATTTGTAACGGAAGTGCAGCAGGTTAGCTTGTGTGTATAAAATTCAGAGAAATTATTACACCACAGCTGAAAGTAACTTTTAAGAGAATACTGAATCCACAAGAAAATACTATAGAAAAACAAAGTGTATAAAAATAAACTATCGCTCAAATTTTCGACAGATTGTATTGATGGCTGAAATTTGTAAAGTTTTATTTTAAAAAAGTCATACAGAGTTTATTGTAAATTAGCTGATCCACCTGGCATTGTCCAGTCCCATAAAAAAACAAGAAGGATTCTTAAATATCGCAAAACTAAAATGTAAACAACTCATTTGTAAGTATTGGTTTAATAAGTTAGTTAAGAACTATGGCAAAGTACATGAAATTTGCACTTGCTGCGGATGCTAACTTGGACTTAACATGGCGGAAATCAAAATTTATTGGAAATTAATTTAGCAGAAGTCAGTTCCTTTCTCCAGAAAAATATAAACTGTAATGCATTTGTGGATGAGATTCTATTTCCCTCCTATAAATTGTTTTTTCATATTTGTGTATGTGATCTACATTGCATCTCCACATAATCTATATATTAAAAGCATAAGCTGTTTTTTTTTAGTTATCTACTCAAAGCTTTCTACTGAACCAATTTTATTTTTTTTATTTTATTATTTTTTTTTTAAATTGAAAGTTGTTCTTTTGTAGATAAGCCCACATAAGCAACTTTTTTTTTTAAGTATTTGCATTATTATGTTTCATTTTTAATTAAAAAAGTTTTTAAAGAAATGTCTTCAAAATGGTGGCAATCAGGTTGCTTCCATTGTTACAGAGGAAAAAAATAATGTGAATAAAACCTGCCTAAAAAATACTATACTTTATAGTCAGTTTTGATAGGGATTACTATATATCTTTACTCCATTGAAAATAACTTTAAAAAAATCTAAACAGAAAATAATGTCACATTTAAAGAAACATGCATTTACACTCATAAAGCTTTTCAATATTTTTTCATTCCACTGATACTGACTTTTGAGTTGTTAATCTCAGAGGGAGATGAAATGCTCGAGTGAGTGAAAATGACATCATATTTAAAAGGAAAAAAAGCATTTGATTTGATAAAGCTATAATAACATATTTCATCTCATTTTATTAAACTGCATATTTTTTTTAATTCATACTTCAGGGTTGCCACTGGCGACTATTTTTATAATCTATTTGCACCCCTATTTTTAAAGAAAGTGATGCAAGATAGAATTAAAAAATAGTCGCCAGTGGCAGCCCAGTACTTCGATATTTTGTCTGTTATCATGATTGGCTGGCATTAGTTACATATTGACATAGATATGTAACTTACAGATATAAAAATGTTTCAAAAGAAGCGGTACAATATCATTTATATTTATACTTTGATTTGCACATCTGTATAGTGTGACCTGTGTTCCTTTACATTTTCACAAAAATGTATTCAGAGAGTGAACTAATGGGTTACAGTTCCTCTATCCCAGTTTATTTTATCTAATCATGCGCACAATTTAGCCCATTTCATAACCCCATATACAGCCCTTCCTTGGAATAAAAGCCCAGATACATAACTGTGTTTGCAGCTATTGCATTTGTTAATTTAATATTTAAAAAAACTTCTTTTGAAATAAATCTTTTGAATTTCTATATTTCTGCTATCTTTATGGCCAAAATCCTTCACACCCTAAAAATAATACTCTAATACAATTACTGTGTTTTAACTCTATTGCCCATGGTAGCATATATGCTACCATCAGTATTTTTTACAATTAAATGGATTTTTTTATTTAGATATTCTGAATTCATACCAGAAATTTAAAATAGAAATCTTTGACTTATTTAATAACAGACATTCTGTCCCTAAATAAAGCAAAATTTATTATTTATATTTTCTGGTATGAATTCAAATTATCTGAATTATGGAATTTTTAGAATACATTTTACCTTGGGCAATAGAGGGTTAAGCAAAATAAATCAATAAATAAATAACAAGTAATATAAAAACTATTTTTTTAAGTCAATTCCTACTTAGGTCAAATAGAAATTTTTTTCCAGCGATCTGCTTCGTCACTGACAGTATTTATTCCTAAATTTATATCCTGCTAAATATCTTACATAAGAGAAATTTTTGAAATGTATTAAAAATTAAATAAAAAATAAATAGCTAAAATACCAAAAATTAATAGCTCGAAAAGTATTTCTCACAAAATTGTTAGACAAACTGCGTTAGAAAGTTAAAAAAAAATTGTATTTTTCTTGATATAAATTTAAAATCTAATGATTATGCCGTTTTTCAAATATTGAATTTAAAAAATTACCAAACTTCACAATAAAGTGCCATAGCGATGTTACAGTTATTTCAAATATTAATTAATTAATTAATTTTTATTATTTAATTTTAGTTTTATACTTCATTTCTGTTCAAAAGTATAGACTCACTCCACATTTATAGTCTCCTTCACCCGCGAGCCGCCTGATTTTCGTCCGTGAACAGCCCCATTATCTTTTTACGTGTGAAGGTGAGACTATAAATATGGAGTGAGTCTATACTTTTGAACAGAAATGAAATATAAAATTAAAATTAATTAATTAAATTTAATTAATGAATTAATATTTGAAAAAACTGTATTAACATCAATTGTCATCCAGTACAAGTTTTAAAAAAATTATTTGAACTTGATAGGATGAATAGAAAATATTTTATTAACGATTGAAAATTTGAACAAGATATATAAATATATAGAGAGTGTGAGCTAATAGTAGGAATTGAATGAAAAAATATGCAGTGGGTTGTTTCTGATTGGACATGTTGAAAACAAAGCAAATAACTAAATGACATGTTGAAAACAATTAGAATTTTGAAAGGGGAAATGGAATTAAAATAATTTAAGATAAAATCTAGTAAAAATAAGAAATTTGTATTTTAGAAATATTAAAATACAAATATATATTGAAATCGTTTTTCAGAAGTTCCAGAGAAAAAGGTACTATTTTCCATAGGATTTTGCAACTGTTGTTGCTCCCTTATATTAATTTTACAATTCCTATAGTACAGTAGAGAAAACTTGCAACTTACCATACATAGTTAAAGCACTCAACAAGAGCAATGGCATTTATACAATCCTTTTTCCTAAGGACAAGTCTAACACCACTTTTATGAGAAATTTCAGATTGGAGTTTCTGAACCTGTACTTCCCGAAGGGAAAGTGGTTTACCAGTTTCATCAACTGGCACTGCACTATTATTTGAAGAACTTCCTGCCTAAAACAAAACAAAAAAAAATTCTTTGACTAAAGTAACACTTAAACATAGCCACAGAAATAAATACAATATAAAAATTGGATCATAATTAAACAGCTCTTTTCTCTTACTATTATCTTTTTAAATATCAAACTTAAAAAAAAAAAAAAAACTAAAAAAGATTTTTAAAGAATTATAGTATTTAAAGATTATAATTTAATAACAGATAATGAGTTGTATATAGTGTCTAAAATTTATTTTTAAAAAATATCATTTATAACAAACATTCTGCATATTTTACCATGTCACATTTACAAAAAGCTTTTTTTATGATTATTTCACTCCATCATTATATTTATCTGCTGTTTGTATTTAATTTCCTCTTAGTGAGTAGTTGGAAATTAAAAATACAATTACAAATATTAGTGTCACCACCAAATTAAAAATGTTCTCATATTGCTATTGCAAAATGATTGTAATTCAGGCTAAAATTATTGTCATAATATCTGTATATGACCCGATTGTACAATAATATAATTTGTCTAGGAAACATGAGATGCAAGAATTTAGGTAAACCAAGAAATGCTATTTGCTAAATTTTTATTTCTTAAAGTGCTAGATACACAACATTAACCCATCGGTATACATGTATTGTAAATGGTGATAATGTTAAAATAAAACATAATGTTGATCCCATGCTTACTTATGATGCCCTCCAGAGTAAATATAGTAGAAGATCTTTATAACACACACCTTGAGATGAGAGGTTGTGCATATTATAGATCACATTTCACACATCATTAAACTTACATTGTAAACACGGTCAAATATGTCTGGAACATATGAATATACAGTAAAATATCTTTGTACTGCATTCATTGGGGCAAGTTGGGCAGATTATAAATTTTTGCCTAATATAGATAATTTCACACACTGTTAAATTACCTTATAAACATGATCCAAATATGCTTGGAACCATTATATTATTCATTTCCAAAATTTTTAAATTTAATAATAGCAATTTTTTTATTAAAAAAACTTCGAATTAAGAGATAAAACTGAAATAATGTCTGAAACTTAGCCCTCTAGAGGGTAGCAATATTTCTACAATGTGGATTGTAGGCACTTCTTAACTGCAAAATTCATTATTTACACCTGAGAAGCTGTGTGTTATATAAGAAATTGCATTATATAGAATTCCATTATAAAAATCTTCACTATATAATGCAATGTGCATATCTTGTAATTTAAAATTTTAATATCAGTATTATCTTTAGCAGGCGATTATATCATAAGAGGAACATATCATCCAAATTAAATCTTTTTGGGTTCAGCAGCATTGATATCTCAATCAGTCAGTCAGGTTTCATTTCTACATTACATATGTAGATAGATTGCTGTTTTTACCTAACTTCATTTGAAATCATCATTATATCTAACACATTTTTTCTGAAATAATAGTAATAATTAGGAGAACTCTCAGTTTGACCTAAGAAAATCCTTAATTTATCAACCTATTTTGAGTGATTCATTAAAAAACAAACAACCAAAATTTACTCAGTTTTCTTGGATTTTGGCACAGTTAGGTACAAATTTTATATCCTACAAAAACCACAAAACACTATATATGAAATTTGCAGTTTTTAAGTATATACACTGGAAGCAAAATATATATTTTGATTATGGATTTTCTGATCAGTCAGTGAATGCTACTGAAATAATGATACTTGGAATTCTGTCTGAGAGTCTGTGCAAGGCAAATACAGTAGATTCCCTCAAATCCGTCACCCTAAAATCTGCACATAATTACAGATGTAAACAATGAAACTTACAGTTAAAATGTAGGGGAAAAATTCAAGATTTTTAAAATTATTATATCATTCCATGCCCATTTTAATAAGTAATTCTTGTTAATATAGCTGAAAACATGTTTTCTCATCAAGGAAGTATAACTTTATTTCTGAAAAAATTAAAGACAGTGCTGATCACGATTTTTTTACCAAATACATTTCTGTGTTAATCAAGCATTTTTGTATATTAAGTTTGGTTAAGCATGAAATAAAACTTTTTTATTTTATAATTTTTATGTAAATTATTAGTGTACATTTATGAGTCAAGTTTCATTCAATAATAATAAAAAAAAAATCATCTCATCATTATTATGCCTTTTTAGTTATGCATTATTGTTTACTTGACCTTTAAAATTTTAATAATGTTTTAAATTTTCTTAATTTTTATTACTTTCATTATTTTACTAATTAGTTTAATATTTTATTTTATTGTAAGCATTCATTATAATTTACAGGGCATTATTACATTCAAATTCCTGTTTAAAAAATGTAAGCAAAACAGTGACCAGAAATCTGCAAAATTCACAAATCTGCACAACCTCTGGTTTCAAGCTATGCGGATTTGAGGGAGTCTACTGTATATGAAATTTAGGATGCTGTCTAGCAATGAAAAATTAAGAATTTAGAGCAAAATCATAGTTATGATTTAAGTTATAAAAAAAAAGCCATTCTGTCAGTGAGTAATGCCAAAATCAACAATTTTTGAAAATTCCATAGCTTAGAGCAGGAGTTCCCAAATTTCTAAATCGATGTACCAGTAAATCGAAGTTCATACCTCCACATACCACCAGGCATTAAACGTAATGCTAATATAGGAAAAATTGTGAAAGTGGAACTTCCCATGTTTTGTTCGATTTCAAATCACCATTTTAAATAACTTTACTGTTTAAAAACCGATTTCCATGAAATAGAAAGAAAATTACACATTTGGTACAGAAGAGAAAAATATCAATTGACAGACAAAAGTAAATAATGAACTATATTTCAAATAAAACTTCAACACTAAAAAAACCAGTACCCCCCCCCCCCCCCCCCCTTCAAAAAAAAAAGTTTTAACTCTTCCTATTTGAACAAGCTCTTCCTACTTTCACAGATTCAGACTGTACCTTCCGGTAATATAATTTAAAAACTATGTTTTAAACAGTTTTTCTGCTAATTAAAACTGTTTCATTGATTAATTTTTAAATTAGGTCTTTATTTACAAATTTTAATTTTTTCCCGTATAAATGTAATAATTACATGTGTTTAATTCTGAAAAACTGGTTGCATCATAAACAGCATGTGCGGATTTCAGAAATTTTGCTATAACAAACATTTCTAGTAACAAAAAAAAAAAAAGCATTTACACTCTAATTTTCATTCAAAATTTTCCAAAGTGATAAATTCATGCCGTTTTTGATTTTGTAATATTATGCTGGTATTTCATTTTATGTACCAGCATTGCACTTTTGCATACCAGTAGCCAGAGCTTTGTGTACCCGTACTGATACGTGTACCATAGTTTGAGAACCCCTGCCTTAGAGCATGTTTAAAATAAGCACATGGAATTTAAGATGCTGTGTAACATTAACTTCTTTATTAAGTCAGTAAAATTTTAGTTCAAAATAAAAATTATCACAAGAATTACGGCAAAGTCAAAAGTCACTGTGAGTGAGTGAATGCAAAATCAACAATTTTTACATCAATGTCCAAAAATTAAGGGGCAGTGACTGATTTTTTCGATTTTAAATGTTTTGTCGAATATCTACTGATATTCTTTACGAATTTTCCTTGAACTTCAAACATGTAAAGAACAAGTTTGATTTCATAATTTTCAGTGAAGATTTAGTCGCGAGGACAATTAGGGGTGCAATAATAATTTTAATAATAAAATAATATTTGAGATCATCCAAGTAACAGAAAATGCTCAAATGGTCTGTCACTGTAGCAAATGACTATGTAGGTCCTGTTCAACATTTGTGCAAGCATAGTACATATATTCGTGAATATATTTTTCATATAATGCTATGGGATTTCCACCCCAATTTATCAATTAGCTGACTGTATTGTCTGTATCTTTTTGAGTTTTCACGATGTTTGACTGGTCTTATTATAAGAGTTGCTCAATAGTATTGACTATCAAATCATGACAAAAATCTTTGCTGTAATTCGAGCATGCACAGGTAAAATTTATTTCATACAAATACCCATATCTTATCAAATATTCAATATATTAATATTTTAATTGCAGTATACTATTTCTACTGTTCTTTGTCAAGTTTGTGGAAAGCAGTGTTAAATGCAGTTGAAAACTCTACATGCTATTAAAAAAATTTTTTAGAATTTTTCTCAGAAACGTTAACATCTTCAAGAAGATGCGTGCTATTCTTACACAAATGCACAAAAACGTTGAACAAGACCTACCATTTGCTGCAGTGACAGATCATTTTGAGCATTTTCGGTTTCTTCAGGAAATGCAAATATTATTTTATTATTAAATTTATTATTACCTCCCTAATTGTCCTCGGGACTAAATCTTCACTGAAAATTGTGAAGTCAAACATGTTCTTTACATCCTAAAGTTTAAAGGCATTTTGGACATTTCCTCACGAATTTCAGCAGATATTGGACAAAACATCTGGAATTGAAAGTGTTTGGTCACTGCCCCTTAACCCCTTAATCGTCGCGCTCTTTAAGTGTAAGCTACTTTTTAATAATTCAGATTGCTTGATTACCACCAGTTTTTTTAAGTAGAAATATTCGGTTTATTTAATAGGCAGATAAAATAATGCGAGAATAAAGCCAATTATACTATTTTAAAAAACTGGTGGGAATGAAACAATCTGAATAAAACAGGCGTAGCCTACACTGCCCGTGAATGTCTCGGGCACGACGATTAAGGGGTTAATTTCTGGACATCAGTCATCAGTGTATAATTCTATATCTAAGAATCTGTTCAAGATAATATAAAAATTTGAAAGAAAATGTGTAACATTAATCTTCTTATTACATAAGAACAATTTCAGCCCAAAATCTCAATTATATTTTGAGTTACAAGGGAATAATACTTTGAATGGAAATGAACTTTTGAAATTAAAAAATTAATTAAGAAACAATTGTTTGGTTCTGGATATTTTCCTTTGTATACATGTAAAAGACCGACTTCAAATTTCAAGTTTCTAAATATACTGGAAATAGTATATGTTTTTATTACAGATTCTATAACCAGTTAACAAATGCATATTAAATAAATTATTTTTGAAATACTATATCAGAATTAATAGAAGGTATATGTGTGAAATTTGGAATGTACAGCGATAATAATCCATAGGATAAATTGCAGTTCAAAATCTCAGTTTTCTTCTGAGTTACAAGACAGTCAATAATGGTTGAAACAAAATTATCTTTTGAACTTTTAAAATGAACTACAAAACATTTGTTTAATTATGATTTTTCCCCCTTTTCTTTACATACAAACAACATTACATCATCACATTTACAACATCATTTACATACAAAATACGGAATGTGTACTAAATTTCAAAATTTTAAGTGTATTGAAAATAATATATAAGTTTTGATTACAGATTTTATAATAGACAGTGAATAAGTGTCAAACTGAACATTTTGTTTAAAATGTATAAAAATTGGGATACTGTGATGCAAGCACTTTATTACATTAGCAACATTGCAATTAATCCACTGACTGATTATATATCAGTGTGTAAATGACAAAATCAATGACTTTTTAAAATTTGATATCTCAGAACCTATAAAAGTTAAAATTTGTGATACTGTGTAGTAATTATCTTATTACATTACCAAAATGTCAACCCTAAATCTCATTTATCTCCTGAATTACGAAGAAGGAAGGGGAGAGTAGGGTCATAGGCTGCTCAAATATCTGTGAACAGTTGTGATTTATGATGAATCAGCAACAAATAAAAAATAAATAAAATAAAGATAAGTATTGATAATCAAACACAGAAACATGATTAGAGAAAAGTGTATTTAGTAGTTTATACAATAAAATATAGTCTAGGATTTAAAACTATATTATAAAAATCTATACTATCTAAACCTGACTGATTCATCAACACCCTTCTGAAACGACTACAATCAGGATCACAAAATTGGGAGAGTAGATTGCTGTTATGACCTAGGCAAGCAATATGAAAGGATTTTTGAAAAATTCCCTCCGAAGGGGGTTAAAAATTCCAACAAATCAAACTTTTTTTTTTTAAATTCTTTAATGTTTTGATTCTTTATTATTTTTTATTTTCCGTATTTTTTAATTTTTTCTTATTTTGTATCCTAAATACTACCTTTATTTCAAATTTCAAGTTTCTAGCACTACAAAATCCAATTATTTTCAAATTTTCGATATTTTTTATTTTATTTTCAAATTTTATTGTGTTTTTAATATTTCCTTATTCTGAATCCTAAATACTATCCTTTTGCTGAATTTTAAGTTTCTAAGGCTAAGAGATCAAATTATTTTCAATTCTTCATTTTTTTTTCGAATTTTCCGTATTTTTAAATTTTTTCTTACTTTGTATCCTAAATACTACCTTTAATCCAAATTCCAAGTTTCTAGAGCTACAAAATCAAATTATTTTCAAATTTTCGACTTTTATTGTGTTTTTAATTTTTCTTATTTTGAATCCTAAACACTATCTTTACGCCAAATTTTAAGTTTCTAAAGCTAAGAATTATTTTCCTTTTTTTCGAATTTACAGGATTTTTTATTTTTTTGTATCCTAAATACTACCTTTACTCTGAATTTCAAGTTTCTAGCACTACAAAATCAAATTATTAACAAATTTTCGATTTTTTTTTTTTTTTTCAAATTTTATTGTGTTTTTAATTAAGTCTTTTTCTGAATCCTAAATACTACCTTCACATCAAATTTTAAGTTTCTAAGACCGTGATCAAATTATTTTCAATTTTCAATTTTGTTGTAATTTTTTTTTTTTTTTAATTTTCTGATTTTTTTAATTTTTTGTTTCTTTGTATCCTAAGAACTACCTTTAATCCAAATTTCAAGTTTCTAGGCCTACGGGATGTAGCTTATCTTTTTGATGATGGGTGAATAAGTGAGTGACAAAAAATTGAAACTTTGAGTTCATATACAGTCTTAGAAAAGACAGAAACGTGAAACTGTAAATTTTGGTTCTATGTGCCACATACTCTAGACAAAGTTTCAGGTTTTAGGGAAACTCCAGCGCAAAGATATGGGGATGGGGTGGGGTCAAAAGTGCCCTTAGTTGCTTCCAGAAAAGGATGCTTACGGCTGTGCTTTCTCGACTTGACGGAAGCACTGCTGTGCCTCCAGATCAATTTTATTTTTAATTTAGGGCATGAAAGATAAAAACAAGGAGTAAAGCTGAAACAATTACTTTGCAGTAATTATAAATACGGAACAAGTGTGTACATGCTTTACAATATAACAATATATATGAAGCACAACTATAAAAATACATACAATTAATTATTTCATATTTCATATCTTTACAAAAGGCTTTATAAGTGACAGAGGTCTGTAAGCCATATGTTCTATAGGCTTGATCTAATTATTCAGATCATTAATTGTAATAATAACAAATCCAGTAATATCTTAAGAAAAGTTATTCTAGAATTCGAAAATGCATTTTTTTTTTTTCTATTAAAGTTTCTATGAAAGTTTCTTTCTACTAAATTCTAAAAAATATATAATTAGTCCTATTTAGGAAAAATAATGATTAAACCAGTGAAAATAATTTATGTACACATATCAAGGTGGAAATATGGAAATTACTGCATACTCATCAGTTCACCCAATTCACATTTCTCCATGTCCCCACACAAAATTTTTTTGTTCAATTAAACAAGAGAAACTAAAATTAATATTTATTTATTATTAATTAATAATGATTAATTTTTATGTAAGACACTTTTATCTTGAACATTTCAACTAAATTTTTCATAAAAGTTTTCATCCAAAGAAAATTATTTTCAAAAGCATATTATTATTTATTTTTCTAAAGAAAAAAAAAAAACATTTTTACAAGCAAAATTCTATGTTTATATTTAATTCATTTTTTAATGTAATTTTATTTAACTTGATGTGGATGCTTTTTAAACTAAAATATTTTTAGCCTTACTGTATTTTACACATGTAGTGCTTGATACCACACATGCTTGATAACAACATTAATAATCTCTCTCTAAAGAAAAAAAAAAAAAAGAATAGATGTTGTCACAAATGCACCAAGATTGGCACAATTTTTGTTTTTGTGCGATTTTGGCAAGAAAACCCTGTTTTTGAATACATGTTAGACCTATCCTGGAAAAATAATATGTTTCATTTTTTTTTTAAACAATTCATTTTATTATAAAACACACAACTTTATTATAAAACATACACAACTTTATTATAAAACATACACAATTTTTTTTTCTAAAACACACAAAATGTTTTTTTTATAAAATACACACATTTATTTTATTATAAAATCCACATAATTTTTTTTTAATAAAAAATGCACAATTTTTATTAAAACACACAATTTTTATTATAAAAAACACACAATTTTTATTATAAAAAACACACAATTTTTATTATAAACACACACAAATTATTTTACTATATAAAAAAAAATACAGTTTAATTTATCATAAAACACACACATTGTCAAGAATACAAATGACTCAGCTGTTAAATCTAGAAGGCTTTGATTAATATGTACTATCTGGTCTACCGACCAAAATCGCTGGGTTGCCATGCCAGGCAAACAATCACTATTTTGGCACCACAAAAGAAACCCCAGTGCATCTATGACATCTGTGCAACAACAACAACAAAAATGCAATGAAATCATTTTATAAAAACTCAGAATATTTGATGCAAATGCAAGTAATTCCTAGGTGAAAATGCGCAATAGGAAATTGATAAGGTCTAAAATTACATATAGATTTTTCCTCTTAAATTAAAAAAAAGAATTATGAAATAAAAATATAGAATGATTTTACATTTATTATTCAAAAGGAAAACACATTATATATATATATATATATTATATCTACAAAAACAACTTTTCAAAAGTAAAAAAAAAGCCAAGCGTAAAAAAAAAATTTGTGGCTAAAAAATGGTGTGATATCAAATTTCCAAGCTATTATATTACTTTTTTAACTTTTTCCATTAAATAAGTTATCATATATATATAAGTCGAGTGCCTACGTATATGTTAATAGAAATAGTTTTCTCCTGTGCTAAATACATCCTAACGAGTTTCTAAAAATTAAATTTTTTTCAAATTATGCATGATGGGCTTGGCGGCCATCTTTGCATATTATTCACAAAATTCTAAGCATCCAAATCCGTAGTTAAAATCCGAAGTTCAAAATTGTTATTTAAGCAAATATTTTAAGCGTTTCATTTATAGATTTGTATGATCTGAAAATTGTGTCTTAAGATAATGATGACTTATCTTAAAGATTCATCTTATGATTTATTTTTTACAGTAATTAATAATTTCAAACTAGTAAAAATCAATTTCTCAAAATATCAGTTTTATCTAATTTATCTGTCCGCAGTTAAAATCTGAAGTTCGAAATTGTTATAAACATATTACATTGCAAACATATTACGCTTTTACTTTAGAAATTTGGGTGCTTAGAAATATGAAAAGATGGCCGCCAAGCCCATCATGCATAATTTGAAAAAAATTGAATTTTTAGAAACTCGTTAGGATGTATTTAGTACAGGAGAAAACGATTTCTATTAACATATATGTAGGCACTCGACTTATATATATGATAACTTATTTAATGGAAAAAAGTTAAAAAAGTAATATAATAGCTTGGAAATTTGATGTCACACCATTTTTTAGCCACAAATTTTTTTTTTACGCTTGGCTTTTTTTTTACTTTTGAAAAGTTGTTTTTGTAGATATCATTTCTTTTTTTTAAAACAGAATAAACATAATTTAAATAATCTAAACATGAGAAATAATTTAAAATTACATTTTACTTTCAGTCATTGTTTAAAAGGTTAACTAGAAATACCAGTAGATTTTTAAATTAAACTAATAACAACATACTAAATGTGGCTTGTTATAATACTTGTTATCCCCCGTTAAAAAATATCACTGACTTATCGATGAAATGAATAAAAATGCAATACGTACATAGCGTGTCAGCGCTGCATTTGAAATCAAACGTGATATCACGCTCTTTTATTATTAGCACTAGCTGGCTTCGCCCGCTAGCGGACCCCTAATTTATATCGGGGCCTCGAATCTTGTAAAACCTCGAATAAGATAAACCTCGAACCGAACGAACCTCCGACCTGGTTCTCCACTGCCTTCGGCACCGGATAATCCCTTAATTTGCACATCGAATAGTATAAACCTCTAACCAAACTAACTTCCGACACGGGTCCCCGCTGCCTTCGGCACCGTATAGCAGTCGTGCTGCGCACGCTCAAGTTCCATCTTCCACCACCAGGTAGCGCAATCTGTTCTGTATGAACCTCGGGCACTGAAATCGTTAAGGCTATAGATGTCGAGTCGAATGAGCTATACCAAGTCGTGATCTAGCCCATAGAACCAGAGATAGAAAAGTGCCCCCTGGTGGTGAAAAAACGAACTAAAATCGGAAAGCTCTATTGATGTCGAGTCGAATGAGCCATACCGCGTCGTGATCCGACTCGTAGGAACAGATATAGGAAAGCGTCCCCTGGTGGTGAAAGCTAATCGCGCTTGGGGGGCAAAAGGGGGGATGAACACCGGAGATGCATAATAGGATTAAGCGGTCACAGACCTTTCCAACGATGTATCACATGAGGGGTATGTGCAAAATTTAGAAAATACCCCCCCCCCCCCCTGCATATTATGATTAAGCGTTCACAGACTTTTCCAACGATATATCACATGAGAGGTGTCGGCAAAATTTAGAAAAGTGCCCTCTTTGGGTGGGAGGGCTGAAAGTGGGAGGATGGACCCCGAAGATACATAATATGAATAGCGGAACAATTTTTAAAATTTCTGAAAGCTGATTTTTATTTATTTATTTATTCATTTATCTATTTTTTATTTTTTGTTTATTATTATTTTATTTTTTTGCGTTGCCCTGTGCATGTTTGGAATTTCTTAGCAATAATCTTCTAAAATAAAACCGTAAGTCATGTGACTGTCCTCAACAGTTCCGGGATGTCCGTTTCACTTTTTCATATGCCAAGCGGCCATTTTTATTCAAAATTATTTTTTCGAATAAACTGCATAAAAGTTACATTTTAAGAAAGATCGTTCAAAATAAATTAATATTTGAGAGATGACTTGCGTTCAATTATGTATATATTCTGCAATAACTTCAGTCGAAAGATTCGCAGTTCAAATTCTCTATTCATAAAAGTAAACAAAAAAAAGATTGATACATCGTGAACATTTAAAATATTAAATCATGGAGGTAATCATTCGCAAAGCAAGTTCTCCGCGAATGATTTTTTGGACCGCTGCCTCGCGTCAAAAAAATAATTCGCACCAGTGAGACAATCAAAGTTTACCATAATTATGTGCTATACAACTCAACTTTCGGACCTTTTCTTGACGTAAATTGAACTCATGTAATAATATTTAATGAATCAGATTTTCAGCATTTTTAAAATCGCTAATACAGCTTTTATTTATCGCGTGTACAAATTAGAAATGATACTTTGATTTTGAAATCAAATGTTTTGATTTATGATATTATTTCTTATTTATTTATTTATTTTCTCTTTTAAATGAAAAGTGTGAAGTATTTTTAATTTATGTAATATAAGCATTTTAGATTAAAGTTAAGTATTTTAAATGAAATGAGTGACAGGTTTATAATTTAAAATTAAATTAATTGTAGTATGAATGACGGTGATGGGAACGATATTTGGCGAATTATCATCTGCTCCCGGCTAACAAAAATACTCATAAATAAAAAAAAGAATAAAAATAAATAAATGATAGTTTGATGTAAATAAATATTGATATACATATCAAAAATAATTTATAGAATTAAAATAAAAAATAAAAGTAAATAAACAAAAATTTCCATAACAAAGTTTTCGCCAAATTGGCGGGTGAGGGGGGGGAATCGCGCCAACGTGCGTATGTGACATTTGTGCCCAAAAAATATGCGAAATGCTACCATGATCGCAAAAGTTCATGATTTGTCTATTAGAATCTTCCGATTTGGCGAAGGATTAAGGGAAAATTAAATTATGAATAAATGTAACGTGTTGCAATGTTTAACATACATTTAAGGGAGACCAAACTGGTCGCCAGTGGCGGCTAGTTTCTTAGATTTACCTTATTTTATTCAATTAAACATTGTACTGTTACAATAAATTTAAATGGAAACTTCACGTCTAAAACAAAAATAATTTAACAACTGGATTTCATTAATTTATAGGAAAACTAGCAAGCTACGCTGCGCTGGTCGGTTTCTACAAATGAACCCTGAATCAAACGAAATATATCGTTTAATTTGACCTTGTATTTGAAAGCAATCTGTATATTTACGTGGAATATCTTTCCACATTACTGAAAAATGACGCGATTGCGCTATTATATTTTCTAATGTGCAGTCAAAACTTTAGCTGTTAAGGACCAACTCTTTTTTTTGGTGATTTACAGTTAGGGTTTGCTAAAGAATGATAAAACTATATGCAATATACTAAAACCATCACTAAAAATTATCGAAATAACAATGCAAACAAATTAACTAACAAAATCCATTCAGAAGAAGTTTTTATAAAGGCTAATCTTTGATAATCTGATTATTGAACTTTTCCACATAATTCTAAAACAACAAAACGATATAAAATATACTAAAACAATCCTTACAAATTATCTACTTAACAATGCAAGTCGCAAAAAATACGACCAGTAAAAACTATCAAAAAGGCTAATATTTCGGAATCGGGATCACTTGACTATATAACCTTCACACATAACTGTTGGACTAAGCAACGTAGGACAATATATAGTACATTAAAACAATTTCTGAAATAGCATCTAACTAACAATACAATTCTCATCAAAATCCGTTCAGTAGAACTTTTTTAGAAGGCTAATCTTTCATAATCGGAATCAAATATTGAAAAGGCTAATATTTGATTAAAAAAAATGGTCACCCGATTTTCGAATTTCCCCCTATAATTCTAGAACTAAGCAACGTTATATAATAAAACGTTCCCTAGAAAATTATTTAACAGTATAGGTTCCATCGAAATACATTCGGCAAAATCTTTTAAAAAGGCTAATCTTTCATAATCGGATTGATCTGATTATAGAACTTCCCAGAATAATTATATAACTAAGCTACGTAGAACGATATGTTATACAATAAAACCTTCCCTTAAAAATTATCTTAGTTTAAGTTCTACGAAAATGCATTCAGCAGAACTCGAGTTATAAGCAGCCGGAACGAAATTTCATATATGTAGAAGTAAATAGAAGTATATTGCCATTAATATAGTTTGCATTTGAATAAAAAAAGGTACTTTTCAGTTAGCCGGGCGCCAGTGATATATGAACACACACACACACACACATATATATATATATTCATACATATAAGTGTATATATATATGTATGTATATACATGTATTTGTGTAGATATATGTGTATATATGTGTGTGTATATATATACATGTATATATATATATATCACTGGCGCCCGGCTAACCAAAAAGTACCAAAAAAAAAAAATACTGCGAAAATGCAGTCGTACACTTGAAAAAAAAGCACCTTTTGGCCTAAAATCTCCCATCAAAACTGTTTTTCTTTTTTTTCTTTTCTTTCTTTTTTAAAAAAATAAAATTAGTAACAGTTTTTTCTTTTATTTTTCCAGATGTATAGCCATTTCAATTCTTTCTGCAACAAAAAAAGACACTTTTTGGCTTAAAATCAAATTGTTTGGGGTCAAAAGTAAAATCAAAATCGCCAAAAACAAAAGATAAATCGCCAAATTTGTTTCAATAGAAATCTTGCCCCTTGAATAATTTTTTAAGCATTATGAACATTTCTAATCATGTTTAAATTAAATATTTTCGTTTTATAATATTCTCTCATCAAAACTCTTTTTTTTTTTCTTTCTTTCTTTCTTTCTTTTTTTTTTTTTTTTTTAAATAAAATTAGTAACAGTTTTTCTTTTATTTTTCGAGATGTATAGCCTTTTCATTTCTTTGTGCAACAGTAATGATCGCCAAAAAAATTAGCAATGGTAACCTTTTCGGCCAAAATAACAGAACTTTCTATCATAATTCGATAGCTAATATACGTAGAACGTTGTGTTACATACTAAAACCTTCCCTGAAAAATTATCTCTCGAACAGTGCAAGTTCCATCAAATTCCATTCAGCAGATCTCGAGTTATAAAGGAATGGAACGAAATTTCCGTTTGTGTTTTATATATATAGCGAGGCTAACGAAAAAGACAGGCTACCGCGGTGCGTTCCACTTATCTTTTTTTACAGACCGCTAGAGTGACGTGATGCTCTTTTCGTACACCTGCATTGGTGGATTCGAGCCTCACGTGATTCCCGCGGTCTGTAAAAAAAAGATACGCGTAAAGCACCGCGGTAGCCTTTCTTTTTCGCTAGCCTCGTATATATAGTAGATGACGTGAAAGGTATTCCTGCGAACGAAATGCCTGTCCTTTACCGTGTTTTTTTATTTTTAGAAATAAATGAATCACATTTAATTCATTTCAAAATTTTTGTTTACTGTTGGAAAGAAATTTTAAATGGCGATAACTCTTAATGTATACATTTTAGAAGGTACATCTTCCCTCAAAAACTAATTTATTTTTAAAGATCTTTCTAAAAACGTTATATATTTAAAATATTTTTAAAGCATAAACACTACGTCTGATTACTTTATTTTACAACATTTATAAGAATACGCATTTTATCAGACAATTAAATACACTAAACAAACATGAGTGAAAAATTGACCTGGGCCTGGACTCGAACCTGGGACCTTATGCGTACCATGCCGACGCTCTGCGACTGAGCTACCCAGATCCATATCCGTAGCCGGCAATTTCTCATACTTATTCATGTTAGAAACAATCATCTGCCACAGTTTGCACTCATATTTAATTATTTGATAAAATATATGTTCTTATAATTGTGAAGTTTTATTTAAAAAAAAAATATCTTCAGAAGAAAATGGCTGACTTGCAGATGAAATTTGATGTGGTTATATTATAACCTGTAACTGATTTGTGCTATTTTAATACAGATGGTACATGGTCGTTGGCGGGTTTTATCTCTGTTTTGGCATAATTTTTTAATCGCCAAGAAAATTAACAGTTTTTTGCTAATTAAGGATAGAAAATATTTTTTTTTACACTGAATTTTATAAAAGCACATAGATTACGTAATTACTTGTCCAAAAATGCAATCCTTTTTTTATTCTGCCCAATATTAAGGCCTGTAGCTTGTTTGAAAAAAAAAGTTTGACGAAGAAAATAGTGATCATTTTAAGTAACTCGACCTTTTAAAAAAAAAGCTATATCTCTGTTTATAAATCACCTATGACGATGAGTTTGGTCTTAAATTGAAGAAATTCTTCCTTAGATTCTTCTAGTTTTCGTTTTTTTTTTCTACGACGCTTGGTTTGTTTGATATCTGATATTTTAATCTGGCATGTTTTGTCGATTTAACATTGCGAAGTTGCTTTCTGTATATAAGCATTAGCGGTCTTTATTCCAGTTCTTGGCGTTGTTTGTGTGGCGTTTTTTTTAAAGCTTGGCTTGGCAGAGCGACCGCCCTGCTTGATATGTATATATCATAGCAAACGCGGTAGCGTTTGCTATAATATGTTTAAGAAGTAGAAAATGCAAAAGTTTTTCGGAAATTTCTGGCGAACCAGTTGACATACGACAATGATTTTGTTTTTGAAAGATAGAAGTCGACGAGACGAATAAAATGACATCATTCAAAAAATTATTGTAGCTTACTGTAGTTAATTATTTAACTTTAAACGAAAAAATGAAGACGAAAAGTTCAACAAACTGTAGCTAAACTTCCACTGGCTGTATTAACTTCGTTTTTGTTTTATTTTTTTCCTCTTGGTAAACCTTAAAATAGGTTTTTTTTTTATCTTTGTATGTTTGACGGTCGCTGAGAAAATTGAATTTATGTTGTAAAGCTTCGGTTGAATATTGGTTTTTCTTTTCTTTTTTTATCGTAGCAAACGTGTGCGTTTGCACGAAAGTTTAAATAAATATTATTATTATGTATGTAACAGAATTCATTCAAATTAATTAAATCACGTCACAAACATGCTTATTTGTTTTTATTTTCATACTAGTGTAAATGCCTGTTATAGAACAGTAATCGTAGGTAGAAATCGTGGTTTTCACATTAAATTTGAAATAATACTCACATACTATTCATCGACAATGAGGAAATATATATATTGGAAAATTAGATTGCCTAACAGGCTCCTGCTATTCACGTTCAAACTCACTAAGCATTTTATATGCTTATGTAAAAGAATTGTGTTTCATAATTTCATCTAATTCATGTAAAATATGCGGCAAACAATTTTCGGTACTATTATCCCGTCGACCACTTTTTATAACAAAAAACTATCGCCAAACTGTAACACCAAATAAAAGGGAGAACGTTGCTATTGGAATATCAAAATAAATAAATAAATAAAATATAAGAATTTACGGACACAATTGTTATTTTAATTAATGAAATAACTAATAAGTCAGTAAAACATAATGAATAATACACGCAAATGTCGAATTAAATACCACTTGATGACATGACAAACACGTATAATGCTTCTGACATCCAGTAAATGGGACTGCATTTTTGGCGTTTAATCTTTGAGTTGGCGATAGTATTTTGTTATGAAAAGTGGTCGACGGGATGATAGAGAAGTACCCAATTTTCAATGTTCATTATTAAGTCGTTCCTGTACAGCTTGTGCTGTATCTTTTATTTTGGTACTTTTCCGTTATACCAACACCATGCCAAAATGTTTGCTAATGCGCCAATTATTTCAACCCTGACCGAGCAGATGTTGTCTACAAATCGTGTTGTCATGCAAACTGTGCCAAACATTTTGATTTGTTATTTATTGAATGTAAAACATTTTTCGGTACTTTTCCGTTATACAAAAACCATTGTCACCAAGCGTAATAGTAAGCGCAAAATGAAATTCCCGTGAATCAAAACACTTGAAAAAAAAACAATGTTGAAACGAAAGTGAGCATTTGAAAAATATAACATTTGAAAATTACAGACTTTTAAGCACTATTTTATTAAAATTAAAACACAAATATATACTTAAAATAAGAAAACAAATAATTGTTATACAATAAAAGGAAAAATCCTGTGCCGGTAGATTTAGTGGGCTCTTATTGGCGATAAATGTTTGATGTGGTTATTGCGATCTTGTGAAAAACCTTCAATCATATCCACATTTACACTGTATCCATATTGTTGCTATAATATCTTTTGGTACTTTTCGGTTAACCAGCTGCCAGTGACGTATATATATACACACACACATATATATACATACATATATATGTATATATTTCACTGACTCCCGGCTAGCCGAAAAGTATCTAATTTTTTTGTTTCTCGCTAACATTGTCTGTAGACTATTATAGAATATTAGAAAATCTATCATTATTATCATCTAAATGGTCATGGATAATGTGCCATAATCAGGCTGCATATTATTAATGATAATAATTCATATATGGTTTGGTGAAACATTGAACTTTAAATTCTGTTAAAGACTGCATTTTATCTCGAAAAGGTGGACACCATGTTACAAAGTTATGTGGTTTGAAACGATCAGAAAAACAAACTTGGATCAATGATTATAATCCCGCGATTTTGTTAATGTGAACCGCCAATATTGACATCCAGTTTGTTGGAGAACACAGTTTGGTGTTAAATCGTTACATTACACGTTAACCAAACCGAAAAAAGAATCGTAAGGAAGAGATTTGGAAGACCATTGAGGAAAACAAAAGTCTCGGTGCCAGATTACGCGCTTTTGCCAGATAAAATTTGATTAGGCGAGAAACTGGAAGTTACGAAGCCGTAGACAAAATTCTTGGCTATAAATGTTTCTATTCATGGGATGCTGTGCAATACCTAAATACCAGCATGAAAAAAGACCGACGAAGAAAACTGAAAGTCACCATGATTTGGTTTTATTGGCAAAAGAGGATGAACGATCTACTGAAATTTACTGTCGGAATTTTATTGATGATTATTACATGAATCGACATGACAAATTGGAAAACATGTGTTTATACGAATTGGCCACTAGGTACTAATACGAACGAAATAAACCAAAGTCTGTAGAATATTAAAAAAGAACTACAGTTGGTTCAGAAAACGTTTGAAACCAGTTGTTTTGAAAACGCCCTATCATAACACGAAAACGGACGCTGGAATTGAGTTGTACTATCATCATTCTTTGCTGATGTTGTTCAAGCCTTGGCGAAACGAAGAAGACCTATTGGGAGAATTTAAACTCTACCATGAATCCTTTGAGCACAATGTGAAAAAATTTTCAGAGATGGAAGAATGTCGCGAAACAAAACAACGATTACAAGCTGCAATCGACTTGGCTGAAAAGTTGCAACAAGAAAGTGATTTGCACAACCAGCTTGAAAATATCGAAGAACCAAATGAAGACGTTGATATGAGAGCCACAGATTCTGATAACATTGAAACTCACCAGGAAAATGTTATTAATGAAGATAAATTGAACAAAAAAAAATGAATGCTGACCAAACGGAAAATATTCTAATCAATTATAAAGCACATAGAAGAACAAAAGAAAGACCCGTCTATTCCACCCATAAATCTGATTGTACGCGTAGTTGCTGGTAGAGGAAAAAGCTTTCCAATTTAATTACTCAGTCAAAAAGTTCGTTTAATGAGTAATCACAATAATGATGCTGCTGCAGTACTAGCACCAACGAGAATTGCTGCCTTCAGCATTGGAAGAAGTACAATTCACATGTTTTTCAAATTGCCCGTCCAACATACGAATGAAGCAGAATAATTTAAGCTTGATTCTGACGATTTGAAATTATTTAAGCAACAATGGAAATCATTGGATTTAGTAATTATCGATGAGTGCAGTATGGTTTCGAATGTACTTTAACGATGATCAGCTAACGATATGGCGAATGTTGTAAAAACAAGCGAGATTACTGTTTTGGTGGCAAAAACATTATTTTGTTTGGGGATTTATTGCAGCTAGCACCCGTAAAGGCCCAATTTTGATTGCAGGAACTGCCTTTAAACAAAGTGAAACAATTGTTTGGTGGTGTTGGTGCATTCAACTTTTAGTACGAATTTGAATACAGTGAGCTAACAATGAACATTGTGTTATATGCATAAAAAAATATATATCGCAGCATAACTTTCTTAAATAACAGTCTCATACACCAAATAACGATGCAAAATCAAAACTCAATTTTTATAGCATCATCACTGAACTGATCGTTAGTATAATTATCAGAACCTAATATTCGGTCCCATTCATCGATTTTAAGAAAGACTAAGAAGAGTAGTAAGGAAAGATACCACTGAAAGAACAACTGAGCCTATAGCAGGCGACTACAGTGCAGCAGAAACAGTCCATGGATACAACCGAGACAATTATAGAATCCAGTTTCTTTATGAGGTAATAGCTATGGAAAACCACCATTTAATTATTGATGTGACAGTTCCCTGACATTTGAGAGAGCAGGTAGACATGAAAAAATTCTACTTTGGTGATGAACAGTCAACGATTTGGCGAGTGTTGTAAAAACAATGTAACAATAAAATTTTGACAATAGCAAAATTTTTTGCTTTTCAAGATATTAAAAAATCTTTAGTTTTTATCAAAAAATTTAAATGACTAGTATTAAAAAATGCTCTGAAGAGCACCAAAAAAGATTAATATGTTTAAGTATGAAAAAGGGTTGGACAAGTGCTTCTAATTGAGCATGAGAAAGGAAAGGGGTTCCTTCTTGGCTGCAGCTCACTGTCAATGCCAACTTTTGAAAAAATCATATTCGCGCTTTTTCCATATAAATGAAATCACTCACAGTTACGATAAAAATGTATAGTTTAAAGACGTAGCCAGTAAAGATGCAGCTTGATTAGACATGAATGTAAGGCGACTTAGTACCAAAAACCTTAGTTCCTGCAGCGTATCACACTCATGCAGTGCTACCAAGCATGCCTGCAGTGTAGAACTGCGCAGAAAATTGATTTGTATTGCAGTGCCAGAGTGTTGCAGCATTCTGAACAGGAACAATTTCACATATGCACGCATTACAGTATAATGCGTTCATTGATTGAAATTATATGCAAGTGGCTGTGGCTCCACAATGCAATATGCAGTACAGCAATGCATATGTAAGTTATAAACGAACATTAGGCGCATATACCTTTAATACGGAAGTACAAAAAAACAGTGCGAATGTGCACTAAGGCTCAAAAGTATAATAGGAGTGTACAGTGTAGTATAGTCTGTAGATCAATAATGGTACACAGTGCACTGTACAAAGTTGCATTGCAGACCACGCACAGTACAACAGTAGAACAGTGCAGTTGAAATATAAAGCACGTTGGAAAGTTTAACTACAGTACCGCAAATTTCTTTTATATGAAAAAGCGCGAATATGATTTTTTCAAAAGTTGGCATTGACAGTGAGCTGCAGCCAAGAAGGAACCCCTTTCCTTTCTCATGCTCAATTAACAGCACTTGTCCAACCCTTTTTCATACTTAAACATATTAACCTTTTTTGGTGCTCTTCAGAGCATTTTTTAATACTAGTATATATATATATATATATATATATATATATATATAAATTTATAAGTATAGATTACCTGTGCATTCCTCAAAAGAGGTCCAGAATTATAAGGCGGAGGACCTTCATCTAATGGCAAGGCATTACTTCTATCGTTAACATGAGTAGATTCTTGACTTGACTGAGATTTCAACAATGGAACAGGAGAAAATGGTGGAACTCCATGATTTACTGGTTCTGAAGCAGCAACTCCAGCTGGTGATGATGCATTTAATGAAGGATCTGAAGTAGCTGCTAAATTACTTAAGCCACTAGTTCTAACAGCAGAATGAACAAAATGAATGTCATTAGCAACTGAAGATGACATTCTGCGTTGATCACTAGATGGTCTTGGTGGTAATGCTGGCGAATGATTTGATGTTACTCGAAACTGGGGCTGTGGTGGATTTTCATAATTTGGATTACGAATACCTAAACTAATACTTGGTCCAGAAGAACAGAATAAAGGTTCATACATAGTCTGTTCTGATATTGGTGTATTTGGAACAGATGATGTCCGCTGTTCAACTGAGGTAGGGGATGAAACAGGTGATGAGCTATCTTGAGACACTAAACTGCTGCTTCTAGAAATTCTTTCATGTGCACTAGAGTCAATCTGTACATTTTCAAAGCTAAAAATATTTCCAGGGGCACTTTGAGAAATTGCTTCAGCAGTAGATTCAGAATTTGTGGTCGGACTAGATGTTGTAGAGGCATTAGGAACAGGGTTAGTAGCTCTGAGAATAGGAGGATTCCTGATATAAACAACAGTAGAAGATGGGGTTGCTACTGAATGACTATTATCAGATGAAGAGGCACTACCAGGAACAGGAGGAAGAGGAGAATTGGGATCTCTCATTGATAAACGACTGAATTCTATGGGGAAAAAATTATCAGGATAATAACAAAGAATTCATTTCACAAAACATGATATCCAAGAATAATAGATTAATAAAAAAGAGTAATTTAACATTAAAGTATTAATTTTGATATAAAATGTTTTACATTTTTAGTAATATGATACTTTTAAAAGTACAATCAGTCAAAGAAACAAACAGAACACCCTATACCAGTGGTTCCCAATCTTATTGTTAGACAACACACTTTACAGTTTTAAATTTTTTTTCATGACCCACCTAACGTGTAAGCATATAGAATGTTTTGTATAATCTATCCTAAGGGAAAGATAAACTATAGCACAAAGCCTACACACTGAACAGTAAAAGTTAATACTATAGTAAAAGTAGAGCTTTTACTATTAAAAAAATATATATGTACATTAATAAATGCATTAGAAAAAATACAGTTTAAAAGTCAATGCAATTTATGGTATTGTTTTGCATCAAAAATTGTCATATAAGAATAGAAACTTTTTAAATTTTAGCCTCAAGTTGCATTCATACAGTCTTTTTACAAAGTTATTTATCTTTATGGTTTCATAATATTTTGATTTAAAGAATTACTTTAAGTTAAACATGTTTTTTATCAAATTATTACAGCAAATAAAATTTATTATTATGCATTTTTGAAGGTTTGACCGATTGTTCTGCAACTTATCAGTGGGTTGTAATTAGGGATGTAACGAATATTCGGCCCTTTTGCCGAATATTCGGCATGGCCGAATATTGAACCGAATATCCGGCCGAATACCTACAGCCGAATATAATTTGATATTTTGCCGAATAGTTGCATATTTGGCCGAATATTCTAAGATATTTGGTTAAATAAGTTCTAGAAAATCAAAACAAAATGTGATTTTAAATATTTTTAACAAACAATATTAAAAAATTATATCTATATACATTAATTATTATAAGAAAAAGAAATCCTAATACTTATGCAATTTTAAAGCTTCATGACAACTTATAAATAACTGTATATAATGATAATTACATAAATAAAAATATTTTTCTTGCTGCATATTTAGGCATCATGTGAATTTAAGTAAGTATTGCAACATTAATTTATTTTACATTAAAATGCAAAATATATACTTCATTTAAAGTTTAAATCTCTTCAGTGAACTTAAAAATATTAACTTTATATCTATTTTTTTAATCTGATTTATAATGATAACAGTTTCTTAAAGAATAAAATTCATAAATATTAAAAATAAATATTTTACTGTCCTGTAAAAATGTTTAATCTTTCACAAATTAAATCATTTTTCTAGTTTTTAGTTTTACTTTTAAATAAAAAAAATTGAATAAATATAGGACTATATAATTACTTTACTAATTAAAAATTAAACATTAGATGTTGATTAAACGAACTAATGAGTTACATTAGAACAGAACTAATGATACATTGAAAAGAAAAAAACTACTACCTATACTGAAAAAGCATTTAATGAGTTACTTCAGAATAACATACAGGGGTAACAAAATAATTTATCACTGTAAAGCCTGAAATTGTGATGCAAAAATAATAACTTTTCAGCATTTTCAAGAAGTCTGTTTCGTTCGGTTTCATATATATTACTAGCTTCAAAAAATAAACGTTCACTATATACTGTGCTTGCAGGAGCTGAAAGATGATTTCTTGCTAAATTTGCAAGCCTTGGAAAGTTTTCTGCATTTGTTTTCTACCAGTTAAATGGACACTCTGTCCTAGCTATTAAATGTTTATCAAAATAGCAATCTACCTCTCTTAATTTATCTGCTGTATTATTATTAACTTCATTTGACAAATTTGGCAGTGATGACTTCTTATTTTTTATTTCTGAAAAGCAATCCCAAAATGAAAATATATTTTAAGAAAATAACCCTTTTCTTGACATACAGAATGTAAATTTACTAAGTTTGAGTTGCATGAGAAAGGATATAAAAAGACAGAGGACACATGCAAGTTCTTATTTTTGGGGGTTAAATGATTTTACTAAAATAAAAAAATCTTCATTTTTACAGAGGCAATGAGTTTCTATTTTAGGTAAAAAATATATAAATTACTAGAACTATCTATGGATTAAAAAATATATATGAATTAAATTATTATTTACATTTTTGAAAGTCAAATGTTATCTTATTGGCAACAAAGTATTTCAAATATTACAAAAAATACATTCAGCTGTTATGATTTTTGAACACTCAAAAAAATATTTCAATTAGTCCTTAATTTAATTTTTGATTTTAAAATTGAAAAAATAAATAAATAAACAATTAAAATAATTTTTTTTTAAAGTCAGTATTCGGCCGCCGAATATTCGGTATTCGGCCTAAAATTTGGCTGAATATTCGGTATTCGGCTATTCGGCCAAATCACTATTCGTTACATCCCTAGTTGTAATCCAGTTTGAGAACTGCTGTCCTATACTTTTTTATCACTAAATTATCTCAGAGAGATGCAAAAGGTATCATATGATCAAAAACTGACATCATATTTTAATTCTAGGAAAAAAATTAACTGGAGATACTAAATCTGAAGCTATTCAGATCAGAAATTTAAGAATTATATATGCATGCAAAGCTTTGGTCTTTTAATGGTGAATTAATTTATAATTTTTATATTTACAACATCTATAACAATTATTTTTTATCTTAATTCTTTTGTGTGGAATCAGCTATACCATACATATTTATGCCTTTTTTGAACTTTAATAATTTTTATGTATAAAAAAAAATATATGAATTTTAACCTACAAATATTTTAACAAATTGATCTGTAGAGGCATCCAGTATCTATATACAAAATACCAGCTTATTCCTGCAAGAATTTTTCAGTTATGCTTAAAAAATCCTCAGCGCTATTCTTTGAGGGAGTACATAGCCATTGACAGAAAGATTAATTTAATAAAACTATTAATAAATGCAATGGCAATCTCAGTTATTTGTTGGCATACCTGAACAATTAATTTAGTATTTTTTAAATATATTTATTTTTTAACACTAACAATATTTCTCATTGAAAAGTATTAATAAAATTTGTGTTAACTTAGTATAACGCATTTTCACTTTTGAGACTGTCCGTCTGCTTGAGTAAACAGCTTTATTATTAATATTGAATATTTTGTAAACTACTCACAGAAATTTCATAAAAGTTTATATTAAGGCTGATTTGAAGATCAGCCTTAATATAAACGATCATAATGATATCAAATAGATTCGCAACTTGATATCAAAATTATATGCTGCAATAGAAAGTTTTTAAGTTTGTTTCTATTACAATATTGAGTCTGTCAGATCAAAAGCAAAGACCAATACATTTAAAAATTGAGAAAATACATATTTATAATAAAATCAGAAAATTCAAACAAAATATATTTAACATATTACTACATTAGACCAGTAGTTCCCCTTGTGGGTCATGACCCACCATTGTGTCATGTATGTTGTTTTGGTGGGTTGTGGAATGGTCAACCAGTTCTTCAAAAATATATTATTAATTTAATCTCCCTTAATAATATAAAAGACATGCTATATTCTACATTTAAATGAAAATAATGTGATAAAAAACATAGATAAGCAGATCCGTGAAAAGACAGCATTTTAATAAACTTTGTGTAGAGAGCTAGTAACTTGATGTAAAAATTAAAAGGTTTCAATTCTGTATAGACTCGCTTGTTGGGACAAAACAATGTTAAAAACATCATCGACTTTTAAACTGTGTTTTCTTAATGATTCAGTCATTAATAAACTTTTTTCTTAAACATAGCAATAGAAGAATAGTAAAGATTATATCAAATTAATATTATTATTATTTCCTTTAAGAATGCCTATAACTTCTTTCATGTACAAGCTTATACAAAAATTTGTCTTTTTTTGTAGGACAGATTATACAATAACTATATATCTACATATAAGGTGGATCACACACACACACACACACAAACAAAGAAACTTTAGGGTGGGCTACAAATAATTAAAATTAAGAATACACTGCATTAGACAATCACTACTTTTACAAGTGTGTTCAATTGATAGCTTTTTAAGGGGAAAAAAGTACATTATATTGACTATATTAAATTAAAATGTCAACATTATGTAAATAAAAGTTTTTCTTGCTTGTTTAACTGTGTTACAACAAAATCATAGTGTTCCATTTACCATGTAAACTTTTAATTGTATGTCAATTTAAAAAATACCAATAAACAATTTATAGATAACTATTTAAAAGGGTAAATTGTTCACTTTTTTCCCTTAAATATTGTAATAGAGTCAAGATAATATCTTACAATATATCCAACTTAACCTAAAACCCCTATACTGGATTATAATTGTGGAAGTTTTAGAAACATCCCTATTAGCAGTGGAATATTTTATTTAATCTTAATCTGTACTAATTGACAAGTTTATAAATCCAAATTCTAAAATTTTGAATTCAAAATAAATCACTCTCCTAACTTTGTAATATGCTATTTATATGTGATAATATAACAGTTTATAAACTTTAAAAATACAAAAATGTGTGCTAGTTCTAGAGCACAAATAAGGTTTTTTTTTTTTTTTTCTTTTACATAAACTATTAACCACTCATATTTAAAAATATAAACTTGGAAAATTTGAAAATTGATTGATATTAGATTGAGACAATCATCCATACTATGATCAATGCTCTGTGAAATGGAATAACTAACAAATGTTACAGTTTGTCCATTAAAAAATGCACTAAAATTTTATTTATATTTTCAAAATTATATTTCTATATTAAATATCCTGTGAAACCTTGTTTATATTATTATAACTATCAAGAGTTATGTATAACTGAGCATTTAACTTGTATTTAAGGGGATATTGAGTTAGCAATATGAAACAGAATTTCTGAAATATCAACTAATTTTAATAAAAGAGTTTCTTTTATATTACGTTAATAATGTCTTTTAAACTTATAAAATCTGGAGACCTATACTGAGAATGCAAATGCATAAGAGCACAGTTTTCATCAAGTATTTTCCTTAAGGAACTTTATAAAGTAAAATACAATTACATGAAAACACTTATTATAATCCAATCACTCAAAATTACTTGATTAACCATGATACATGTATGCAATTATCTTTAGCCCACATTTCTCAGATATATTTGTTTAATGCAGGGGTTCTCAAACTATGGTACACGAAGCTCTGGCTACTGGTACGCAGAAGTCCGATACTGGTACGTGGAATATAATACAGAATTCAGCATATTATTACAGAATCAAAAACGGCTTGTCTTTATTAGCTTGGAAAATTTCGGATGCGATTTAGCATGTGTAAACACTTTTTCTATTTTTTTGTTATACTGGATTCGTACGCTTTTACCACAATTTTTTAATAAAATTTTCCATTTAATATTGAAATAACAGAAATTGTAGATGTCTCGTTTAATTGCAGGATTTGTAATACTTTTCTGCATTGAAATAAGGCGAAACATTCTACTAAAAATTTGTGGTATAAGCGTACGAACCCTGTTATAGCAGATTTGCTGAAATTCGCACACACAGCTAATGATCCAATCAGTTTTCCAGAATTAAAAACATAATTATCAGATTTATATGGATAAAAATTTAATTTTTTAATAAAGGCCTAATTTTAAAATTAATGAATGAATATTTTTAATTAGCGGAACTGTTTTTAAACATGCTTTATAAATTTAATTATCTGAAGGTAAAGTCTGGATGCTTTGAAGCAGGAGTGCAAGCTTGTGTGAGTAGGAGGAGTTAAAACAAAATAAAATTCCAAGTGTAATTTATAATGCATTGTTCTCTTTGTTCCAGAAAAGCTTCTAGGAGGTGTTGAAATACAAATTTTCTTTCAAACATAATCAATAAATTAATACATTCTGTTGATAGTTGAAAAATTATTAAAAATTAATGATGATACTACTTTTTACTTGAATGTTATTATAAAGCAGTCAGTCTAAGTATCAATTTAGTAATGTTATCATTCATTTTTAAATGTAATAAAACCTTCTAAGACGGAATTATATTTCCGGATATATATTTCATTTTAGACAGGTTCCTTTTTTAGGTTTTTCTATATTACCTTTACATTTGTTACCTGGTGGTACGTGGAAGTATGAACTTTGATTTAGTGGTATGTCGGTCTAAAAGTTTGGGAACCCCTGGTTTAATGCATTACTTTTCTTTATTTGAAAATATAGTATTTAGAAAACTCAAAAATAGTTTCTATGCCGATGTAGTAATTCCCAATTTACAATTCTTACTATACTAAAAAATCCATAATACGTCAAATCCATTGTTTTTTTAACAAAATTGGGTACTTACGTATTATCTGGGCCAGGAGATAGATCGTCAAAAATGGTTGCCAAGTACTAATCATGTTTATCATTGCCAATCATGTTCAAAACAGTAATTTAATATTATTAAATATATGACATTGTTAAAAATGGTAAATAATATAAAATAAATAAATAAAAAGTGTGGCATACAATGGGAGATTTCAATTGAGCATGTCTGGGAATAATCTACTTTTTAAAGCAGGGGTCATTGGTAGAGGTAGGCTTTATTATTATTTTTTAATATTGCACTTATCAGTAAAATATATTTTATTTGACAAATTTAATAAGATATAAAAGAGTTAATTGGAGCAGTAAAAAACATTTTTATACACATTTCAGCAAAATTACATAAAAAGTTAACAATCACTGTAAAGTTGAAAAAAAAAATTGAAATGCACGAAATTCATTAATGCAGCGATCACTGTACCACATGTATGATCGCTTTGCGAACATGAAAACCAAATAAAAACATCACTGGATGCAGCAACCTTGTTGTATTGGAATCCCTAAAAATACACGAAATTCGTTAATGTGGCGATCATTGTACCACATGTACGATCGCTTCATGAACATGAAAACAAACAACAACAAAAATCACTAAGTACTGTTGCACATTGCCAATAATGAAAAATTAAAATTCAAACTGGGCCATTTTCAAAAATAAGTAAGTATGTTTTATAAGACAAGTTTAGTTGGAATGTATAATTATGATTTACTCACATTAATATCTCAAAATTAACATTTTCTTTAGATGTGATGCTTTACAAATAAAAGTGCATTATATTAAAATTTTCTTAAAAAGTAAATAATCATTATGTATTTTAAACTCCTGAGAGGAATATAAGAACTGAATAATAATCATTTTATCCTTTAATCATTTTAAGATTACAACACAATGGAAATATAATATTAAGTATTAGCATAAAAATAGGAAAAAGAAGAAGCATTTTTGCAACAAAATCAGATTAAAATGGAGTATTATGACAGGATAAACAAAATTACCTTCACGAAGTGGATGTTCATGAGCATTTTCTCCAGTAGCTAGAACAGAGGGCCGAATCGCAGGTATAGGTTCTTTGCTGTACAAATTATCTTTTGGCTGAAATTAAATTACTTTATAAAAATAGGTAATAATAAAAATAGCTTGCAATTGGTATGAACATTAACAATCAATAGTCATAGGTTAGGGCTGATTGTATGAAATCTAATTAGTGTTAGAAATGACAAGGCCAATGTGCACCTTTTTGATCATCAGAATATCAACTGCAATTTTGCATTAAAATTCAAATGTCTTAATATTATATGCCACCAAGTTTGATAAAATTCATGAATTGATATATAATGGCATCATTTACATTTCCCCCCTATAATTATGTGCAATATATTACTATATATTATTATAAAGTATTTATTTATGCATAATATATACTTATTGTTATAAGCAACGAATTTTCTTCTGATACCAAAACACTGATGATATTTTATTTTAAAACCCTAACAATAAAATATTCAGATGACATTAATAAATAAAATCAGTATGACTTTTATGTATCTTTCTTATCTATGAATTTTTGTATATATTTTGTATTTTTATAATATAGTAATTTTTTTCCATTAAACTGTACGAATCCTTTACAGACAATTAGCATTCGCAGGTATAGGTTCGCTTCTCCAGTTTAACTTTATGACCGTCTTGACATTTGGTGCCAAGTGGTATTCTGAAAATCAAAGAGTACTAACTAATGATATATATAGTTTTGTGAAAAGAATTATTGTTTTATTAAGTAGAAAATCAACATTAAAAAAAAAATTATTTAATTACAAATGTCTTTATAGATAAAGAACATCATCTCTCATATTTTTTAAACACATAGAGAGCTTACTTGTTTTCTCCCGATAAAAGAACAAACCAATGCACAAGAGGTTTCTTTGCATGAGACAAATATCAATCAACACATAAAAATCAAATATTCATTTTAATAGAATTTTCTACAAATCTCCCTCTATTTCTGTTATTCTATTTATATAAAAGAAATCATTCATTCTTTTAGGTGGTAATTCATAATGAATAATATTTGATACACAATTAGTATATTTTCTGAAAATGCTTAGTTTTTATATATATTTTATAAGTGAAAGTCATTTATTTACAATAAATTAATAGACTGAAGTAATCTAGATAGCATCTAAAAATATATATATATATATATATTTTTTTTTTTTTTTTTTTTTTTTGTATAATATTCAAGAGAAAAATTTAATACAAAATAATAAAAAAAAAATTCTTTATAATAACAATAAAGAATAATGTTGGAACTACAAACCTCTAAAATACCAAGTTCTCTTAGTTTTGTTCGCATTGTATCCATCCATTCAAGCATTTGTTCACTGCAAAAAATTAAAAATTTCAATTGAAAAATAATTACTTAATATATATATAAAGATTCAATCATATCTAAGTAATTTTTTTAAATAATTTTAAAGATTATCAAGATGATAACAAATCTTTGAATTCATAAATATATACAGGGAGATCCTGAATTTATGGTACAAACTTTAAGGGTTGGTACGGGACACTGTAACAAACAATTTTTGCATAGGAAACCAGGGTCGAAAATCCATTTATATAGTAAAAAATACAGGGCATCTCACTCCAATCCAAAGTCGCATTTTCGTTCACAACTTTAACAGTAGTGAAGATATTTTAACAAAATTTGCAACAGACTTTTTTGCAACAGACAAAATTTGCAATCATCTTTGTAGGAATTATAAGTATACTGTAAGGATTTCGTTAAAATATATTCACTACTGTTAAAGTTATGAACGAAATCGTGACTTCTGATTGGAGTGAGACACTCTGCACTTTTGACTATATAAATGGACTTCCGATCCTGATTTCCTATACAAAAATTGTTTGTTACAGTGTCCTGTAAAACCCTTAAAGTTTGTACCCTGTATTCAGGACCACTCGGTATGCATATATACATTTTACATTTCTAAATATTATGTGTGTTTTTCTGAAATTTATGTATCTTAAAAGACAGCAGAAATAGTCCATGAATCTTAAAATCAAATTATAAAATGGATTTTATGAATACACACACAAGGGGAAGAATCCAGCATCTGATACTGAATAAGGGATTTCAACAACCAGGGGCATAGCCAACGTGCCACACCCCACCCCCACGAACGAAGAAATGGTTAACTTAATCATAGATACAACAACAGTAAAAACTGCTAAGATGGAATTGCAAAGAACCTATGAAAATGAATGCTTTAGACAGGTGTTCATCTTAGCAGGTATAATTTAAAGTAGTATGTCTTTCATCAGGGCTATGAAATTTTTCCATTTACGACATATAGCCGTTATAGACACGGTTCGTTTTCACAGGTATTCTCTAAAAACTGTTAAAAAGTTGCTTTTGGGATTAGCATTTTTGACAAAAAAACTTTTGATTTAAAAAAAAATTTCAGAAGGTTGCAGCAAGAAAAGTTAATACATATTTCAAAATGGAGTATATTGTTTTCAACAGAAAAATATTATCTTTAAAATTAAAAAAGAAAAAAAAAAGCATCAAAATATCTTGCACCAATTAAAAAATGAAATCTTTTAAAATGAATCACAATTTATTTATTACTAAAATAGGTGTAAAATGAAATAAAAGTTTTAAAACATTAAAACCATTCTATAGATGTTAAAACTTTTGTCAGAGTACGAGAGCTTTCGACCAGAACCTGGCCATCATCAAAGGGTGAAAATGAGAAAATATTCATTAGATTTTTTTGCCTGACTCAGCATTGCAAGAAAGGGAAAAAATGTGTCATCACGTGACAAGAATCGCTTATAACTCGAAAAGTAAGTTATTTATCAAAAGTTGGAAAATGCTATTCTATTCCACAATGTTTCAGTAGTCAGTCCTGTCAATTTTGTACATTTACATTTAAAAATGGATGAGAAAATGTATCAGAAAGTTTCACATTGTTGAGCAGGAAATTTGAGAACCATCTTAACCTAAATATTATTCACAGTTGCAAATAGAGTCCTGCATCGAGTCAGATTGACGCTAATTTTTTCGTTGTTGATCAGGTTGGTTCGAGGTTATGTTTTAGCATTTTCAGGTCAGGTTTACCCAATTTTTCAAAAGAAAGTCTTAAATATTTTTCAAATGTAAGAAGGCTATATATTTGAATAGTAATGAGTAGATTTCTAAAACAATGTTTGGTTGTTTTTAATCAGAAATTCAATATGCTTAATGATGATGGAAATTTGGGATGTGCCTTTTTTTTCCAAATTTAATACATTTTTAATAGGAAATTAAATGTTTTTTTATAACATGTCTCAACATTGATACAGACTTATTTTGTACTATTTTGCTGCAACAATTTATGTTATCAACAGAATGAAATATTTATACATAAACCATATAACTGTTTTTAGATATGTAATCAAAGGCATAAAATACATATATGCACAGAAACAAAATATATTTTCAATGTATTTTGTTTGAATATGTTGGAAAGATTCCATAACACTTATTTTTGCTACAAAAGGTATTTCATTTAATGTACTGTAACAGAAATAATATTAAACTCTGCATTTCATGCTTCATTATTAGCTGTGTTTAAGATGATTTATTTCTTTTCTGCACTTGTTTGTTTCAGTTTAGTTTTAGAAAAAATTATTGAATAGAATATTGTCATAATAAATATATATTTTTTAAAGTCTGAACTAATGATGTCCAATAAAATGATGCATTATCACCAAAACAAAGAAGAAGAAAAAGAAAAAACTTTTGCTGTCGTTTGTACTCCGATAAAGGAAAAAAAAAAAAGGAATTTTTAGTACATACTAAAACATTTAATATGTTCTTTAACACAAAAAAAACAAATGGTACATTTTCAAATGACAGAATTTAAAAATCATTACTTTGTTGATGCAGCTAATCTGATAACTTGAGTTTCCAGAGTAATTACAAATTCGTGATCATTCTCTTGAGCAACTATCGTTGGTGATATATGTAGACACTTAGATAATGAAATATTTGAAAGAGGCATGTGAGAGTAAGCACTCCTCCTGTTTTCGTAAAATTCCAAAAAGGCTTCTTTATCGTCATGCACACAAAAAACCACCCAGAATTTTTCAGGTTTTTGAGACTGAAAGAGAAATTTTTCAAATATTATTAAAAATGCATATTCCAAAGGGATAATTCATTCATTAAGCAGAGTTTTTTCTTGCTTTTTAGTCACAGTTATAATAAATATGTTAAAGTTACATGTTCGAGAAAAATCAATTAGTGGGTCATTTTGGTCGTGGGTCATTATGGGTCAAGCTATTTTATCTTAATATGTACTGATCTCTAAAAGTTAAGGTACAATTTATTTTAGTTGCATCTAACATGCAAACAAAATTTAGAAAAAGCATGAAATTGAAAGCGCTGTTCAATATATAGTTAATATTTATTGGAATTTTATATTATTTTAATAACATGCATAATTTACAAAATAATACATATTTCCTTCAAGTCAATTCCTGGAGGGAAAAAGAATAATAATGAAGTTTTTGCAAAAAATAATTAACTAGATGGGCTTTAATTTGAAATATACCAACCTCTCTTAACTGAAACACACCACAAAAGCTTTTAGAGTATTGTTTTTAATTTTGAAAATATGATTAATTTTTAAAAACAATAGATAAACATTTAGAATCATAAATAGAAAAAAAAGTTAACTATCAGAGAAGTGCTTGTTAGATAGAACTGATTGTTACTAATTTTTAATCATCACATGGTCACACGGAAACGAAATAGTTGACTATTCCAAACATCTGAAGCATTATGATATTGCTTAGAACGTGTTGCAGCATTTGACCTTCGTAATAATCTTTTGTATTTGTATAGAATCTTTGGCTCAGTTAAGATGTGTTCATTATTTTCTACTTCTATGTCAGGAGCTAACAAATTAATGAAAATCTGTTATAAACTGATTTTTTTAAAAAGTAAACTTTTTTCATTAATTTTAGATTTTACTCCTGATATCATACAACACATTCAATAGACTTTCAAGCTCAGATATACAAATAAAAATTACAACCTTGAAGGCAAGTTTTTAGAATTTTGAAAAATTGGCAAGGAACTGGTCAATTGTTTTTAAATTCTTTTTTGCATAATTAAAAAAAAACAAACATTCAGGAAGTTGTACCTAGTCAAACATTAATACTGCTAAAAGATTTGTTAACCACCCAAGCTTGTTAAGTAGATTTAGAGAAGTTGTTAACCTATTGATTTTTGTGAATTACTAAGGGATAATTCATTCATTAAGGAGAGTTTTTTCTTGCTTTTTAGTCACAGTTATAATAAATATGTTAAAGTCACATGTTCGAGAAAAATCAATTAGTGGGTCATTTTGGTCGTGTGTCATTATGGGTCAAGCTATTTTATCTTAAAAATGGCTCAGAAGATTTGAACTAAATTTAGTATCAAACAGTTTTAGTGAACGAGAAGACTATTGGGATAGGTCATATGTTCAAGAAATTTCTATTAGTGGGTCATTTTGGTCATGGGTCATTATGGGTCAAGCTATTTTTATCTTAAAACGGATCAAACGATTTGAGCTAAATTTTGTATCCTATGGTTTTTGGGCATGAGAAAATCATTGCGCTAGGTCACATGCTCGAGAAAATCCAATTAGTGAGTCATTTTTGAGTCACCATGGGTCAAACTAATTTTATCTAAAAAAGCTCAGACTATTTAGACTAAATTTTGCATCCTATGGTTTTTGGGCACGAGAAGACTGTTAGGCTAGATTACATGTTCGAGAAAATTCAATTAGCGGGTCATTTTGGTCATGGGTCATTATGGGTCAAGCTATTTTTATCTTAAAAACTGCTCAGAGGATTTGAACTAAATTTAGTATCTTACAGTTTTAAGGAACGAGAAGACTATTGGGCTAGATCACATGATCGAGAAATTATGATTATTGGGTCATTTTGATCATGGGTGTTCCAATGCTCATGGGTCATGGGTGTTCACCAAGGTCATGGGTGTTCAAGCTATGTTTTTCTTAAAAACAGCTCAGACGATTTGAACTAAATTTTGTATCCTATGGTTTTTGGGCATGAGAAAATCATTTGGCTAAGTCACATGCTCGAGAAAATGCGATTAGTGGGTAATTTTTGGGTCAGTGTGTGTCAAACTAACTTTATCTAGAAAACGCCTCAAATTATTTTGACTAAATGTTACATCCTACGGGTTTCGGCACTTCGGCTTGATCACATTTTCGAGAAAATTTGATTAGTGGGTCATTTTGGTCATGGGTTTCATCTCGGTCAATATTTGAACTCAAAGCTAATTTTGACCGAGCAGAGCTCGGTCTTCCCTCCTCGATAGCTTGACCCATAATGACCAATGACCAAAATGACCCACTAATTGAATTTTCTGAAACATGTGACCTAGCCCAACAGTCTTCTTGTGCCCAAAAACCTTAGGATGCAAAATTTAGTGTAAATAGTCTGAGCCGTTTTTAAGACAAAATAGCTTGACCCATAATGACCCATGACCAAAATGACACACTAATTGAATTTTCTGAAACATATGACTTAGCCCAACAGTCTTCTTGTGCCCAAAAACCATAGGATGCAAAATTTAGTGTAAATAGTCTGAGCCATTTTTAAGATAAAATAGCTTGACCCATAATGACCCATGACCAAAATGGCCCACTAATTGACTTTTCTCGAACATGTGACCTAGCCCAACAGTCTTCTCGTGCCCAAAAACCATAAGATGCAAAATTTAGTGTAAATAGTCTGAACCGCTTTTTAGATAAATTAGCTTGACCCACAATGACCAAAAAATAACCCACTAATCGAATTTTCTCGGACATGTGACCTAGCCCAATGATTTACTCGTGCCCAAAACTTGTAAAATTCAAAATTTAATCAAAATCGTTAGAGCCGTTTTTTAGATAAATTTAACTTGACCCGCGTTGATCCAAAAATTACCCACTAATCGAAAGTTCTCTAACATGTGACCCAAAATCATTAGAGCCGTTTTTAAAATAAAATTTGCATATATAACCACACACACAAAAGATCTGCTCGTATTAGAATATATGATATATGCAACAAAGCAACAAAAAAAATAACAATATTTTATAATGACATAGAGGCACATTTTTTTTTTCATTTGTACATTCATATCCCTTTACAAAGAATTTTTCAATGCTTACTTTATGTGTTACTTTATTAGCATTCTGTATTGCCAGTGTAGACCTTGAAAGGAATAACAGAGAGAGGGGTGGGGGCAGCAGATTGCAATGAGCCAATGGGCATATAAAATAGAAGTCTGTCTCTGCTCTTAAAGTGACTCATGCTATAGCCAGTATACACGTCAGGACACATTGCCGTTATCATTATCTTTTAGTGCATGGAGAATTCAATATGGTACTCTATTGTGAAATTTGGTAATTTTTGAAATTCAATATTTGAAAAACGGCATAATCCTTAGACTTTTATGTCATATTATTTCATTAGACTTTTATATCAAGAAAAATACAATATTTTACCTTTCTAATGCAGTTTGTCTAACAATTTTCTGACAAATACTTTTCGAGCTATTCATTTTTTCAGTAACTTCAAATGTTTCATTTTCCGAGATTAATCTGTGGCAACGATTAGCGGAAAAGCCAGTTGTTAGCAACGCGTAGCTTTTTATTAAAGAGGATGTTTAAGTATTCTAACTTATAAGAATGTTAATGCATATCAAATTTTCAATAATCTATATCATAAAGCAAAAACATATTGTGAGTAACTCTGATGTCATATTGACAGCAGCAAAGACCAGACCAACAAATTTTGCTTTTACTGCAATTTTTTTAACTTCTAAACATCACACAGATTTAAATTTTACATTGTCGAATAAAGAAAAAATATACTTTCAAATGCAATTTGTTTAAAAACTGTATCTTAATTCAATGACTTTTAATAGTTTTTAAAATAATTTTCAAGCATGATTTTTTAAAAAATTTTAACCATTGGGAAAATTGTTGTTGTTTTCGGTCGAGAATGCACCTCTTGATGCTCACAATTTATTATTTTAACCATTTTTAACGAAATTCTGTAACTTTAGAAGAATTTTTTAAGCATTTTTAACAAAATTCTGTAACATTGGAAGAATTTTTCTTTGAATAGGCAATAGAAATGCATAAAATCGTTACAAAAAGGATAGATGCAAACTATCAGATATGAAAAAAAAAAAGCCGAAATTTGGTACTTTCGTGTTATAGCGGCCCCCAAGGATGAATCGCCAAGTGACCAAGATTTATCGCCAAATTATAAAGCATGTATTACATTATAATAATATATGATACATATATAAAATTTCTTGACGTATGTGGCCAAGTTATAGTCATATATGATGTATATATATGATGTGTATATGATGTATATACAACATATGAAACGCAAATAGTACGTGCATATGGCACATATAGAAGTGTTTGGAATATATATATATGCATATATAAGCTTTGCAATGATCTTGGCGAAATCATAACTGCAACCCTGGCATACACATAATTGTGGGGGTCGCTATAACACTAATTGTTGTAACTGGTAATATTTTTTTTTTTTTTTTTTTTTTTTAAAGCTTTCGGAACATTTTTCCAATGGTTATTGTAATTTGTTAAATTGTAATTTTTTTTATTTTTAATCTATCTCTATTAACATGCAGTCTGATTAAGAAGATTTTACGTTGCATTAAATAGTTCCGTTTGCATTAAATAGTTCCGTGTTTGTTTCTGGCTAATATTCCATAACAAAATTAAAACTTCATCAATAAATAAAAAAATAATATATATAAAAAACAAATTTAACAGGCATATGCAATGAACAATGTGCATAAACTACTGAAATTATCAGAATCAATACAGTTGCTGTAAGTAGTGAATTTTTGGAAATTTCTTCGGCTATGTGACTAATATGAAAATATCACTCATAATAAATTTAAAAACTTTATTTGAACACATGATTGATATTTTTTATACAAAAATGTTTTTTGATGTTGTTAAAGGGCAATCTACAAAAAAAAAAAAAAAAAAAAAAAAAAAAAAAAAAAAATGGTTTTTATCTATGTTCTGTTCTGTAACCTGGGAAAAATCTCCTAGTTTATCTATACTAATAAAATAAAGTTTCGTTCTGTGTATGTGTGTGTCTGTTGGTGATGGCTAGGAAAATCTAGCCTCCCTAGAAGCATGAAAATTTAGATTTAGGTAGTCCAAACCCTCTCCTGGTGCACCTGAAACTCAGAATTTTAATATTTTAATTATTTACTGAAATATTAATTAAAATCCACAAAGAACTCTCATCAAAAATACATTTTTTTTTCTTGGGTTGGTTGGTTGTATAGCCTTCACAGAAGTAATTAAATAAACCAGAGTAGCGATCCATAAATAAGGATTTCTAACAAAATAGTGTTAATATGGATTGCAGTTACCGGCGTACAGCCATGCTAATGTAGCACCACCTGCACACGACAAATTACACAGACTGTTTGAAACATTTTCCAGGAATGTTTTCTTCATGATAATTAGCTAGGTTTAAGGGTTTTTTTACATGACATATATTACTATGATAGAGATTATTAATACAGAAAACTTTATTTAACAGATTATTTATTAAATTTTCGAGAATGGAGAGAGGTAAGGGTCTAATTACATTTAACAATTTTAACATTTTTAGCTTTACCCGTAGCGTTTAGTGGCTGTTTTATATAGAGAATACAGCTATTTTAAATCTCAGCTAATAATGTTCTGAACTTCTCCAAACAGTTCCATTTTTACTAAATTATCGCAAAAATCAGCATTCATAGATTTAAGGTGTATTTCTAGAAAGCAGTTACCAGTATTTCCGAATAACACTCTAAGCCAAATTTCAAATTAAGTTCCTAGTTTGAATCAATCTTTAAAGATGTATATCCTCCTAATTAGTTATTTGCTGAAGGGCACTTGAACATCTGCTCCCCCCTTCAAGGTTTTTTTCTTTAACTATGCCTCGTTTCCATATCTCAGCAACTTTCTTTCCGATTTCAATGCAAGTGATTCCAAACATTTTAATTAACTTAATACTCACCATGTATAACATTAAACTAAATTTATGAGTTAGTTTAAGCCAAATTTGTAATTAAGTTCCTAACTTAAGCAAACAAACGAATTTTGAACGATGCATAGTGGTCCTCCTAATTAGTCATTTGCTGAAGGGTATTTGAACATCCCCCCCCCCCGGCCCCTCCTTCAAGGTTCTTTTTTCTAACTATGCTCCATTTCCATATCTCAGCAACTATCTTTCTGCACTTTCAATGCAAGTAGTTCCAAATATCATAATTAACTTAATAGTCATTCTCTATAACATTAAACTAAATTTATGAGTAGCGGTTACCACTATTTCTGAATAATAATTTAAGTTGAATCTGTAATTAAGTTCCTAGCTTAAGCAAATGAAAAAATTTTTTAAGATGCATAGTGGTCCTTCTAATCAGTCATTTTAAGAGATTTAAGTTTATTACACGGGCTCGGGCAACGCGTGGTGGGTCAACTAGTATAATAATAAAATACTAGTCGATCCCGCGCAGAGCATCTGCGCTCTAGTGTCTACTCTTTTAAATATAAGCATATTAGAATACTAATTTCAGCATTATATGTATAAATACTACGCATAAAAACTTCTTCACTTAGGACTGGGTACTTTGAAATTAAAAAATATATACACATCATTAGATACGGACGACATTTAGAAATATGAAAACAGAGGTACTTTTTCAGCATCATGCATATAAAAACCTTTGTATGCACACAATAGTTACTGGATACTCTTTAAAATTAAAAAAAATGTATACATATTATATTGAAAGTATCTACACCATTCACAATTATCAAAATATTTTTATCTTTTTTTTTCAGCATCGAAAACTTCTTTATGCACACAATTGTAAATTTCAAAGCTCACATATACTACAGTAAATGAAGCAAAAGATCTAACTCTTGAAAGACCAACATACAACTGACCATTAGCTAAAAACTGGATTTGACAAATCTAAGCAATTTCTTTCAAAAGTTTGACCCTGGGATTTATTTATAATAATTGAAAAAGCTAATCGGATACTAAATTGTATACGCTTAAATGTAAAAGGCATATTATTCTCTGATGGAATAAGTGGTATTCGAGGGGTAAGAAAAGTTTCATTAATATTGAAATCAATTTATTTTGCTTCAATATCATTATTCTGTAAGTTACTAACTATAAGTCTTGCATAGACCTTTAGAAGGTACTAAATTTCTTGCACAGACCTTTAGAAGGTACTAAATTTCTTGATAACATTATGATGGCCCCTGGCCTTCATTTCAGTTTGAGGTGGCATTCCAATTGGTGTTAAACTGTTTAAAAATTCTCCAGTAATGCAAGTTGATCTTGTGGATCATAATTTATGATCATGTCAATGCTTTCATAAACCCTTTCCGTTTCTAGCATACATTGTAAAACACGATATTTCAAGTGACAAATTGGTTGTTGCTGTTAGTATGGCTCTTCCTTTAAGCTTTTGAGGTGTTACTGTCCTAAAACCGATGTCACTGAAAAGTTGATGCACTGGATCATGTATATCTGGATAGCAAATTTGGGGGCAACTTAATAATTTCCCCACCCTCTTTGACATTCGCCAAACTATAACAGCCACCTTGCTAACTCTCTCTCTGTTTTAAAGGTACGTATATTTTCTGTAAGTTTCAAAATTTAAAATTTAGAACAAAGTCTATGCAAAGTTTATGCAACGCTAAACTGTTAGCGATCTTGAATCTCTAAAACTGAGAGGTAGGACATGACGGAAATCTCCACTCTGACTCTATAAGATTATTTTATTCATTTATTATTATCGATTCTATATTATAAATCACAAATATGTGCATCAGTAACATTGACGTCATAAAGATGCGGACAACAATGAGGTTAAATTGCATAAGGTAAACAATGGAGCTAATGTTTAAATTGGTAACAAAATGGCGCGTTTTTTGGTTTGACTTCGCACTTTATTTTCTTTCCTTTTTAGAAAGTAGCTAGTTTTTTGCAAAAAATAAGAAAAAATACAGCCCCATTTTTACAAAAATTGCATTTTCGATGCAGAAAATTTTTCTACATAATGTGTGATGAGTTTTAAATCGATACCTCAAATACTTTTCTTAATATTTGCAAATTAGTGAAAACAAAACACTTGTTGCCACCGGCAAAAAAGAAATAATCGCGATTTCTGTGCCACGTACGATAGCCTAATATATATATAGATTGGAAAAATTGTCTTAAAAAATGCTTTAATAAATTATTCTTTTCTTTAGGATAAATACACATAATAAAAGCAACAAATTCAAAATAATTTTAATTACCAATTATGACTAGAATCCATAAATATTACAGGGTTCATACAGACTCAAGAAGAAAAAATCCAAGAAGTCCGGAAAAATTCTAAGGAGTACAAGAATTTTAAAGGACTTTCCTTATTTTTTCATATATGCCACGTTCTTCCTTAACTTTTAATACTTCATTTAGAGAGAAAACAGAATTTATTCTATTAAAATCTAATAGCTAGTGCTAAAATTATAAAGTATTCACAATGCATTACTTACTGGTTTCGTAAATTTGAATACAAAATTGCCAGAGAACTATTTTATGCAGTGACCAATGGCCATATGTATATAGGTCAGACAAATTCCAAATACTCATTATGTATTACACAACCTACATTTTAGAAATAAATTTTGTAGGGAAAAAACATGTGGCATATACAAAAAAATATTGTAACTTTTTTTTTCAGAATGGCAGTAATACTTGAAGTTCACCTTCGCATTTCTTCTTTTCATTATCAGTTGGGAATTTGAAGACTTAGATTTGAAACCAGGAGCACAACATTTTCTTCTCATTATTTTATAGATATAATCTACACTTTCTTTAATAGTTATAATCTATAATTATTGATAGCGTTATAATCTAAATTAGAGATCGACCGAAACAGGTTTTGAAGACCGAAACCTAAACCTAAACCGAATTTCGGTGATTTTTCACTTTCGGCCGAAACCGAAACCGAAAGTGTAAAAAAAATTAAAAACTGATTAGTACATACATAACGGCATATAATTACTAATTAATTAATCAATTAATAACAAATAATTAATATTTACTTAATAATAACTAATTACGTTAATAATTAATTTATTAATTATACGTGTATTGAACCACATTTCTAACGAACAATTGTACATATATATGTGTGTGTATAAGTTTCAAACAAAAATGAAACATAAATAATACCACTTTTATATTTTATCATTTTATAACAACCAACTTTTGAAATTTAAATTTCTAATAACAACTGACTTTTGAAATTTACACTGCTCAAAACAATTTATAAATTTGTTTTAATTTAAAACGATCTCTCTTAATATTTATGGGTACATTCATGGATGTAGAACTTTTGTCTAAATTGATGCGGAATATTGCATTTACTTTGCTATGTATTTACCTGAACAATATTTTGCATAGAAACGGCCGAATACATAATTATTAATTAAGGGTTAATTTTATTAAAAAGGAATTTAAGTAAAAATTATTTATTGAAATTAACTAATTAAATATAAGTTGTTATACACATATAAAAATAATATAAAATAATGTAATTTAAAATAATGCATTTAATCAATATTAAAAATGCACCCATATGTGCGATTTTTTACAAACAGGAGTGTCATTTGGGAAGGTGAAGGGGGGGGGGGATTTACTCTCAAAGAATGTGATAAGAAAGTATGAGTCATTATAGGTTAGTTTAAGTAAAGGGCACAAAAGCTAAAATAATTTGTTCAATTTGACTAAAAAAGGAAAATTAGCATTAAGACAACATTTTAAGCCTGGAAATTATTAATTATAAACTTTGTTTTCCATTTCAATATTCTCAAAGTGAGATAGGTTTAACATTATTTCGTACTTTAGCTAATTTGAAATATATATATAATGATAAAAATGTAACAGTTGTCAATTTTCTTTTAGGATGTGCACAATAAGATCAAAATAAATCTTTGCTCCCTCACCGCCCCCCCCCCCCAAAAAAAAAAGCTTTGCCACTCACTGCTTCCCTAAAAAAGTATTAAAATGGCACCCCTGTTTGAAAATTTTATATCCGGTGCCAAGTTGACTCTCTGTGCGTCTATCCAAAACTATTTATTTTCATATAAAATAAAACGTAATTAATTTATCAATAAGACAGAAATACTTTCCAATTATACGAATTTCATCTAATGAAAAAATATTTTAAGTATACATACCTCGATATATCTTTTGTAATAAATTTCGTAAATCTTCATATGTTTTAACACCTTTCTCATAAAGCATTCGAAACAATCTGGAGTTTCAAAGTAAAAATTTTCTATTACTGTTAAGTTTACAGCATTTAAAGATCACGTGATAAGCGTCTTTTAAGTTTAGTCATATATGCATTGCTTGCTTTATAATTTACACTCGCATCATGAATCAGTCATGACGGATAATGATAAACAGTGGAGTTCACAGCAATAAACAGTGTCTCATTTGAGCCGATACAACTCATACCAATGAGTAAAGTTGAAAATTTACGAAAGAAGGAACGAGATTTTGAAACACAGATAGTTTCGATCGAGTTTTGGTCAGGCCGAAATTTTGGCAGCAGTTTCCCCGAAACTCCGATTTTGCACCGAAACCGAAATTTCGGTCGATCTCTAATCTAAATACACTGAAAATTATTATTAATTACTAAATAAAACCGTAAATAATATCAAAATACTATCGTAAGCAATCCATACAAACGAACAAAGTATGTGGAAAATTTTAAGTAGTATGAATCTCGCTTGTGATGTCACGCAAGTGAATTTGCTCTTTGTGGCAGGTTCGGTAGAAAAAGCAAATAGCGCGCCATCTCAGAGGCCCCGTTTAGAATGACAGTGGAGTAAGTCAAAAATTTGAAAAATCTAAATAACCATATTTTCACTGAACGTATATTAATTTCTGTTCAGTGCAACAGTCAAAAAAGGCATAGTTGACTTAGGGAGTCACTAGCGGGCAAAACAAATCGGACCACTTAAGTTTTACAAAACCCTTCATTTCTCAAATTACTAAATATTGACTTACTCCGCTGTCATTCTAATCCCCTCATATATATATATATATATATATATATATATATATTATATACATACATATATACTTATGTATGTATATATATATATGTGTGTGTGTGTGTGTGTATATCTACATATATATTATATATATATGTATATATCACTAGTGCCTGGCTAACATAAAAGTACCAAAGAAATATTATCATCATAAACATATTTATATCTAAATAAAACAAAAAACATATAATATATAGTTCAAATTTATATTTAAAAATTATTTTACCTTTGGAAATCTCCCTGACCATCTATCCATGCAAGGCATCTTTTTTAACCAACTATTTTTATGGATTTCTCGGATAGAAGGAGAATTACTGCCATCAACAGCTGCACCCTCAGGTGGTTGCTCTCGATCAATCAAGGAAGTATTGTTATTTGAGTCTTCTATAATACCAGTAGCTGCTTCATTTGCATGGTGAGTTTCAATAGGAGAAGTAGCAGCAGAATGAGGTGATGGTGCAACGCTGATGGCTTCTCTACTCATTTTAGAAAAGACAGTCTATGATATTATCTATAAAATATAAAATATATTTTAATCATTTGTGTCACATATCAACTGAAATAAAAAATAGGTATTAAAGTTTTAATTTGAGATAAAAATCAAATAGTTTAAATTAAGTGAATGCAAAATTAATAACATAAATGCAATATATGGGTGAATCAACTTTTTTTTTGCACATATTCCTGTGGCCGTTGGCTAGTGCTAATTTAGTCATTTATACTGAATAGTGATTATGGCTGAATACTGAATATTTGGCAGAAAGATAATCTGGAAACTGAATATTTGGTTTATCTGTGTGCTGAAGTGAATAATCAAATATTAATGAGTACTGAATATTTAGTTTATCTGTCAGCCAAATAATAACTATTTGGCCGACCGAATATTTTTATACTTCATGGTTGAAAGAAATTTAAAAAGTTACATTTAAAAACAGTTTTATATCAGATTTAATTTAATAGAAATACTTAAATTTTGATAAACAAGTTCATATTTCACTAAAAATAAATAAATAAAAATCTCTCTTTTGAGTTGTTATTTAAGAAGAGGATAATCATAAAATATTTTTCGTTAATAAAACTTTAAACTTCACAACTTCCTCTGTGAAATAAAGGAATAAAAATTTCTTATATTCTAAAACAAATATTTTAAAATCAAAGAGAGTTTTTGTTTTCTCTAAGCTAATTATGACTAGCTGGGAGGAATTTTCTATTTGTCAAGAAGAGAATAGTGGGGAAAGAAAAATCTACTCAACGGGTGGAAATTCAACAAGAATAACTTTCCTGCTCTTGTTGATTTAGCAAGGTAGGTTTAGAATGCACCAGTAAGAAATGTCTGGACTGAACAATTATTTTCAGAGGTTGGAAAATATACAGGCTGTTTCTAACATGATAGAACAAATTTTCATAAGTAATAATGTGCATCAAGACACAATTTTCGTATAGGAAACTAGGGTCACAATCCACATATTCATTCAAAAATACAAGAGTTTTACAAGAAGCTGAATCTGAATTTTCGTTCACAACTTATGCATTTATTTTAGCAAGGTTTTTATCAGATTAACTCTGCTTTATATAAATGTGAAGACATCATTGGAAGTGCACTGATTTTTTGTCAGTGATATAGAATGTACTGTTTTAGCTGCTGTCCAAATTATTGAGCATCTAGCTTAGTGTTGTTTAAATGTGAACGCCAATTTCTAACACTTCTTGTGATATCATATTTCACATAAAGCAAAGTCTGTTGAAAATAGCATTACAATATCTTCATTACTGTTAAAGTTAAGAACAAAAATTATAGTTTGGTTTGCAGTGAGATACCCTATCATTTTGACAAAATAAGTGTATTGTGATATCCTGGTTTCCTATACAAAAATTGTTTGTCGTGACCAGGGCTTGACAAATGCAGTTGCCAGGTCGCCACTGGCGACCAACTTTTTTTATCTGGCGACTAACTTTTTTTGTTTTATTTATTGATTGATTTTTTTTTGTTTTATTTATTTATTTATTTTTTTTTTTTTTTTACAAAAATTGAACTAAAAAATGAGTACAAACGACATTTTGTCTAAAGACAGGCATTTTCCATTTTATGCACATAAAACGCCATTCTTTTTCGCTGTAGTCGGCTAGCATGTCAAGTGATTAGAATGTGAGGAGAGGGGGAAGTTTCAATAAGAAATATTGTCAATCCAATTTATGTGGCGTCTAATGATAAAATTATGTGGCGTCTAATTATAAAAAAAGCTTACACTTTTTTGTATGTTTCAAATCAGATTTTTGTGTTCAGAATTAAAACTTTTAATCTATCACATTCATTTTAAAAGCATAATAACATATAAGTGATTATAAGTAATCCATTCAAAGTAAATCTATAAAACTTAATTAAAATTTCAAGAATAATTCATTTTAATAAAAATATGTATTCTTTTTTTAAATATTTCTTCCCCAATTAAAATTCTTGGCGCCTCGCGTCTGTTTGCACCACACACGTTGGACATTGCCGTCACTCTGTCTTGGCGACAAGTGTCTGGTTCTGAGTTGTTTCTCAATAGTATAAATTTTATAATTACATTGTTTGGATTATTATCTGCAGTAAATGAAAATAAAAAAAATCAATGATTGCACTTCAAATACTTTTTTTTTTTTTAATTATTAACGTAGATTGTTGGATCAAAATAAACCTCAGCCGGCTGCTCATTTCGATTTAATCCAGCGCGGGGAAAAATATTTTTTTTTTCTTTTCTTTTTAGCTACGAAAACAAACGTTTACATAATAACTCTCGAGTTATTTTGCTAACATCACAATGTCAAATTAAATTTCTTGTAAGATGTCTCATTATAGATGCTGCAAAGTTATAAAATATTAAGAAATAAACTTTAATCCCACTTCAAAACTTTATCTATCTATCTATCTATCTATCTATGTCACTTTTTTATGGACACGATAACTGCAATAATTCTGCACAAATCTCTTCCAAATGGATACATAAAATCAAGGGGCATAAAATCTCGGTTAAGTTCGTTAACAGGCAAAATCGAACCAAGGGGAGGGGGAGAAATGGAGGGCTTTTTGTGAAAAAAGAAAAAAACCCCATAATTTTTTAATTAGGATACGTATTGAATCCGTTTAAAGTTATTATTACTTCTAGGAAAAGGGCCGAAAATTTATGCAGGACAGATTTTTGATTTAATTAAAAATGCCCCCAAGGAGAGGGGGGGGGGGGGGGAATAGGGGTTTCAGAAGAAAAAAATTCATAACTTCGTCAATTCCCAAGATATCAAATCCGCTTAAATTTATTATAAATCTTCTTAATATTATCTACAACTTTTATACTGACAAGTTTTTTATAGGACCAACTCTTATGGAAAATAAAAATAAAAACAAAAAAATCCCTGCTGGCTTCGTCTACAGGCAGAGGTATATTTCGAAGTGGGTGGTCCCAACTGCCACATCACGGAAAATAGGTCTTTCTTCTGCAATTCCCAATAAACAGGTGCCCCACGGTCTGCATCTTCGAAATCTACCTGTGTCTGTAGGCCGAGCCGTCAGGGATTTTTTTAAAATTATATACTATTCTAAACTATATAGCTGGTTAAAAAAATCAGGTTATCAATCTCAAATTGAAATTCATTCAATTTATTTCTTAAACAATCCAGACCATCTTATATGGGTACATTTGCAAACAGAGACTTAACATCAAATGAAACCATAGCTGTTAGAAACTATTGGATTAAACTTACGAATTCTATTGGCAAATCGAACTGAGTTTTTTGACGAGGTGGGGGACCTGGAAACTAATTTTTTTATTTTCTTCTATCCTTAATTTTTATACATTGATGAAGGGTATATTGAAATCCTTGTATTCTTGAAATAGCTGTCATAGTTGAATTTGTGTGTTTTAATGTTATAAGTCTGTGGCTCATGACATGATTCAGTAGTATGGACGGATATGCTAAATACTAAATAATGCAGAATACCTTATATCAGATATCACACACTTATTTATAAAATGAAACAACTCAAAAAAAAATTCTTTTTGAGATACTAATATAAGTGAATCAAACCATACTTCCTAATTTGTCTTTAAAATCACGTTTAAATGTCTGAAAAAAAGGCTGAATTAAGAAGTTTTAATATTTTTTGCTTATTATGTTATACAACTTCTACTGTCAATAAATTTCTGATAAATCGGTTTTAAAGTGGCTCATATTGAAATAAATAAGTTACTTTATTTTATCCAGATATAAAATTCAATTATTTCACAATAGATTTAAAAAAAAATAATAATTCGATTTCATTGCTTTTAAATGCTTTTCATCTTTTCTGTAAAGCTTCCTTTTTTGAGATATGTCACAATGTTCAATATGATGGCTTTGAAAAAATCATTACAGTTTTTTATGATTCACATAATTAAGAAAAATTCACTTATGGATCTTTAAGACTGTAATGTAAAGAGATTGAATATTTTTTCTTGAATTTTCAGCTCAGAAGATACATCTAAATTGCGAGAAGAGACCCAACCGAAATAAAATTTGGGCACAGATGTCATATACGCACCACATTGGTGTGCCTTTTTCCCCCCTCGCCAATTTGGCGAAAACTTTGTTTTTGCATACATAATGTTCATTGTTGATTATTTACTTTTATTTTTTATTTTAATTCTATAAATTATTTTTATTATATTATATCAATATTTATTTATATCCAACAATCACTTATATATTTTTATTTCCTTTTTTAAAATAATAAAAGCTATTTCATTTATTACGTTATTTTATTTTCATATTGAAATAAAAAATCATGTGCTATTATTGCATACTATTTGTAACTAATATTCAGAAACATAGTTTTAGCCAAATTGGCAAGGAAAAAAATTGCGCCAATGTGGTGCGTATATGACATCTGTGCCAAAATTTGTTACATACTAATACAAAAACAGCTTTTACATGATATGATAGCTACTGTTAAGCTTCAATATTTTGGCAGATGAATTTAGCATTTTAACACGTTTAGCCTAAACTTATAAAAGAACATGTCCCGATGACTCATAATCAACGCCGAGCCTCAACCGTTGTTCCTAGGACAATGACATTTGGAAGACATGATCCTTATACCATGTATTCACCCACTAAGAAAGGATTTTTGAAAATTCACCCCTAAGGGGGATAAATGGGAGGATGGGGCTCGAACATTTTAGATCATTTTCGCCATACCTCAGTTTTATGTAGAAGCATGAAATTCGGATAACAAATCTAGTAAAAAAATAGTTAAACACATATTTCAGTGATTTTAGAAATTCAACCACTAAAGGGATTAAATGTGGGGTCAAAAGTTTTAGGTCACTTTGTCATATCTTAGTAGCAGTTTTAGGTAGGAGCGTGGGATTCAGGATGGCAAATATACTAAAAAAAATATTTCAGCAATTTTGTTACCAACATCGGCTATGAACCAATTATGGAAGATTAGGCAGATAAGACAACTATTGCTGATTTTTTATTTGATATTTTGCATGGCATTTTTCCAAGGAATTTTTTTTTTAAGTTTCATATTTTATAAATTGTTTTTGTGCTTTTCGTCTTTTAGTGATTGGATTTCAATTTTCATACAAAATAGTATGTGATTTCCTCCTCTTGCGATTTAAATACTGACCGTCATATTTATGGGCTCGGGTATGTACAAGGCTTTGTTAAAATGATTGCCTTATAATCAGTTTATGGACATTAAACCCACGGGGCTCTGTTAAAATTATTGCGACATATTAGTCATTGTAATGATTTATGCATGCAAATTTCACAACATACCATTATTTTTATTACTGTATTAACAATTTATGGGCGTCAAACCAGTGTCCATTTATAATGATCTCCATGTATCTTAAGCTACCCATTTCTTTTATTTTATCTAAAAGCTGTTCCTATCCCCTAATCACAGGCAGGCCAAGTCTCAACTACTTGTTTATTATTTTAAAATTTAGATTAAATTGTTCGATAAGAATTAGTTTGATATTAAAGTAAAATGTAGTAGGGGAGACCGGTACACACGGACCTATGGGCACAGTGAACCACCCCCTAATATTTTATTTATTTACATTTTTTTAAAGCTTCTCTTCTATCCTAATAGACAACAGCACTGAACTGATTATTTATAGCCTTCAGAATATATGTTTAGCTCAGATTGAACTATGTTATCCTGATTGGTTGTTTTGAGCTTCCAAAAGTAAAATTTTTCATCATCATATTTTAATTTTTTGGTAATTAAAGGTTGTAGATAAATCCGATAAAACAGCTTTTTTAAAAAGCTAAGATACTTGTTTTTATTTAACTTTAAAGTTAATATGTTTGAAAGGAATCTATAAACAATATTACTATGATTATTTATTGAACTTCAACATGGGGCACAGTGGTCCACAATCCACTCTGCTCCTGTAATGCAGAATGTTCAAAATATTTAATAAATGCTTATTTACTATAAAGAAATATTGTTTAAAAGTAGTTATTTAACTGTAAAATAAAATAAACAAAGAAAAATAACACTTTATTTAACATAGTAAGAAATATTTTGTTTTGTATTTACTGCCTTTGATAAATATAACTGTAGTCTAATTGGTGATGATTCTATTCAAGTAAGATTCATGAGACGCACATTGAATGGAAATCAGTTTATTTTTCCCGAAACTATAGATGAATCTATTGTTAATGTCAATGCCTTCATAATATTGCTCCCAGACCTAAAAGTATTTCAGGAAAATTCCAGGCTCAATCTTACTCCTAAGTATTTTAGAATTTCATTTGCAAATTTTAATGTGTGCTGATTTTTTTGTACTTAAGTAATAACTTCAACTAAATTGCAATTGTTCCTGTATTAATCTGTTATTATTTTCAAAATATAATTAATTTTTTTGTTTATGTTTCAAAATGTTACTTGTAAATTTATATTACTATGTTATTTTGCAGGTCAGGGGAAAATAAAAAAGAATTAGATTAATGAAAAATAGATTTATATTGTATTTCAGATAATACCTAATAGTGGTCCACTGTGCCCCAGAAGTGGGGTCGGGTCCACTGGTCCACTTTAAGGGTGCATATAATTTTTTTTTTTTTTTTTTTGAAAAATGTATTGAAAACTATGTTATGAGAAAATTATGAGGAATGTATAAGGGTTTAAGGAATATTCAAAAATATTTTCATGCAGATCGGTTTGTCCATTAAAGAGAAAAAAAAATTTAACTGAAAAAGTGGTCCACTGTGTACCAGTCTCCCCTAATTTATTTTAATATTAATAAAATGATTTCTCTATATCATAGCTGAAAGAAAAATACTATTTGAATGAAAAAGGTTATATATAAAGTTGAAAATATCATTAAAAACTACACTTTCACATACTTGACATATATAGTAAAGGATTTGGGTCAAATCCATTACTAAATGTCAAGTCTGTCACTGCATAGTTTTTTATTGATAATTTTATATTAATGTCAAGTCTGTTACTGCACAGTTTTTATTGATATTTTTATATTAATATCATTTTTTCATCATTCTATTATTTTTCTTTCAACTAAGGAAGAGAGATATAATTATCTTAAAATTCAATAATTTACATGAATATATATTGTTATTATTAGAAAAAGTTCTTGTATAAATTTTGATATGGTCAAAACTTGTGGCTATAAATGTCTCTCATTTCAATTTAATTTAAGTATTATTGATAAGTGCTATGTTTTGAAGTTTAAAGACATAAGTCACTTCAAAGTAAATTGATTTTAGAAACTTTAATAAAATTTAAAGGTAAGTATTTTCAGTAATTTTGTATGGTAACAGACTTGACAATTTGCCTTATATGAAATAGCATTTACATACTAAATTATACACCAATGCGCATGACTTGACAACTTGATATTGAAATAGCATTTACATACTAAATTATACACCAAAGTGCACCAATTATTTTTTCATATACCTTAACACTTGATTCCATTTTTAGAAAAAATTATTAAGTTTGAAAAAAAGATAAAAAATTCTGAAATGTAAGCGTATGGTGAAAATGACCCACATATATGTATGTGTACATATATATATATTTATATGTGTGTGTATATATATATTTCACTGGTGCCCGGCTAACCGAAAAGTACCAAGAAAAATATTAATGACTAACAAAAGAAAAAAAAAAAAAAAAAAAAAAAAGAAGAAAAATTTAACCAGTGTTAATTTTTCAAAATAAATAAATAAAATAAAATTATTGGATTTAATATGTTTCATGTTTGATTTTCGAAGTCCACATTTATCAAAAAGAATAATTTTCAATGATATATAATTTCTTGGAAAATCCAACATTTTCTTTCTCCATACACATGCATCAAACATAAAATGCAAACACATTTGGCTTCCTAACATAGAAATATTTAAGTGAATTTTTTAATGGAAATACAGCTTAAATACTTTTCAAGCCTAATATAATTAGGTGTATACTGAACTGCTGAATGAATTATATAAATAGTTGTCAAAGTTGAAATTAAACATATTTTAGTCATTTTAAGGCATTAATTAATTTAGAAGAAAAAAAAAAAGAGGAAGAGGAAATTCATAAAAAATTATTTTTAACAATGAGGCAGATTTAGATATGAAAAAATAAAATTATTTTTCAGGAAAAAAACACTTTATTTAATTTGTTTAAAAAAAAATAAATCTTGCTAAAATAATAGTATACTAATTAACTATATCCAATTATCACAATAAATAAATTAACAACCGCAAGTCTCGAAAGGATCTCGTTAGTTTCTAATAATAAATTTAATTTCAGGATTTTTTGAATGTTTAAATAGACTAAATTTTATTTTCAATGTTACCTGTAGAAAATTTTGGAATATTTTGACAAGCAAAATATACACATCATCTGCTTCTGTTAATATTCTAGAAACATATCTATAAACTATAATAGCGTTCATTTATAATTGCATTTAAAACTATCCTGGGTTTAAGGTAAACAGACTTTAGATTGAATTACCTGACATTCATGATATTTTGCGATCAGGTAAAACTTGTTTACAACAAAAACAAAAACAAGGCAGATTTCCAATCTGTTTTTTTTTTTTCGATCGGAAAGTTTGTTAGTGGTAAAAAGTGAACGAAATAAAACTCGGCCTACGATCGATCATATTACTTTATTAAATATAGAAATAGACATGTCTTTACCCAACTTTCGTTGGATTTTATATGTACAACACTGAAAAAATTTCCATGCGACAATTGATTTCGAAACAAATTGGAAAAACGAACGACTGCCATTGCCATCTGCCAAACGATGCGCAAGTATTCATTCATTCATAATTGCAAGTTGCGATTAAATAGATGAATTCGCATCATCAAATGAAACGTGGAGGTCACAAACAAAAAAAAGGGCGGCTACAGTAAACAGTTTGCAATATGACGCCGGTTATCGCCCAAACCATTAGGCCCAAACAAGAGATTTCATTGGACAGAGAGAGGCTGCACGTGAAACAAGGACTGGATTCATTGGACGGGGAGAGGTTTTAAAGCAAGCCGCTAGTTGTTTGGGCCGAATGTAGGGTTGCCTTTTTGGCGTCACGCCAAACGTAAATATTTCACCTCTAGTTCCTCTTTACTCCGTGGGCTTAAGAACACCGTGGAAGATAAAGCACAAAGGTTGATTAGCTGATTGCAACTTGTAGAGACAAACAGATTATTCTCGATTAAATGAAACAATCTACTAGATAGAGCATTTGTGGCGTCGGAAAATCACCCTTTTTACTAAGACTAAAACCGAGGTTAACAGTGTTGAATTCAGACACTTTTCTCCGGCAGAAATTTCTGCGGCTCCGGTGAGAACATTATAAAGTCCCGGGGGGGGGGGGATGTACCCCCTGAATTCAACACTGGAGGCTAACGAAAAAGAAAGGCTACCGCGGTGCTTTACGCGTATCTTTTTTTACAGACCGCGGGAGTCACGTGATGCTCGAATGCACCAATGCAGGTGTACGAAAAAAGCAACACGTCACTCTAGCGGTCTGTAAAAAAAGATAAGTGGAATGCACCGCGGTAGCCTGTCTTTTTCGTTAGCCTCGACTAGAGCTCCTATAATACTCCTATTATAGGAGTCTTAGCCTCGACTAAAACAGTGTGACGTCAATGGATCACCAGACTGGGGCATCAACCGTTCGGCAAAGGTGTAAATTGCTCCAGCTGAGAATTTCCCACAGAGAATTCCCCACAACCACCAACAAAGCCACCTCCCAAGGAACCAGCCCGGAGAACAAAGAGCAATAAATAAGCAAAGCCAGACGAGCTACTGCTCAAGAAGGTGTGTGACGTCACAACAGTCAAGTGGTTCCAAACAAACAACGGGTTCATGATACGTTTACCAGAAAAATACCCGCTGAAGTGTGACGTTCAAACATATCGCTGGGCATAAACAGACCAAATAGTTCATTTCCAAATCATCGTGTTTAATTTTGTTAATGCAAGCAAATGTAAACAAACATGGAGCTGTGTGGTGAGTGATTCATACTTAACTTTAGCGAATTGAATATTTTAACTACAGTATTATTCATATTTATTTTTTGTAAATTTTAATAGTTCATACCAAATCATCGTGTTTAAATTTGGTGTGAACAAACAAAGAGCTGTGTAGTAAGTAAGTCATTCATTTTTTATATTTATTGAAAGTTTGTTTGGAGTGATCTGGCAACGGTAACAATAATAGATAAGTTTGTTTTAACATGTTTTTCAGTGTTTTATATGCTTTATCTTTTTTTTTTTTTTTTTTTTTTTTTTTTTTTAAATAGCGAACACAGAAATTTTTTTTGCATAAAGTTTTTTATTACTACATGGCAGATGTTGAGTCATCGCATGAAAGGAGACACCGTTTAAATGTAGATACGTAGCCTACGATGATGCGCGGCGCTGTAAAGCCTATCATTTTGAACGATTTCTGTAAGCGAAAACGGGTCAAGAAAATAGTTTATATATAATCTGGTAGAGGGCGTCATTCCCGGGGAAAACAAACGTTGAAATTACAATTACTTAGATTTCGTTTTAGCATTGTGTGACGCTTTAATTAGCTACTAGATGGAACCCGTCAAAACTTGACGGAAAAAATACTATAACATTATCAGTAAAATAAGCTTCTTTATTATTTAAGAAGGGGTGCGTATGAAACAGTTTTTCAAATATTTTATTTTAAAAGTTTTTCTTCCAGTCAAATACAGTACTATTTCCGATGCAAACTCCAAACAAACAATCCGTAAACAACTGTGTAATGCAAATCAGTTTGACATTACCGCCATATTCCCCTCGGCAAGAAAAAAATTTCATGAACCTATGAAGTATCATACAAATAGTATATCCCTACATTCATCTCATATTCAGTAAATAAAAGAACATAGTAAATAATGCACACACCTGTTATTATGCAACCGAATGAGCTCCTATGCGCATGTGCATTGCATCTGCCCAAAAGCACCGTCGAAATTCGACGTTAAAAAAGTTTTAAAATGTTTAAATTAAAAGTTTTAAAATGTCCTCTTTAATCATTGTTCGTTTCAAATCCATATCTTCTAAAACGCATCCATTGTTTTAAGCTAATCAATTTTTATGTAAAGATGAAGATTTTTTTTACAGTAATAAATCAATCTGCACATGAGGGAGATTTTTAATGTTTTCAAATATAATTTATTTGTTTGGTTTTTTCGGTTCCTTCACATAATCAGGATGATTATCCCTTTTTCTTCACAGTCGGGGATATATTCCCTCTTATACAGTTGGCAAATGGATCTTTAAAAAAATACAATTCCTAGCATATTCTGATATCTGATGGAACTTACACATAACGAATTCAACATATCAATTTTATGTTCAACATAAACAAAAAATAGTTTTTTTTTCTACAGATTTTTGTTTAGCGCCAAAATGCTCTATCTTATGGATAATATAATCTTATGATTTATCACTGTTATTATTATTATTATTATTATTATTTCCTTTTTATGATGGTTAGGGAAATCTATTTTCAACTGTGGCAACTTTCGCAGGGGCTATTTTACATTATAGAAGCAAACTGGTGGTCATTGATAAGATAGAATTAAAAAACTTTTCAAGCTTGAAAATTAGTTAAAAAGTCGTTAAATTTAGCGGCAGTTTTCAAATAAATTTCAATCGAAAGCTAATTTTTTTCTAATTGATGATGTAAGAATTGAAATTGTAAAATGTAGTAAAAAATAGAAATTTGTAGTATTTAGAAGTGATGTAAGCGCGATGAAAGCTAAAGGGATAGCTCCGTTTGTAGTCGCAACCGTTGTGCATTTCTAAAAAATGACACTGTATTTTGGCTTGCGTCAAAAAGTACAAAACCTTTTTTTTGACATCGAAAGAGAAGTTAACAGTGAAAGAAATAGGACGCTAATAAGGAACTGTTAAATGAACTTATAATAAACCTACCAAAATAATTCCTATGAAATATTAGTCTTACATTGTTTATTCTAGCTAAAAATACAATCATTATTTCAAGTTTTTTTTTTCTACCATAACACTATTTTTAATAATTTTAAATTTCCTGAAATCCTTTACTTTTGTGATTTTTTTTATTAAAAAAGGAAATCTTCCAATCTATAGTTAAAAAAAAGTAATTGGTAACATGTAATCAAGGTATACAATCAAGATGAAGCAATCGATGACGGCTCCAATTCTAATCTTTATAATTAATTAAGAATGGAAAAATCAGTTAAAATTACGTTATGTTGACACAATCCTATACATTTTTCTCTTTAGTTTTATCCAGGTTAAAATGCATTTCAAGCTAAGCATAACGTCATTTTCACCGGCGCAAACTTTTCACACTTACTTCATATACGTTACTTTAATGCTTAAACACCATGTATACAAATAAATATATATTGTGTATTTAATTGTATTGATAAAATGGCATCAACAAAGTTATAATGCATAATGATAAAATAAACCCAATGGACAATATTCCCGTGACGTCACAATAAATATGAATTTTTATTCGCTTATAAAACACGTGGATAAATATTTTTACCGAAATTTAACTTACAAATTAAAAAAATCGGCCTAAAAGCCACGTGCTTTTAATATTTATTATTTCTCTTTTATCTTCTCGCAACCAGAGAATTTAGAGAATAAACTCTATGTCTTGCAACAGTGGGCGTTATCCAAATTGCCGACTTTATGATGTCATTAGCAGAAGTAAAAATTTAATTGAAAATTACGGCTAATTAATTAAATTTTCGAACAAACGAATGCACGATAACAAATCTGTGTCCAAATATATTTCATTTGAAAAAAGAATGATGTCATTTGATGCAGTAGTTTGTTCTCACGGATTGTCGAAAGAAAAAGCTTAGCGTTTTAAATATATATATATTTTCGTTAATGATTATTATATATAATTAAAACCAACATATTTTACTAATGCAAAGTATATATTACTAATACAGAAATTTTGACGTCGATATATAAAGCCATCGATTAACTTTATGACGTCTCTGGAGAATTTTATAATTTTACAAAATTTTCTGCTTTAATTTATTTTTCTAATTTTTAGTCGTAGATAATAAGTTTAATAAAACATCTATTCCAGTATTAAGGATTAAATATATTAAGCATTATTAGATTAAACAGTAAGATATATACACTTTACTTCGTCATGGATTAATATTTGCATTTAAAATTGTCAATCTACAGTATAACTATAGAATTGTAATGTAATCATTGAAAACAATCTTTAAAAATTTTTAATTTAATTTTTATAATGAGAATACTGTTGTGATAGAACGATTTGATAGCTTAGAAAAGTACAACATGAAAAAAAACATGATATCTCATAATCAAGTATAAAGGGGGGAAACGGGGGTAACTCTCCCTTAATTTAGATAAATGTGTTTTTCATGCAGAATTTTCCGATTTCCTTTAAATTTTGTATATAGGTTCATTGAGGTAAGGAGCTTTCCTGATTAGTTTGGAGGGTTCACTGGTTAAGGGTGCTCGTCAGTTAAATTTCCCTTTTCCGTTCTCCATGTTAATCCAATGGGGATAAGTTTCCTCACTTTTCTAAGGATATCTCATGAAAAAATGGAGTTTTTTAAATTTTGTTTTTTGCATACAATTCTTAAAACTTGTCGTTCTTTACCCCAGTTTTCATTTTTCATTAAAAATAATTTTAAATACTTGATTTCATGTGAAATAATCTGAGTATGATCAAAATAATTACTATGCCTCAGTAAATTGGAATTTCTGGCAGTTCTAATAGGTTGTTTGAAAATTTAAAAAAACGCGGAAAAAACTAGTGTTTCTGATTTATACATTGATATAAAAATATTTTATTTTAATTTATTAGGGAAGTAGCTATGATTAAAATAAAATATATATTTATATTTTGATCAGCTCGGTGCTTTCCCCCAGCTAGGCAATCTATCACTCGATATGAAAGGATTCCCCGCTCTCTTTGTTCGATTTGAGTAATGACTTAGGTAGGGGAGATGTTTTAGGGGTTAGTATTAGGGTATTAGGGGGTAAAGGAAAGACATTTTCAAGCTAGTATAGTGTATTTCTTATCCAGAATTCTGTTTTTCATAAGCACAGTTTATTTCCATGTTTTTAATTTGATTATTTTAAATCTTTATGTAGTTTATTTCAATAATTTTCAAATACAGTAAAACCTCTAAATAACGGACACCTCGGGAGCGCAGAAAATGTCCGCTATTCGGAGGTGTCCGTTATTGGGAAAACTTCAAAGATTCACAAAATCACTAAGAAATGCTTAAAATTTCATTAATTGGCTTTTATATGCCCGAGAACTTCTATTATATGATTAATCAGAAATTAAAATTACTTTTTTAAGCAATAAAACTGAAATGAAAATGTACATACATTTTTCCACTGTTTATTACATTCTTAAGGAAAAAATCTGTTACAAAAGTTTGCTTTTGCTTGCGATTGCATGTAGTTAGTTTTTCTATGCGACGTTTTAATGCTATCAGTAGTTTTAATCCTTCTGAATCATCTTTTTTTTGGAAAAAGAAAAAAATATGTGTAACTGCTCACACTGTGTTTTCTTGCTTCTTGGAAATTCTCGATATTGCAGGAAACATCGCCTGGTTTCAGTATCTGATTCATATCACTAATAGAGTCAGCTTTTGTCGAAGATTCTGAAGGAATATAATCGCCTACGTCAACTGATTCTTTTTCAGTAGGTCATCATCAGTGTTGATAGACATTTCGGCATTTCTTCACTCCTGATCCATTTCATTAATTCACTTATTGCGATAGTTCTTCATTTCTATCGGAAATAATTGTTTCATTTTCTTTTAATATAAAGCCTGCTTTTCTGAAACATTGTCGTACGCAAACGCATTCCGTTTATATGTTTTTTACAGCTGAAGAAATTCAAATTTGAAAGCATCGGGACATTAACAAATTTTAGGCTGTTCTCAACTGTATTCATAGAATAAAACTTCGAAAGAATATGGCTCAATAAAAGCTTTCTCTACCAGGCTTTACAATGGCGTATAACGCTAACGCCTTGATCAAGGGGCGGGCATACGGAAGTTGTCTTTGGGGGGGGGGGGGGGGGACACGGTTTTAACATTGTCCAATTTAAAATGTTTTGGATGAGAAGTTACACTGTCCAAAAACAAGAGAACTTTTTCTGTTTTTTCATCCTATTATCAAAGGAAGTTAACCATTTAATCACTAAAAAACTGGTTATCCACGCTTTTTTATTAGCTCTCTATAACACCAATTTTTTTTAATTGGATGTTCTTTGAGAAACACTTGCATTTCAGAGATTTTTGAACTATAAGAGGAATTTAAAATTCCCCTAATACATTGGAGCATAATAAAATAGTGATTCGCTCTTTTGTCATTTTTTCGCCGATGCAGCCATGTTTTTTAAAGCACAAAGTCTTATTCGGAAAAATTCTGAAAAAGAGTCCGCATTCCTCGGCATTAAAAATGTTTCAACCTCATAACCTTTACAAATTGATTGCAGTTATTCATGCCAATCCTCCACTTTTTTCAGAGCTACATATTTTGTTTTTCCACATATTGTTTTGAAAGAGATGCTGTGCCGAGACATTAACTTTTCCAGCCATCTACCCAAACTCTTAAAATCATGAAATCTGAGTTCTTTGGCGACTTTTAAAGCCTTTTACTCAATCAAAGGCCCACTGATAGGCCTACTGCTTTTTCCTCAATCAAAGGCCCACTGATAGGAATTTTTTTGAAGAAAGTGAAGTAAACCAATTCAGAAATATAAAATTAATTTCAATGGAATCAGTATACCTCAATTTCACACTTATGGTATTTTCGTTAGAGTTAATAATCCACAAATTCTTTATTTTGCAAAATTTCTCCCATTTGTGTTTTACCTATTTTAAAACATTCGGCAAGTATCCGTAAACTCGATTTCTATTTTTCAGATTCAATTACTTTTACAATTTAAAGTTTTTCTTTTAGAGTTAATCGCTTTCGTTTTGAGGTCATTCTCGAAACATTAATCACAAAGAAGACCCTAAATTCAGAATACGCATAACTCAATCTATTCAGAAAACGATAAAAATGGTTTTAACATATTTTGAAGCTTTGAATATTGTATGTCAATTAAATCTGAAGAATCAAACAGTAATCGATACAAAATACATACGATATTGGGGAATTCCTCAAGTCATTGGGGATTTTTCAGAGACCACCCGCTACATTTATCTGTGGTCAAAAAAATTGTGACACATTGCTTTTGATAAATTTCGGGGCTTTTTACTTTTTTTTCCATTTTCTTTCTCTTTAAAAAATCATTTTTCGTCATTTATCGCCAAAACTACTGTCCGCTATTCAGAGGTTAAACATACAAAAATTTAGATTTTGGGAGTGGGGATTTGAAAAGTGTCCGTTAAATAGAGGTGTCCGCTATTCGGGAGTGTCCGTTATGGAGGTTTTACTGTATATTTTTAACACTTTGTTATATTGTTTGCATTATAGTTAGTTTTACATAATTTGTAACATTTGTTACATAATTTGTTACTGTTTTACATAATTACATTCACTTTTAGAATTTATATAAGGTAGACGAGTTATACTTGAAATAATACGTCAAATGGTATCATCAACATAAAAATTAATTATTTTTATTATTATGTTAATTTTTATCACATTTTTTTAAGCACAAATTTTAATTCTGGCCTCTGTATGTTTTTTCACATTTTTTTTTAATTTAAAGATGAATTAAAATTTTTCACCTGTTCAAAATAATTATATATAGTCTCTTCGTTACTAATAATGCAATCATGAAATAAATTCATTTTACAGTTTCTTGAAACACTGCCGTCAAGCGTTATTACTATGCTATATACTATTTGGAAATTGTATATTTGTATTTGGCAAATGACTATTACTTGAGCATAATGTGAAATACAATTTTGAATGCTATCGTTGGCCCGGCCTGCCCTGTATAAAAATCCGTAAAATTTGGCCTGCCTCAATAATTTTTGCAAAAAATAGGCAGATATTTTTATATCGACATTATTCTACAATTGAAAAATTTTTTTTTTGAAGAATATGACATATATTTCTAGGCAAAAAATTAAAGTGTAGTAAAACTTGGACTAACGATTTTAATGATAACTCAGACATTTACAAACAAGTAGAGATTATTCATTAAAATAAATCAATATGGTAGTTTAACTGGGCCTAGACAAAAATAAATCTGGGAAGTGTAGTATTTTTGAATTGATGTGACTGTATTTCGCAGTCCAGAGCGCTTTTTGAAAAATAAAGAATATAATCTTGAAAAAAAAGCTAAAATAAGTATTTTTTCACAGAGCTCCTCTTACTCCATTTTTAACCACATCGGCGTTAAAAATCTATGTCTTGTATGCTATATACTATTTTTCTATAACTATGCTATATACTATTTGGAAATTGTATATTAGTATTTGGCAAATGACTATTACTTGAGCATAATGCGAAATATAATTTTAAATGGTATCATTGGTTATTATATTTAGATTAATTTTCAAATAAGCTGTATTTATTTTTGTATATTACTTATTTTAAACACTAATAACAGCACAGGACAATCAGAAAACGGCATAGCATGTATGGGAATAGCACAGTGTATCCGCTAGAGATCTGCATGGGTGTGAAGCCGGAACCCGGCCCGGCCCAGTCCGCGAGCCGGTTTCAGGTCTATTTTTATTCGCGAGACTCGGGATAGCCTAGTCTTTGCTCTTTTCGGGGAAGGGTTTCTCGGGCCTTATTTTTTAACGAAGCGTTTCTTTTTACGCCCGGGCCAGACCAGACTTCTTTTTTCAGGGCTTACTAGAGGTCTGTATAGGACGAAATTTCACGCCCGGTCCCGACCCAAACCGCGAAACCATATGAATATCAATTGGTCCGGCCTGCCCTGTGTAAAAATCCGTAAAATTTGGCCTGCTCCAATATTTTTTTGTAAAAAATCGACAGACATTTTTATATCGACATTATTCTACAATTGAATTTTTTTTAAGAATATGACATATATATGTAGGCAAAAAATTAAAGTGTAGTAAAACTTATGAAAAGGAACCTGTCTATGACGGAATCCTGTCTACGGAAAAAATGTGTTGATCCATGCAAGATAGAAAAGATATAATAATTCGTGAAAAAAAGAGTATAATACATTTATAGTAGACGACGTACTTGATAAACAGAGTACCTGTCTATAAAGGATTTTCCTTTTCTCCTATGCGATTCCGTGTTGAGATGATTTTTCTGTATAGCATTTTTCAGATTTTTAAGTCTCCAAGCCATGGAACATGGACTAAAGATTTTAATGATAACTCAGACATTTACAAACAAGTAGAGATTCATTAAAATATATCAATATGGTAGTTTAACTGGGCATAGGCAGAAATAAATTTGGGAGGTGTAGCATTTTTGAATTGATGTGACTGTATTTGACTTTTAGTCATTATACCGGGCTAGGATCGGGCTGAACTTTTAACTTTTATAACGAGCCGGGTCGGGAAATTTTTTTTTTCTGTAGATCAGGCCAGGCCTGGAAATTTCGGCCGCAGACCTGTAGTATTCACATAATGTGAGCATACATTTGAAACAATTAGGTGCATTTAGAAAATAGCACGACAAATTCAGAAAATGTCACTTCACTATACCGCGTAATATGTCTAGAACAACCTATTTTTCTCTCTCCTCCCTTTTTTTTTACCTTGTTAGGTGTTGAGATTTTATTACATGAGGCTACTACTCTGAGATCAGCAATATCGCTTTCATTTTTATAGAATGATTTCATCTTTTTAATTTGCATATATATTAAAATTATTCTCTGATATTTATTTTTTATTGAATATATATATTGATATATATATATATATATATATATATATATATATATATATATATATATATATATATATATATATATATATATATTTATTTATTTTTTATTGAATATATTGTGATAGCTAAGGTTTTCTGGATAATAATTGTGGGTAAGGTATTTTGTCTACTCTTTATAGTTTTTTTTTTTTTTTTTTTTTTTTTTTTTTCCGGTTTTAAAATTTAAACTGTTGTCTGGTGGTGATATAGTATGGTGTTGTATACATTTTTCTGGATAATTACTGTTGTAGTATATTTTATCTATTCTTTACGGATTTTTCCAATTTTAAAATTTAATATGTGTACTTAATAAGTTTTATGGATAATTGCTGTGAGTGGGGTATTTTATCTATTCTTTACGGATTTTATTTCACATTTTATTATTTCCAATTGTTTTCTGGTAATAGTTCAGTATACCTGGGTGATTCTACTGATCTTAGCATATATGCCAGTAGAATTATGAAATACTGAATTATTATTTTTAAAAACACATGTGGGTACATCCAGGCTGAAGATTATATCTACATGTGTTTTTTCATATCCAATTTTGATTTTGTTCTCTTGTTGTCAGGTTTTCCACTGTTTATGGTTCATATTTCATTTCTTGATCCATTTTTATTCAACTGATAGCAACTCCAAATTATTATCTATTTTTTTTATCTTTCTCTCTCTCTTTTTAAATTTTCTTCATGTTTTCAGTATTTTTGGCCAATTACCATTGAAGCACAAGCTATGGTAATATTATGATTGCACTAGTTAAACTATTAGCTATGTGGTATTCCGTCTTCACATTATCATTAATGATCTCTTTCGAGATTTAAGAAGAACTTGATATGTTTTTTGAAATTCATAGATATTATAATTATATATATATATATATATATATATATATATATATATATATACAGGGTGTAACTGAAATGCTTCAACAAACTTTGAGGGATGATAGTACTCATGAAGATGAACAAAAAATGCAATAGAACGCGGGGTCGCAAATGACATTTAACCCTTTCAGGGACAGTGGTATGTCTAAAAAACCACTTAATTTTAATTCCAAAACGTCACAATGGCACCAGAATTTTGCTAAAATCTTTTCCATTTAATATTTATGTGAAATATAGCCTTTTTCTTATTTACAAACAATTTTTTTTGTAAATTCCGGTGCCAGTCCATTTTCAGACGCATTTTTTCTATTTTTATCCTTTAAGCCTTTTAGGGGCAAACTACTTTTAGTACTAAAATGTTGAAATAAATGACTGGCACCGGAATTTATAAAAAAAATTTGTTTGTAAATAAGAAAAAGGCTATATTTCACATACATATTAAATGGAAAAGATTTTAGCAAAATTCTGGTGCCATTATGGCGTTTTGGAATTAAAATTAAGCGCTTTCATAAACATACCACTGCCCCTGAAGGGGTTAAACGTCATTTGCGACCCCATGTTCCATGCATTTTTTGTTCGTCTTCATGAGTACTATCATCCCTCAAAGTTTGTTGAAGCATTTCAGTTACACCCTGTATATATATATATATATATATATATATATATATAGGCCCGCTGTTGCCTAGGCTCGCGATAATAACCTCAAATATATCTAAAATTAGGGTTCAGTTATTTATATTTTTAAATGAAAATCTTTCCAAACGAACCTAATGTTGGGTCACACTGCCTTCGACAGTGTACATCCTCGGATTGATATGAATTTATATTTTTTAACGAAAATATATCCAAACGACCCTAGAGTTGAGGGCCCCACTGCCATCGGCAGCGTACTCCGGGGGGTGCTATGTACGCTCCGATCTGTTTTCATTTTATAAAAAAAAAAAAAAAAAAAAAAAATTCCAAACGAACCTATAATGCTGGGGGGTTCTGCTACCCTCGACAGCGTACACTCTCGAATTTGTAGGATTTTATATATTTTTAAATGAAAATCTATCGAAACGAACTTTGATTTAGGGGTAAATCCCCCACCACGGCAACTAGGAACTGCATGGCTTGACAGTTTCAGAAAATTTAATTAAATAAATATTTACGCATCTACAATTTTTCATATAGACGTTTTTGCTTGTTCTTGAACCCTAAAACACAAAATATTGAAATGCCTCCATCAATAAAACATTACATCATTCACTCATTCACAAAAAAAAAAAAAAAATACAATTGCGTCAAAATCACGTATTTTTTCAAGGACATTTGGTTCTGCCCCCCCCCCCCCCCCCTTATCATGATTTATCCAAGGTCTGTCGTTTTGTCTTATGGCATGCTTATTTTTATTTCCATTGAAAATACCTCTTCGAAACTCGTAAATTAGAACCCTTTTTTTAATGAAATTTCGGAGCTTTCTGACACTAAAAATGAAAAATATTATAAGCGGAAACACTTAACGGAACATAAAACTGAATATTTTCGTTTTTCTTACTGTTTGAGTATAGCAAATTCAAGCTGATTACTGAATTATTTACGAAACTCTTTCATTATGATTTTTGTTCTATTTTATTATTATAATACCAGTGCACTCGTACGAAGCTTTCCTACGCAATCTTCGAGATTGTGTTTTTCACTAATTTTTATTTAATCGCAATTATTAATAAAACAACATGTTTTAACGAAATGTGAGTGTACTATATAAAAAGTCGCCTTTTCAAAAACATTTCGTATGATCATTCATCGTTCTGCGTTTTGTATATGTACATAGAAAAAAGAATGCTGATATTGATATATATATATATATATAAATATATAATATAGAATATATATAAAAGAATATATATATATAAAAGAAGATATATATATAAAAGAATGCTGATTTGTAAAATATTTTGAAAGAAAACTGATCAAATTAATTTTGAGTAAAATCGTAATGTATAGCTACTTATCGTTATCTATGATTTATTTTTACTAGTAATCTATTATTTATTTGTACATTATATTGCTTGCATTTTTCAGTGGTTTTCATAAAGTTTTTTTTCTTAATTTAAAAAAAAAATGTTGCAGTATTAAAAAATTGTATGACTATTTTTAGAAAATGACCTAATTTTATTAGAAAGTAGGTTATAAATTAACCGTTTACTAATTTATTTTTTAGAAATTATTTTTACCTATATGCAATCTTTAAAAGTATCCAGTATATTTTTTGATATATCTAGATGGATTTTGTTTCAAAAAATGTTTTAATAACAGATGAAAAACTTTAAAAAATAAAAGAATAAATAAATAAAAATGGATTTCGTTAGCTATGTATTGTTGTATAACGGGGGAGAATAAAAAAAGGTCTCAGAACTTTTTTTTTTTTACCCCATATCTCATTAAATTAATCGGTTTGATTTTTATGTAATCTTTCAGGAAAATCTTCTACGAGAAAATTATGAGAATTTTCCTTATCCGTAAATAAGGCCATGAAATCCAGAGAGATACCCTGCTTTAATTACCCATGCATTTTTTTCTGAATTTTTTAATAATATTATGCTGCATATATATTGTATCTATATATTGTATATTGTATAATTGTAAGGATGACAGTGGAAGAATTCGTAATTTTGAATAAGTTTAATAGTGTTAGTTTTATTGAAATCTGATCAAAACAAATAATAATAATAATAATAATTTACTAAAATATGTGGGAGATAACTTTGAGTCTTCCTAATGAATGGAAAAACTCTACTATGGTAAATTTGGAATAATTAATGATTTTTAAAATCTTGTTTAGTTGCTAAGTTTCAATTTACATAAATACTGCTCTTTATATGTCCTGTATAAAAAAGGGAAAATTCAGATATTATTTATATTCAGAATGTAACTAGTATATACAGTGGAACCCCGATTTTACGTAACCCGTTTCGTACGTTATCCCGCTTCCTACGTTATTTTTCGTCGGTCCCAGAAAATTCCTATTCCAATAATGTCAAAAGTACCTCGATTTTACGTTATTTACTCTTAGCGTTTCCCGCTTGGTACGTCATTTTAGTCGAAGTACTTCAGGAAATTTTGTCTTTTTTCGCTCATGGAAAATTTTTCAAAAGAACAAAAATGCTTTCCACTTGGTCAACTGTTTGATTGTTACCAAAAACAGTTCAAAGTAATGAAGAACTATTATTCGTCTATCAGCACTTGACCAAACCTGCGTCACGTGATATGGGGGGGGGGGGGGAGGTGATTCTTTTACCGTCGTTCATTCATTTCAACTCGCAGTGGAGTAACTTTCTTTTGCTATCTCATAGTGATTACCAGTCAAAAGTAGGATGTCTAAAAGAAAATGTTTCTCTGAAGCCGAAAAGACAGAAATTATCGAAAAATCTAAAGTTTCCAAAGGAACTAAAGGTAAAACTCGTAAAATCGTTCGGTATGGCTTATTCCACGTTACAAACCATCCTAAAACAAAAGAGGTCTCTGTGGAATTAAAATCTGAAAAATTGGGAAATTTGTCAAAGATAAGAAAAACATTGAAAACCTCTCATTTTGACGAACTGGAAAAGATTTTGAACGAGTGGTTTAAAAAGCCCGTTCTGCCCAGATTCCAATCAATGGCTCAATTTTGTAGGAAAAGGCTCTTGAAATTTCTTCTCGACTTGAAATGCAGAATTTCATGGCATCCAACGGTTGGATTGACCGATTCAAGAAGCAGTATAACTTGTCTTACAAGTTTATTTGTGGTGAGGCAGATGGAGTAAATACTGCGGTCGTTGAGGATTGGATAGAAAAAAACTTTGCCTTCTCTTGTGTGTAATTACTCAAAAAAGACATCTTTAACGCAGATGAGACCAGATTGTTTTTTTTTTAAATTCTTCCCTAATAGAACATACACCGTAAAAGGACAAACGTGGCACAGTCGGAAGCTATCAAAAGTGCGATTAACAGTTTTGTTATTTCGGAACTGAGAAGCTAACACTCTTTGTGATTGGTAAATTCAAGAAACCTCGATGCTTCAAAAACATTAAAAGTTAGCCGACAGATTACAATGCCAACCACAATGCTTGGATAAACCTAAATCTTTTTGAAGATTTTGTAAAAAAATTGAATATAAAAATGAGCTTACAAAAGCGAAAAATAATTTTATTCTTAGGCCAGTGCACTCATGTTAATCTGAATTTAAAGAATGTGCGTATAAAATTTGCCCCACTCAGCTGTACCAGTTTACTTCAGCCATGTGACTTGCGAATAAACAGATCCTCCAAAATGCATTACAGAAAGAAACTGGTAAGAAAAAGCCTTTTTTCACTTGATTCAGTTGATCTTCAAGATGCTTAGAAAACAAAGCTAAATGTGCTGGAGGCATTTCATTTCATATCATGGGCGTGGAATGGTGTAGAGCAGTGGTTCCCAAACTTTTGGGCTTGCGGAGCCCTTTTTGGGAAGAATTTCTAAGGCGGAGCCCCTTAACCCCAAGGTACTGTATGTTTTACAAATTAATGTTTTTTTATGCCTGTGGAGAAGAGAAAGATCTGCTGGATAATAGTGCGAGCCAGTAGTTTCCAACATGGGGCCAAGGTTGACAGTTTGACCCTTTTCTTGATATAGAAATTCTGAATTCATGCTAGAAATTTTGAAAATCAAATTTTATATTATTTAACCCCTTAACAGTTTTATTTAATATTACTATTATTGTACATTATAAATTAAAAATAAAGACTAAAACCACTTTTTTGTATCAAAATACCTACCTTGTATAATCGAGATATGTCCGCCAAATACAGCAAAAATTATAGTTAAAATTTGTGGTTTCTGAAAGCTTTTAGTAACGAAGAAAACAAACTCTTCTTACCCGAGCGACGTTCGAGCTATACTATTAAGGGGTTAAAGACATCCATTTTTAAAACAAAAAATATTCTTTCGGGATTTCCCTTATGGACTCGGAATTAAAGATCCAAATGGTAACTCTGTCTGGGACATGCATTGCATTGGGGTTTACATGAAACTATTATTATTTACAGGACTTAATTTGCGCCGGAGCCCACCAGAGCTCGGCTCCGGTTCATTTCTGTTTTTAGTAAATATTTAAATATTGACCAAAATTCACCGGAGCTCATAAACACTGCGCTTCGAAACCCAGTGCAATAACGTTTCCGAAAAACGAATCCTAAATTACCCTTTCTTTTCCTTCACATTTCTAATCTTTTGTATCAAAACACTTTTAAGTGACGTAACGGGCTCGATTTTATGTAGATTTCTTAAGAAAAAAACCTATTACATTCTCCCCTATGTTGGAATTTCTGGAAATTTTTTGCAGATCTACACCGATCATGATCCCAGAACCCAAAACCACCACCAGTTCAAAACTTTATCTATCTATCTATCTATCTATCTATATCACTTTTTTATGGACACGATAACTTCAATAATTCTGCACAAATCTCTTTCAAACTGATACCTAAAATCAAGGAGCATAAAATCTCGGTCAAGTTCGTTAATGGGCAAAATAGAACCAAGAGGGGGGGGGGGGGTCTTTTTGTGAAAACAAAAAAAAAGTAAATTCTTAAATATGATACGTATCGAATCCGTTTAAAATTATTATTACTTCTAGGAAAGGGGCCGAAAATTTATGTATGACAGATTTTCGATATCATTAAAAATGGCCTCGAAACGGGGGGGAGGGGGGGATAGGGGTTTCAGAAAAAAAATTCGTAAGGTCCTTGTCAGTGGTCATTCTTTGTCAATTCACAAGATATCAAATCCGCTTACATTTATAATAAATCCTCTTAATATTATCTACAACTTTTATATTGACAAGTTTTTTATAGAACCAACCCTTACAGCAAAAAAATATTAATCCCAAGGGCTCCACGGAGCACACTTTGAGAACCTCTGGTGTAGAGGAATAATGCATGTCAAATGCTTTTCTGAAGGGAGAATTTTCAAAATCCGAAATTAAAAGTGAAGCGCAACCGGAAGAGCTTTCTATGGAAGACTACGCAAAAAAAGGATGAAATTATACTTGCAGACATCAATGTTGGTGAGTACATTGATTCCGATAAGGATGCTATCGCTACCACATACATTCAAACTATTTCCGATTTGATTTCGCAATATTGAAGTCAGGATGATATTGATGAAGATCCAGAAGACAACGTGCCCTCATTGGCAGAGGCCATTGCGGGTTTAAAAATTTTAAAGAAATTTTAACCGGACATGATAAACAAATTGCAAAAACTTGCATGTATTGAAAATAGAGTATATGTGAAATTACACTTAAAAAGAAAACGCAATAAAGAATAACAGACTTTTTTAAATACTAATATGGCATTAGTAAGTTTATTTTTGTATAATTTGTTTTCTTGAAGTGTTTTTCTCTATTCGACCCCGATTTTACGTTTTCCCGTTTCGTACGTTTTTTTCTGCCGGCCCCGTGAAAAACGTAAAATCGGGGTTCCACTGTATATACATACAGATATAATATAGAAATTGTAGCAGTTTCTTATATGTTGTTTTTGTGTCTATATTTACAATTGTATAATTTTGAAAATGAAAAATTTGAATATGCAACGCCAAATATATTTTTCTCTTTCAGTTAATATTGTTATGGATATTTTTGGTGGGAGAAAGAGGGGGGGGGGTCTTGCGCAACACTAATTTTTATTTAATGATTTTCTTTTTCTCATATGTACATATATTAATAGTATTATACTATAGTATTTTTTTTTTTGGTGAATTATATATATATATATACTGCTGCATATCTATATAATGTATTTATATTGAATATTGTATCCTTTAATTGTAGATGACAATGGCAGAAATAACTAAAAATTAGTATTATGTATTGCGCTTCGGAAATTTTAATATTTTTTATGGTACTTACGTATTATCCGTGCCAGTTTTAAGCCAACTGCGCCAGGCATGGAGCCAATATTACTAATTATAGTAACCCTTATATATATTTTTTCTTGCTACATGGTACATGCCTGGGAATAATCTATAATATTATTCTTTCTAATTTACTATGCTATTTACCATTTATTAATTTTACTAAAATAATGTTATTTACTATTTTTAACAATGTTATAAATTTAACAAACATATTACATTTTATTTATTTTGTATTAATTACCATTTTTAATAATGTTAAATTACTGCGTTTGAAAACATGATTGGCAACGATAAACAAGATTGGTACTTGGCAACCATTTTTGGCGATCAATCTCCTGGAACGGATAATACGTAAGTACCTTTTTTATTAGTGTTAATTTTATTGACAGATGATCAAAACTAAAAAAGAATAATAAATTTTAAATATTGTAGTAATGGCCGCATTATTGCATTATTGTAAATCTCATACTATGTTTTTGCTAAATAAAGCTCTATTAGAAAACACCACTTGGAGTATTTTTGGTATAATTTATATTCATTTTGCACTCTAGTTTAATTTCATTATGAAAATGCTAAAATAAATGCCAATGCATGATATAATTTCAATAATCAAAGATATTTTGTTAAAATTCATCAAAGATATTTTGTTAAAATTCTTTGACGTCTTTTCCCTTTTTTTGTTTTTTGGTTCTTTTTTTTTAAGAGCGGAAGTTACTACATTCACAATTTCATAAAAGATTTTCATTGTTTTATCCAATGCGAAATACTAATGGCTATATATTATCGTTTATAAAATGGGCACAAAATCCCATGAAAATATCGAATTTTAACGTATTTGATAAATTTATGGAACATGTTTAGATATCTTATATTGAAAAAAGAATATGCAACTCACAGACTTACTAAAATCTTCACTCTCCCTCCATTTCATTTACATGATGATGTTTAATCATTTTTATCTATAACAGTACTTTGTGTTTGTTTGTTTAAAATACACAATGCAGTAATTATACAATCAAATGTGTATTGGTTTTTCAGTAGTAAATTAATGTTGCTTTACGCAATCTAAAGAAAAATTTAAAAAATATTGCACATTATCTAATAAAATTTGGAAAATGTTCAGAAACAATTTGGTTTAATGTATATGTATTTTAAAATTTGAAGATAAAGGTTAACATACAATAAAGATAATATAGAGTAATCTAAATCATGAAACATGTCAGCAGTCTAATGAAACTTATTTTACTGTTTATAATGTTTTTATTTTACGCCTTTTAGCAAGAAGTACATCTAAATAATTTTAGCCAGAAAAACTACATTGAATCATTTTTTATTGTCAAATTTTATTTCATCAAGTATTTGCTAAAGAGCTGGTATTTAATAAATTTATGCCGGTATAAAAGTCGAAATTATTCTGAATGTTTCAAACTGCCTGTTGAAAGTCCAAGTTTCACACATAACAATAATCAGAGTTCAAAATTCTCTGCAAAATACTTCTCACCCTAATAACGAAAATAGATCACCTTCCTCTAAAGGGGGAGAGAGCTGCGGTCACTTTCCCCTGACCACAGAGTCAAAAATTCTGTCAACAGACTGCCGATACAGGTTGTTGTACTTCAGGGCATTTAACGGTAATGCCTCTTTGACAGCACGGGGGGGTAAGCACTGATCTGCTATCTGAGCGAAACAGGATTTTAAAAATGAGTGACGATCAGCCTTAACGATTCGTAGAGAAAAACGTAAATTTCGTCAAAAGTTCCCGGGAAAAATAAACTCGAATTTCTTCTAAGAATCACGAAAAAAAACAAAATTTCGTCAAAGAATCGTGGAAAAAAACTCAAATTTCGTCAAAGAATTGCGGAAAAAACGTAAATTTAGTCAAAGATTCGTGGAAAAAACGCAAAGTACCTTAAATATTTACTAAAATGTATGATAGCTTTGGTGGAAGTTGAGATTTTTCTCAGCCCCCCCCCTTAAAATTAATCATATGGGCGCTTTTGAAACCGCCTTCCTTTATATTAACGCGGTCGTTAAAAAAAGAATTATATTTTTCTGATAATTACAACATAACGAAGACACTTTGCTAAAATAGCCGCCAGATGTCTTTCCTTCCCATCCTCAAATTCAAATCTATAGCTTAATTTTTGTTGATTAGTAAAAACTGGCAATTATTTCCTTTCATTTTCGCAAAGAAAATGGAGGGATCGGTCAAAGAAAAAGATCTCTTTGTAATTCATTTTTTAACGAAAGTCTGGAACAATCTAGGATTTTCTGGACTGGCGCCGCTAGATTTTGCAAATGTTAAGAAAAATTATTCGCCGAATTTTACAAAAATTGCATTTTCGAATGCAGAAAAAATTTCTACATATGCTCTGAAAGTTTCAAATTGATATCTTAATTAGTTCTTTTTTTTTTTTTTTTTTTTTTTAATTCATTCATTTCCGCTTGCAAATCGAGAACAGACATTCTTTTCTTTAGCCATTTTGATAAAAAAGATAACATATTCGATGCAATTTTTATTGAGTTTTTATTAATATCGCGGTAAATAATTAAAATTCTGAGTCAGGTGTATCAGGAGAGGCTTTGAACTACCTAAATCTAAATTTTCACTCTTCTAGGTGCGCTAGATTTTGCTTAGCCATCGCAGACAGATTGACACACACAGAGAGCGTTTTTGTCTTTTATTAGTATAGACAATCTACAGTTAGTTATAGCGTTATAATATAAATACACTGAAAAATATAATTAATTACAAAATAAAACCATAAATAATATCACAACACCGTTGTAAACAATCCGTACGAACGAACGAAGTATGTAGAAAATTTTCTGTGGCTCGGATATCGTTTGTGATGTCATGCATGCGACGAACGTAATTTTTTCTTAGAATCATGTAGTTTTTTCATCTAATAACGCATTATTTTTATTTTCATGTAATACCGCTTGTCATTTTTTCCTTAGAATCAGACTCAGTAAAAAAAGCCAACAGCGCCATCTTGGAGGCCCCGCTCTAACTTACAGAAAATTTGACTAATCGTCACGAAATTTGAATATATTAATATGGCAAACAGCACTACTTTACGTTTAAAAAATAGTCATCGCGCGTATCGTGTGTGTATTTTTTTTCTTAACAGAGACACGTCAAAATTTGTAATATATGATCGTTCTCCGTGATGATCGTCCTCTGGTAGTCAAACATGAACAATGATGCCAACAACGTGGTTTAAAGTGAATGTAGGAAAATAAAGGGTTGTTACAAAAACGATTTGTTAAGCCATATCAATCACTCTTGCTAAACTATATGCCTTTCTGGCGTGGAATAAGCAAATAAAAATATAGGCAATAACTTGAAATCAGTTTAATCGTTTTGAAAATCGAAAATTTTTTTGAAGGATTTACACGTTTCAGACACTGGAGATTCCGAAAAACATATTTTAGAAGAAAAAAAAAATTGCCGTCCACCTGTCAGTGTGTCTGTAAACGCTCTATCTCCCGAACAAATTTAGATAGAGACTAAATATTTGGTATGTATTTAGTGTGTAATAATGAGAAGAAACTTACTGAATTTCAGTAACCTCGATTATACGGAACTATTTTTTTCGGACTCTCCAAATTTTCGTTCTGATAAAAGGTATATAAAAATTTTCGAAATTGTTTATTTTAAGGAGGGAATATAAAAGACAATAAAAAAAACATAAAATTTGCATAAAGAATGAAGTCGATCTGGTAATTAGTTGTCGAGATATTTGTAATCCTATTTTCCACACTCTTCGATTTTTCATGACCCTGTATTTCATTCAAATTTCAATTCAAAGATATATTTTAATTGGAAATGCGACGATTATTCCGACGCAGTAAACTCTTAGTTAATATGATTATCATTTTTGGAGTTATAAGGATGTTTCCTTTACGCAATTCAGTAATAGAGCATTTAAAGTTTATGACGTCATCAAGCCACGATTTTATTCGAATTGAAATGCATTTTATAAATAGTTTACACACGTTTTATTTTCATATTTTATATTATGCATATCCCTGATGGGTAAGTATTACGGTGGCGCCCAACGACTAGTTTTTGTCACACTTGCTTTAGTTCTACCTACACTTGTAAAACAGTTTATATTTTAAATATTTCTGGTTTTATTAGGTTAATTAAAATAAATTTTCTTAAAAGATTCATGAAAAATTAAAAAGATAACTCTTTTTGAACCCAGATTTTATAAAGCTATAAACACTATTTATTAACAATTTTATTTATAGCTCTAACCTATTTTTTTAACAGCTAGAAAAGTAATTTTTTCATGATCACCAACCTATGGTAAAGGAGGAAATGAGATTTTTTTGTGGATTTAACAGTAACGACCCCATTTTATGCAAGGAGAAATTAAGTAGGAATTTCAGCTAATTTCGTAGGTTTTTCCATTAACAATTTAAGATCAAAATTTAAGAGATTAAGTAGAAATGAGATGAAATTCCCATTGAAAACTCAAAAGGAAAAAAAGGAAGTTCTTTTTTTATAATAAAGGAAATCTATTTAAAGTAAAGTCCATTAGTTGGTGAATAAGTTAGAGTTGAATATAACTGTGAGAAAAAAAAAATAAATAAGCTTTTATGACTTTCAAATAAAAAAATTCCAATCAATATATATATATATATATATATATATATATATCAGGGTTCGTACGTACTCCTGGAATTTTCAGGGGAATAACCAGTATTTTCTTATAGAAAAACTCACATTATGTAAACATAAGGCGAGTTTTTTGATAAGAAATTACTGGCAATTACCCTGAAAATTCCAAGAGTCCGTACGAACCCTGTGTGTATATATATATATGTATATAGATAATATTAACTATACACACATATATATATATATATATATATATATATAATGACAACTGCGAAAAACTAAGAAAGAGACAGTATAAAATTCAAATGAAATAATACTACAAAATTAAACTCAATAAGATGATAATAAAATATGAAATACTATGAATAATTTATGGATTCATCAGAGGAGCATCATAAGTATAATTCATAGTAAATATATGTTATTTCCTCAAATATTGTCTGCATTAAGCCTAAAAAGGACAATATTATGCCCCTTATAACATATCAAAATCAAAATCAAGAAATATTTAAACAAACAAACAAACAAAAAAGTAACTATCCATAAGCAATAGTTGAAAATAAACAAAAAAAAAAAAAAAAAAAAAAAAAAAAAAAATAGAACACACAACTCTCCAGTAAAAACAGTTGTAGGAATGATTCAACCAGATGCTAAAAACCCCCATCATGCAATACCCCACACTCTGCAAAGAGATGTTCTGATTCATCTCATGGGAAAATAAGAACAAATATAGAAATGAGCAGTGCTGCCATTTATCCCCAGAAAGAGCAGCAATATTCTAAAGATCAAGTTATTATTTCTAAGATATGAAGATCAAAGGGAGATAATAATGTAGTAAACAGTATAATTAATAGTAATAAATAATATTGAAAAAAAAATATAGGTAATTACTAAAAATAGAATAGATAAAAAAGATAATAATAAATAATAATATAGATAAAAAATAAAATAAGAGATGATTATGTGAATAAAAATTAATGTTAAATAAGTAATAATTTAAGGGGATAAAAATATAGACATGCATGAGGAATCCCTACTTATAATATAGAATAATAAATGATTATAATAAATGCATAAAACCCACTTTACTATTATTATTTTTTAAATTTTTAAATTATTAAACTTTTTTAGCAGTCCCTCCCCAGCCCTCCGTAATGATATTTTGATTTTATAATTTTTTTGGGAATATTAATTTTTTGCTTTCTTTTTTTCCATAAAATAATGCTTTTATAATTTTTTCAGCAATCCACGCCCATCCTCAATAGTATTGTTTTCCGTTTTTTCACCATTTATACATATTTAATGCTCAAGTTTTAAAGATAAGATGAAGATTTAATGGTGGATCCATGAAGAAATAAAAGAAAGGGGATAATTATAAGACAATGCTGTATATTTAAATTTTAATAAATTTGGCCTGATAAAATAGGAGGAACATAAACATTTAATACGATTGCAATGGTTTAGCAGAATATTTCTGTAAACTGAAATATGTAAACAGGAATAAAAGTTGGTAAAATTAATAACATTAAAATAGAAGTCATTATGTCATACACGTTTACCATAAATATGAAAAGTTAGAGTAATCAGAAAGAATAGTAATATTAACGTCATAAAATTAATTTTAGAATTATTTAAGAAAGTGGTACTAAGCTCTAGATTATAAGAATACGTTATTCAAGAAGATATATAGAATGATAATCATCAAGATAAAATATATTTATAGCATATATATATATAATTAAATTACAGTGTCTGTCTGTGATTTCCAGAAATCATCTATTTCTAAATTCATTTTGAAATTCAGACAAAGATTAATAATAATAATAATAATAATAATAATAATATATATATATATATATATATATATATATATATATATATATATATTTATTAGTCTGTACGGAATAGGCTCGGAGGCCATAACTGACAATACTTCATCACTGTTAATACGGAATGTTGTTCCTCGTTATAATCTAGAAGTTGTCTCACTCTAAAAACAAATCTATCTTGTATCATAATATATATATATATATATATATATGTATATATCTTACTTATAATAAAATCCGAAGTCAAGAATCTGTCTGTAACCATTCCAGGCTGCACCACTCTCTGGTCTGCGAGTCGACTGTAGTTAAACGCCATGCTAGGCTTAATGAAAAAATCCTGTCTGTTCAGATTATTTTTCCTATAAAACTTGTATATCATATCCTATTATAATGTTTTAAGTTCTTAATTAAAAATCCAGATTAAACATCTGAATCCCAGATATAAGCCATATCATAAGAATATCTCAAATAGGGGAACCTCCAAAATAAAGTTTGGTAATGTCCAGTAATTGAAGTATTGGCCGGAGCGCCATCTATTGTCTGGATTTGAATTTAAAATCAAACACCGTTTTTTAAGTATAACTTTTTTTTAAACTGCATTTAAAAAGAAATGCTGCGTTGTTTTTATCAAGTAAAAAAAAAAAACGAAACATGAACTATTTTAAGAATTTGTGAAATCTTTATAATAAGTTTACAAACTGCAAATTTTTTTTTTCAACTATATTTTTAAAAAGGAACAAAAAATATTAATTCTTATTCAAGACAAGCCTAGAACACAATTAATTTTTTTTCTTTTAAGTTTTACTGTACTCAGATGATTTAAAGTAATTAAGACCGTATCTAGATAAAAGTTCTTTATACGATTTATTTAGTTATTTAGATTTTTCAGTTTAATTTTGATAAATATTTCATGGATTAACTTATTTTTTCTAATTAAAACATATCCTGCAATGTTTTTATACGCGTTTATTATTATTATTATTATTATTATTAAAAACATGAACAAAAGAATTATTCAGTTTAAGAATTAGATAAATATTCATAATACATTTTACAAACTACAAATAATAATTTTTTTTTTTTTTCGAATACGAAAAAAATAATTCCTATTCAAGACAAGTCCTGAAGCAAAGTTATTATTTTTATTATTTTTATTATTTAAGTTTACTTTACTGAACAAACTATTTAAAGTATTTAATATAATATCTAGGTAATTTTATTAGAATTTCTTTTCCTTTTTTTTTTATTTTTTTTTTTATTTTTTACAAATCAAAATATAAGTTGATGTCTGTGTATATAGTGCATTTGATCAATATATTTTGATAAATTAAAACTTCTGTTCTTATGTGTGTGCATTTAAATAAAAATGACATAAATAAAGCTATGCAGATTTTTGTAAGAAACAATTGACAAACATTTTTAAAGAGAGAACAAACACAAAATAAATTTCAAGAATTCAAAAAATTAAACATCTGGATATTGACTTTTGCTGGTGCTGCCATCTGTCGCTCAATATAAAAATAACTCCAGATTTAAAAAATATCATTTTCAAATTGCTCTGTCAAAATTCTTAAATAAAGCTTATCATGAAACTTTTAAACAAGACTTCGGAGAAAATAACTGACTTTTTCGTCATAGAAATATTTAGCAAATACAAGGTCTGATTTTATATACTTGCCTTAAACATTTCATTTAAAAGTGCCTGTTTAACATAGTGTGAAAGTTTTATTACGAATTTTTTTATGAAACTTTTGCATAAACTCTTAAACTAGATTTTTAGAAAGAATTGAAAGAAGTTATTTTAAACATTATCTTACTCACTCAGTTTTTTTTTCGAATAAAAATAAAAATCAGTTAAATATTAGATCAGCATTACATATAAGCCTACACTGGGAATAGAAAACAATGATAGATTTCTTATACTCAATTCATTATTCCGTCTTTCGACTTTTACATAGTCAGTGTCACAACCGTATACAAAACAGTTTCGAGCCATATTAAAATATAATGTAAAAATAATGATTTATAAAGGAAATAATAAGACATCCGTATAGCGAACAATGTTAATTTGATGCTGGTACAGACCGCAGGGCCGCATGTGACCACTTCGGCGTCAGGCCCAAGTTTGCTTGGAGGATGCCATAGGTGAAATTTCTCCTGATCTATTTATATGTCCATGATATAAACAAACAAACACTGTTGCGAACAATGAGAGCTGCTTTGTCAAATATATATATATATATATATATATATATATATATAATAAACTTGCCAAGGAGGGCTTGCAGAGGCTAAAGCCATATTACAGTGCCTAGAATTACTTCTAGGCACTGTATCCATATGGTAGGCCATCCTGCTTGGTTGAATCTGAATCTGTTGCGAACAATATTGTTTTGGCGCCATCTACCGGCTTTAAAATGTACTTTTCTACAATACAAACCTTTCAATAATAAAACTTTCATGCTGTTTGTTTGTATGAAGTCTTATGAAAATGGAACGCAGATCAACAATCCGTCATTTTTGACGGGGGTTATATACTAGTAGAACAATAAATTTTTACTATTTTACTTGAAAAGAAATTTGAAAAAAAAAAAAAAAAATGTGAGAACTCATGAACTAATAATTTTTTAAAATTTTATTTTTCTCCAAAAATCTGCGAAAAATTAAAAAATATATTTTTTTAAATTTTAGTGTTTAAAAGTTATAAAGACTTTAACCATTTTATTTATCCACAAACCTATATTTTTCTTTAACACCTAAGAATTTAGCTTAAAAAGTTTTGTTAATAATGTAATTGCTTTATGCTTCAAATCTGTGGCAAATAAGAAAATTAAATGTTTTTTTCTTTCTTTCCTTTTCTTTTCTTCTTTTTCTTTTTTGATTTAATGAAAAGACCTCATTTCATACACGGAAAAATTAGGTGGGAATGCCAGCTAATTTCAAAGGCTTTTCTTATTTACTTTTCATGCTTGAATTGTAAAGTTCTAGTTTAAGTGAAAATGAGCAGAAATTCCCATTGAAAATGCAAAAGAAAACATAAATTATTTTTAGTGACAAAGAAAATTTCCTTAAAGTAAAGATAATTTAAAGTTTCTTTATTTGGTTATAATTATGTATAACAGCAGTTGCGTAAAGCGAATTTAAGATTAATACACATTTAAAATTGGAAGGCATAATTTTATTATTGTTTATTATAAAATCATCCTTTCTACTCTGTTTTTTAATTATTAATTATATTATTTATTATTGTGTTTCCTATATTTTGATTTCCAAAATATGAAACCATAATCTACATTGGTATCGTCATATATCAGCCCGAAAAGAAACGGCATAAATAGCTGTTTCACAAGAAGGTGTTATGCAAGCCTAAATAACCTCGTTTGTAAAAAAGTTAATTTATAATTTATACAATGTTTTAATTTTTATAAAAAAATATCTAGGACCATAACTAATAAACCATATTTATACAGTCTTAAGTTGCACAAACTTTTAAAATTACGAAAATTTTTTGACGATTTTTGTTTGAACATTTTAGTAATAATTTTAAATAAAAGTATTCTACTTAATTAAATCCGGTCTTCGAAACAAATCGATGTTACAAAATGATTTTACATTTAGAACGCAATGAACATGATAAATGCCATTTAAATTAAGCAACAACAACAACAACAAAAAAAAAACATTCTAGATCGATTTATTGAATCTCCTAAAGCGATTGTATCATTTAAAATTGTCTTTTCTTTTTTTTTTCTTCTTATATTATAATTTTTCTTTTATTATTTACTAGCAAGCTACGTCCGCTGCGCTGGTCGGTTTCCACAAATGAACCTTTGAATCAAACGAAATATATCGTTTAATTTGACCTTGTATTTGAAAGCAATCTGTATATTTACCTGGAATATTACTTTCCACGTTACTGAAAAATGACGTCATTCCGCTATTATATTTTCTAATGTGCAGTCAAAATTTTAGCTGTTAAGGACCAACTCTTTTATTTGGTCATTTACAGTTAGGGTTTGCTAAAGAATGATAAAACTATATGCAATATACTAAAACCATCACTAAAAATTATCGAAATAACAATGCAAACAAATTAACTAACAAAATCCATTCAGTAGAAGTTTTTATAAATGCTAATCCTTGATAATCGGGTTCATCTGATTATAAAACTTTTCCACATAATTCTAAAACTAACAGAAGGATATGAAATATACTAAAACCATCCTTACAAATTATCTACTTAACAATGCAAGTCGCAAAAAACATGCCCAGTAAAAACTTTCAAAAAGGCTAATCTTTCGGAATCGGGTTCACCTGACTATGTAACCTTCACACATAACTGTTTGACTAAGCAACATAGAACAATATGTAGTACACTATAACCATTCCTGAAATACCATCTAACTAACTATATAATTCTCATCAAAATCCGTCCAGTAGAACTTTTTCAGAAGGCTAATCTTTCATAATCGGAATCAAATATTGAAAAGGCTAATATTTGATAAAAAAATGGTCACCCAATTTTCGAATTTTCCCCTATAATTCTAGAACTTAGCAACGTAGAATGATATGTTATATAATAAAACATTCCCTAGAAAATTATCTAACAGTGTATGTGCCATCGAAATCCATTCGGCAAAATCTTTTAATAAGGCTAATATTTCATAATCGGATTGATCTGATTGTAGAACTTCCCAGAATAATTCTATAACTAAGCTACGTAAAACGATATGTTATACAATAAAACATTCCATGAAAAATTATCTTACAGTTTAAGTTCCACGAAAATCCATTCAGCAGATCTCGAGTTATCAGCAGCCGGGACGAAATTTCATGTATGTAGAAGTAAATAGAAGTATATTGCCATTAATATAGTTTGCATTTTAATAAAAAAAAGGTACTTTTCGGTTAGCCGGGCGCTAGTGATATATGTACATATATAAATATATATGTATATAATCATACATATAAGCGTATATATATTTATGTATATATATGTATTTGTGTAGATATATGTGTAATATATAAATGTGTGTGTATATACAAATGTATATATCTATCACTGTCGCCCGGCTAACCGAAGAGTAACAAAAAAAAAAAAAAATAATAATAATACTGCAAAAATGCTGTCGTTACACTTGAAAAAACACCTTTTGGCTTAAAATCTCTCATCAAAACTGTTTTTCTTTTTATTTTATTTTCTTCCTTTTTTAAAAAATAAAATTAGTAACAGTTTTTTCTTTTATTTTTCCAGATGTATAGCCATTTCAATTCTGTCTGCAAAAAACAAACAAAAAAAAAACACTTTTGTTTTAAATTCAAATTGTTTGGGGTCAAAAGTAAAATCCAAATCGCCAAAAACAAAAGATAAATCGCCAAATTTTGCTTCAATAGCAATCTTGCCCCATGAATAATTTTTTAAGCATTACGAACATTCCTAATCATGTTTAAATTAAATATTTTCGTTTTATAATATTAACTTTCATCAAAACTCTTTTTTTTTCTTTTCTTTATCTTTCATTTTCTTTTTCTTTTCTTTTCTTTTTTTTAAAAATAAAATTAGCAACAATTTTTCTTTTATTTTTTGAGATGTATAGCCTTTTCATTTCTTTCTGCAACAATAATGGTCGCCAAAAAATTAGCAATGGTAACCTTTTCGGCCAAAATAACAGAACTTTCTATCATAATTCTGTAACTAATGCACGTAGAACGTTGTGTTATATACTAAAACCTTCCCTGAAAAATTATCTATCGAACAGTGCAAGTTCCATCAAAATCCATTCAGCGGTACTCGAGTTATAAAGGAACGGAACGGAATTTCTGTTTGTGTTTTATAAATATAGTAGATAAATATAGTAGATTATTTATAATTTTTTTATTATTATTTCTTTTATTATTTATTCTTTCTTTCTTTTCTCTTTTATTATTTCTTTTATTATTATATAGTATTTTTTTTTATCTTTTTCATCTTTATATTTAAATATTTTCTTATATTTTCTTTTCTTTTCTTTTCTTTTTTTTAGTCTTGCTGTCAAACAATTAAGTTGATTAAAATAAAAATAATTTTTTCTTAAAATTTGCGAAACTTTAAAAAAAAAATAATCTTATTTAAAATTTTAATTTTGAAAAGTTATAAAACTCATTTAGCATTTTATTTATTCATTAACTTAAATTTTCTGTAACAGTAATTGATTCTTTAAAAGTAATCTATACGTCTAAAAGACTTTGTCCTGAAAAATTCATCAGCGCACAGACGAAATTATTAACGATAGAAACTTGGTTATATATTACATATAATCGTAATAGGGAATCGTAATAGTCTAAGAAAGGATTTTTTGAAACTCAATTCCTAAGGGGGTGTCGAAAGTTTTAGGCCATTTCGCCATATCCCAGCAGCAGTTTTAACATAGGAGCGTAGATACGATTTTGGCACCCGGGCAAGAAGGTTTTAGACAAGAATACATAACCTAGTTTTTTAAAAAGTTAATTTATAATTTATCCAATGTTTAAGAAACTTTTCTTTAAATAGCTAGGATCATAATAAACCATATTTACACTGTCTCAGATTTCACAAATTTTTAAAATCCTGAAAATTGCTTAAAGACTTTTGTGAATTTGATTTGAACATTTTAGTAATATTTTTAAATAAAAATATTCGACTTAATTAAATGCGGGATTCGAAACAAATCGATGTTATAAAATAATTTTACATATAGAACACAATCAACATGATCAGTACCATTACATTAAGGAAAAAAAAAAAAAACACTCTAGATTGATTTATTGAATCTTACTTGCTTTGGGGATGAATTCGTTTTTGAAACTCCTAAAGCGACTATATGATATTAATTTTATTTTCTTCATTCGTATTTGTGTAAATGAATAGTAATAAGAAGAAAATACTCTCAATACTATCTTCAAGACTAACACTTTTTTGATTATATTGATAGTGGTGCTGTTGCAGATTTTGTAGATATTCTTAATAGCAGGAAGCTGTCATTAATCCCATTGGCGCCGTCCCCTGCATACTAGGCTTGAAAGCTGACACAAAATGGCGGCTGTCGTAGGCAGCGAACTCAAATCCAAAGTCAATGAAAACTTTTATAAAATACTGGTGTGTCAAATCAGGGGATCGTAAAAACGCTTAAGAAAATCTGCCTACGAGCGCTGCCATTTATTTATTCAGGGCTAGAGTATTCAAGGGGAAAGCCTTTGGTGGAATCTCAAACCAAATAAAGTAAAAAAAAAAAAAAAAAAAAGAAAGAAAAGCAAAGAAAGATGAAAACCTTAAGAATATGTCCAATTAGATTATTGGAGGTCCAGGGTATTAAAATTTCTTGATATCTAATGTTTTGACTCATAAACACACGTAATAACAACTTCTTTTACTTTTATTTTTCTGTGGAGCAAGAAGTCTTACATTTTCTGTATTTATCCATGAATCACGAAATTTTACCAACTTATTTTATTATGAGGGTACACTACTAGTGATGGGCAGAGTGAATGATTTTGATGTTTGAATGAATTTTTCGGGCCTGCGTAAAAGCATATTTAAAGCAAAGCACAACCTTCGAAGCACAACCTCGTAAGAGTAAAAGAAAGTTCATATTTTAACTAAAATTAAGCAGAAGCACATAATACATATGAAACTTCTTTTTTTATTAAAAAATTTCTGAAGATAATTATTAAAAAAAAATACAAAGGTTGAAAACTATGCTTTATTTATTATTATTATTATTTTTTTTTTTAGAAAATTTCTGGTGGTAACTGATTAAAAAAATACGGAAGTTGGGCGCTATGGCGCCCTCTGAAGATTTTAGTGGCGCTACTTTGATGGTTTCCTATTTTTTAAATAACATTTTAAAATTTCTTTTAAATAAACTTATATTTTAAAGAATTGGTTTTTTAAAATCCTTGATGTTTTGAGTTGAATGAGAGCCACTTTTTCTCTGAAAGTGTATTTTACGCTTCAAGAACCAAAAATTTAATCATGTGTTATTGCGTTTTTTCACTAATTTATAGTTATTATTTATAATTATTTTTATAGAAATTATGACGAATGAAATTGGTAATAATTGGCACTAACTTTTTTAATATGTTAAGAAGTGATTTCTTTTTCTAAAAAAGCGGCTCTAACCGACCTCCCCCTCCTTAGTGCATGAAAGTTCAGCTTTTTGATTTGTTGTTGTTGTTACACTGGCCCATTGGCTGTTTTATAAGAGGGGTAAAGGGGCGTAATTTTCTTTCCTAGACATTTGAAATTTTAAGGGTAATTTTTATCACTTTGTAAAAAAAAAAAAAAAAAAAAAAAAAAAAAAAAATCTTTAAAAACAAGCGAAATGATTTTCGTAAATAGAAGCTATTCCATGCTATTTCTCTGGAACATTCCAATGGATTGATCACTATCATGTCTGTCTTTTATAACGCTAAATTCACACCTCCAAATTAAGTCAAGGAGTATTTTTACGTCCTAAAAAAACTAACAATATCTTTCATTTTCAGTTTTTTTTTTATTATAGCGAGATTAAAGTTTCTGGCTCCTTCCCCTACAAATATTTTTGAGATAGGGCCCTCGAAGAAAAATGTATAATTCAAAATTTACTACGATTTATACTTTTTTCGACTTTTTTTTTTTAGATGATCTCTTTAACTTCAGGGGCTTTATATATTTCACTGTGAGATGCAATTGCATCGCATAAGATGTGTGTGCATCGCCACTAATACTGTGAAATAATTTTGCTGCATGTTTTGAGCCATGTGAATAATGGCGCCCTTTATTGTTTGCAAAGAGCTGAAGTGCGCCCCTGCTTACTGAAAGGTTGGACAGGCCTGTTTAGCGTATGCTCGAACGGTTTATTTGAATCACAAAATCATTCATTATGTCCATCACTAGGAAAGGCATATATTTTTACCTAGGTAGCAAGTGGACACATTATCACACCCATGTTTTCAACGAGATTCGAACTGAAATCCAGAAGTGCAAAAGCTACTTCCACAACCATCTGTACCATTCGGAGGTAGGTGGCACTGTAAACGACGTTCGTAGCCAAGTATTGCATGTTATGTTACAGAGGTAAAATTTCAGCTTGTTTTGTATGGAAATTCCCAATAGAAAATATGCAGAATGTGAGAGTTAAACATATTTAATTTAAAAAAGTATAAGCGACTATTAATTAATACCTTCATTTTTAGTATTTAAATTATCACTTATCAAAAAAAAAAAAAAAAAAAAAGTGCCACCTCATACTCCTATACTTCCTCTTTAGTCGCCTTACCAGGCACATCATGGTAGTGCAGGTGTGCGAATGTTGCTCCCGTTTTGTTACGTTCATAAACACTTATTCCGAATAACATTCTTTGCCTTATTTGATCGCAGAATTTCCGCCATTAAATAAGGACAAAACTTATTATACTGAAAAAGCAGTAGGAAGTACGAAAATTGGAGCAGCATTCGTACTCCTACTATTGGCAAAGTGGATTGAATCATCAATAGAAATGTTGTTTTCTTCTTCGAAAATACTTCTTTTTTTAAGTGAATAATTTAAAATATTACGAACATGAGAAACAAAAATCGACAGTCAATTTTGGATTTTCTGACATTCAAAATATTGAAAAAAAAAAAAAAAATCAGATAATTTTAGTTAAAAACAAGAATTGTCCTTTATATGCATAACATTTGCGGTAGTTAAATAATGAAGAGTAGGAACCATGCATAGTATGTTGCAAAAGAAATGGATGCAGGGCTGCCAACTTCTACGCCTTTTTAAATCAAATATTCACGTTTCTAACCAGAAAATTATTTAAAAAATTGTATAGTGAATTTATTTATTGACATGCAGTATTTTATACGTTAATGCGTTTGTTAAGTAACAATTTACGGTACTAAAATAGTAATTTCATTCAAAATAAGCGTAGTAGTTGGCAGCCCTGTGGATGTATATTTAAAGACAAGTCATTAAACAAGTGGGTAAGTGTGATCGAAGATCGCTCAAAGGGTTTCGTTTAATATTCCTTTCAAAACACTTTATCCTTTCTTTAATTAATCCAAATAAATTTCATTTAGCAAAAAAAAAAAAAAAAAAAAAAAAAAAAAAAAAAAAGTCATGTTTTTTATAAAGTAAAAATTTACCGGTCTGTTTTTTCGAATATCTAAACCAGCCCACTATTATATTCTGTCATGATAATATCCGTCATGTGGACTAAATGCGATATTTAAAAAATAATTTCAACAAATTGTACACCTTCAAAATGTTAAAATATGCGAATATTTCCATAATCGGATTTTTATCACGTTTCAATATGTTTCTAAAACTCATATATTTACTATTCTCTATTACTCATATTGATACTCTCTTTGTATTATTCTCAAACATCTGAAAAATTCGTTAAACTTCCAATATGACGTCAGATTTTCTTTTTAATTCTCTAATGACGTGATATTAATCTGCTTTGTGTACATACACATACTCATACTCCTTGAATTATTGAGAAATCTTAGACATTTTCCGTTTTATTACCACTATGACGTCAATCAATTTTATTTCATATTTATCTTTTTTTCAATGGGCTTTATTGGGAATCTGGGTTCGAGATTGTAAGAAATCACGTGTTGGTGATATTTTACCATCGGAATTTCCAATTGAATATGTGCATGCGATACATAGACAAACAAATATAAACGCAGCAGGGAGGTCACATGATGGTGGTTTATGATGTCACGCCAATAAAGCCCATTGGTGAAACTTTTTATTTCATTTTCATTTTTCACGTGGAAATCGTCTGATAGAAAATTAATTATTATGGAAAGAATTTTATCGTGGATTTTTAATTTTTGGCATCTGCTATAACGAAAAATGTTTAAATTTAATAGGAAAAGGCTGTTAGAATTTTGGTTTTTTATCTCTATTTATTAAAATAATATGAATTTTTCAAATTTTAATATTTTGAGCTCTTCATAGCTGGTATTCGGCTATATACACAAAGTTTCAACTATGTAAGTTATATAATTTTTGAGAATGGCTCTGTGACGGACAGACAACGGAGAGGGAGTAATAGGGTTTCATGAGATGAACGAAACCCTATAAATAACGGAAAAAAAAGAATTAAGCAAGAACAAAACACATTCATAATTTAGCACTCGGGACTGCTGCTTCCCTTGTCCTACCAGGGAAAAGGAACCAGTTGCTATGCTACTGGTTTTACGTAGGAGCGGGATATACAGCATAATAAAACTACTAAAAAAAATTGTTAACATGCATTTCAATGATTTTCGAAATTCAATCCCTAAGGGTGTGAAAGACAGTGTTGAAGATAAAAAACAAAGGATTCTTCCATAATTGAGTCGACAGCCTATTTGTGCATTTTAGCGAGTGTGATTTGGCTTTTTAAGAGAGACTGTTCAGACTAGGAAACCAGCAAGTGTAGTTTGGCGCAAAACTAGTTTTATTGTCGTAACCATTGTTGTCGCTCTCATAATCTTAAAACTACTTGTTACCATCGGTCATGTTTGTCGCCGACCCCGATTCCCTATGGACCCGATTATGGAAGATAAGATGAATAAGAGAACTGTTGCTTATTTTTGAAAATATATTTCGCGCAATATATTTTTCCAGGTAAATTTTTGTTTAGTCTTTTTTAAATTTCATGTTTTATAAATTGTTTTTACGCTTTTTGTGTTTTGGCGATCGGATTTCAATCTTTAGACAATATATAGTACATTTCCCCCTCTTCTCAAAGAAGAAAAAAAATTGGAATTAAATACTTACCATTTAAATATACTTATCGCCATATTAACAATTATGGACTCTAGGCGCTTAGGGCTCCGTTATAGTGATTGCTGTATTGATGGTTTATAGGAGCGAAGCGGATAGAGTTATGTTAAAATGATTGTTGATTTAACGGTTTATTAAATTTGTGTTGCAAAGTTCACAGGACCCTGTTATAGTGATTTTCGTTTTAATGATTTATGAGGCGCAAATCACACAGGGCCCAGTTACAATAATCACCATATTTTTTAGATTATCCCATTTTTGATTATTTTACCAAGAAGCTCCCCCTACCGCCTCTTCATAGATTAGCATAGGAAAGATTAGCCGCCGGGCGGATATGCTAGTTGTTTTATGCACGCAATTTGCGGGAAATAAATAAATGATGTATATATCTATATATAGTAAGATAGTATATAGCGGTCCCATATCGCATATATAGAGAAATTAAGTTAACCCAGCTAATTTCGAAGGCTTTTTCTCATTTACGATTGAAGCTTGAAATGGGGAATTTCCCACTCAAAGTGAAAAGCGCTACCGCGCATGCGCGGTAGCGTATTACTGCTTGCACGACAGCGTATTACTACTTATTTTACTGTTTAATACTGTTAATTTTACGGTATAATACTGGCAGCTGGGATGCCAGTTTTATGCTGTAAAATCAACGATTATTTTTTGCAGTCTACATTTACATAAAGCTCATATTTTTTAGTCCCAGTCTTGTAAAATAGTTCAAATTTAAAATATATCCGATTGACTCAGTTGATTAAACTATTAGTAGAAGAATATGTGGAAAAGTAAAAAAAAAAAAAAATATTAACCTTTTTAAAATTTTAGTTTAGGAAATTTATGAAAACCATTAAAACATTTTATTTATCCATTAAGCTAATTTTTTTTCCTTAACATCTAAAAATGCAATTGTTTTATGCCTTCAAATCTGCGGGAAAGAAGGAAATGAGATTTTCTCTGGATTTAAAGTAACGACCCCATTTCATTCACGGAGAAATTAAATGGAAATCTCAGCTAATTTCAAAAGCTTTTCCCCATTTACGATTCAAGATTGAACTGCGAAGTTTTAGATTAAGTGGAAAAGCGTAGAAATTCCCATTGAAAAAGCAAAAGCAAAAGAAAAAGGAAAAAAAAAACCTTTAGTCACAAAGAAAATTTATTTAACGTAAAGCGTCATTTGAGAGTCATGCGAATATACTCGTATAAGCTAATGTTAAACCAATGGCAGCGTTCTTTTCAAAATACTTTGAACGCTCTTATGGCATAGGATATCTGAGGTTGATCTTTAATCGGGTATATATATACTATTTTTAACTTTCGATTTTAGTTAACTTTTTTTTTTTAACTATTGGGAAAATGTTTGTTGTTTTCGGTCGAGAATGGACGTCTTGGCGTCGTCACTTTATTTTTTTTAAACGAAATTCTGTAACTTTAGAAGAATTTTTCTTTGAATAGGCAATAGAAATGCATAAAAGCGTTACAAAAATGTGACAGTTACAAAAAGGATCGATGCAAACTACCAGATGAAAAAAAGCCGAATTCAAAAATTGACGTCGGATGAAAAATCGTCGGATGAAAAAGCAACAAAACGTGGTCTTCAACTTTAATTTCCTCAAAATACCCTTAGCTCAGACATCAATCTAAACAAGAGTTAAAGTTATTGTAGGTAGAACCCGACAAAATATTAAGGTATATATTAATGTTATTTTTTTTTATGAGGATACTTTTATTTTTAAAACCGGTTCCGAAACAGAAAGTGATCCCATAGAAAAAAATCTGCAACCAAAAAAAAAAAAAAAAGTAAAAAAAAAAAAAAAAAAAAGAATAAAAAAAAGGCTCTTAAACTCTTGAAGGATGGTGACATATTATGTATACGATATAATTTTAACTGCACACTGCCAAATGGAACTCAGAGTTTTTTCATAAAATTTTGCTTTTATGACATACGTGAAGGAAATAATTTATTTAATTTTCAAATAAATTTGTTCGAAAATTCTGGTGGCGTTCAATCATTTCAATATTTTAACAACAAAATTCCTCTGCCCCTGAAAGGGTTAAATTCTTTTAGTTGGTGATTAAGTTAAAGTTAATTGTAAAGTAGTTAAAGAAAATCTATGATTTTAGAAATTTAAAAGGAGGAGTGAAAATTTAAGCAAGTTTCTAAGAGATGCAAATTATGTTCTTTAATATTAGTTTTTGTTTCATATAAAAAAAGATAAAGTTAAAATGGGTAATGACAAATATTTTATTTTTAAAGTACAAACCTATAGGAATTTATACAAAGATCGCACTATATATACATAAAATTGTAAAATTAAATTAAATAATCAACCGTTTTGAAACGATTTTTTTTTTCAAAATAGTAAACATCAACGATAACAAATAAATGATGAATGGATGTGATTGTTGATTTTTTCCAATTTCTGACACTCAATATTTGAATTTTTCGCATATGTTTGTCAGTTTGATCATCAATCATTTTATAGAAAGCAGACATCTAAGATTAAAAACAGCTGTGGGATTCAAATATTTTAAGAACAGGTTCGCTACATCTGAGCTCCCAACACATTTTAGCACCTCCCCCCCCCCCCCAGAAAAAAGATCATAAATGAATATTTCAAAATATTTAGATGATTCTTTTTTGTACATCTAAAATTTAACTCTAGTCACATCCTTTAGATAAAATATCTCATAAGGGCTCATACATTAATTACGACATGCTCATTTTTATGAGTTTTTGATTCCTCCACCCCCCCTCCAATGTTACAGTATGTCACATTAAAGTGATACTCTCCCCTCTGTTGTAATGTCACAATTTATGAACCTAATAATTTAGAGATAATTTTATAAACAACAACAACAACAAAAAAATATGCGATCTATATTTACTGATATAAATACTATTAAAGCATCAAGATCTTGTTTCAAGTTGCTGCAACAAACAAACAAACAAACCATTATTCAAACAACAACAAATAAATAATAAAAAAAGAGAGAAAAAATATATTTAATACTATTTGAATAAAAATACATATATTTTTTAATTAATTTTATTTTCTGCCTGCAAATAATGCCTGCGTAATTGTTTTAATATTTTAAATGTGTCATTCTGTGGTCCTCATATTACTTCGTGAAACGTGACGTAATTAGCGGATGGGATCCATAATTGGAATAATCTATACTCAGAAATTCCCTATTGATAAAGTAACAAAGAAAAAAGAAAAAAAAATCTAAAATAAATATATGCAGTCCTTTTTAATTTTATTAACTCTTCACTCTTTATTACTCCATTATTCAATTTTATTAAAAACAGTTTATAGTATTGACAATAGATGGCAGCACCAGCTAATTGATAGCTCTTTTCCAGGCGTTTGAACCTGCTCCACCCATTTTTTTACAGCAAAAATTTTTGAAAAGCTAAGAATTATTCCTTTTATTTTTATTTTTTTATTTGTCACAGTCAGATGCGTTAACAGCATTTTTTTAAAAAACGAAATATATTTATATTTATTTATTCTTATGCCTTGAATTTTTTTTAATTTTATCATATTTGCTAAAATTGCATTAGACAGCGATCTCTGATATATGTAAGACACATTAAACTCCGATTTCTTCAAGTCCCAATAACGCTTTGTGGGAAATAACAAACTCTTCTCAGATATGCGATATTTTTTTCACCTATACGACGGTAAATAAATTTGTCACTAGTCTTTTTGGTCTCTTTCTTAATTTTTATCTGGTTTTATTTATTTTTAATTCTTACTATTAATCTTTTTAAATTTTTATTTGCATTAGTTAAAATAAATTTTAGCCCATAAAATAAAAATCGTGTTATAAAACATTTGTTAAATTCATTATTAATCGCTTCAAAAAAAGATTGCAATACGGGTAGTTTATTAAGTATAATTAAAAAACTACTTTGTGGAATGAGCTGTAATTTTGGATTCGCTTATTTAAAGCTTCTAAAAATCTACTTCTGTTCAACAATTTATAGGTTACAATTAATAATTTTTCTGAAAATAATTCCATAATATACATATATTCGAAAACTGATAATGAATTGATAATGAAAATGCAATGAATAAGCTCGAAGCAGCTGAGGTTGCCCGATGCACGAAACTCCTCATCCCTGCTGAACTCGCTGGTCGATGCTTTTAGATTACTGAGTTTTGCTTTAAACATTTTCCGGTGGGATCTTCGGTAATTGTGACTACCTTTATCCAACTTTCTTTCCAGCAGCCTTGGTCTTGAAAGGGGCCGTCATTCCGTCTGTCCTTTGGGTAAAGGCGGTCGGTCGTACCGGGCCATCGCCGAGGGCAATTAATCAACTCGAAGCAACCATGGTCGTTCAAGGTATTTAACTCCTCAGTCCTACCGAACCTGCTTGTCGATGTCTTTAACTTATTGAGTTTTGCTTTTAAATTTTTCCGGTGGGATCTTCGGTAATTGTGACTACCTTTATCCCAACAGTCTTGAAGAGGGCCGCAATTCTGCCTGTTCCTGGAGTAACGACGGTCGGGCCGGCCGGTTCGTAATGAATTAGCTGGAAACCGCCGCAATCGTCCGATGTGTTAAAAGCCCCAGCCATTCCGAATCCACTGGTCAATCAATGTCTTTAACTCAGTGAGTTTTGTTTTAAATTTTTTTCTTGGTATCTTCCGAGATCGGGCTACTTTCTTTCCAGCAGCCTTGGTCTTGAAAGGGGCCGTCATTCCGTCTGTTCTTTGAGTAAAAGTGGTCGGTCGCACCGACCCATCGCCGAGGACAATTAATCAACTCGAAGCAACCATGGTCGTTCAAGGTATTTAACGCCTCAGTCCTACCGAACCTGCTGGTCGATGTCATTAACTTATTGAGTTTTGCTTTAAAATTTTTCTGGTGGGATCTTCTGTAATTGGGACTACCTTTTTCCCAACAATCTTGAAGAGGGACGCAATTCCGCCTGTTCCTGGAGTAACGACGGTCGGACCCGCCGGTCCGCAATGAATTAGCTGGAAACCGCCATGTGTTAAAAGCCCCAGCCATTCCGAGTTCACTGGTCAATCAGTGTCGTTAACTCAATGAGTTTTGTTTAAATTTTTTTTTCTTGGTATCTTCCGAGATCGGGCTACTTTCTTTCCAGCAGCCTTGGTCTTGAAAGGGGCCGTCATTCCGTTTGTTCTTTGAGTAAAGGCGGTCGGTCGCACCTACCCATCGCCGAAGGCAATTAATCAGCTCGAAGCAACCATGGTCGTTCAAGGTATTTAACGCCTCAGTCCTACCGAACCTGCTGGTCGATGTCTTTAACTTATTGAGTTTTGCTTTTAAATTTTTCCGGTGTCTGATCCTTCCGTTATCGGGGTTAACTTCTTTCCAACAGTCCGCAAGGGGACCGTGATTCCGCCTGTTCCTGGAGTAACGACGGTTGATCATTTCTTTTTGTTTGTTTTTAAGGGACGCGAAGTGCACGTACGTGCGCTATAATGATTGCAGCATTAACGAATTTTATGAATATTTCAACTTTGAAATTATTTGAAACGCAATTTTTTTTCTAAAAATATGTTTTTCTCAATCTCCAGTGTCTGAAACGTGTAAATTCGTCAATTTTTTTTTTTCGATTTTCAAAACGATTACAAGACTTACCCTATACTACGTATGATGGGTAAGTAAAATGTTGTACATCGGAAAATCACACAATTATTCAGCATTCTAGTTCTAATTCTTGATGAAACTTTAAATAGAAATGTAGAAATGTTAAACAACGCAAAAGTGATTATTGAATTTGGATGGGAATTAAAAAAAAATCAACCTATTTTTGCTGCCAAATTTGGTGATATTTTGCCAAGTATCGCTAAGCTTGACGTTGGCAGATATGTAGTTTGGAACAATAGTTACAACAATGACAGAAAATTTGCTAGAAACAAAGTTCAATAAAACTATAAATTAAATCCGTTTATATAGGAATTCCTTCTTTCTAATCTGTTGTCATGTTTCAAAATGTCATGCAACTTAGAATTACAAACTGCTATATCTCAGCCATGTTTGAGATAGAGACGAAGGAAAAAATGTACCGGAATCTTTATATCAAGACTGAACTTTTAAGGGAATTATAATTTTTTCGTACGCCTTTTTGAATTTGAAATCTTTAAATGGCTGCCATTTTGAAACAAGATGGCGGATGAAGTTGGCCGACGATCTCGGGGTAAGTCCTGTATACATGCTCAGTCGTATCCAAATTGGGGCAATCGGAGGGTAGTTTTGGGATTTCATGGTCATGATCGGTGAAAATATACCGACATTTTCCGGATTTGCTTTCCTCCAGACAGTTGCAGTAGGAAGCTTTTTAACACTTTCCAACCTAGTTGAAAAGTGTTTATGACTTCGGTTTGTCTGGCCGTATGGCCGTCTGCCGTCTGTCCGTGCTCTAACTCCCGTAAATATGCTCGGATTGCCTTGCAATTTTTATATGTTATTGTCGTTATCTATAGCACGTTCCCTATTTCAACTGAAGTGTGTAGCAGTTATAGTTTTTTTACAGGGACACTCAAAAGAATTCCGTTACATTACGGTCTATGGGGAAAAATCATTTGCGGTTTATTTTAATGATGTTACACAATTGCAAACACACTGTAATTAATATATATCACAAGGTGTATTACAAGAAGCTTAATATGGAATAGGGTGTGGATAGCACTTATGGTTAATTTACAGGGACAGTCAAAAGAATTCCGTTACATTACGTCTATGGAGAAAAATCGTTTGCGGTTTACTTTAATAACGTTTCACTATTTTAAACGCATTGAAGTTTATATATATCACTAAGGTGCATTACAAGAGGCTTACTACAGAATATTGTGTGTATAGCAGTCATCATTCATTTACAGGGACCCACAAAAGAATTTTCTACTGTCTGTTAACAATAATTAATGGAAGTGCGTTTTAAGTTACTGAACGCGATTTTAAATTTAACTCACTTTTTGTTTATTACGTAGTGTGTATAAATTCTGTAGATTATATACAGGGAAGCACAAAAGTTTGCGAACACATTTCCGTTTATTGACAGAAACTCCAGAAGGAGAATTTTAAACTGTGCTACGCGTTTCTTAACTGAACTAAAATTTAGCATCCTATGTAGTATATATACAAATCTATAGATCATATACAGGGCTGAATAAAAGTATTCGGATATTTTTCCGAATATTGTATACGTTGAAAATTCCTGAAATTACGTTTTTAAATATGTTATGCGTTTTCCAAATTGTTTACTTAGATGTTATCTTTCAGCTTATTAAACGGTAATGATTTGTAAAATTATTTTGGAAGCGTTAGAAAGTGTTACATAATCTATGCTTGACGCATGATTTTTCGTTCTTGTTACCTTTTGTAATGGAAGCTATCTAACATAAAAGAGGTGTTATTAAAATTGTATCAATATTTCTATGAATCTTAAGATATAGTGAGCCTTGAAAAATCCAGTATATCAAAACTTACCTTCGAATTCTACCCAGATTGTTGTTAATAAAAAATCTTGTTTTTGTTCCTTAACGGGAATTTTTCGGCTTCAAAAATTGCATTTTTTGTATTTTGCTTTACCTCAATGCCTGAAATTTCATAAATGTTTCTTCGAATCTTTTTTTTATTTTTATTATTTATATTTCATAGAAGTTTTGCCGATTGTTATCGCTCAGTGTACAAGAGAGGTGTACTTTTTGCAAAATTTTAAACAAAATTTTCTCGTAACATTTTTTTTTTTTTTTTTTTTTAGAGCCGAAAATATCTCAGTAACGATTAAATCGAATAATATGATTTAAAAAAAAAAAAATGTAAGCTCATATACATATAGTCCCTGTACGTTAGTTTTTATTAACACTTTCCAACCTAGTTGAAAAGTGTTTATGACTTCGGTTTGTCTGGCCTTCAGCCGTCTGGCCGTCAGCCGTCTGGCCGTCTACCGTCTGTCCGTCTGTCCGTGCTCTAACTACCGTAAATATGCTCGGATTGCCTAGTTTTTTTACAGGGACACTTAAAAGAATTCCGTTACATTACGATCTATGGGGAAAAATCATTTTCGGTTTATTTTAATGATGTTACACAATTGCAAACACATTGTAATTGATATATATCACTAAGGTGTATTACAAGAAGCTTAATATGGAATAGGGTGTGGATAGCACTTATAGTTAATTTACAGGGACAGTCAAAAGAATTCCGTTACATTACGTCTATGAAGAAAAAATCGGCTGCGGTTTATTTAAATAATGTTTCACTATTTTAAACGCATTGAAATTTATATATACCACTAAGGTGCATTACAAGAGGCTTACTACAGAATATTGTGTGTATAGCAGTCATCGTTCATTTACAGGGACACACAAAAGAATTCTCTACTGTCTGTTAACAATAATTCCTGGAAGTGCGTTTTAAGTTACTGAACGCGATTTTAAATTTAACTCACTTTTTGTTTATTACGTGGTGTGTATAAATTCTGTAGATCATATACAGGGAAATACAAAAGTTCGCGAACACATTTCTATTTATTGACAGAAACTCCAGAAGGAGAATTTTAAACTGTGCTACGCGTTTTTCAACTGAACTAAAATTTAGCATCCTATGTAGTATATATACAAATCTATAAATCATATACAGGGCTGAATAAAAGTATTCGGATATTTTTCCGAATATTGTATACGTTGGAAATTCCTGAAATTATGTTTTTAAATATGTTATGCGTTTTTCAAATTGTTTACTTAGATGCTATCTCTCAGCTTATTAAACGGTATGATTTGTAAAATTATTTTGGAAGCGTTGGAAAGTGTTACATAATCTATGCTTGACGTATGATTTTTCGTTCTTGTTTAAAATAAAAAACAAAATTCAGATTTTTTTGTTGAAAACTGATATATGAAATTTGATACAAAATTTCAAAAAACCGTCGGTCAAAGATTAGACAATTTTTAACACTTTCCAACCTAGTTGAAAAGTGTTTATGACTTCGGTTTGTCTGGCCGTCTGTTCGTGCTCTAACTCCCGTAAATATGCTCGGATTGAACTGAAATTTTTGTATGTGATTGTCGTTTACTATAGCTTGTTCCATATTTCAACTGAAGTGTGTAACGCTTATAGTTTTTTCACAGGGACAGTCAAAAGTATTCCGTTACATTACAGTCAATAGGAAATAATCGTTTCAAGTGCATTTTTATGACGCTACGTCATTTAAAACATAATGAAATTGATATATAATTATAAAGCGCGTTAAAACATGTTTTATGTAGAATATGGGGTTAAACAAAAGAATTCTGTTACACATCGTTCTATGGGAAAAAATCGTTTGCAGTGTAATTTATTGATATTTCACTAATTTAGTCATAATGCAAATTATATGCATTACTGAGGTGCACTATAAATTGCTCTCTTGTGTGCATTTCATTTATTTACAGGGACACACGAAAGATATTGGTTACAGTACATGTGCGATATTTACAGTTTATGTGTGATAATAGCGTTTTCAACTTTGTTTTGCGTTTTTAAGTTTAAATAATTTTTTTCATAGTACGTGTGTGTTTATAAACCCGGTGATCATACACAGGGCTACACAAGGGAATTCGTAAGTATTACAGACTATGGGAGTGAATTGCTTAAGGGTAGTTTTTAATTGTGTGTACGCATTTTCCTGCTGAAATATATTTAGTAGACAATTAGAAGTTTGTGGAATATAAATAAATTCATATACAGGGCTAGGCAAAGAAAAAGATACATTGTCGTTTACGGTTGGTAATTGCTGCGAGTGAGTTTTAAGTTGCCTTTTAGCTTAATATGTGGTGTGTACAAAAGTCTTCAGATAATATACAGGGCTGCACAAAATAATTCGACTACTTTTTTGACACTGGAAAGTAATTTCGAAAACTGTATTTTTCAATGTGTTATATTCTTTCTAAACTGTTTACTTACATATCTTCTTTCACCTTATTTAACGGTGAAGTTTCGTTACAGTTTTCTGGTTGTGTTTCATAATCTATGTTTGATGCATGATTTTTCGTCCTTGTTTTATTTCAATGTGTTTTTTGTTTCATTTTTCCGATGAAAGCACTTGCATGCTGCAAAACTTACCCACCTCGCATCATCGAGGGAAAGCAAGTCGAAAAGGCGCATTTTTCAATAAAAAATAATAAAAATAGGGTTTTCGATATGTGGGGTTTCTTTAATACAAAAACCTACCCATTTCCATTTTTTTTCCCTAGACGCCAAAACAACTTAATAAGATATGCTTATTTTTCGATCCCTAAAACTCCCATAACCACTTAATTTCTTAAAAGAGAGTTAAAAATTAGTTATTGTTTTTCTTATTATTGCCACTTACGCTCAGGATAAAGATCTTAGATATCCGAAAAGCAATTTTCTGAATGTAAACAAATGTTTATTTATGGGCAGTAATAAGGCTCGGCGAAAAAATGATTTACAATGTCCATGACTCTCTCTCATTGTGCCTGCATTAGATTCTCATTTATGCTTGAAAGATAATTTGTTAGCTTCTGAAAATTACCACATCATTTGAGATAACTGGTCTGCTAGAAATTTCCTTATAGATACGATTTCTCTTTTATATTCGTAGAAAAAAATATGACAGAATAAGATATGAATTTATAATTAACGAGCTGTGATTTCCAACAAGCAACAGCCTTGAATAATAAAAAGAAAAATATTATGTATTAAAATCTGACTGTATGTATGTTTTTTATGTATAAACTCCTGGGAGAATATGAAGAATTCTAAGTTGAAACGAACATCAGTTATTCGTAAAAATCCGAGGATGCTACAATAGCTCTCGAAAAATTAAAAATTAAATTAATTTCTTATTAATTAAAACAATCAATGAAATTTCTATCATAAGAGAAACTATATTGATCTATTTCTATTGTTATGTAAAAAAAGAGAAGAAATGAACATAATAGGGATGGGAATTAGAGTTACTTTTGGTTAATAGGTTGCATTGTTCCAATGTTGTATATGTAATAGTTTCCAAGACCTGTTATTTTTGTAACGTATACCTAATCGCTATGTATGGTGGAAAAGTCCTGTAAATAGAATGTTTGAAATTATTTTGGAACGTAAGTATAGACGAGGTTTTCCGCTTAGATGAATCCACATAATTAAAATCAGTTTACAAGATTAAAAATCAATTTTTGCGCTGCAAAAATTTACCTAGATATTTTGAATTTCATGCAATTTCAGCCTTTTGTGGCTCTAAAAACACATTTTTTTTTCCATTTTTGGTGACTAAAACACTGAAAATTCATAAAATTCTAAGTATCATAACTCGGTATGTTTTGGTATCTACTTATAATAAAATCCGAAGGCAAGAAAGTGTCCGTAACCATTCCGGGCGAGACCACTCTGTTCTGCGAATTGACCGTAGTTAAACACCATGTTAGGCTTAATGAAAAACTTATGCTAAATCATAATATCTTCTATTTGAAATCATGTCTGTTCAGCATATTTTTCCTATAAAACAAGTATATCATATCCTATTATAATGCTTTAAGTACTTAATTAAAAATCCAGATTAAACATCGGAAGCCCAGATATAAACCATGGTAATAGAATATATCAGGTAGGGGAACGCCGTGTTACGATTTTGACTCCAAAATGAAGTTTGGTAATGTCCAGTAATTCAAGTACTGGCCGGAGCGCCATCTATTGTCTGGATTTGAATTTAAAACTGAACACCTTTTTTTAAGTATAACTTTTTTTTTTAGCTGCATTTAAAAAGAAATGCTGTATCGAGTTTTATAATAATAATAATTAAAAAAAAACACGAAACATGAACTAGTTTAAGAATTTGAGAAATATTTATAATAAGCTTACAAACTGCAAATATTTTTTTTCAATTGTATTATTAAAAAGGAACAGTAAATATTAATTCTTATTCAAGACAAGCCTAGAACACAGTTAATTTTTTTCTTTTAAATTTTACTCAGATAATTTAAAGCAATTAAGACAGTATCTAGATAAAAATTCTGGATACGATTTATTTAGTTATTTAGATTATTCAGTTTAATTTTCATAAATATTTCATGGATTAACTTATTTTTTCTAATTAAAACAAATCCTGCAATGTTTTTATACGCGTTTTATTATTATTATTATTATTATTATTATTATTATTATTATTATTATTATTATTATTAAAAAACATGACCAAAAGAATTATTCAGTTTAAGAATTTGATAAATGTTCATAATACATTTTACTAACTACAAATAATTAAAATAATAATTTTTTTATTGTTTTTTAGCTATATAAAAAAAATAATTCCTATTCAAGACAAATCCTGAAGCAAAGTTATTATTATTTTTTTTATTTAAGTTTACTGTACTGAACAAACTATTTAAAGTATTTAAGATAATATCTAGGTAATTTTATTAACATTTATTTTATTTTATTTTATTTTTTTCAAATCAAAATATAAGTTTATGTCTGAGTATATAGTGCATTTGATCAATATATTTTGATAAATTAAAACTTCTGTTCCTATGTGTGTGCATTTAAATAAAAATGACATAAATAAAGATATGCATATTTTTCTAAGAAACAATTAACAAACATTTTTAAGGAGAGAATAAACACAAAATAAATTTCAAAAAATTAAACACCTGGATACTGACTTTTGCTGGTGCTGCCATCTGTCGCCTCAATATAAAAATAACTCCAGATTTAAAAAGAATTAATTTCAAATTGCTCTGTCAAAATCCTTAAATAAAGCTTTTATGTCGTGAGACTTTTAAACAAGACTTCGGACAAAAATAACTGACTTTTTTGTCATAGAAATATTTAGCAAATACAACGTCTGACTTTATATACTTGCCTTAAAAATTTCATTTAAAAGTGCCTGCTTAACATAGTGTCAAAGTTTTATTACGAATTTTTTTTATGAAACTTTCGTATAAACTCTTAAACTAGACTTTTAGAAAGAATTGAAAGAAGTTATTTTAAACCTTATCATACTCACTCATCTTTTTTCAAATAAAAATAAAAATCAGTTAAATATTAGATCAGCATTATATATGTCTACACTGGGTGTAGAAAACAGTGATAGATTTCTTATACTGAACACATTATTCCGTCTTTCGGCTTTCACATAGTCCGTGTCATATCCGTATACAAAACAGTTTCGAGCCATATTAAAATATAACGTAAAAATAATAATTTATAAAGGAAATAATAACACATTCGTACAGCGAACAATGTTAATTTGATGCTGGTACAGACCGCAGGGTCGCATGTGACCACTTCGGCGTTAGGCCCAAGTTTGCTTGGAGGATGCCATAGGCGAAATTTCTCCTAATCTATTTATATCTCCATGATATAAACAAACGAACACTGTTGCGAACAATATTGTTTTGGCGCCATCTACCGGCTTTAAAATGTACTTTTTTACAATACAAACCTTTCAATAATAAAACCTTCATGCTGTTTGTTTGTATGAAGTCTTATGAAAATGGAACGCAGATCAACAATCCGTCATTTTTGACGCTGGTTATATACTAGTGGAACAATAAATTTTTACTATTTTACTTGTTAGAACACGAAGAAACTATTTCTAAATAAAACTTATAGAACACAGGTATTGTATAAATATTTAATTTCTTAATTATTTAAAATGCAATTTTACCGTAAATTGATTTTTATATGATGCAAAAGAAAATTTGAGGCATTTTTGAAATTAGAACTATACCTCTAAAACTAGTAGTTTGGAAATTAGCTATTAGTAAACGATAAGAAAAGACACCCTGTGTAAAAAATAAACACATTTTTAACAACATGATTTGTAGAAAAATGATATTTGATTCCCGACTTTATTGCGACCTTATTTAGCATATAATAGGGTGTGCATAGTTTCTATAGTTGTTCATAGTTACTATTCTTACCATGGAGTAGGGTGTGTATAGTTACTATATTTGTTCATAGTTACTATTCTTACCATACAATAGGGTGTGCATAGCATTTATCGTTCATTTAAAGGGACACACAAAATAATTTGCTTACAGTACTGTCTATGAGCTCTATTGCTGGAAGAGCGTTTTCAGTTGTAGTATGTATTTTTAAATTTAACTAATTTTTTACGTATTACTTCGTGTGTATAAATTTTAAAGATCGTATACAGGACTGCACAAAAGAATTCGAGACCATTTCCGCTTATTGACGTAAATTGTTGAAGGGGAATTTGTGAGTGTGTTACGCGTTTCCTAACAGAACTAAATGTTAGCATTACTTTGTAGTATATATTACAAATCTATAGATCATATACAGGACTGCACAAAAGAATTCGGTTATGTTTCCAAATATAGATGGTTATTGTTGAAATTGAATTTTTTCAAATAAGTTATACGTTTTCCAAATTGTTTACTTAGGCATTATCTTTCGCCTACATGAACTGTGAAGTTTATTTTACAGTATTTTGAATTTGTTGAAATGTGTTTCATAATCTATGCTTGGAGTATGATTTTTTTCTTGTTTTTTAATTTTTAGACTTGTCTTTGAATAAATGTCTCAATTGTCGAACAAAAGTTCATAAATAAAATCAAATGCTCCATGGCTATATGTAAGAAAAATTACCTCTGAGTCCCTTCCTAGTTGAATTCCTTCTTTTTTATCGGAAATTCGTAAAAAAAAAATCAATTTTTATTCTATTTATTTCTCTAGTTTCTCTTAACATTTATTTATTTTTTATAGTTTCCAAGACCACAGACATTTCGAAAAGATCACTGAAATAAAAAGAAGTACGATTGGTCATTCATTGAGTTCCTTAGGATTTCGAGAAAGAATTTTCATTTAACTTGAAAAGACATCAGAGAGAAAGAGTTGCAAGTGGTGAGGAAGGAGGAAATAAACTGCGATTACAGCTATTGACATTCCCTTCCCTTAAAGTTTCAGATTTTGTTCTAAAATGTTATATTACTTCAGATTCACTTTTCTTTGCTGTTTCTCTTTGTTCCTTTGGTATGTATACTGTCTGAAAAAGTAGTAGGTATGAATAAAAATAAAAAGCTTCCGCAGAGTATATTTTTCAATAAAAAAATAATATACTAGATTTTGATTCTATAAAATGTAATATAAAAATATTAAGTAAAAAAATATAAATATTTTAAAGGAATGTTAGCCATTCTTTCCTCTGAAAATAACTTTTTTATTTCATTGAAAGAATAATAAAAATGTTTTATTATTCTTAGCATTTTTGCGACCTTTTATTTAACTCAACTTGTTTTTTGTATGTAAAGATTGAATTTTGTAATCGATTTTTAACTCTGATAGGCTAAAAAAAAAAAAAAAAAAAAAAAAAAAAAATGTACACAGGTGTGTTTTCGATGACAATACAACATTTTAAAACTTTTAGAACTTAATTATAAATTAATAACATAATTTTAAGGCATTTTTCTGTTAGCCAGCCGCAGGGGATAAGTCGCCAAATAATATTTATATGGCTACGAGTTACAAAAAACAACAGAGTTAATTATGTGCCAAACCACACTCGCCAAAAAAAGGCAACTGGCTCTGAAACTAGAAGTATATTTTACGGAATATTTGAAACACTAAAAAGTATAAAATATAAATAAACAAGAACGAAAAATCATGCACCACGGCATAGATTATGAAACACTTTCCAACACTGTCGGAATAGTGTTAAGAAATGTCATTTTTGTTAATACAATGAAATGGGATATCTATTTAGATTCGGTATTGGAAATGAAGTGTGTAGCATTTATGGTTAGTTTACAGGGGCAATCAAAAGTATTCCGATACATTACGGTCAACGGGGAAAAATCGTTTATGGTAATTCTATGGTTATTTCTATGGTTATGGTAATTTTATGGTTATGGCAATTACATAAATTCGGTAATGTCTATTTAAACATTAAAATATAAACACAACGCAGTAAAAATTCATTTTCAGGAATTGCTGTCCATAGCCGGTAATGTGTGCGAATTCTATATCGTGCAACCCTGTATATGAAATACACAACACACCTCATAATACTCTAAAAATAAACATTTTAAATGCATATCGCAGCTTAAAATTTAATCCTAAACTTAAGATTAAACTGCTGGATAAAAGTTATGGCTCATAGTCAGTTCTGTAAAGGAAATCTTTTGAGTGTCTCTGTAAATAAACGAAATATTCTACGCACTCAGTACATCTACAGAAACATGCTCTAGTGCACTTCAGTAATGTACATCACTTTATTAAAATACACAGTGAACGATCTCCCCCCCCCCCAATAGATATTAATGCAGTGGAATACTTTTCTGCGTTCTTGTAAACGAACTATAAATGCTACTTACTCTATACTCTATAAGTCTTGTTGCCAGCCATCCCAGTGACGCATATAAATTTCCTTATGTTTGAAACTGTGTAACATCATTAAAATGTGCAAACGATTTTTCCCCATTGGCCGTAATGTAACAGAATACTTTTGAGTGTCCCTGTAAATAAATTATAATTGCTACTTATTCTATACTCTATAGAAAACAGGTTGTTGTCTACACCAGTGACGCATATCAATTTTGTTATCATTAAAACAATGCAACATGATTAAAATGCACTGAAAACAATTTTTCCCCGTTGACCGTAATGTATCGGAATACTTTTGATTGCCCCTGTAAACTAACCATAAATGCTACACACTTAATTTTCAATACCGAACACGCTATGGTCAATATCAATAACATATATCTATTACATGGCAATCCGACTCTATTTATGCGAGTTAGAGCGCGGACAGATAGACAGACAGACAAACGGAATTCATAAACACTTTTCAACTATGTTGGAAAGTGTTAAAAATAAAGAATATAATATATTTTTTTAAAATATGCTTTAATCAATTAATAGTTTCATATTAATTACAATATGATTATATGTTCAGAAATCAATTTAGTTATACTAAAAATTTTTAATAAGGCTTTTTTTCTTTCCTGTTTGTCATATCTTATAAAAGAAACAGATCAAAAATTGTAATTTTTTAAAAATAAATTAACTATCTCACGTTTTCTACCAAGCATAAAAAAGCGGTGAATTTTCCATAATCGGATTCGGTGCTCTCTTTCAATTAATGTATTGTAACTTTTTTTTTTTGGAAAAACCATCACTGCAGTCATGAAATTATTAGGTGAGATTTTTAAGATAAACATCGAACGCATATAAAAGAGTGCATTAAAAAAAAAAAAAACTATTTTTGCTTTTATACTTATTCTTTTCCCCCCAAAATGTATGCCAAAATGAATGCTTATTTTTTACGTGAAACTGAAACAACGAAATATTTCAAACGCCAATAAAACAATTTTTCTCACTGTGTCAATTCAATTATGAGAAATTCTGTGCGCAAAGTTTATAAGATGAATTCCTTTCTTAAAAAAATATATTAAATTTCAAATTAAATGAAAAAAACTTTGTGTGCATCTACACTCTTTTCAGTAATTAACTGTTAGCATATATCTCTTTTAATGTGTGTTTAAAATTTCATAGCCTAAAGTTAATCAGATATGGAGTTATTGCAATCCATATTAAGGTCACTTTTACATGTAATTTGTCAGTTTAAAATGTACCTGATTCCATAAATTTTCATTACAAAAATCTCTACTTTTACATTTATGTTTAATCTAGTTGATAGGATTCTCCCACTGAGATTTATCTTTGAATAATTTTTTAATTAAACAATTGCTGAATAAAATCTCATAAATAAAATCAAATGCATCATGATTATCCTAATCCTAATAATATTATAAATCTGATTGTGCGCAAATGTTAGGCTGAAGCCAGCGTCAAAATGGAGCCTTTAATGATCCTGTATTTTTGCATACAGATTGATTATAACCCTCATTTGAACATAGGCTGGTTCTTGTTTATTTTATTCAAATATTTTTCTTAATAATTCAAAATTTCGTTTTTTCATAGAGAGTAAATGGACATTTTTTTCGTATAATATTTTAACATAGTTAAATTTACTTTACCGTTGCTAATACTTTATCGTTGCCAAAACTAATTCAAATTCCGGAATAATAATTTTTAGTCAACAATTTAGTTTCAATTGAAAAATGTTCACGTGAAAAATAAAAATGAAATAAAAAAATTAAAGAATTAAAAAGAAGATTAAATAATATTATTAGAAAATAAACGTACTTTTTTTTAGTTTTTGATAATAATACAAGGTTTCAATATGAGTAACCATAGGAAACAGGCGAATATGACGCCATACATAAAAAATAAAGCGGATATCTTTGATTGGTGAAATAAAATGATCTTGGGTTTTTTTTCTTCGCTTTTTTCTTTTGTATGGTAATAATTCTTGGCGTTTTACCGTCTGCGCAGGGCTAATATAATTATACAGTATTTTTTATTTAAATTTTAAAAAAGTAAAAAGAAGTTTCAAAAGAAAATGGTCAGCAAATGTCAATAATATGCTCCGCAAAATTATCCATATCGAAAATGATGTCATGGATAGCGAGAAATATTTATTTTCATTCTTAAAACTAAAAGAAATAACTCGATTACCTAAAAAAAAATGACGAATGTTAATAGTTCCATTTTTGTTGATAAAAACTAAAGATTTAATATTATTTCGTTAAAGCAACATAATTTCCCCTATGCCAGTACTGAAATTAATTGCCTGGAAAAGAAAATTAACAAGAATTATGTCATTAAAAAAGAATTTCTCTGCGGGAAAAAGAGGCGTCATATTTGATATAAAACGGGAATTTTCCAATGTGTTTTAAAATGAGTGTGAATCAATTCCTTACATTAATAATACAAGGATCAGTAAGTATAGAAAGCAGATGAGTTTCACGCCATATTTATAACGAAAAATTTAAATGTTTTTTATCTATACTGATTATTAAGCATGAATATCCGTTATATACAGATGAGAATTTTCTGCTAAAAATCACATCATAATTTTAAGAAAAGGAAAATGAACACGAATCTATGTTTGTATTTCGCAACTACTCCTCACTGTAAAAAATTGCTGCAGTAAAATTACTGCAGCTGAGATTCCAGGCAATGTCCATAAGAAAATCGGTTTTGTGACTAGATAAACGAGCTTTGTTATTAGATAAACGGTTTTTGCCCGTAAAAACATGAAATTTACTGAAATGGACCGTTTACCTTGGCTTACCTTTCCCGTAAAATTACGGCAGCAATTCACGGAGAATGCCCGTGAATTTACAATTTTCATTTACAGTGCCAGAATATCGAACGCAACGTGATTTACTTTATACCGGTTATCATTGATCCGAGGATGTTACACAAACTGTCAGAATTTAAAAAATTAAATTAGATGCCAAGATTTTTTTTCTTTTTTGTTAATGTTAACGAAGTTTCTCTAAAAACGGAAAGTAAATTACACCATATTTGTGTATAAAAAAGGAGAAATAAAATAGATCTGTATATTTTTTACACCATTTTCTCATTAAAACTGAAAAACAGAATTGATTTTCACTTTGAATAGATGGTGAAAACAAAATCTTGATTTCAGTAAATTATCCGAAAAATAAAAACATATTTTCACATATTCAAACTTCATGAATCAATTTATTCTGGAGAACAAAAATTGCCTGTCAACATACTGTCATTTAGAAAATAAGATTTGTTTCAGCTATACATTAAACCAAGGAGGCAGAATTGAATTTAAAGAAAAAGCATGTACTATTTCCAATTAATGTTTTCTTGAAGGATGGCTGTTAAAACGTTTCACAAAGGCGTTAAAAGTAAAATTGTTTATCAGGTAAAATTGACATTTGTTTTTACCCAATTCGTCTATTTCCACGATTTTATTTGGCCCTTCTTTTTGCATTTGTTGCAATTTCATTTTCGCGATTATTTGGCACAAAATTTCACTTTTTAAAGACTGAGTTATGTCAAGGTCCCTATAACAAAAAAATACCGTATTGTCGCCTATGAAATGCGATAAATAGTTAGTTAATTTTAACGTTTTTAATTATCGGGAGTGAAATATTGTCTTAATTAATGTATTTATTCTTTTCTTAATGTTGCGTGAACGAAGTCACGGGTAACAGCTAGTATTTAAATAAATTTATCTTTTAACCCTTGTTTTTTATTGGAACGTGTAGTATAATTTTTTTTTTCTATTCGCTGAGCTTCCTTTAATATTTTTTTTTTTTTTTTTTTTTTTTTTTTTTTTTATAGTTTCGAAGGTCACAGATAGACATTTGGTAAAGATCGATAAAATAAAGAAAACGTGATTGGCCATTCATTGCCTATGGAGAGTTTGTAAGGTGTTTCAAGAAATAATTTTTATTTAACTTGAAAAGACAATTGCCGAAGAAATTTAAATCAAATGCATCATGATTCTATTTAAGTAAATTTATCTTTTAACCTTTGTATTTTATTGGAATAATTAAAAAACAGTTTTTATTCTATTATCTGTATTCCTTTAAAATTTTCTTTTTTAGGGTTTCGTTCATCTCACGAAACCCTATTACTCCCGCTCCGTTGTCTGTCCGTCACAGAGCCATTCTCGAAAACTATATAACTTACAGAGTTTAAACTTCGTGTATATAGAAGAATACTAGCTGTGAAGAGCTCAAAATATTAAAATTTGAAAAATTCGTATTATTTTAATAAATAGAGATAAAAAACCAAAATTCTAACAGCCTTTTCTATTAAATTTAAACATGTTTCGTTATAGCAGATGCCAAAGATTTAAAATCCACAATGAAATTCTTTCTACAATAATTAATTTTCTATCAGACGATTTCAACGTGAAAAAATGAAAATGAAATAAAAAGTTTCACTAATTGAAAAAAAGATAAATATGAAATAAAATTGATTGACGTCATAGTCGTAATAAAACGGAAAATGTCTAAGATTTCTCAATAATACAAGGAGTATGAGTATGTGTAAGTACACAAAGCAGATTAATATCAAGTCATTAGAGAATTAAAAAGAAAATCTGACGTCATATGGGAAGTTTAACGAATTTTTCAAATGTTTGAGAATAATACAAAGCGAGTATCAATATAAATAATAGCGAATAGTAAATATATGAGTTTGAGAAACATATTGATGGGAAGTTTAACGAATTTTTCAAATGTTTGAGAATAATACAAAGCGAGTATCAATATAAATAATAGTGAATAGTAAATATATGAGTTTGAGAAACATATTGAATCGTGATAAAAATCCGATTATGGAAATATTCGCATATTTTAACATTTTGAAGGTGCACAATTTGTTTAATTTTTAAATTATTTTTTTAAATATTGCATTTAGTCCGTATGACGGATATTATTATGACAGAATATAATAGCGGGTTTGGCCCGCTATCCGGCTAGTTTAGATATTTGAAAAAACGAAAAAATAGACCGGTAAATTTTTACTTTATAAAAAAACATGACTTTTTTTTGTTGTTGTTGCTAAATGAAATTTGTTTGAATTTATTAAAGAAAGGATAAAGTGTTTTGAAAGGAATATTAAACGAAACCCTTTGAGCGATCTTCGATCACACTTACCCACTTGTTTATAGTTTCGAAGGTCACAGATAGACATTTGGTAAAGATCGCTAAAATAAAGAAAACGTGATTGGCCATTCATTGCCTACGGAGAGTTTGTAAGGTGTTTCGAGAAATAATTTTTATTTAACTTGAAATGACAATTGCCGAACAAATTTAAATCAAATGCATCATGATTCTATTTAAGTAAATTTATCTTTTAACCTTTGTATTTTATTGGAATATAATTAAAAAACAGTTTTTATTCTATTATCTGTATTCCTTTAAAATTTTCTTTTTTTTTTATAGTTTCGAAGGTCACAGATAGACATTTGGTAAAGATCACATAAAACAAAAATAACCGCAATTGGCCATTCATTGTCTAACTGAGAGTTTCTGAGGTGTTTCGAGCAAAAAATTTCATTTGAATTGAAATGACAATTGCCGAACTAAAGCTCATAAATAAAATAAAATGCATCATGAATCTATTTAAGTAAATTTATCTTTAAACCCTTGTATTTTATTGGAATGTAGTTTAAAAACAGTTTTTTTCTATTATCTGTCTTCCCTTAAATTTTTTTATAGTTTCCAAGATCACAGATAGACATTTGGTAAAGATCACATAAAACAAAAATAACCGCGATTGGCCATTCATCGTCTAACTGAGAGTTTCTGAGGTGTTTCGAGCAAAAAATTTCATTTGAATTGAAATGACAATTGCCGAACTAAAGCTCATAAATAAAATAAAATGCATCATGATTCTATTTAAGTAAATTTATCTTTAAACCCTTGTATTTTATTGGAATGTAGTTTAAAAACAGTTTTTTTTCTATTAGATGTCTTCCCTTAAATTTTTCTTTTTTATAGTTTCGAAGATCACGGATAGGCATTTGGAAAAGATCACACAAAACAAAAGTAACCGCGGTTGGCCATTCATTGTCTACTGAGAGTTTCTGAGGTATTTCCAGCAAGAATTTTCATTTAACTTGACATGACAGCAGAAGAAGAGTTGCAATGGTGAAAAAAGATGAAATAAACTCCGACTGCAACTACTGATATTAACTTTCTTTAAAATATGAACTAGTGTTCTAAAATCTTACTTCAGATTTAATCTTCTGTTATGTTTTACTTTATTCTTTTGGTGTGTACTGTCTTAAAAAGTAGTAGATGTGAATAATACGTGTAATATGTACTGTTGACATTCACTTTCTTTAAAGTTTCAACTTTTATTGTTAAATATTAGTACATTACTTCAATCTTCTTTCATTCTTTTAATATATAATGTCTGAAAGGATAATAGAAATAGATAAAATAAAAAAAGTTTCAATTTTTTAAAATAAAAAATAATATACTAGATTTTTATATTCGAAAAGTAACATAAAAACATAATATAAAAAAATTAAGGTAATGTAAGTGAGATTTTCCTTAAGTTATTTTAAACTTTTACTTTGTAAATTTAAATGTAATGTCATACTTGGGGCAAAAATAAAAAAAATGACTTTTATATATTTTTTATTAATTTACATAGCCTAGTAAAGTTGTATATTCGCTGATGTGTGTTCACTTGAAGAAGGACTGGTGAAAATTCTGCATCAAAGCGTTTATTGTGTCATTTTAATGAGTGTATAATAAATGGGGGCATATAAATGTATATATATAATGGTATTTATAAATGTGCATATCATTTTAATGCGTGTTTCATTTTTATATGTCGTTGCAAAAATCTTTACTTTTGTATTTATGTTTAATTTAGTTGAAAATATTCTTTTTTTTAAATGTGTCTTTGAATAAATATCTCAACTGTCGAAAAAAGCTTATAAATAAAATAAAATACATAATATTTAGGTGCAGTAAATTTACCTATTGATTCTTTTTTAACACTTTCCACCCTAGTTGAAAAGTGTTTATGACTTGGTTTGTCTGGCCGTCTGCCGTCTGCCCGTGCTCTAACTCGCGTAAAAATACTCGGATCACCTTGAAATTTTTGTATGTTATTGTCGTTTACTATAGCATGTTCTCTATTTCAACTGAAGTGTGTAGCACTTATATTTTTTTTTACAGAGGCAGTCAAAATTATTCCATTCCATTACAGTCGATGGGGAATAATCGTTTCAAGTGCATTTTGATGATGCTACGTCATTTAAAACATGATGAAATTGATATATAATTATGAAGCGCATTAAAACATGCCTTTTGTAGAATATGGGGTGCAAAGCATTAATTATTCATTTACTGGGTCAAACAAAAGAATTCTGTTACACATTTTTCTATGGGGAAAAATCGTTTGCAGTGTAAGTTAGTGATATTTCACTATTTCAAACATAATGGAAATTGTATGCATTACTGAGGTTCACTATAAATTGCTCTCTTGAAACTGTGGTGTGCATTGCGTTTATTTACAGTGACACACAAAAGATATCGGTTATAGTACATGTGCGATATTTACAGTCTATGTGTGATAAGTGTGTTTGCAACTTTGGTTTGCGTTTTTAAGTTTAACTAAATTTTTTTATAGTACGTGTGTGTTTGTAAACTCGGTTGTTCATATACAGGGCTACACAAAGGAATCCGTAAGTATTACAGACTATGAGAGTGAATTGCTTAAGGGTAGTTTTTAATTGTATTGCGCATTTTCTTGCTGAACTATAATATATTTAGTATACTAATATAAGTTTGTGGAATATAAATAAATTCATATACAGGGCTAGGCAATGAAAAAGATACATTGTCGTTTACAGTTGGTAATTGCTGCGAATGAGTTTTAAGTTGCCTTTTAGCTTAATATGTGGTGTGTACAAAAGTATTCAGATAATATACAGGGCTGTACAAAGGATTTCGAGTGCATTTACATCGATCTTAGAAAATTGCTAAATGTCAATATTCAAACTGAACTAAATTTTATCATGCTATATATCCACATCTATTGATAATATACAGGGCTGCACAAAATAATTCGACTACTTTTTTGACACTGGAAGATAATTTCGAAAACTGTATTTTTAAATGTGGTATATATGTTTTCTAAACTGTTTACTTACACATCTTCTTTCACCTTATTTAACGGTGAAGTTTCGTTACCGTTTTCTGGCTGTGTTGGAAAGTGTTTCATAAACTATGTTTGACGCATGATTTTTCATTCTTGTTTTATTGGAATTCAGCTTAAAACATTTTTTATTCTATTTTCTGCCTTCTCTTGAAAATTTCTTTTCAAGTAAGGTCTTGTATATTTTTCAAGACCATAGACATATATTTCGAAAAGATCACTTGAATAAAAGGAACCGCGATAGGTCATTCAATGTTCTACTCAGAGAGTTGTTTAGGAATTTCCGGAAAGAAATTTCGTTTAAAATAAGAATTCTACGTCAGAAAAAACAAGAACGAAAAATCATGCGTCAAGCATAGATTATGAAACACCTTCCAACACATTCAGAATAGTGTAGCAAAACTTCACAGTTACTAAGTAAACAATTTAGAAAACGCATAACACATTTAAAAACACAAATTCCAACAATTACTACCAATAGTCAAGCAAAATATCCTAATTATTTTGTGCAGCCCTGTATATGATCTATAGATTTGTATGTATACTACACAGTATGCTAAAATTTACTTCAGTTAGGAAATACATAGCAGAATTGAAAATTGCCCTTCAGCAATTTCGTCAATAAATGAAAATTAGCATGAGATCTTTTGAACAGCCCTGTATATGATCTGTAGAATGTATATACACCAATTAATATGCAAAAAAATTATTTACATTTAAAAACGCGTACCACAACTGAAAACGAGCTACCAGCAATTATTGTTCATAGACAGAACTGTGACCAAATTATTTTGAGTGTCTCTATAAATGAACGATACATTCTATGCATATCATATTCTACAGTAAGCACCTTGTAGTGCAGCTCAGTTATATGTATCAACTTGAATGTGCTTAAAATAGTGTAACATGATTAAAATGTGCCGCAAACGATTTTCCCCCATAGACCGTAATGTAAAGGAATTCTTTCGAGTGCCCTGTGAATGAACGATATGGGATTAAACGATATGGGGGAACGATAAATGGTGTTCTATGTACACCATATTCTACAGTAAACATCTTCAAGTGAACCTCAGTGAAATGTATAAATTTAAATGTGCTTAAAATAGTGTAACATCATTAAAATGCGCCGCAGACGATTTTTCCCCATAGACCGTAATGTAAAGGAACTCTTTCGAGTGCTCCTGTAAATGAACGATATGGGATGAAACAATATGGGGGAACGATAAATGGTGTTCTATGTACACCAGTAATATGTATAAATTTAAATGTGCTTAAAATAGTGTAACATCATTAAAATGCTCCGCAGACGATTTTTCCTCATAGACCGTAATGTAACAGAATGTTAGTGAGTGACCCTGTAAAAGAACTATAAATGCTAACACACTTCATTTTCTATACCAAGCATACCACAGTAAACCCTAATAGCATATATCAATCTCAAGGCAATCCGATTATATTTACGCGAGTTAGAGCACGGACAGACGACAGACATATACATACATACATACATACATACATACAGACATACAGACAAACCGAATCCATAAACACTTTTCAACTATGTTGGAAAGTGTTAAAAAGAGTTGCAAGTTGTGAGGAAGAAAGAAATAAACTGCGACTACATCTATTGACATTAACTTTCTTTAAAGTTTCCGCTTTTGTTGTAAAATGTGTGAATGATGAATTATATGCATACCATTTGCTATAGTAAGCCTCTTGTAGTACACCTCAGTGATATACACTGTTGGCCATAAAAAATGCTACACCATGAAGGAATGCAAATAACAGAATGATATTTATTGTGTGAGTGCAACGAAGACTCATACACAGCGCAGTATTACTTTGCCCCATATATAGCTACGATGGATATTAAAACCTTTCGTCAAGCATAACTCAAAAAATATTTAACGGATTTCGTTGAAATTTTTACAGCAGGTACCTATAAAAGTGACAACTACGTCTATTTATTACCAAGAATAAATGTCAAACCGTTTGGAAATTATATTAAAAAAATAGATACAAAAGCGCAATTAAAGTACATACGTCACGAAAATTTTGTGAGTACGTCATTTTCACCGGCGGGAGATTTTCGTAGACAATCGGAATTGAAAAGTTCATGGAGTACATGGAGCAAAAAAATATGCACGCACTAATATTCAGCACAATAAAATATATTTCAATTTAGTAGAAATCGAAAATTAATCTGTATTTTTTTCTGTTTGAAAGATAAACCCCGCAATAACTTGCTAGACTTGGTATTAGAGATTTGGCGCAAATCTCAGCAATAGCAGCTTTTTTTATTTCGCGTGTGTAAATTAAAAAAAAAATTCTTTGGTGTTTAAATAAAAGGTTTCGATTTATGGCATTATTTCTTTTTTTGTTTCTCTTTTTAGCATTTTAAATGGGATTAATGAAAGGCATGTATTTTAAATTAAATGAGTGAAAGGTTTATATTTAAATGAAATGAATTCAATATGAAAATGTTATAGGAACAATATTTGGCGATTTATCAACTGCGCCAGAATAACATAAAAGTACCAATATATCAAAAGGTATGTAGTATGTGAAATGAAACAATTATATTATAATCACCCATCGTACAAGAAAAAAAAAACTAATATTCTGCATTCAGAGGGAAAAATCCATCTCCTGTGCCGTAAGATTTGGCGAATTCTTTTTTGGTGATAAGTTTTTCGATGTGATTGTTGGGATCGGCAGGATTTGGCTTACTTTTTCTAAATCTTATTTTTTTGCAGATGTAGTATTATGTAAATATATTTTTTTGCAGATATTTTTCTATTTTGTATATTTGGCATTCTATTTTGTATATTTTCTATTTGGCATTTGGAAAAGAGATTTTTACCTTTTTATCTGTACCTTCGGAAATATTAAAAAATAAAAAAAGATTTACATATATCAAGCGTATAATGTTATGTTTTGCATTTTTATACGGACCACTTCTCCATTTTTAGATTTTAAATGCTATTTATTATTTACTAGCCGTTTATTAATTGTTTACAATTTACCCTCCTGACAATAACAATTATTTATCATAAAAATGCCTCTTAGGTTTGTTAAATAAGTTTGTTTATGTATTTTCATTACTTATTAAAATATCGAATATGGCGATAAAATTTTATTTTAGCATCGTGCTTAAATTTTTAAGATAGTGCAAAAACATGCTTTAATAAACGTATGTTTGTAAATATTTGAAAAACATGTTTTAGCGCTCTCTTGAAAAATTTTGTAAGATGCTAAAACTACCTTTTGGCACCATTTAAAAATTTTTTCGCCAACCGACATAGGATACGAAACTTTTCCCCATTCAGATACACAGGCAAGGCTGGTCTCAAACAAGAGTAAAGCTAGCAACAATATTGTTTTAACTCTATAAGAGTTACAATAATGATATTAAATGCTCCGATTGGCTTTGGGCCCAATTACGAAAGTTTCTCCTAAAAAAAACTGTAGAAGAAGTCTTTTACATTTGTTTCAAATGAAGCTCGGTCTACAAGGTATTAGTTAATAATACAAACAACACTAATGGCATGGAGGCAAAAGTTTTAATTTAAATGTATATATTTGAAACCCTCCCCCCCCCCCAAAAAAAAAAAAAGAAAAGAAAAGAAAGTTACAGCAATGAATTTAACATGGCGTTAAGCCACGCTTTCTGACATAAGCAATTGCCTGCAAACGCGATAACGAAACTTTCACTTAACTTAATAACATGTAGCTAATATAGCCCTCAGGGTACTTTGCAGTTATACAGACCTTGTGGTTTTTTAAAAAAGCTTGAGACAATTCAGGTTTAAGAAGTTGAGATTTACTGTCAAATGATGTAAACAACTATGAACACAAAACTCATGAATTATTATTCAGGTTTATGTATGTATTTTTTAAAAAATTGCATCTGATTACACTTATTAGATAAATTACTTCTGTTTGCATTTAATAACTGATAAACGGTTTCTGTATATTAAATGAATTGTTTAAATATTGGGAAGAGGTGGCGAGAGGTAGAAAGACGAGTAAACAAACGGATAGACAGACGGGTAGTGAGATGGGTAGAGAGACGAGTAACAACATAGGAAGGCTGACGGGTAGAGAAACGAATAGACAGACGGCTAGAGAGAAAGGTAAAAAGAGGGTTGACAGAGGGGTAGCGAGATGGGTCACGCGACGGGTAGCGACACCGGTAGACAGGAATGTAGCGAGAAAGGTTGCGAGACGAGACGCGTAGAGTGGTAGATAAAGAGACGAGTAGAGAAATGAGTACAGAGACGAGTTGACTGACGGGTAATGAGATTGGTAGCGAGACGGGTAAAGAGTCGGGTACAAAAACAGACGGATAGTGAGACGGGTATACAGACGAGTAGAGAGACAGTAGATGGGTACGGAGATGGGTAAGAAGATGGGTAGAGAGGCGTATAGCCAGACGGGTAGAGAGACAGATAGACAAGTTGTGCGACAGATAGACAAATGGGTAGCGAAGTGCATAGAGACATGGCTAGACATACAAGTAGTTAGACGGATAGACAGACGGTTAGAGAAATAGATTGGCGGGTAGCGAGACCAGTAGAGAAATATAGAGACAGGTAGCGAGACGTGTAGAGAGACAGACAATTGGTTAGAGAGACGGGCAGAAGAACGGATAGGGAAACAGACAAATTGTGGACAGACAGACAGACAGGCAAAAGAAAAGTCTGCGGATTGGCGCAGTAAAGGCGCATTAAAGGCGCAGGGGGCAGAGCCACCTAGAGAATAATCAAGAAGTATCTGTTAAGGTTAACTTTGTAATATATATAATTTTTCAATTTTGCCGATATGGAGATTTAATGTAAAAGTTATTTTACAGAAGTCATCGAACGATTTTTTGTATATTTTAATAGTAATTTAGACTATAGTTTATGACAACACATCTGATGAACGGTACTTCTTTTCTATTTTTGTAACAGTGTATATGAATTTAAATATGAAATTTTGTAATTCTATCATTTAATTTGCTCTTTTTCTTTATATTGTAATTGTTAACCCTATGTTCTCAGCAATATCACTCAGACTAATCCCTTTGAGGGAAGTCCTAGTTGGACAAATACATTATAATGGGAAGGACAAGTGATTACATTTTCAGAAAATTTGGAGGTATAAATCCTGAGAAAACACTACCCAAAGCAGCCACCTATTGCCGCAGTAACAGCATTTATCTGCCTAGTCATGGAGTCAGACAGAGATTGGATGTCATGTACGGGTACATCAGTCCATGCAGCTTCAACACTGTGCCACAGTACATCAACCGTAGTGACGGGTGAGTGATGGCGGGCCAATCGCTCAGAAGCCATTGACAGGACATTTTCAATTGGTGAGAAATCAGGAGAACGAGCCGGCCAGGGCAACAGTCGAACATGTTCTGTATCAAGGAAGGTCAGGATAGTACGAGCAACATGCGGTCGTGCATTGTCCTGCTAAACGGAGAGTTGCGGAGGCATCGAAGATAAGGCAGAACCACGGGACGTAACACATCAGAAATGTAACGGCTGCTGTTGAAATTGCCGGCAATGCGGACAAGAGGTTACCGAGACGTGTATTCAATGGCACTTCATACCGTCACTCCAGGTGATGTGACAGTATGACAATTCGAATGCAAGCTGGCAATGTGCGATTTCCGCGATGCTGCATACAGAGCCAGGATTCATCAAAGACGAAGTGAGACGCCGTTCCTGCTTCATATACAGCATCATGATGCCAGCATCCATGTTTGGCGGCATCGTGGAAAACACACATTGCCAGCTTGCATTCGAATCGTCATACTGTCATATCAGCTGGAGTGACGGTATGAAGTGCCATTGGATACACGTCTCGGTAACCTCTTGTTCGCATTGCCGGCAATTTCAACAGCAGCCGTTACATTTCTGATGTGTTACGGCCCGTTGTTCTGCCTTATCTTCGATGCCTCTGCAAATTACGTTTTAGCAGGACAATGCACGACCGCCAGTTGCTCGTACTATCCTGACCTTCCTTGATACAGAACATGTTCGACTGTTCCCTTGGACGGCACGTTCTCCTGATTTCTCACCAATTGAAAATGTCCTATCAATGGCTTCTGAGCGACTGGCTCGAAACCACTCGCCCGTCACTACGGTTGATGAACTGTGGCATAGTGTTGAAGCTGCATGGACTGATGTACCCGTGCATGACATCCAATCTCTGTTCGACTCCATGGCTAGGCAGATAAATGCTGTTATTGGGGCCAGAGGTTGCTGCTTTGGGTAGTGTTTTCTCAAGATCTATACCTCTAAATTTTCTGAAAATGTAATCAATCGTCCTTCCCATTATAATGTATTTGTCCAATAAATATCATTCTGTTATTTGCATTCTTTCATGGTGTAGCATTTTTTATGACCAGCAGTATATATCAATTTCAATGCTTGAAATAGTGTAACATCATTAAAGTTAACCACAAACTATTTTTTCCCATAGACCCTAATGCAATGGAATTCTTTTGAGTGTCCTTATAAATGAACTATAAACGCTACATACTTCATTTTCAATACAGAACATGCCTCATTAACATATATCAATTGCATGGCAATCTGAGTATATTTATGTGAGTTAGAGCACATACAGACAAACCAAATTCATAAACACTTTTCAACTATGTTGGAAAGTGTTAAAAAAAGAGTTGCAAGTGGTGAGGAAGGAGGAAATAAACTGCGACTACAGCTATTGACATTAACTTTCTTTAAAGTTTCCGCTTTTGTTGTAAAATGTTATATTACTTCAGATTCAATCTTCTTTGGTGTTTTCTTTTATTCCTTTGGATTGTACTCTTTTGAAAAAGTAGTAGATGTGAATAAAAATCAGAAGATTTCAAATATATTTCAATAAAAAATACTATACTAGATTTTTATTCTTTAAAGTGGAACATAAAAATATAGTGTAAAATATAAAACTAATGTAAAAATTTTATGGTAATGTTCATCATTCTTTAATCTAAAAAGTTATAATTATTTATTTCGTAGAAAGAGGAAAAAAACCATTTTATTATTCATAACATTATTTTAATATTCTAAAATCTATTCTATTCTACAGAATTTTGAAATCGTGATTAATAAAAGATAGTAATTTTTTCAAAGCCTATTATGTTTTTTGCTTTTTTATACACTAGGTGTATAAATAAGTTTTAAAACGATTTTGCACGTACATTTAAAGAGTCTTTGTAAAGGATGGGAAGTGATGTGCATGGAGCTTTACAGTAAATTCATTTTGCCTTTGAAACTAATCTGCATTCAGACTCTCAGAGTCAGAGTAACAACTCTCGAGGCGTAGTTCATCTTCGTTCCTGATCACAATATCAAAAGTGCCAGCTTTAAACCGAAATAACCAATACTTATCTGTTTCGGCTACAATTGCCTTTGTTCACTTGGTGCGGTTTGCTGATTCTTGGCGCAGCGAACTTTTGTTTACGTTTCAGTTAAAATTACTGACGCTTCAAAAAGACAACGTGTCTTGATTTGAGAAAAAATACGAGGGAAAGTCATTAAGTAAGTCACAAAAGATAATTAAATAATAACTTACAATGCTATTCACTTCAAAACTATTTTTATTTCTCAACATATTCTCCACCAATATTTATGCACTTATATAATCGTTTTATTAGTGCCCCAACACCAGCTGCATAACATTCTTTGGGTTGCTGTCTCAGACACATTAGGACTTCAAGTTGAACACGGGAGACAATTCAAAAGTTTGGTTGGCAACTTCTTCAACATCCACCATACAGCTTCGACCTAGCCCCAAGCGATTTTCATCTGTTTAGTACACTGAAAAAACCATCTTAGAAGCAAGATGATGTTCACAGATGATGAAAAGGTTCAACTTGAAGTCCTAATGTGTCTGAGACAGCAACCCAAAGAATGTTATGCAGCTGGTGTTGGGGCACTGATAAAACGGTGCATAAATATTTGAGGAAAATATGTTGAGAAATAAAAACAGTTTTGAAGTGAATATCATTGCAAGTTATTATTTAATTATCTTTTGTGACTTACTTAATGACTTTCCCTCGTATATTTAGTTCTCTATTATTGTGGCTCCAAATAGTTTAACCTGTGTAACGTAATTAATAGTGCCAAGATTTGAACAATGTTTATCTCATATAACCTGCTGTATTATTTTTTAAATTTGTAATGTGTCATATTAAGACTCATGAAGTTGAGTATGAAGTTTTGTTTTCGTTAAAATAGCATGACTCCGTAAGAGATATATTTGATACGATAATTGAATTATTAATTTGCTACAGCGTATGAAAGCTAAATATTATTTACGATTAAGTATACCTTGTTTATGCTGAGATTTATGGTTCTGTTTAAAGATTTTGAACTTTTGTTTCTATATTACTCTTTAATAAACATTATTTATTCTTTTAATCGCTCTCTCATCCTGAACATGATTCCTGAATTTATTATTGAATAAAGAACAGCGTTTTCACTCACATGTGGTTTTCGATACAGTATTCTCTCCAGAATAGAACATATACATACACAGACTTTTTCCCGCGCGTTGTCATTACCAATAGGTAGAGTCTTTAAAGATTTATCTATAGGGAGTAATGACTTTGCCCTTGATGAAAATCGTAGTGAATAGTGGTGAATAAATATTTTTACCGCTTGGAATATCTTCTTCACCAGATAGTCGGGTACATATATAAAAGGAAAACCCACCTAACATTCAAAAATTGCTACAAAAGGTTTTTCAACGCCTTTTTATAGTATCAGGCTTGGTGAATAACATAATAATAGTTTACAAAGTGTTGGCCTGCGGAAAGGCCAAATTTTGAAGATGGAGTCTAAGATGACCGCTAAATACCTACCTCCTGCAATTTTCATACTACTACAAAAAGTAAAGCTCATGACTATGGCTATGTTTTTAGGATCTTAGAATATATTTAGAGCAGTGATTTCCTAAGTGGGTCAATATTAACTTACCCGAGGAGGCTAAACAGATCGCTTATGGTGTGATTTTGTATAATTTAGGGTGATGGACCTAATTTATGCACAAAAAATTACAAACGAACAAAGATGCATAAAAATATATTTTATTTAATTATAATTATTTGTAATTAACGAAAATATGTAATTCATTAATAGAATAATTAAATATGATTTTATATAACCGCCTCTGTTTTTTATAACCCTTTATATAACTCTTCTGAATAATCCGGTATATAATCCACGCGCAATAATGCGAATCTTTCTGGTACATTCGCGAAGTCATTTTTTTATGTAAAAGCATAAAATGTATAGAAATTTCAATTCAAGTGCGTTGGACTGGAACAATAGTTTTCGTTTTCTATATAAATGATTATATCTTCAGTTATAATCGAGTGCTCACCGATGACGACATTTTTCTGACTTTCGTCTCTAAAATTCATTTAAATAGCGAACTTCGACGTTACATGAAAGATGCTTTGTCTTTATTTAAAAAATAGAAACACCTTCTTATTGGAAAGTTTCAGAAATCATTACACTTTACCACAGTGTAGCCCTTAAAAAACATTGATGCTCGGATATTTTCACGCACTAACGTGCATTAGTATTAATAAACAGTCTCGATGCAATCTGCAAGCTGATGGAAGGCATTGGACTTCGGAATATCATGGAAGTTGTTTACGATCAAAACACTGTCCAGCACAGGATAAATCACTACAGAGAGCTTTTCGCGGACATTTCTTGATAGACAAACTTGTCTCAATCAATAAGTCAGCCTAATTGTATCAGATCTACAAGATAGTAGCACACAATTCATGTCACTAAAGAATGAAGCAGAAAAATTATATTTATTACTGATACTGAAACAGATCACGGTCGAAAATGCTATAAAATCAGAACACTGACCAAAGTAAAAACAAACAAATTAACACAAAAAAGTCAGAACTTGGCCACGGGTTCAAAGCAAATCTGGTTTCGAAAAAACTATTAGAGAATGCTGTAGGTTGCCCGATCATTCATCAAAGCAGATCGTATAGAGTTACAGATGATGCACGTGCAGGTAATGCCAAATTGTCTTTTAGAATTGGCTGCTGCTGAACATTATAACTACCTAAAATCTGCATATCTATGTACGAAGAAATATGTCAATTTGAAAACACATTTACTTATGTGTATGCCACATTTCACAAAGAATTCCATGTGATTCGCTGCAGTAACCAATTGTCGGCAGGTCTAAGTTCAGACCTAGTAATCGAGTAGATTTTAATGAGATCTTTAAAGAGCAGTGGCGCATTGAACCACGGAAGTGGTATGAATGAAGAAATGCGTGCTTTGTGGATCATTTACACATTTCCTTTAATATCTAAATACAACGATGTTATGGGGTAATTAAATGGCCGTACTTACACAACTAGTCATCAGCTTCGAGAAACAACACTATCAAAGTTGAAACGAGATTATTGTGACTTGGAGAAGATCAAAGGAAAACTTGAAGCCTGTACGCCAGTTTCACCAGACCCATTTTCGAAAATATTTTTACAGTGTAATTGCCAAAGAAGATGTCAATGTGCATAATTTAGAGATGGCCGGGAAAAATGCTGTATGATATATGGTCAGAAAACCAATTTTTTATATATCATTTAAACGAAAGAACTAAGTAAAATACCTTGCTGATGAGTCCAGCATTAAAACGGACAAAAATCAAACTTTGATCCTGCTTTCTTCTACTTTTGATTATATAAAAACTGGAGACATTTCTCTAGAGATGGAGCAAGTATTGAGCTATGAGATCAGTCCTTTCTCAGCAACCTTGTTTGAAGCCAAAGACATATTTCGCAAAAGGGACAAACTTTATCTGGCTCACGTGATTGAGTAGTATCCTACATATTATGGGATCCAACAAAGCTATCACGAATTCGATCTCATCAATTGAACATTATGTGGTATTCGGTGATTCCCTTCTTCATCGCTTGCCATGGAAAAAGAACAACTGTTATGGTTACATTATACTCTCATAGCAGAATTGACAATAAAACTTTATGGAAAAACAACTGTGAATTTTGACGGTTACGAAGCTGGTCCTTCCATAAAGGATAATGCGCATCAGCGACGTGGGCAAATTAAAGATGAGTTAAAGCTCTATTTTAGGAGCCCGAGACCACTGAGCCTGAAAATGTTTTTGTCATCAGAACCCGAGCCCAATATGAAAGTACGTAGCAAAAAATTGCTACTAATATTTAAAAATTGTTTCAAGATTAGATTTCTCAGTTAAAAATCTCTTCTTACATAGAAAAAAATATCAATCCTAAATACTCCCTCATGACAAAGTTTTGTGATTTTCATGCTCCTGAGAATATGTTTAAAATAGCAAATTTATTATTTATACTCAACCACTGGGAGAAATCTGCAAAAGTCATAATTCTTATTCTTTGAAAATATCATTATACAGCTATGGCAAAAGGACTGTTCTGTTTCCCAGTAGTTCTGAAAAAGGTCTTCAAACAGAAAACAAGGATCCGACGGTTTCTTTATGTTACTAACATTGACCGTGCTAAGGCTTCAGAATCAGATAAAATATTTCTCCTTATAACCCCTTATATCAGTTTCGATTCGTTATATGGTTTCATCTCTAGGGTAAGTCACCCACTAAAACACCAGCTTCAATGCAGCCACATGGTTTGTGGGAAGAAAAAGTGATTTTATGTTCATATCTTGCAATAAACGCCCACTTTTGTGTATGGTGGCAGAATAACCACAGAAAATGGGCTGTAGTGTTATCGATGCGTCAGGGGTTGTATACGTGGACATTGTTAAGGCATCTGTCAGGTCATCAAAACTTTTTCCATCGACATTCATAGAGGAGGATACAGATTTACTCATTCTTCTTTTCTATTATACACATTTAAGCAATAAAGGTATATATTTTCGTTCAGACAAGTCCGCATTTCATAAGATATATAGCATTGGTGGGATGAAACGAATTCTGGATAGTAATGCGTTTTCGCAAGCATTGTTCATCTATGCTTACATAGGATGTGATTCAACATCGCGCATATTTCGTGTAGGCAAGAAGTCAGCATTTCAAAAAGTTATTAGCAGTGAACAAACGATTCAGAACTGTGTAAATGTGTTTCTGTTATCACATCAAGCAAAATCTGTTACAGAAGTTAGAAAGCAAGGTAATAACAGTTTTTTTACGGCAGAGTTAGACCGTTACATCTTTGTGCTACCAGCTCTTCAGTCAAAAAAAAATCCACGTCAATCGTCACTCCACAAGGCCTTCCTCCTACCGAGCACTCGACAAAACACCAAAGCTGAGATGTAGAGAATATTACCAAATCATGGTTTAGATAGGAAATGCAGAGATATAAATGTGGTCGATTGGTGGTGGAAGCTATTCCACAACCAGTTTGTACCAGTTATTACTGATACACCTGATGCACCAGAAAGCCTTCTTCATATACTGCATTAAAATTTCCCCACTCCCTTCAAAACAAAACGTTGCAGTTGCAAGAGATATGGAGTACATCTGCTGTTGGACTATGTCAAGTAGAAAATTGCAAAAATCACTTCAATGAATCTGTTTGGGAAGAAAATTTAACAGTGACTATTTGTAAATACACTAACAATGACAGTTTTGTAATTTTTTTTGTAAATTAAGGAAAATATATTTTTTAATACTTTAGATGTGATAAATGTAGTCTAAAACCATAAAAACATAAGTATAGACACGAAATTTGCTTTCGTAGTATGAAAACTGTAGGAGTTAATTATTTGCTGGCTATCTTAAAAACTGAGACTTTGGTAAACTTTTATTATTTTATTCACCACACCTGATACTACAAAAGCCGTTGAGAAACCCTTAGAAGCAATTTTTTGAGGGTTAACCCGTATTCGCACCCACCTAAGAGCAGAATTACTAAATAGGCAGAGCAGGTAATTGCCTAGGGGCCCCGAAACTTTAGCGGTCCCGTGACCAGAGAATTTCAAACATATATGATTTCGTTTTCACATTATCATATTATTAGTATTGTAGTAGTAGTATGCATTGCACAAACTTTTACGCTATCTACTTGTGTGAGCAGATGTAACTTTTAAATCAATAATCTAAGTAGTTTTATAGCATTTTATATGGCAAGGATTGTTTTTTCGTAATATTTATAAACCTTACAGAAATACACTTTTCAAAATGGTTCGCACTTAAACTGAAGCACACCAGGGATGGGAAATGAGATTTGAATCGCTTATTGAAGAGATGGCGAACTTATGTTGATTTAAAATGTTGATTTATATATATATATATATATATATATATATATCTGAGTTTTGTCAGAATATGTTGTCAAACACTATATTAATTTTGACACAATTATTCAAATTGGTAAAGAAATCATATGAGATGTAATATTCCCAACTGGGCGAAAAAGTCCGGGCCAGCATTTTTCTAGAGGTCCCATTACTTGTGATTTATTCTGCTATGCTGATTCAGATATCAGACCAGATGCTATGATCATTAAGGTTAACTGGGTGAATTAGTTCAGCTATATTCGTCCGGGATTGCACAGTTTGTAGAGCATTGGGAGCTTCAGCCAAGGAATCCCGGGTTCGAACCCTGGCCCGGACGTTTTTGCAAAGTTGGGAGGATTATATACTGCCAAAGTTGTAGTTTTGAACCGAATTTCCAGGAGCATCAGCCCAAGACAAAACGTGATGAAGCACCAAACGCTTATAACTCAATATGTAATACATTCAGTAAAACCAAAACACTACAATAAAACAGTACTGTGAAGGAACTTTAACCTTGATTTATATAATAATTAAAAACATATACTTATTTACTTAAAAGGTGACAAAATATTAAAAACATATGTAAAGATGTTAGGTTTACATAATATGCTCCAAGACCTTTCGAGACGTACATGCGATCATTTTCAAGGGGAAGCAGATTATGACTGGAAGAGAAAACACACGCAGAAAAAAAAGCAAAATAATGTTATGCATGTGCAAACGAAGCCAGTCTATTTCTCTAAAACAGGGGATGGAAACATTTAAGTTGAATTTTCAGGTGCTGATCTTCTTGAAATACCTAGAATATTGAACCTACAAAAAGAGATTGATTTAATTAAACAAACTGCTACTGATAATGGTTTCCCTCGTCAATATATTAATATTAGATTGCTCGAACAGGCTAAATAGGCAAGACTGAAGAATGAGTTAAGTTTAGATAAGGTCACTTATTGTACTTTTGATTACATCCCACAACTTTATGAGAGGTTAAGATACGCATTGTTAAAGCATAATATCAATTTAATAGCTAAACCTCCAGCTAAATTAAAAGATTTGATTCATAGAAAAAATGCAATTCTAAATTGTAATAAAGCAGGCGTCTACATAATTCCATTTAGCACTGAATATTAAAAAAGTTCATACTATGTTGATATGACATCTCAGAAATTTAGAGAAAGGCTAAAAGGACATTTGTCGGATATCAAGTTCACTAAATCAAGTACAGTTTTGTCCAGATTATTTCAAAAAGAAAATATAAAATAAACTTCGAGAAAGCTAAAATATTTTTTCCAACATCCAACCACTATTTTTCCATGGTTCTTGAATCCATTGAGATTTTAACTAAAAATGGTAGAGTATGCAACGACGTCATTTCGTATAATGTTCCTGCGATTTGGTTTAATAGTCTTAAGTATTTCAAGAGGATCAACACCTGAAAATTCAACTTAAAAATTTCCACCCCCTCTTTTAGAGAAATAGACTGGCTTTGTTTGTACAGGCGTAACATTGTTACTTATCCATCATACGTAGTATAGGGTAAATCTTGTAATCGTTTTGAAAAACGAATTTTTTTTGACTGATTTACACGTTTCAGACACTGGAGATTCCAAAAAACATATTAAAAAAAAAAAAAAAAAATTGCCGTTCGTCTGTCTGCGTGTCTCTGTGTGTGTGTCTGTAAACGCTCTATCTCCCGAACAAATCGAGATAGAGACTTGAAAATAGGTATGTACTAGTATGTAATAATGAAAAAAAGCTTATTGAATTGTAGTAACCTCGATTATCTGGAACTATTTTTTTCGCACTCTCGAAATATTCGTTATGATAAAAGGTATATAAATTTTTTTGAAATTGTTTATTTTAAGGAGTGATTATAAAAGACAATAAAAAAAACATAAATTTTGCATAAAGAATGAAGTTGATCGGATAATGAGTTGCCGAGATATTTGTAATCATATTTTCAACATTCTTCGATTTTTCATGACCCTGTATTTCATCCAAATTTCAATTCAAAGATATATTTTAATTGGAAATGCGACGCTTAATTCGACATAATAAACCGTTAGTTAATATGATGAACATTTTTGGATTTATAAGGAAGTTTCTTTTACGCAATTCAGTAATAGAACACTTAAAGTTTATGATGTCATTAAGCCCCGATTTTATTCGAATTGCAATGCATTTTATAAGTAGTTTGCACATTTTTTATTTTCATATTTTATAGTATGAATATCCATGATGGATAAGTATTACGGTGGCCTCCAACGACTAGTTTTATTTTGTTTTTGTTTTTCTGCATATGTTTTCTCTTCCAGTCATAATCTTCTTTCCCTTGAAAATGAGCACGTTTGCATCTCGAAAGGTCTCGGAGCATATTATGTAAATCTAACATCTTTACTTATGTTTTAATATTTTATCACCTTTTAAGTAAATAAATATATGTATTTAATTATTATGTAATACATTTATCGAAAAATGAAAAATGCTGCTCCATTTAAAATCACTTCTGTAGTCATGCCTCATAATTTCATGTTTTTACGTTTAAGCATTAGCCTGTGAATATGAAAGAAAGTTTCGTCTAGTTGAGCGGCGAAAAATATTTATTGAGAACCGTGAAAAGTATCAGCATAGAAACACATCAACATATTTCAAGGGAAAGGTTTTAAAGAAAAATTAATGATATAAATATTAGACTAAATCTTACTCAAAAATTCCCCAACAGTTCATTAGAGATAAGCAGCGGGTAAACTTAAGAGATCTAAAGGGAGTTATAAAATTCTCTTCTTTGGAGATTAAAGTTTGTAAAATTAATAATAACTGGAAAATCGGGTTGCTCTGTTAATAAATAACAACGGTATTTTTAAACGTGTATGTTTTATTGTGAATTAGATATGTGAACTTTTGTAGATATTTTAAAGCAAAGTATGTATTCTTGTGATATATAAAAATATAATAACATAATAAATATACTACTTTTAATCCCATAACAGTCTTCCCCATACACCCTACGAGTAAGAAGTGTCTGCTTGCCCTGTTACTGAAACTCAAAGCTTTTGAATTCCACTAATTATGAATTGTAATCTTCGCCTTTTGCTTACGGACTAGGACTGGCGGCTATTTTTATATTAACTTGTACCCCAATTTACAAAATAGTTTCTTTGTGAGAGATTTCTTTTGAAAGTATCCTAGTATTAAGTGCATGGAACAGATTATTTTTCGAAAACTGGTGCAAGTTGAATAAAGAAATAATCTCTGAGACGACATATGTCCCAATCCCGTAATTAAAGGGTTAATTGCAGAAAATTTTGGATTAAATAAGGCGGATATTTTAGTTCGAACAAAGTGGTGTTTTGCCTATATTTTAGTTTTGCCTATGTCAAAAAATAAAAATAAAAATAAAAATAAAAATAAAAATAAAAATAAAATAAAATAAAATAAAATAAAATAAAAATAAAATAAAGTAAAATAAAAAATAAAAGAAACTGTTAAGGGGTTAAGTAAAATTTTCGAGTATTTATTTTGGCATACTTTTTTTAAAAGTATAAAAGTAAAAAGTGTTTTTTTTTAAATACACATTTTTATCAGCATTCAATGCTAATCTTGAAAATCACGCCCAATTTCATGATTATAATTCATGATTTTTCAAGAAAAAAAAAATTCAGAAAACGCGATCTAGTGAATTTATTAAAAAAATTATAATTTTTCTTCTGCTTCTGTTTTACCCAACAAACAAGAGAAACAGCATTTTTTAAACTTTTTAGGATTTCTCAATTGATTTCCCAACATATAATCATATTTTATTTAATATGAAACTATTAATTGATTAAAGCGTATTTAAAAAAATATATATTACACTCTTTAATTTTTATTTTAATTTTTCATTTTATAGTATTTAAAATACTTCACTTCCAATTAGCCTTTTTGTTTTGGCGTGATTGCTTTCTCGGATAATTAAATCCACTGTTGTTGTAACTCGTATACATTTGTTATCATAAAGAATATTTGGCGATTTATCACTTGTGGCGGGCTAACAGAAAAATACCTTAAAATTAAGTTATTAATTTATAATTAAGTTCTAAAAATCTTAAAATGTGGTATTGTCATCGAAAACACATAATTTTTGTAATTTTACCTTGTCATGAAGCCAGTTAAAAATGGATCACAAAATTCCCTCTTTACATACAAAAACTTAAATAAATGAGTGTAAAAAGAACCCGAGGAGCTGAAATATGGTATGAAAAATGGGTGTTATTATTTGAAAAAACAAACTCGATACAATTTTTCAGGCCTTTTTTTTGAAAGTATATTTTAGGAGACGTTCAGTTTGATTCAAGAAATTTTTTTATGACACAAAAATATACATTTTGCTAAAAGAAGAATAAAAAACAAAACAATGGGCGTTCAAAAAGTAAGTTACACTTGTTCCTCCACAGATGGCAGCATTGCGAAACAAGAGCGAAGCTATTGAGTACCGCGGTTTCCAACGGTAGCAATTTCATTTGGCAATCATTGCTCGAGACAAAAATGGCGCGACAGCTGGAAGCTTACTCCAACGTTGAAGTACGCGGAACAGTACTTTTTTTGTTGGCAAAACGTTTCACGAGTACGGAGACGTGGAAAGTTAAGCAAAATAATTTTTCTTGCACAACAATGCAAGACCTCACAAGGCACGCACAACACCGGGTTTGCTTCACAGTTTTGGATGGGAGGTTTGGCAGCATCCAACGTACAGTCCCGATTAGACGACTTTCACGTGTTCAAAGAATATTTGGGTGGAAGACAATTTTCCAACTATGACCAGGTTAAGACATCTGTTCTACGTTGGCTCCAGGACCAAGGAGCGATTTTCTATCGTCAGGGCATCGAACGATTAGTGCGACGTTCCGACAAATGTCTGCAGAGACTGGCTGATTATGTAGAGAAATAGTGTGGTGTATGTGTGTCATATTGTATTGTAGCGCACTTCTCAATAAAGTGTTTTTTGACTTACATTGTTCGAGTGTAACTTACTTTTTGAAAACCCCTAGTAATTAAATAGGACCTACTTTAAGTGATTGCTTATTATTATTTATTTATTTTATTTTTTCAATTAATAAGTGTCCGTTGAGTTATTCGAATGAGAGTGGTTTCGCACGACATGTTGTTTTTGTGACAACACTTTATTATTAATCAAATTCCTTTAACTTAAATTTTTGCCTGCGCTGCGCAAGTTTTGTTTGATAAGCAGTTGACGACTACACATTATTTTTTTTTATGTATCTCTGTCAAAGATCTTTTCTCGATACGATGACTATTTTAGAAAATTAATGTAGCACTGTGTATCTTAACAACACATTCAAATTTCGTGGCGATTGACAATTTATACGACAGCTTAAATAGACAAAGAAAAAAAAAAGATAAGCCAAAATACGTACCATTTCTGGAACCTGGTAAAATTTATACAACCCCCCCCCCCTTCAAAACTAGCCCTTTTCTACAAAGAAATAAAAATAAATAAATAAAATAAAATAAAAATGAAAATAGAAAAAACGGAACATCCGTTAAAAATTTATATGTGGATATTAGAGATGAGTTCGGGTTCTTTTTTCGGCGCCCGAGTCCGACCATTTGAAATCCAAGCCCGCCCGAACTCGAAATATTTTGTGTCATCAGAGCCCGAGCCCGATACCGAAAGTACGCGGTAGAAAATAGTTAATAACATTTAAAATTGTTTCAAGATTGATTTTCTTATTCAAAAATCTCTTCTTACATAGAAATAAGTATTTATCCAAAATACTTCATGACAAAGTTTCGTGATTTTCATGTGCTTGTAAATCTGTTTAAAATAGCAAATTTGTTATTTATACTTAACCATTGAATGCCTAAGGGGGGCCACTCGGCCCAGCAAAGCCAGGCCGTAGAGCGTTAGCACCTCCCCCGGGATGTTCCCCGGCACGCGGGGATTCGTTTTGGGTGATTCCAGCCACCAGCGGAAGGGAAGGCACGACGCCGAGACCGCCAGCGCACGCGCAAACGACCCAAACAACAACAAAAAAGAAAATACAAACTAGGCCAAAGGCCGGCACTGCCAGGACAAGCCTAAGCGCGACAAGGGGCAGGCAAGAAAGCTAAAAACAAAAAAAAGAAAAAGAAACTGAAAAAAGCCTGAACCGCTGGAGCCTGCACTCCTTCGCGACAGACAGCGGCAGGTGCAGTGATGAAGAACTTGTAGGTGAACAGTCCTTAACGCTCCTGCGTCATGACACACAGTTCGCGGCCAAGGCGGTCCTTGGATAATAATGATGCGCCGGAATCTGAGAAGCTCAGTTCCCACGCGACAGATGGCGCCACAAGTTGTTGCGTTGGAGAGATGAGGCCGCTTCTAAAGACTGCGAAGGGAGCACAGCAAGGTGCTCAAACACTGACAAGGTACAGCCAAAATAAGGAAAAGTCAGGAGAAGGAGGGTAGGAAGATCAATTACAGTACTGATTGGTGGTGAAGAATTTAATATGTTTAGTTAAAAATTGATAAAAGCTAGAGTTGGTTACTTAATTTGTTAAGTTCGATAAATCCATTAAGAAATTAAAAATATTTTTTAATTTTTTTAGCAAGATTGGTCTTGTTAGACTATTGGTTAGCCAAGAGGGTGGGGGAATTTCGGGAGATCTGAGATGCCAGGCAACGGTCAGTGGGCAGTCAAAATAGTAATGAGAAGGCAAGCCCCGCTGGCCACATGGACACACATTGGAGGCTGCACGTTTATAATATTTGAGGTAAGTAGGGAATGGACCATGTCCTGTGAGGAACGCTGAGGTGTGGGGGGCGAGGTTAAGCAGGTTTAGGGAGACAAAAGGGAGCAATTTGTGGGTATGTCGACCTTTATCCGAGTAATCCCAGTTGTCCTGCCACTGGGGAATGATTTTAGACTTTAAAAACCCTCTAATGTAGGATGGGGGAACAGGGAGGGAAAGAACAATATTTGTGCTTCCCGTAGCTTCTTTTGCCAATTTATCAGCTAATTCATTGCCAGCAATGCCAATGTGTGCCTTCACATGGCCCAGGGCTACTCGCCGTGCAAGGACTTTTAAAAATAGCTTTATTTGGAGTACAATGGATGTTTTGTGCGGTGAGTAAAGATTGCTTGTAGGCTGGAGAGGCTGTCTGAATATAGCCTGTAAAAATGTACTGTTGGGTTAGAGACAATCCATTCCAATGCCCGCAGAATCGCGAACAGCTCAGCCTGGAAGACAGTGTTGTTATCACCGATTCTGCAGGCCCACTTATGGGTCACGACCTCGCCTTTCATGGCACAGAATGCTGCTGCCACGCCAGTCTCCGTGCGTGACCCGTCAATGAAAATGGTCGGACAGCGGGGAGAGTAGCTGTGTTCAAAACCGTGCCTGGTTGTGTTTATCTGTAAGTGAGATGTCTCTTCTGCGGGATGTATTCTCCAACTGGGAACCTTCCTCTGTAGTTGTATTTGTGGAAAAAGTGCTGCACACGTTGGTTCATGTTCTAGGTGTGTGATCCTGTTTTTCTGGTATTCATATTGGAGTGTTATTGTTATGGGAGGAATACCTGTTATTACTGTGAGTGCGTCCGTTGAGATTGTCCTGTATCCTCGAGCAATTTGCAGCAAAAAGAGCCGTTGCATCGAGGTCAATTTGTCCTTCACGGCTTGCGTGAGGTTACCTCCCCAGACGCCCACACAGTAGAAAATTATCCGCTCCACTATTGTGTGGTACCAGATTTTTAACATTGTTGGCTTTATTCCCCAGGATTTTGACGTTAGTTTACGTGCGTTTAAGTGTAATTTTCCTACTTTAATCCTGAGGGTGTTGATATGTTCCGTCCAGCTTTGGTGTTCATCTATGGTGAGGCCAAGAAGTTTGAGGTGTGAGACATGCTCGACACTAACCCCGTTCACTCTTATGATTGGTTTACGTTCAAGTTTGCGTGGTTTGGAAAATGTGACTGCTTGTGATTTTTGGCTTGATAGCTGGAGGTTGAGGTTTGTTAGCAGTTGGCAGAATACGGGGAGGGCTTGAGCCGCCATTGCCTCCAAGTCCATGCGCCGCCTGCCCGAGAAAATAAAGCTGAAGTCATCAGCGAATGCAAAGAGAATGAAGCCTCTAGATTCTAGCTCTTTTAGAATTATGTTAGCTATGAGTAACCAAAGTATTGGGCCAAGGCAGGAGCCTTGGGGGCAGCCCTTTTCGAGCTGATGTACCGAAGTGCCTGAACCCCAATTGATCATTATGCTACGAAGGCTTAAGTAGGATGCGATGGTTCCAGCTATATTAGCCGGGCAGCGAATTTCAATTAGTTGCTGGATAATGTCCCTCCATTCTACATTATCGAAAGCACCTTTAATATCTAGTGAAACAAGTGAGGTGTAGTCTCCTTTGCTGATGGTTTCATTGCAAGTGGTAAGAATGTCATAAAGGGCCTTGTCACATGACCGACCCTCTCTGAACCCATATTGCCTATGATGCAAGATGCCATTCGTCTCCATGAAGTGCACCAGTCGTGTGACTAGTAGTTTTTCTAGCAGCTTCCCCAGAGTTGGTAGGAGACAAATAGGTCTATAGGAAGTGGGTTCTGAGGCATTCTTTCCTTTTTTCAGGAAGTAGACGGCCTCACCTTGCTTCAGTGTTTGAGGGAAGTAATTGTGATTGAGACACAGATTGGCCCATCTGGTGAACAACTTTGGGATGATTTTGAAAGTTAATTTTAAAATTTTGAAGTCCACGCAGTCTGGGCCAGGGGCTTTTTTATCATTAAATGTATGTAGAGCAGATGCTACTTCAGCTTTAGAAAAGGGTTTATCATTAGGTGTCGAAAAATTGAGGTCTGAATTGTCCCTGTTGGGATACGAGGATGGTCCGAAAAGTGCTGCTGTTAGGTGCTCCATATTCGCTTGCCTGGATGAAATGGAGGGTGGAAGCTCAAGTTTAATTTCGTCTGGTGTGAAGAAATTTCCTGTAAAAAATTTTTGTGCCGTGCCAAAAGGTTCTGATTGATTGCTGCAGAAATTCCGCCAGGCTTTGACTCTGGCTTCCTGAACACTTTTCTTGAATTTTGATGAGAGTATTTTGTACTGAGCGCCAAGGTTTTCAAAATAAGGTGTGTTTCCGTGTGTTTCTCGTAGATGTTTAATCTTTCTCCTTAGCGCTGTGAGTTTGTTTCGTTGTGTCTTAAGTTCGGTGGTCCAGAACGAGAAGACTGGAGTCCTCCGAGTATTTTTTAGTCTAAAGGATGCTCGTGCCGCCTCTTGCATGGAAGCAATAAGTTTTTTTGTGAAGGAGTTAATGTCGGTGATGTTTGTTGCATCCCTTAGGTGTTGTGCAAGGAGTGGTCTGTGTGTTTTAATGATTTGTGTAAACTTTTTAAAATTTCCTCGGGTTGTGTTGAAACGTCGTTTAGTTGTAGTCAGTGGTGTAATGTCAAAGCCGAAACGTATGTATTTATGGTCCGAGGCATTGTGGATGTCCATTACTCGCCAGTCCCTGATTTTTTGTGCCGCCTTCGGATTCGCCAGCGTATGATCTGGGAATCCTTTGTGTGTTACAATACCTGTGTTGTTCATTTTGACAAATGTGTGTGTTCTGTTATCAATGTTAACAATGGTTAAATTATGGACTGCGAGATGCTCGATGAGACTGTCTCCGCGGATGGTTTCCTGTGGGCAACCCCAAACAGTGGAGTTTGCGTTGAAGTCACCTCCGCAAATGAAGTACTGCTTATGAGTTATTAAGTGTTGCCACTCCATAAGGGTTTCATCAAAATTGAAACGCGGTGCTGCGTAGGTAGAGCCTATAATTAGTTTTCCTTCCTTCGCCATTATAGTGATGAAAACACGTCTCCTGTGAATAGGTGTGAGTATGCCAGATCCGTATTCTGGACGACCAGATGAGCGCTGTTATCTTTGGACGCGAACTTCGCCCAATTTTTCGGAAAAATTGACAGCAGCGCTCCATCATTGCCACAGTAGGCATCCTGCAGCAATGCAATGTCTATATTTTCTGATATCATGTAATTTTTTAGGCTAACATTAGCTGCCTTGCAGTGATTTAAATTAACCTGAATGATTTGATGTGGCCAAATGGTGGGGGGTCCGAAGGTGCTAGAAGAGACATATTGGTTTTCTGAAAAGGTACTTAAATAAAAGGTACTTAAATAAAGGGTTCTTGGTTAAGTTAGTAACAAACATTATGTTAGATTCAATAGAAGGGCCTACCTTGCCAGTCATGGTGATGCTCGTTGTGGCCTCCTTGATAGAGTGGGTGGTATTCATTTCTATATGAGCGATTACCATACCATTCATCGTGATGATAGGGGCTATTTGCTGGTGTTGCCTCTTGTATGGTTGGGTGCTGTGTGTTGAATTGTTGATGTCTGTTTGGTTCTTCTGGTGTTAGGTGAACTTGCGAACTGTTACCAATTTGGAAAAGCAGGTTAAGTCTTTCCCGTTCTGAACTATATTTTGAGCGGTAGGCACTGCAACCAGAATCTGATGCTTTGTGGCTTGTTGGAAAATGTGTGTTGTGTTGTGTGTTATGTTTGGTGCAGTTGTTGCATCGTGGAGCTGCTGCACATGATTCTTCATGGTGTGCTTCGCCACAGCATGCACACACAGACGTGGCCGCCTTGCAGTTCCGTTCGTGGTGGGTAAGGCCTTGACAGCGGCGACAGCGCAGGATGGTAGTATGTGGTCGGAGGCGACAGGTCTTTAGGCCGATGACGATGCCTCCATCATTTATGAGCTCTATGCCAAGTGACTTAGGCAGCAGAAGAATCAAATCTTTTGTCGCCTCGTTGTGTCTATTAGGTAACTCCTTGAGGACGATGATGTCTTCTTCAGTTATATGGTATGTTTTGCCAAGAATATTAGTGAGGGCCTCCTTCGTCAGCGCCTCTGGGACACCCAGGAGAATCATTTTATGCTTTGGAACTGCCTTCTGCAGAAAATTAAGTTTTTTGTTGAGAACTTGATTGTGCTGTAGCTCTGCTTGTAGGCGCTTTAGGTCCTCTTCTGTTTTGCAGGTAACTTCTACGTGATTTCTCCTGGGGGCCACCTTATCCACGTGTATTGGCGTTGCAATTGCCTCTTTAGATAGCATTATTTCGATTTCTTTTCCCGGTGTTATTGATGTACCTTTAATGATGAGGGTTTTGCGGTTAGAGCTTTCCAGAACAAACTTTTTGGCTGGTTGTGCGGCTGTTTGACTGTATGTTTGTGGGACTTGAGGTGTTGCTGTTTCTGTTGGTGAAATGGTGGTGCTTTCTATTGCCGCTGCTTGGTCTGCTTGATTTTGTTTTAGTGTTGATCTGACTGCTTCTATAAGTGTGACGGTGTCTGGGATCCTTTCAATTATCTTCTCATTCGTTTGGCGTGCGTGATCTAGGCTTTCTCGGAGGTGCTGGCAGCTTGCTTCATTTATTTCTAGTTGGCGTATCCTGGACTGCAGTGCCTCTTCTGTATTTTGAAGGAACTCAAATACATATCTCAGATTTCTTAGTGTTTTTTCTGTGGGGAGTTTTTTTGTAGCAATGCTGTTTTCAGCTCTTGTTACGTAGCCCTTTCCCATCGTAATAAGTTCTGCCATCGTATATGTTTCTGTTTCTGCATCAGTGTTTTCATGTATTGTGGATGCTGCTGAGCTGTGGCTGACGCTTCTAGACAGCTTTGCTCTGGTATTTCTAGTTGATGACCTGCTCTTTCGAGCTGCTGACTGAGAGCTAGAGTTTTTGTCAGAAGGAAATCTTCCGTTGCCTGGCGACATGTTAGCAAGGGAAGGAACAGGATAAGAAGCTTCTACTACGAAACGATAAACAAAAGAAAATTATACTAAGTCAAAAACTAGGTCATTGGGCACTCACGCCACTTGACTGAATAAACCCATGAATGGCTCTACAGGTCTCGCAGCATGTTTCAAAATGGAAAAGTGTAGGAACAAAAGCTTGCCGTTTGTCAAAAACTCGTGACTGCGCTGAAAATTAGACTGGAATTATTAGGTTCGACTTTAGGGTAAAGAATAATGATTGACCAGTATCAAAAAGCTTAGACTTAAGGAATTGTTGGGTGAGAAAGGGAAGAGAAAATGAAACGATTGGGGCTCGCTAAGGTGATGAAAATCAAATTGCTATTCCTTGCTATGTAACTTAAATAGTACATGTTTAAATATGGGTAGAGCAGAACTTGTTGCGATAGATGAGGAGGATTGTTGTTGATGATGATAGCTATTGGAGGGAGAGACGGGAGACTCAGGCGCCAGCCAAGGCCAGCCGCAGCGCGCCACCCCGACCGACGAGTGGTAAAGGGGAAATGCTGTGCAAAAAGCAAGAGAGAAAAGTCTTGTGGCATTTTGCGAACACAGGGGAGTCTGAGAAAGTCTAAGAACGTACTTTGAAGCAAGAGTAAATTAAAAAGTAAATAAAAACATTATTATCCTACTCAGGAGTGTAAGAAAAATGAAGAAAAATAAATAAAAATAAAACGAAAAAAAAAAAGACTTTAATACAACAAAGGAAAAAAACACACTAAAGCTTATAAATATGTGGGCAAAAAAAAAAAAAAAAAAAAAAAAAAAAACTGTAAATGGGAAATAATTGTAAAAATAAGTTTTGTTACAGTTAGATGTTAGAATTGGTTATATGGTCCGAAAATGTTAAAGTCCGCAGATAGGTATTCTAATTTGAAGAAGATAGTGAAAGAGGGAAATGGAATCTGATGAAAAACGCCCCCCCCCCCAAAAAAAAAAGAGAATTTCAGGATTGTGTAAAAAATGAAAAAATTTATTAGAAGCGCTAGAGAACATAAATTCACTTAAGTTTATATGAGAGGACAAAAAAAACGGTATATAACAGTATGAAAAAGGAATAAATTGGGAGACCTAGCCATATTTTCGTGAGAAAAAACAGTGTAAACAAATGATGAAAAATGCATATATTTAGGAAAACTAGACAAAGAAACTTAATAAAGAATTTTTATAGTTATTGAATGTGAGGAAGATTAGTTATGTATAAAAAAGTGTGTTTTGCGACAAACACATACTCACAAAAGGAAAAAAAAAAGAAAAGAAAAGAAAAAAAAAATAATCCACTAAAACTAAAATTGCTGCAGGTGTGTTGAATTTTTTTTTGGGGGGGGGCTAAAAACTTGGGGGTTACTAAAGCTAATTATGATGAAATATGAATGAATTATTTACAAGTTAGAAGCAACTAGTGAAGAGAAATGGGGTTCAGCCTTACCCCAGCACCTTGGTCCGGCACCGGCAAATGATCCCAGTGGTCCGGTGGAAGGCAATACGCCGTACTCGGGAGAAGAAAAAAGAAAGCACGAAAGAAATATTTATTGGAGTGTGAATAATATGTGTTGGGAAGTAAATTGACAAATTTTGATGAGTTTTACTGAGTATTTTTTGTAAGGTGAAAAAAAACAACAAACTTAACACTAAGTGCAGCTAAAAAGCCCCCAAAAATGCTGAAAATAAACTGTTATATAATGTGAGAATTTGCACGTAGAGATAGATGGGAAATTATTGAAAAAATAACAGTTTGGTAACAGTTAGGTGTTTGAATTGGTTACATGGTCCAAAAATGTGAAAGTCCGCAGCTAGGTATTCTAATTTGAAGAAGAAAGTGAAATAGCCGCCTGGACTGATGAAAAACGGGCCCAAAAAAAACTAAGAAAATTTCAGGAATGTGTGAAAAATGAAAAAAATATTAAACGCACTAGAAAACATAGATGCTCTTAAGTTTATACTAGATGGAACCCGTCAAAATTTGACGGCAAAAAACTTGATAGTACCATAAAAATAAAATTCATAGCTGCTTTAAAATGTTTGAAACTTTTGCAGAATAATTCAAATAAATAAAAAACCCACTTTGAATTAAAGCTAGGTTGAAGAACAGCAATTGGCTAAGTTTCACTGGCACATGCACTCGCGGAATTTCTTGCATTTGACACATTTAGCGCTGTTGTGCAAGTAAATGGTAAGTGCCCCCTTGGGGAGGGGGAAATGGCAGGATGGACCAAGGAGATGCATAACATGAATAAGCAGTCAAAGACCTTTCAAACGATATGTAACATGAGGGGTGTGTGCAAAATTTAAAAAAGTACCCCCTTGGGGGGGGGTAAAGTAGGGGATGGACACGGTACATGCATAATATGATTAAGTGGTCACAGACCTTTCCAACGATATATAACATGAGGGTTGTGTGCAAAATTTAGAAAAGTACCTCTTTGGGGGGGGGGGGGCAAAGTGGGGAGATGGACATCAGAGATATGCATATGATTAAGCAGTCACAGACCTTTCCAACGATATATGACATGAGGGTTGTCTGCAAAATTTAGAAAAGTACCCCCTTGGGGGAGGGGGAGGGCAAAGTGGGGAGATGGACATTGGAGATGCATAATATGATTAAGCAGTCACAGACCTTTCCAACAATATATGACATGAGGGGTGTCAACAAAATTTAGAAAATTGACCCCTTGGGGGGGGGCAATTGGGGAGATGGACATTAAAGATGCATAATATGATTAAGCGGTCACAGACCTTTTCAACAATATATGACATGAGGGTTGTTTGCAAAATTTAGAAAAGTACCTCCTTGGGGGAGGGGCAAAGTGGGGAGATGGACATTGGAGATATGCATATGATTAAGCAGTCACAGACCTTTCCAACGATATATGACATGAGGGTTGTCTGCAAAATTTAGAAAAGTACCCCCTTGGGGGAGAAGGGGGGGACAAATTGGGGAGATGGACATTGGAGATGCATAATATCATTAAGCGGTCACAGACCTTTCCAACAATATATGACATGAGGGGTGTCAACAAAATTTAGAAAATTGCCCCCTTGGGGGGGGGGGCAAATTGGGGAGATGGACATTGGAGATGCATATGATTAAGCGGTCACAGATCTTTCCAACAATATATGACATGAGGGGTGTCAACAAAATTTAGAAAAGTGCCCCCCTTAAAAGGGGGGAAATGGCGGGATGGACCCCGGAGATGCATAACATGAATAAGCAGTCAAAGACCTTTCCAACAATACGTAACATGAAGGGTTTGTGAAAAATTTACAAAAGTACCCCCTTGGGGGGGGGCAAAGTGGGGGATGAACACCGGAGATGCATAATATGATTAAGCGGTCACAGACCTTTTTAACGATATATAACATGAGTGGTATGTGCAAAATTTAGAAAAGTGCCCCAATTGACGGGGGGGGGATGGACCACACAGATGCATAACATGAAAAGGCAGTTGCAGGCCTTTCGAACGATATATCATATGAGTGTCAGCAAAGAAAAGTCTCCGCCCCGTGTGGGCAAAACATACTCCCCCCGCCGCCATAATTATTGATGCGGACTCATTTTTTAAATTCGTTCGCACCCCTCTTCTCCCGCAAAATGTTGTGAATTTTAAAAACTCCCCTTCCGAATTTTTTTATACCAAAAGCACTTATGTCCATCGTCTGCATGCAGAGTTTTGTGCTTACAGACGCCAGACACAACAACACACACACAGACAGACGTTTACCGACATTAATAGCAGTGTTTCCCCCAGACAGTTTGAGAAGGGTGCTGCACCCTGCCTGCCCTTTGGTTTGCAAAATAGCACCCTTCTTGCCCCTCATGAAAATAATTAGCACCCTTCTTGCCCCTCATGAAAATAATTAGCACCCTTCTTGCCCCCTCCAGCAAAATAATTAGCACCCTTCTTGGCCCCTCCAGCAAAATAATTAGCACCCTTCTTGCTCTCAGTAAAAAAAGTGCCCTTTCTCCTTTTTGCATTAAAAAATTTGGTTTCATAATAAAAACTGACTCAATGTTGTCTTAAAAAGAGTGTTTTGACTTTGAAATATCAAAAGTGGCTTTAAAAACCAAAAGAATACCTTTAAGCTTTAACAATTAAAAAAGTGCCCTTAAGATTCTGAAAAGTGCCCTCAAAAATCCAAAAAGTGCCCTTAAGAATAAAAAAAGTGCCCTTTTTCTCACCAGCAGCACCTTGCCCCTTTTTAAACCTGGGGGAAACTCTGTTAATAGTATAGATGATACTCAGTGCCTACACATTTCACCCTTTATAATTCAGCCAATGAGTTGACAGTCGTTCATTTCCAGAAACGAAACAATAATTCTTTAGGATGAATTTTGTTTGTTTGGCGTCACAAACTTTTTAGGGCACCTGCAGACTAAAAACATATAATGAATCTTCGCGGGGAAAAAAATCCTAGATTTCGTCAAATGATCACGGGAAAAACACTAATTTCATCAAAGGATCATGTAAAACGTGAATTTTGTTAAAAGGCCACAGAAAAACGTGATTTACGCAAAAGATGAGCAAATTTTGTCAAAGAATCGCAAAACAGGAAATTCCACCAAAAGATAGCGCTTTCTTGCCAAATTTCGTCTAAAAATTGCGGAATAAAATGTATTTTATCAAAAAATCGCTGGAAAACGCACATTTCATTAAAGTATCGCGAGATTACGTCATAGGATAGCTGAAAAAATTGTGAATCTCGACAAAAAAAAGATACAGAAAAAAATGCGAATTTCATTAAAGAATCACGAAAAAAAATGCGAATTTTGTTAAAGGATTGTGCAAAGAATGTGAATTTTTTGAAAGGTTCGTGTGAAAAATGAAACTGTCTTTATTAAAAACAGCACACACACAAACATCTATACAAACCTCAATACACACAAACATATTATAGGCAGGGCTTGAAATTCAATTTTTCCAAGGACGGGAGTCTCCCTACCAACATTTTTAAATGGAGGGGAGTTGTAATGTTTGGGAGGGAGAAAAAAAAATTTTAAACCCCACTATTATTTTACGTGTTATTTAAAGAATTACATTAATGCAGACATGACAAAATACCATTGAAAAAATTAAGTCAACTGAGAATGATTATGTAAAATGTTTATTTTTATTATAAAAAAGGGAAGAAAGTTAAGTTTTATATATGCAGTGTATTTTTCAAGTTCCATTAAATGTGTTAGGGACCCTTAACAATTAGGTTGTTAAATAAATTTCTGACTTTAGATTTTACTTGATTGAGATTCACCGATCGATCGTGGAAAAGACGCAAAGTTCATCGATCTGTCGTGGAAAAAACGCTAAGTTTGTCGATCAGTCGGGGGAAAAAAGCAAATTTCGTCGATCGATTGCAGAATAAACACAAAGTTCGTCGATCTGTCCCCAAGAAACGCAAGGTTCGTCGATCAGTCGCTTAAAAAACGCAATGTTCGTCTATCTGTCGCAGAAAAAACGCAAAGTTCGTTGATCTGTCGCGGAAAAAACGCAAAGTTCGTCGATCAGTTGCGGAAAAAAGCAAATTTCGTCGATCGATTGCAGAATAAATGCAAAGTTCGTCGATCAGTCAGGGAAAAAAGAAAAATTTCGTCGATCGATTGTGGAATAAACGCAAACTTCGTCGATATGTCCCCAAAAAACGCAAGGTTCGTCGATCAGTCGCTTAAAAAACACAATGTTCGTCGATCTGTCGCATTCGTTTGATGTCGTCGTTGAAAATTTATGGATTTCTATTATTAAAGTAATTTTTTCATTTTACCGTATTTATTTTATTTTTGTGTTGTATGTATTTTGCTACTTTGAATTTTTTTAAACTAACCCTTTTTTTTTTGGAGAGTGAGAGAGAGAGATTTAGTAATTTGGTGACACGAAGTTCCGCAAATTCTTAAAATCCACAAATCGTTTCCAATGTAAACAATGAAATTTACAATTAAGTTGCAAGTGCAAAATTTCAGTTTTTTAAAATTTTCATGTCATTCTGTACACATTTTAATATGTCATTCTGATCATTATACATATTTAGTTATGCATTATTAATTATTTACTTGACCTTTACTTTTAATATTTTAAATATTTCAAACTTACAGCTGAATGTAATTATTAAAACATTTGAAATACTGCATTCGAAAAATGAAATTTCAGCTTAGAAACGCGACAATTACTATTAGGTTAAAAAAATTTAAAGTAGAAAAGTACTTATGATATAAAAAGAAGAAAAAAAAATACACCAGAATTTATCTGTATTACGAAAGCGGGAGAAATGATTTTCTGTGCTATACGAAAAGATATCCAAATAACTCAATCATAAACATAGAAATAGGTATCGGTTTCTATGTTCATGTGCACTCAATCCAAACTTGAAACTTTTAAAAAGGTCATTGAATGAATGAAATTCATCTCCGCCTTTCACATCCAGAAAACTTGCTGTGTCGCCAATTATGTTTATATTTTATATATATATAAAAAAATAATAATTCAGGCACTTTTCTGTTATACGGACACCATTGTCGCCAAACATACATACATACATACATTTTGGCATAGTGTCTGTATAACAGAAAAGTACTGAAGTTCATGGTTTAAAATCACAATAAAATATCATGAAATTTATTGATTAGTTGTGGGAAAATATCGGGGAAATAATGTGTTTTTCGTGAATTTTTTGTTTTGTTAACAATGTGGTTAGAGAGCCAGGGAGAAATCCAGAAAACTTGCTGTGTCGCCAATTATGTTCATATTTTATATATATATATAAAAATAATAATTCAGGCACTTTTCCGTTATACGTACACCATTGTCGCCAAACATACATACATATATTTACATACATACATACATTTTGGCATAGTGTCCGTATAACAGAAAAGTACTGAAGTTCATGGTTTAAAATCGCAATAAAATATCATGAAATTTATTGATTAGTTGTGGGAAAATATCGGGGAAATAATGTGTTTTTGTGAAATTTTTTGTTTTGTGTTGTTGTGTTTAATTGTAAGCATTCATTATAATTTTCAGTGCATTATTAAATTGAAATTTTTGTTTAAAATATGTAAACAAAACAGTGACCAGAAACCTGCACAATTTCTAATATAGATAGATAGATAGATGCATGCATGTAGTACTTTTAATTATTTGGTAAAAATACTGTGATCGTCACTGAGAAAACCTGAATTTCTGAAAGCTGAAATTTCATTTTACGAAAACAGTATTTCAAATGTTTTAATAATTACATTCAGCTGTAAGTTTGAAATATTAAAAGTAAAGGCCAAGTAAATAATTAATAATGCATAACTAAAAGTAATTGTCGAGTGTTTAAGCTGAAATTTCATTTTACGAATACAGTATTTCAAATGTTTTAATAGTTACATTCAACTGTAAGTTTGAAATATTAAAAGTAAAGGCCAAGTAAATAATTAATAATGCATAACTAAAAGTAATTGTCGAGTGTTTAAGCTAATTTCATTTTACGAATACAGTATTTCAAATGTTTTAATAGTTACATTCAGCTGTAAGTTTGAAATATTAAAATTAAAGGCCAAGTAAATAATTAATGCATAAGTAAAAGTAATTGTCGAGTGTTTAAGCTGAAATTTCATTTTACGAATACAGTATTTCAAATGTTTTAATAGTTACATTCAGCTGTAAGTTTGAAATATTAAAAATAAAGGCCAAGTAAATAATTAATAATGCGTAACTAAATATGTATAATGATGAGATTTTTTTTTCTTGAATTATTCAGTGAAACTCGCCTTATAAATGTACGCAAATAATTCACATCAAAATCTTAAAATAACAAAGTTTTCTTTCGTGTTTAGCTATGCTTAATAACCAAAAAAGCTTGATTAATACAAAAATTTTTTGGTAAAAATACTGTGATCGTCGCTGAGAAAACCTGAATTTAATCATATCACACAGAATTACATATTAAGTTTAAAAAACTGAAATTTTACACTTGTTTACATCGGAAACGATTCGCGGAATTTCGTGCCACGAAATCTCTCTCTCTCTCTCAAAAAAAGGGGTTAGTTATAAAAAATTCAAAGTAATAAAATACATACGACTTAAAAAGAAAATAAATACGGTAAAATGAAAAAATACCTTAATAAAAGAAATCCATAAAGTTTCAACAACCGAACAACATTGGTTGTGTTCAAGAAAGAAGATCGCGCGGCGCGCGGGCGAAGGAGAGAATGGTTATGGAGTAGGTCTTATCAGAGCAAGTACTTGTAATAATTTAATTATTTCATGCTTTTATAGTTTAGAACAGGTAAAAACAACGACTACATATCTTTATCTTTCCAAAACATTGGCTCTCGTAATAGGAATACATGCCTATATTTACTCAGAAAAAATCCAAAATATTCATGAAAGTATCACGTGATCTGATTTACAGTCGAATACTGGCATCGAGCCCGATCAGCGTTCGTAACCCGCAAGATTTTCGCCCGCGCGGCGCGCGATCGACCCAGGAAAAATCTTTGGGTGGTTTGATCACGTGATTGGGCTTTTTTGTGTTGTACTTGGTTTGGTAGGTTGATTGATACAGCTGTAGCAGCATGATCGGATATCTGAAAAATTTCAACTTTTTAACATTCTAAAATGATTTTTTAAACCTTTGAACCAACATAAAAATAATAGAATACGAAAGTATGATGTATATATATATATATATATATATATATATATATATATTATAATATAATTATATATATATATATACATCATATAGTTACACAACTGCTGTCAACTTATATGTCTCTAGAACTACAGCACCTGCTAAAACTGATATATTAGTTTAGTTGATAGCAGTTACATAAATATATATATATTGTACAAAACAATGCATATAATAAAATAAAATTTAATTTTCTACAACCAGTGCACCTTTAACTAACAAGGGAGAGGACGTTCGGATCACCGAATTCCTGAAACACAGTATTGGTGGTTTCAATAAAATTAATGTAAACTAAAAAAAAAAAAAAAAAGGGGTACTTTTTGGTTAACCGGGCACCAGCGAAACAAATATAAATACACACACACACACACATATATATATACATACATATATACACAAACATATATGTAGATATATATTTCTATTTTTTTTTTCACTGGCGCCCGGCTAACCGAAAAGTACCAAAAATTGTTATGTACTTTACTGACGTTTGGGTTGTCCTACACAGATGAACCTGAAAAATATGGATACAAAGTGAATGCTCACCGTTTATTTCAGATTTTTTTTCCTATTTTTATTAATTTAAAAATGATTTATCAGTTGCTTTATATTTTTTGGGAAAAATAGAATGTTAATAAATCAAGGTCGTGATACCAATTGGTAATCTTGTAACATGTTAAAAGATTTATTTCTTTATTTGTAATAGTAAAATAAAATCTTTGTTAAAATTTGATAAAAAAGCTTTTAAACATTTTATTAAAACATATTTTTCGATAACAACCTTGTTGAAACATAATTATTAATTTCTAAAAATTTATTTTTCTTGAAATTCATTTTTTGATGTAAATTGCATTATTTTTTATATTGCAATAAACATAATAAAACACGAGAAACAAATGCTAAAATTAAAAAAAAGAGTAGAAAATAGAAAAAAAATTCAGTAGAAATAGATAAAAGATAGATTCAATAAAATTCAATATATAGTTTCAATATAGATTATAGATTCAATAGAATTCAGTAGAAAATTTATAAATATTATAACTATATTTTATTTATATTCACTACGAAACTAGACGGTAAACCACATGTATTTTACCTCTTTACAAAAATTGGTACTGATATTTCTAGTTTAAATAATGTATATCTTTTACATTTTATTTTTATAATATTTTTTACATTGTAAAATATGCTTTGCATTCTATTCGTACTAAAAATTCACTGTTGAAGTACTCATTATAAAAACCTGGAGAAATTCGTGTAAATTGACTATATTTTCATTCCTTATTTTACATTTGCTAAAAAGAAAAACAAAATAGTAATAATGTTTAAATATTAAAAGGCACTGTAATGTAAAAATTTAATCGTAAAATAGCTGAATTTGTCGTATTTAATTAAATAAGTAATTGTTATTAATATCAAATTTTACTTTTATAAAATATATTCCATAGACACCGATTAAACATTTTTAAATGAAAAAAGTAGAAAAATCAAATAGAAAATTATGGGAGTCGAACCCGCAACCTCTGGAATCAAGAGCAGTGCTCTAACCATTCGGCCACCAAATTCACATTTATTTTCAACAAAATATCATTAAAATACGCAAACTAGTCAAATGAAGGACCATGTTCATTATCATTGATTTGGATGTCCAAATCAACGATAATGAACGCAGGCCTTTCAATTTCATACACAGTAGAGACTAACTCTATATTTTAATCTCCATCGCCCGCGCGCCGCGCGATCTTCGGTTCTGAACAGCCCCCAAATGGAGTCGTAGTAATCCACATAAGCTTCTAGAGAGAGGAAAAAGCCTTCACCTCATTGGCTGAAATATCGCGTCTGAAGATAGTAAAAGCCTCTAGCTGATTAGCTGAATGCTCGCGCATGCCTATAAAAGGCATTTTTGCACGAAAAACTAAAAAGCAGGTTAGCTTTAAGTATATGGATAAGAGGGCAATAAAACAGTATATTACAGCAGGAAAAAAAAAAAAAAAAAAAAAAAGCGATATTGACGTGAGAATAAAGAAAATAAACAAATGGTGAAAAAAACATATTTTTAGGAAAGCTTGACAAAGAAAATAGTAGAAAGTAGGGGGGAGGGGGGGTAGAGAGAAACAATCTTTAATTAAGAGAACAGTTTTTGTAAATATTGTATGCGTAGAAGTACAGTTATGTGGAAATGAGTGTCAAACACAAAAAAAACGCTAAAAAAATTAAAAAGTGGCGGGTGTGATGCTTTGTGGTGGGGAGGAAAGTAATATGTTTGGAGGCTTCGAAAATCAATTTTAGTGACAATGTATGAATATATTAAAAGTTAGAAGCGTTTAAGAGTGATAAGTTGGAAAACCGCCTTGCACCGGCACCTTATGAGTCCGACGGTGGCAGCGGCAAATGGCAAATGAAAAAAAAAAAAAAAAAAAAATCCTGTAAGAATTTAAGCAGCACAAAGTAAATGGCCAACAACAGGAACATCCCCCCCCCCCCCCAAAAAAAAAAAATAAATAAATAAATAAATAAATAAATAGAAAAAATGTGAATATATGAAAAAAAAGTTGACAGCTGTGAATTTTGGCCAATAAATACCAACATCACTGAACATCACCTTTTGACATTAAGTGAAAGAAAATTTCTGCCATTGCTGAAAATTAACATTTGATATTGAGCGAAATAATTACTAACAATCCTGAAAAACATCCTGAGTTTAAAATACAAAAATATACAAAAAATGCGTTAAAAAATAGTATAATGTACTGGAGAAAGTTTATAATATTAATAGAAAATAGTAAGTAGAAAGAGTGTAAAAGAAATGCGAGTCATGTCGATGATCTCGAAAAAGGATTTAAAGTAATGCGAGTAACCTACGAGAGATGGCGCCAAACGTTTAAAAAGTGTCTAGCTGATTTTAGGATATGGGCTAGAATAGCCATAGGGAAAGAACAGGGCTTGGGGAAGGCGATAGATGGCGCTTCATGTCCAGTTGATGATCGTGGAGAGAGGTGAGGCTAAGGAAAGTTAGAAATTAAGAATTACGAGAGATAGAAGTATAATTAAATTGAAAATGAAAAATAAAATTGTTAGCTGTTCGAAAAAACGTTTGCAAATGTATACTGGATGGCATGATGATAAAGTGAGATTCTCTTAAAAAAAAGGGCGTCTTTTCATGGCCATACATTTATAATATAATGAAAAAAATTATGTATAAGTGTATTAAAAAAAAACATGTTTTTTTTTTTTTTTTTTTTTTTTTTTTTTTTTTTTTTTTTAAATGTATTAATAATACATTAGATATTAGATGTTTTTTAAAGACATGTTATAAAAAGCTATTAACAAAAGCTGGTGTGAGTAGATTTCTCTGTTACTGGAGTAAAAGATGTGTGACAAAGACAAAACTATCATTAAATTATCTAGTAATATTCAAAAACAAACGACATATTTATTTATTTTAAATATTAATATTACGTACTTTGAAAAGATTTATTTAAAATAACACTTTTATTACTGAGTAAGTTGGAAATTTTGTAAGAAAAAAAAAATTAAAATAGGTAAGAAATTTAAAACTTAGGAATTTAAAGGAAATAAGACAAATTAGAGCTTGCTGTGTTAATAAAAATGGGTCCCCCCCCCCCCCCCTGCACAAAACTAAAAAGAAAGTTTTAACAACCCCAATAATTTGAAATTTACTTTATAACTATAGCTATAATACACGTACGACATTCAGCGACTAACAAAATATCAGCCGATAACTCCGCACTACCCGGGATGTTAAAGAAAATGTTAAATTAAAAATAAAACAGTAAAGAAAAAAAAAAACATAAAAAGAACAAGATTTAAAAAAATAAAATAAAAGGAATTAAAAAAAAACCGTTATTGCGTTGAAAACTGCTAAGTATTACAATTAAAATTATTAAAGTTGGAAAAAAGTTTGGATCATAGGATGAATAAGTTTTCTGATGTAAAGTACTAGAGAAAAAAAAAGAGCTGAAAAAGTTAAAGTATGTAACCATTTCTTTCCTTAACCTACCCTCCCTATTCCCTTTACTTTTTATAAATGGTACAGTTGAAAGATATTCTATCTCATTTAAATAAATGTTAAAAAGCATATTAAGGCGCAGGAAAAAAACGTCAAATTTAAGCACAACCTACATGATAAAAAAAAAAAAAAGAAAAAAAAAAAAAAGAAACAGAAAAATTCAAAGAATTCTAACTCCCCTCGTTACAAAATAGCAGAAAGAAAGATAATTAGCGGGGGGGGGGGGGGGGGGGCGAGCGACTGAAGAGGCCACACCCCAGCCAGCAAACAGCTGTCACCCTTGCTCCCCAAAAGCAAATGAGAGCGAGGTCCCATAACCAAGCCACACTGTAACAATGCCCGTGATGCCAAACAGCCAGCCCCCCAGAAATGAACCCCGTGTCCAGGCCCTTATTACCGAATAGGCACGAGAAGCACGTGCTTCCCCTAGAAAATTTTAAAGGGGCCCAAAACTGAGAGAACAGGGGGCCCTTTTTATTGAATTAATTCCATTCCAAAAATTTATCTAATTTATTTTCAAATTGATATTTTAAAGTGTTTCATAAAAATACCTTTCATAACAAATTAATTTTTCATATAATAGCCAGCTTTCAACCACATGATTACAATTCTCCAATTTGTCCAACCAATCAAAGTCGCAAGCAGTATTATTGCCCATCCAATCAATATCGAGAAAATCCAGTGGGCAAGCAAAATGCCCACCAGGTTGTTAAGTTGGTTGCTAGGGTATGACGTCAGTTGAAACTGATTTATTGGCTTCTCGGGAAAAGTAAAAATGTCACTTATATTGTTCCTACGATCCTACGAATTTTCTTGCATGTATTACGAAACAGCTTATCAATTTTGTTGCAGTGAATTGACCTTGCGATTTGCGAGTAGAGTTTCATAAAGCGGCAATGAAATCTCTCAACTTTTAGACGTGTAAAATATTATTTGTGTTCGACGCCGCTCGCTCACGTGCTGAGTTTAACATATACGGTGCATGCATATTTTATTTATTGCTTTATAGTTAAAATTTTGCAGATTCTTCTTATATTTAATTTAATTATTTATTCAGCATGGCTAAAACTAAGCCTCAAGTACCGTCAGAAAGCAATAAACGAAAAAGGAACTTAGCTAATAACTATAAGAAGTTATTTAGAATGTTTCTGTATCAGATTGTGGATATTTATTGTATCTTATTTCTATCCCAGATATGTATTAAATTTTTCTATAAATTAGTTATAAAAAAAATTCTGCAATTATTGAATTCCACCTCTTAATATTTTTAAGTTCATTTAAAAATTGGAAAAAAAGATGAAATGCACTGAAAGAAACCTGCAAAAATGTGTCTTAAATCTCATTTTGTCTTAAATGTTTACAATAATAATTAGATCCATGCTGTTGTATTAGCTTCGAGCAGCAGATTCAAGAATTAAAGAAGTAAATATTTAAAGATTACAATGTATCAAAAAATACTTTATCATTAATCAGTGAAAATTTAAGTTTATTTTTTCCTTTAATATTTCTTATTGTTTCATAATATTTTATTTAATTTCTTAAAATTATTTAAGAAAACTAATGACTTAGTTTTTAACTGTTTAGTTTTGATCTAATGGCATGAATAATTCTTGCTAGAACGTATTTTTTCAAAACAGCTCATTGCAGATGATTCAAAAAGATTTTGCTTAAATGTATAAGAAAAAACTTTATCATTTATTTCATTAATGTAGGAGGAATGATTTATTTTTTTGATTTAAAAAAAATGTCAGTGACCATCCTCATATTCAAAGTGAAAATGTTTATAATTATTGTTTAAGTTTTCCAAATATTCTACTTATTTTTAAGTGCGAATTTTCTATTTTAATGAATAATTTTATGAACATAGCTAATAACTATAAAAAGTTATTTTGAATATTTCTGTATCAGATAGTGGATATTTATTGTATCCTATTTCTATCTCAGAGATGTATTAAATTTCTCTATAAATTAGTTATAAAAAGTTTCTGCAATTATTGAATTCCACCATTTAATTTTTTAAAGTTCATTTAAAAATTTGAAAAAATGTGAAATGCACTGAAAGAAACCTGCAGAAATTTGTCTTAAATCTCATTTTTTCTTAAATGTTTACTACAATAAATAGATCCATGCTGTTGTATGAATTTGTCTCTTCACAAAAATCTATTTTATTAAAAAAATGTGTTTCTGAGGTTAATATGAGAGGGAAAAAAAAACAAAACAAATAACGAAGACTAGAATTAATTGTGCCTGTTGTTAAGTTTCCAATATAATGTATGTTTAATGTACAAAATTAGCTTTATAATATGTTTCTGTTCTGAAAAAATAGCGAAATGAATTATATCCCTCCCCTTCTACTGTTCCTTGTACAAGTAAAAAAAAAAAAATGTGATAGTCATCTGGTAAAATTTCTAGTTGCTGGTGAAATACATATGTGCCACCCCCTTTCCTTACACATACAAAATATTTAATCATACATAAAAAAAAACATTGATTATAGAAGAATAATTACTATTATAGTAATGATATATCATGAATTGCTTTAACACTTCCACTCGGTAAGTGAATTAATTTAAAAAAGTAATATAAACACATTTCGCCAGTTGATATATTTTAGCCAAGTGATTGCATTTGTCGAATCCTTGTTCTACAAAAATATCCTACTTGTTTCTGTTTTGATGTTTCCTATGATGTGCATGTGTTAAAATGCTAATTGGTTGCCTAATTTTGACTAAAAATAATGTGATCAGAATCTTGATAATTATTTAAATTCATTTTGTGCAAATAATTAAAAAAAAAAAAAAAGTCGGGAATACAAGTAAAAAGTAAATTATTATTTTAGATTATTTTACGTATTGGATTTGAATATTATTGATTTTGGCTGGTATGCACAACGTAAAATATAAATAATTTAAACTATTACCAAAATTGAAAGAAGCATTTTAAAATATTGATATTTTATGTTGTGCATGCATGCTGAATTCAACCTTTTTATCCAACTTACATTATTCTGCTAATACTATGCAAAGTCATTTGTCATATTTTTCTTGATCCATTTTTTGTATATAGGAGAACGTAAAAAAAGCTGTTTAATGAAATGGTACTTTTCGGTTAGCCAAGCGCCAGTGAAATACACACACACATACATATATATATATATATATATATATATATATATATATATTTCACTGGTGCCTGGCTAGCCGAAAAGTACCAGTGAAATATATGTGAACTGAGCCACTATTTGTAGCATTGTTGAGTTTGCGGGTATGTCGAATTTAGAAAACTCTTCTAGAATGAAATGTGGGGGGGGGGCCCTGAAATGACACTGTGCTTCCCATAGCTTCAGAGGTTAATCGGGCCCTGCCCGTGTCCTCCAAGAATATATATCCTAATACATACTCTCAGAGGCCAAAATTTAGAACAAGACATGCTGAACTATGTGGCTTGGTTAGCAACAGAAGTCTAATAAAAAACTTAATAACAATTAAAATTTTTAAGTTATCGCAACAAGGCTTTTTCTATGAGCTTGCTAATATTAAGAGGTAACTTTTTATTACATTGTTTAAGCAAATTACAATTAAAACACAATAAGACAAAAAAAAAAAAAAATTAAGATGGAAGCAGTCACTGGTTGACAAACAGCAGGCTAGGCTAGAGCAAATTAAGTAATATGTACATAAAACAATTAATAATTAACGTAGAAACATGCTGTTTACCTATTTTTGTAGCTGAGACATTCATGTATCCATTTCCATCAAGGGCGCCCGGCCCGCTGACCTTTGGAGGGGCTTTAGCCAGACATTTGTAGGAGCACAACACAATAACGTCCTTCCCCTCCGCGTACACCACACAAGTTCTCATACTTAACCATTGGTAGAAATCTTCCAACAATCATAATTCTTGTTCTTTTAAAATATCATTGTACAAGTATTGCAGAAACACATGACTTTTGTAACCGCGGTAACTCTGAAAATGAACATCAAACAGCAAGCGAGGATAGGCAAAGGATATTCCATGGATTCTGTCCAATGGCGCCAACTGTTGAAAAATATTGGGTGGACTCAAAATTATTTAGTTTGGTATATATTATTATTTTGGTAAAATCAGATTTTTTTCTTTCTTTGGAGCAGTGTTGAATTCAGGGGGTGGCCCGGGAGGGACATTCCACCCCCGGAGCATTGATATGTCCTCCGGAAGATTTGAGATTTCATGCTTTTAATGGTTAAAAAGTGCTATCCCCCCCCCCCCCCCCCGGAACTGTACAATGTGCCCCTCGAAGCTACAGAAATCACTCCCGGAGAAAAGTGTTTGAATTCAACACTGCAGGATTGGCGCGTGTAGAAAGATAATAACTCTAAATCAACTAATCGTATTTTTAAAGTATAAAGTTATAATTTTATTAAATCTATTTTTTTAAATCTTCCTTATGAAGACTCTAATATTTACCCTAATATAACTATGCCACGAATATGATTACAAATTAAAAGCGCAAAAATCTAAAAATCAAGCAGTCAGGATCTTAAAACAGATGGTCATTGATTCATACTCACAAATAAATGGTAAAATAATTATATACATCATTAAATAAATAAATACATAAAATTAATGAAACAAATAATGAAATAGAACAGTGGAAATTTCGCACGATGGGATAGCAAATTATTGGGTAGGTTCGCGCTCCATGGGCCCATATAACTTGGCTCCACTGATTCTGTCTGTTACTAACATTGGTCGTGCCAAGGCTTCAGAATAAGATATTTCTCCTTATAGCCCATCAATAACAAATTAATTCCCTTTGAAATTAATTTTTAATTCATGTTTCTCAAATAGCGAGTTTTTTTTTACTTTATTTATTTTTTAATAAATACAATTTTTGATTTGAGCCTCTGCCTGAAAAGTGGTATAAAAATCGAATTCGAGACCGTATTAGGCCCAGGGTGTGGGCTGAGCCCGTCTCGTATCTAGATGATTATGTGTGTCCAAAACTTAGGGTTAGGGGTGGATTTGTATGATTTCATTAAAATATATATTAATAGAAGAGAATTGGGTAACTTACTTTATTTGATGACATTTAATAAAAATAATTATTAAATTTACTTAAGTCTCGTAAATAATTTACAATGATATATGAATGATGTAAAAGTAACATTGACAGCAGCCAGATTCAGCCAGATTTTCTAATTACGATCTTTCAAATACCTTGATCTCCTATATATATATATTGAGACCCTTGAGACCTCTTTTCTTTGCTACTCTTCTCTAATGACCTGTTAGAGACTTTTTGAAGAAGATTTACCCTAAGCTTTACTTCTTTAATTCGTCTTTTAAAACTTCCGTGGAGAGACTGCAACTTTTAATTCTTTGCCGATACTTTTAATGTGACGGTGGTAAGAGTGTGATATAGAATTTTTATTATCTCATTTTGTAATATGCAGTATGTTCACCGGAATTTCTCTAAAAATGAGATAGTAAAAAAAGTTATATTTAAGTATTATTTATCAATAATGAAATGTTACTAATCTTCATGTTAGGTTTATTTCTTTAGAAATCGATCTATTGCATTTACTTTGTTTATATCCGGGCTTACTAAAATGGACTGACTGATTTTAAAATTCAATAATTTCCAAACGGTGACAGATATTTAAAATATTCTTGCAGGAGAGTAATGTATGAAGTCAGGAGTTTTTTCACTGCGATTCTGATTTTAGTTTGAATTATCAGCAATAGATAGCGCTGCAAACAATTACATCCAATCGAGACAAAAACAGAAATTATCCAGAATTGATGTGAAGGAAGGAGGTTCAATACATGGAGTGGGTCGCATTCACCAATAAAATCTTATTCAGAATCGGATCCTAAGAACAAGATTGTATTAGCGAATGAGACGCCACTCTATGTATTGAACCTCCTTCCTTTGCATCAATGCTGGGAGATTTCAGCTTTGACCTGGATTGCACTCATATCGATCGCAGCGCCATCTATTGCTGGTTATATGAACTAAAATCAGGAACCGCAGTAAAGAAACTCCTGACATCTTACAATACACTCCTGCAACAATTTTTTAAATATCTGTCACCGTTTAGAAGTTATTGAATTTTAAAATCAGTCAGTTCATTTTAGGACACCCGGTATATATACATCTATCTATATATAATGCAAAACTTTTCATCACGACAACGTCCAAAATACTGAACCAATTCGAACCTAATTGAGACAATGCATTGATCTTGAAAATATCTTGGATGAGTTCGTTAATCAAGTATGCAGCTTTTATAGTACATTTACAGGGACACACCAAAGGATTCCATCATTATGGATTTCACATTATGGTCCATGGGAAAATTCTTTGCAGTGCATTTTAACGATGTTACATTATACAAGTCCTTTCGGCGAAGAGTAGACAATTTTTTTTATAACGTAAAACATCTTTGATGATTTCATTAATCAAGGAGATTCGGTAATTCGTTCAAAAATATCGGTCCTTTGAAAAACCGAATAGCATTACGGTTAATTGAACTATATTTTCAGTTCATTATTACTACATGTTAAAATTCTTCGATATTTTATTTTGGGAGACATATTTGATGGCATTCATCGAATGGTTTGGGTTTGTATTTCATTTAAGCGTCGGAAATATACTATAACGTATGGTGGATTTTTAAACTATAATTCCAACAAATTTTGAACCTTATTTATACAAATTATTTTATTGCCATTCATTTCTATTTAGTGAGCAAAATTTAAGATTTCCCTATAAATTATCTTTCTAGTCAAAATAGCGTACTTAGAAAGTATATACCAATTTGTTTAATTTATTTATTAAGGCTGTTGATCAGTCAACTCCCCAATTACCCTCGCTAATGTTGAACCTACAGCTATTGATGTTGATCCCGTTACGGTTATTAATCCATTCAATAGACTGTTAACTTTAATTTGTGTTCAGTAGCCATGTGTAACAGAAGAAAGTAAATGGCTACCAATTCAATTCCATAATTTAATAACTAAATTAAATTAACATCACAAACATATAGAAAAATTGAGATGAAACAAGTGCGTACTACATCGTACGAGTTCGTAGAACGAGTGATTACCAAATCGGTTCACATCAGTGCAAGCAACATAGTTGCAGTTGCCGTTAAAGTTAATAACAGTTAATCTTTCTTTAGCTGCACCATGGAGTTAGTAGTGTAGGTAAAGGCACTGCAAACCTATGAGCATAGAATGTATTCGTATATTTAAGATATCTTATCAGGAAATTAATATTTTTAATTTCTTTCCTCTTCTCCGTCTCTCTCTCTCTTTTTTTTTTTAAGTTGTTAAAATATTCCTAAAACATATGTTTAATTTATTATTTTATGTGTTAAAAATTGACGAGCTGTGAGTAAGATTTTAAAACTTCTACTAAAATTAAGCATATATTTTAGAAATATTTTGACAACTAAGAAGAACATTCCTTAAGAAGAGTACACAGAAAAAAAGTTAAAAATATTAATTTTCTGGGGAGATATTTTAAATATACGAATGCATTCCATGCCCATAGGTTTAACATTAGTGAGGGGAACTGGGGAGCTGACCGATAGCCCGACTTAAGGCTGTTCTCAAATCCAAACTGGCTACATATTTTTTAATTTATTTTTGTTCGGAAACGCATGCAATTGTCAGATGTTCTTATTCAGAAACTTTGAATTCGAAGCTGACCGATAGCCCGACTTAAGGCTGTTCTCAAATCCAAACTGGCTACATACTTTTTAATTTATTTTTGTTCGGAAACGCATGAAATTGTCAGATGTTCTTATTCAGAAACTTTGAATTCGAAGCTGACCGATAGCCCGACTTAAGGCTGTTCTCAAATCCAAACTGTACATATTTTTTAATTTATTTTTGTTCGGAAACGCATGAAATTGTCAGATGTTCTTATTCAGAAACTTTGAATTCGAAAGACGTTTTCAATTTTTAGTAAAGGCAGAATATCTTTCAGAAAATAATGTCAAAATCACCGTTTTGAACCGAATTTCCGACGCCGCAGCACGGGAAAGGGGGAGAAAAACGTGTCGTCACGTGACACGAATCACTTATAACTCGATAAGTAATTTATTTATCAAATGGAATTTGAAAAAAAAATTATTAAAAAAAATGGAAAATTTATTTCGATTCCAAATCACTTCAATAGTTGGGCCTGCTAATTTTATGTCTTTGCGTTTAAAAATGAATAAGTAAATGTGTTAGAAAGTATCGCGTTGTTAAGCAGGTCAGTTGAGTAATCTTAAGTACTAGCATCCGTCAGGCCGAAATGTCGGACCACTGATTAGCATAAACGTAAGAGATAATATTTACAAAAAAATTATGTTTACTGTATAATAGTATAAAAGTAAGTTTGCAATAACAGGTGTTAGATCTTCATTTTCAAGTGTTTATTCAGTCGTTAGTTGCCTCAGTTAATGCTCAAATGCTAATCTATCTGTAAGTATGACTTTTAAACTATGATTTCAACAAATTTTTTTGAGTCTTTTTGATGTAACTATCTCATGACAATTCAATTGCATTTAATAAGCTAAATTTAAGATTTCCCTACAAATTACCTTTCTTGCCAAAATAGCGAAGCAATTTGTTTAATTTGTTTTAAATATGATGTATGTACCTTAAAACAAATAAAGAAAAGAAATCAACCTGCTCTTGAGGCTGAACTAGAAGGACTTGTTTAAAAATTCGTTGAAATACTGAAAATATATCATAGACAGTATTATCAGTCAAAAAAATTATCATAACTGTTTTCTGATTGAGTCGATTGATTATCAACACTTACAAATTTCATGCTAGATTGAACAAAACTTGGTGTTGTAGCAACTGCTTCCATAAAATGGTGGACAATTTTACCATGATTGTGTACTTAACATGAACCAATAATGGAATACTGAATCTTAATTTTGTGTTTGGTTGAATTATAGATTTCTGTAGGGGAAGTCATAAAATGACAAGAGTTCTCCCTTGTAAACAAGGGCTAATCATACGGGAACACATTTCGAACATCCTTTCCAATGTCTTAATGTTCTAAAGCAGCACATTGAGAAGGCACAGAGCTAATCCTTCTGATTGTTTGTTGATAAGCTCCATTTTTTGGTAAAAATTGAAATCATTTCCGAAGTTGAACGAAGAAGATTTTTGGAAAATTAAGAAAAACGATATTGTAATTCATGTAATTACTTCACATCACAAACTATTTTTTTTTACCACTGACCAGGTCCCTATCTGCTGGGCAGATACCTAGCTGAACGGGTTTTATTCTGGCTGTGGGACGAAATTTGTTTGATCATCGAATAGCGGTGAACCATGTGACAAGCACCGTGGTCATCATGGTTGCAGCATTTCTTGGTTAGAATCTTTGCTTTCATGCGTAATCCGGTTCCTAATTGCTAATTATCGTTGTTGATTTGCCACTGCACAGTACAGCGAATTACATCGTTGTATTATTTGAACATAAAATGGATGTTTTTTGGGGTCGAAGTGCGGTACAGACTTGTTCCAGAAAGAAACGTGGTCCCGCCTTTCTACCGTATCCCACCGGGTAAAATATGGCTCCGTATTCTTTAGGCTGTCCCACTGGAGAGAGTCCGGTAGCTCATGAAGCTTTCGCTTTAAAACACCTAATAAAAAGGCATACTCGTAAAAAAGGAGAGTGTGGAGACCTCAATCTTACACAAACTCGCGCAAACCGACCGGGTCATGATTGAATGGAACTAGAATTTTTTAACAGTGTAAAGTTACTTGGAATAATTAAAAAGAAGTACCAAACTGTTAACACTGAGTCCCGGGACATCTTATTACAATTAATATCTATTGGCTGCCGGAGCAATATAGTTGGAACCACCAGCTCTTACTTAAGCTGTAGGAGTATTCTAATCAATTGGGGACCAGACTCTTCAATTCATCCCCTGCAAAACGGTTGACCCCAAGGCTCTTGTCTGGGTCCATACCTCTGGCTCTTAATTGCTAATAACTTTCTTACAGAACTAGAAAATTTAGGTTTTATTCTCTTCGCCATTGCTGATGATTTCAACTTTATCTTCTCGGGCCGCGGGCGTCTGGACATCGAACTGGCAGCAGGCCGAGCTTTCGCCGCATTCTGTCAGCAGTTGACTCGCCTGCACCTCCAGCTCTCCACAAGCAAAACCCAATCTCTAACTTTTGCCAAACCAAGCAAACTTAAGCGTAAACCTGTGATAAGAGTCAATGGAGTGATCGTTCAACATGTGCCACACTTAAAACTTTTAGGAATAGTAATTGATGATCACCGGAGCTGGACGGAACACATAAACTTTCTAAAAAACTAAATTAATCAAACTACATCACAACTCAAAAACATGAGGAGTAAAGCCTAAATTACTACAAAAATGGTATCACACAATACTAGAAAGGATTATCTTCTACTGTGTGGGCATCTGAGGAGGAAAACTCACCAAATTGATAAAACAAAAGTTGAGCTCTATCCAACAGATTTTCTTGTTCCAAATGGCTCGAAGCTACAAAACCATCTCCATAGATGTACTCACAGTACTAATGCGTATCCCTACCATATCAATAACACTTGATTATGAATAAAAAAAATAGGATCCTCCATCTAGAACACACACCCATAAGCACACAACATTTCCCACAACAGACATACAAAGTTCCGCCGAACAAATGTGTTTCGTTCCCATCCCAAGCTCCTCCGTCAACTGGCAGAAATCTATTACTTTTTAATGGATCTCCCAATTCTTACCTCCTGTGATCTAGTGGCATGCCTGCAGTCTCCAGTAAACCACTTCTTAAATAGTTCTCGTGGAAGCGCTGCTCCTACGTATTTTTTCTGCTCCAATCTTCTTTCTAGGACTGTTTTTCGAACAAATCTATGTCATTGAATAGCTCAAAAAACACAGCTTTCCCCGTCCGCTGCCTGTCGTGTGGGTGTTATGTGCTCCAGCGGATGGGATTTGTTATGTGAATCTGCTTCATTTTCTGCCTATACTCTGTCCCTTGTCGCGTGGAGGTCACTGACCTGGCATGGTCGGCCACTTGGCCTAGTATGTATAAGCTGTAGGTATGCTTTACATCTCGCCCGCTGTCGCGTTGCCGGCGGGTTCAGCTCCAGCTGAATTTATGATTAAAATAAAAACTTTAATAAAGTTACCGGGAGGGGCATCTATGCTCTACAGAAATGAAAATAGAATATATTTTGTTTTTGTAATTTGTATATTATAGTTCACATACTGATCACATTTTTGTACTCATACTGTTCCTATTTCACCTTACTGTTTGAACCATGCAAAATTACTAGTTGTGTTATGATTAAGTATTCTTTTCATAAATTTTCTAATTACTTTCTTTTATACTTTTTCTTATATCATTTTTTTTAAATATTAAGAAATGTTGTGATCTCAACCAGTATTGTAAAAACTAACTTTGTACTTATTTTATTTTAATCTCTAATGGAATATTCAACATCTGTATTCTAAAATACACTGTTAAAAAATCTGTGCTAGGTTGACCATCTTCTGGTGCTGAAGTAGCTGGAACCATAAGATGGTGAAATCTCGCACCAAGATTTGGAGCGATGGTTCAACAGGAGCTCCAAATGTTGGTGCGAGATTTCACCATCTTATGGTTGCAGCTACTGCAGCACCAAAAGATGGTTCAACCTCGCACAAAATTTTTAACAGTGTATGAATTTTCAATAAACATTTCCCATGGAGAAAAGTTCCTTTGCTTAACTCTGAGCAGTCCCTTTTAGGCAGTGAAATAACACTGAATCCAGGATACAGGTATAGTTGATAATAACGAAATATTTCTTTACTAGCCTTTTAGATTTAAAAATATCAATGTTGGGAACATTTAATTTTTTTACTCTTAACGCAACCTTTTATACGCCGTAATTAGAATTTATTACTGCATAAAGACTAACCCTTAAAAATATTTTAAGAAAATGTTTTTATATCTGAACTATTTTAGGAAGCTTGTTTTAATCTGCCTGAAATCTTAGTTTTGATTTTTTCAGTTTAAGAAAGTAAAGCCTAAAAAATTTAATATTTCATTTCACAAAAAAAGATAGATAGTAATAAAAAGTTTCATAACATCAAAAAATATCTTTAGAGTATTAAAAAAAAGTACAGAATTTTAAAAAGTGTCTCAGAAAACTTCTGAAACTGATCATAAACTGCAAAAAGGTTGAAAAAGACAAAAAATGCTAAAACTGAAATCGAAAATGTCCCCAAATACGATTTTTGGTTATGTGCTCCCTCAGAAGATTCCATACACTTTGAACTTTTTTTTTATATTTTAGTATTTTATTAAAACCATAATAATATTACCATATAATATTAAAATGCTTTATATAAAAAGTAATTTAATAAAAAAAGGTAAAATTAAAAAAAAATAAAAGAAAATAATAAAATTTTAAATCCCCACATTTACAGCTTTGAACATTTTGCAACATTTATCTCCATACTTTTCTTATAAGTGTGCTCTATAATTGTAACAGATTTTCAAAAAGTTAATTTTAAAAAGAAAAAAATTGGCATGGCATATGTAAAAATACAGAAAAAAGACTATTTACTTTACTTTTTATTTTAAAAATAAATAATTTATATTACTACAAATCAATCCTTAATTTTATAATGTGAATCATAATGAACTTACATAAAAAAGCAAAACTGAGAAATATATATTGAAAATTTTAGCATTTTGAACATACTGATATATTGAAAAAAGACAATCTAAGAGAAATGAATATAAAGATTGTAACTATGAATCATTTAAAACGGAAATGGCATATTTCTTTTCGCATATTTATAATTATGGGATCGTTACGTGACTTCACCAGAATATAATACACATATATAAATGCAATTTATGCAAAAAAATTTGAACACCGATATTTTCGCCATTTCTCACCAAATACGATGTACTTAGTAACCTAATTTTGACATCATATGTAGATTCTTCGGCAAATTTTATCTTTGGATACCAAATGGTAAGTCATTCGAGGAAGAATATAAGGAATTATGTAGATGTGAAGATCTGAACTCCTACCGCCAAATTCATTTTCAATAATGGCAAAATAAATTGTAATGCGGATAGTTTTTTAGACAGAACAGGCAAAATACTTGGTGGAATGAACTGAAATTTTGAATTCGCATATTTGAAGCTTCTAGTAATCGATTTTTGTTAAATTTTTTATAGATCATAATGCATATTTGTTTTCGAAAATTAATTTCATAATTTATAATTATGAAATTAATATTAAAGTTTTTAGCTCACAGGCTATCAAAGCCTGTGAGAAAAGCTTATGTGCCCGCCGGTTCTGTATGTATGTATGTATGTATGTACGTAACGCGATAACTCTTGATAGAACTAACCGTTTTACTTTAAATTTTGTTTATATGTTCCTTGTGATAAGGCGCTTCCCTGATTAGTTTTGGAGGTTCATTGGTTAAGCATAAAGGGGGGAAACGGGGGACTAACCCCCCATAATTTAGATAAATGGGTTTTTCATGCAGAATTATCCTATTTTCTTCAAATTTTGTATATAGGTTCATTGTGATAATGCGCTTCTCTGAATAGTTTTGGGGGTTCATTGGTTAAGTATAAAGGGGGAAAGGGGGATAATCCTCCCTTAATTTAGATAAATGGGTTTTTCATGCAGAACTATCTGATTTTCTTCAAATTTTGTATATAGGTTCATTGTGATAATGCACTTCTCTGAATAGTTTTGGGGGTTCATTGGTTAAGTATAAAGGGGGAAAGGGGGGCTAATACCCCCTTAATTTAGATAAATGGGTTTTTCATGCAGAATTATCCGATTTTCTTCAAATTTTGTATATATATTCATTGTATTTAGAGACTTCCCTGATTAGTTTAAGGGGTTCATTAGTTAACTATGAGGGGGTAACGGGGGGATGACCCTCCCTTAATATATTGTCGATTTCTTTATTTTTCGAGGGGCATATTTCAAATTCTTTGAAATAAGAGTATAATATACAATTAGTGTGAATAGCCTGTGAGCTCAATGCCCTCAGTTTAACTGGGCAGTTTTCTTTTTTTTATTGTAACCTGTAAAACGTTTAACAGATATCGATTTCTGAAAGCTGCATGTGGCAGTTCAAATATGCCTAAACGTCTTCTCCGAATGACCTACCATTTGGTGTCCAAAGGCAAAATTTACCGAAGAATCCAAATAAAATGCCAAAATAGGTTTTCGTATTAAAAATTTCAAGATTAGGGGAGAGTAGTGTAAAAACGGATGCCTAACGTTTTTCTTTGCTAACAAAAGTCCAGAAGGGCGGAAAAATCTGAACCTCCCAAACATCGTTGGACATCTTTGTATTTGGGGACATCTAGGCTATTGAAACACCATACCTGTTGCCACAGGAAAATTATCCTGTACTTTGGAATATGCATTTTCTAGGACCATTTGAAAAAGTTTCGAGCGTTGGTGGTAGGTTATAATGGGGTACTAATTAGAAATTAAGTTTTTGTACTTGCATTGGCAAAAAGTTTTATTATAATAAATTTTGAATCAAACATTACAACATATATATATAAATTTAAGGGTCAGTAACGTTTTCTTCCAAGTTTTTTTAATGTTTCTTTCTCGGTAACCATGTCACAAAAATCTCAAACGAAAACATCGGAGTGCCCCTATTTTCTGCACTCCCCGTGTAAGAGTGGGCTTTGCAGACTGAAAATTGTATCCACTCTTCACCACCTGTTGAGTGAAGAAACAATTCATTGCAGAATAGGGAAGTGTCACTTAGGTCGCCATTTTCTCCAACAGAACTTTCCTCCTCTTCCTGTTGACGAGTTTTCTTTTTTTGGTTTTCTTCTGAACTTCCTCGGCGGTGCTCTCTCCATTTTCCTGTTGAAGTGATGTAATGTTTTTGTCTTTATCTGTTTTCTTTGTTGGGACATCGAAAAATTTACGTTTGTTTGATTGTTTCTTTTTCCTGGCAGCTTTTTCTAGTTCCAGTTCCGTCTTGTATGATGAGGATATAATAATTGCGCTCTTTCATCTTCTCTTGCTTTCCTTCGTTTTAGCTTTCTCTTCTCTACCGGGTAGTAACCGGTTTTTTCTACACATAGGTAAAAGGTTTTCCATCAACAGAAGGTAAAAATGAAGATGGCCGTTCTCCTGGAAAGCTGGACGTACACACTTCTACTTGGCATCAAATAATATTGTAAAAGCATATATATAGAAAACAGTGGTTTATTACTGTGAAAAATCGAAACTTTTGAGGTGAATTTCTTTCCATCAGCACGGAACGGACACAGGGATTAACCCTCTGAGCGTCTAAGGGCTTTTTGCATTTTCATAAAAATGTTCGTAAAACTGATGGTAATTTAAATTTTCCATCCCTGTTTGTTTCTAAAAGAAGGTGTAAATCCAATCAAATAACCAATTTTGTTTTTTCTCTGCAACAATTTCGTGAATAATGGTGTTCAAATGTTCGCTAGGTTTTTTTTTCCTTCTTTGTGGGGGGGGGGGGGGGAAGGGGGGAACCTTCGTAGGAACTTTCCTACGAGAGCGGCAACAGACGCACCATCGCATTTTGTGTTGTGGTTATAACGGTGTTATTTTGAGCATCATTCGTCGTAGAAAAATAAAAGAGAGATGATTATCGATTGGAAATAATGTTTATTTATTACTATATTTTAATATTGTTTATTTTCTATATAAAAAAAATGAACTAATGTTTTTTGAAATACCTCCCAAATTTGATATGTTTAAAAATCTATATCATTCAATTAGCCTAAATATAAATACGTATAAATTTTCGTGGTATTTTTATGATCAGTTTTAGAGTTAAATAACTTTGTTCGTAGTTAAGAGTTTGTTCTTTGTTAAATTACTCTGTCTTATATCAAGCCAATTTCGGGGTTGCTCTATAAATTGAAGTCTAGTACTTTTATCAAGTACTAGCTGTTACCCGTGACTTCGTTCACGCAAGATTTAAAAGTTAATCTATGCATTAAACAAAAGTTTTACTCCATACACTTAAAAATATGTATAATCAATCGACATTTTATAACAATTTATAGCTGACAACACTTATTATTTCGAAAACAAACTGCAGTTTGTTTTGCAACTATTAAAAATGAATTTAACATTAGGAGTCTGAAACTTTACATCTATATAATTCTTAAACTTCTTCGCCGAAAGACTTCCCACTTGGTAGCCGAAGGTAAAATTTACCGAAGAATCCGAATATGATGTCAAAATTAGATGTTAGTATTAAAGATTTTAAAATTTGTCTCTGTTTCAATACGGAAATGACCTCCTAATTTTTTTTTTCATACAAAATTATAGAAGCCGCAATTTCTAGTCGAATGGTACTTCTCGCGTCTCTCTATGATAATTTGGTGATAAATAGTATAGATGTTTCCGTATTTTTTGAAGAACTTGTTTTTCCAACATTAGTTTTAATCAAATAATCCAATATCACGACATAATATCGAGTGTATTTAACTCAAAGAAAAAAAAGAAATTGAAAACGTTGAATGCTATTATTTTTCAATTTTCAACAATTTACCTTTCGATGATTATAATTGTGTGTAATGAAAAAAAAAAATTTAAAGTGGTAAACAAACAAAAAAATATATAAAGCCAGTCGGTTAAATAAGAAAAATAATATTTCCCTGTTGCAAGTACATTGTTAAAAAAATACACAAAAAATTATATTATTGTTTTCGTTATCATTACTTGCACAGTGACTTAAGTATACACCTATTGTTTGTTATTATCCACATAAGACTGAAACTGAATGTAATTATCTACAGTTCATTATAAAAAAAAAGTTTATTCAAGTGCTTTTTAATTTTTTCTCTCTTTTATTTTGAGTCTATTGATATTGAGAGTACTTATATTTTTTCGCCTCAAGTGAAAACACGAGTACTCTTTACAATACTTATGTATTTTTTTCATTCTAAACTGAAGTTTTTAATTTCGGAAAACGTATTAATAAGCCAGTTTATTTATTTATTTTGTATCTAGTTTGATCAAGAGTCATTATCATATAAAGTGATGTAGCATTGTTGCATTAAGGTGCACAGAAATACTCTTAAATTAATGGAAAAATGAGTTTTTTATCAATAAAAAATAGATTAGAAAATATTATTATTTAAAACAACTAATTTTTAAGAAATAAAAATAAAAATGACTTTGAGGGATTGTTTATTAACTTCTTGTACAGCTATTTACTTATTGCATGTAAATTGGCGTAATTTACTCAGTGATTTAAGACAATAAATTTTATTACAACTCTTTGTGATATTCCCCCCCCTTTTTTTTTAAACCCCATTATATTTCTCATTCTGTTATTTACTTATTGCATGCAGATTGGCGTAATTTAGTGAGAGTGATTTAAGACAATAAATCTTGTTACAACTCTTTGTGATATTTCCCATTTATTTTAAACCCCATTATATCTCTCATTCTATTACTTACTTATTGAATGCAGATTGGCGTAATTTAGTGAGAGTGATTTTAGACAATAAATCTTGTTACAACTCTTTGTGATATTTCCCATTTATTTTAAACCCCATTATATCTCTCATTCTATTACTTACTTATTGAATGCAGATTGGCGTAATTTAGTGCGAGTGATTTTAGACAATAAATCTTGTTACAACTCTTTGTGATATTTACCATTTGTTTTAAACCCTTTTATATCTCATTCTGACACGTAAGATACTATAGGTGATAGCGGGGCTAACGAGAAAGACGGGCTACCGCGCTACTCTAATTTAGAGTAGTCACATGACGCTCATGGTCTCAGCTAAGCTGAGCTAATCGAACAAATTGACATAATAGATTATTGCCTCCATTTTAGATTATTATTATATCCGAGTCATTCTTTAATTTTATAAAATTCGTTATTGCCCCCAAGCAGCGCAATAATGATTACTAAATCTTACAGAAATCCAAAACAAAGAGATAATTTTAAGTATATTAAATAAAATAATTTGTAACCTGATATAAAGTTGTCAAAATGGGAAAAAATAATGAAAATTGAGCCCTTTATATCCTAAAAATCAGTGTGAATACACCTAAATGTAACACAAACTATGTAAAAGTAATTTAATTAACATTTAAAAATTTCAAAGCTGAATCACAATTTAAAAAAAGAATGATCTTCGAAAAAAAAAAAAAAATTATTATTATTTTAAACAGTTTTTTATACCTTAAATAACAATATTTTCTCCATCGAAATTATATGCAGCCATGGGATATATATTTTATATAATATATATATATATGAAAGGATATAAATAAACCCTTTTCAAAATGCAAAATTTAAATTTAAAATCTCAAAACATTTTTTCTAACTTATAAATCTAATGCTTAAATCTAATCTGCCCCTGTGATCTTTGTTTCTCAGCCTCACAAATATTACTTTCATCTATCAATTTCGACATCTCTTTAAGTTTTAAAAGTGATGAGTTTGCATTTCTTGCAGCAATCTGTGGGGTGCGGCTCCCAGGCACGGCCAAGCCTTGGTGTCGGCATAAGACCCCAGACATCAATCAAAAGCTAATTGACCAATTAAAATAAATGATCCTCCCAATTTGACTCTTTCTCCCTCTGCTGGAAAATATCCTAAATTCTGATTAAAAACCTCATGCAAGGTCGAAGAAGACAGTTTTTTTGGCACATTTGAGCGGTCAGCCAAACCCTCGGCCATGTAGTTCTCAACATTTAACGTAAATGGCTCGCGGGACCTCCGACTGAACGCGCGAAGATGTCTGTACGAAGAAATGCTTCAATAAACGAGTTCGATATGTCTAGAGGTCCCGAGTCCAACTTATTTGTATGTTTCTGTCGATTATTAGTCTCCCAAGTCGTCCCCGGAAAATTCCTTACATATATATAAAATTTTCAAAGCTTTAGAAGACAAATAAGTATCTTTTACACAAGAGCTCTTTGTATCCTACAAATCATTGTAAATGCACAAAAATGAGACACATATTACTTAAGAATGATTAAAAAAAAAAAAAGATTTTTTTTTTTTTTTCAAACAGGACCTTTATGATCTAATATCAGTACTCCTGAAACAAAATTGCGCACGGCCTTTGGATGCATACTTTATATAATATATAAACTTTTCAAAGGTTTAGTACAAAAATAACTATTTTTTTTTAATTAAATGTGCTCAATATTTATCTCTAAGCATAGAAGTTAATAACAGAAAGAAAACAATTTTAAGACACAAACTATCAAAAAATTAATATTTTTTTAACGAAAACTTTCCCAAGCAATGGATCTATGATTGTTAAATCGTATTAAAAGTTCAAAACACAGGCATAATTTTAAGTATATTAAATAAAAAAAAAAAGAGTTGTAAATAGGTATAATGTTGACAAAAGTGAAAAAAAAAAGTTCAACTGATTTCTTTAAACCCTAGAAATTATTTAAATACACCAAAAGTTAACACTGACTACTTAAGAATGATTATTTTAACATATAAAAATTTCAAAGCTGTAACACAATTTTAAGTTATTGGAAAAAATAGAATAAGGTGGATTAATATCATTTAAACATTATCTAATACTTCTGGATTACGATTTTACCGATCTACTTTCTACTTTATTTTGTAGAAATAGAAAATATCGGCATTCTGGTGAACAGACTAAATTATTATAGATTTAGGATATATAACATCAAAGATTTAGGATATATAACATCAAAGATTTAAGATATATAACATCAAAGATTTAGGATATATAACATTACACACTTTAAAATCTTACTATAAGACTGAAACGAAAAAATTATTAATACTTACATTCGACAGTTTATGTATGTATTATTAGCCACGGCCTCGACTTCATATAAAAATATGACAATTTTTGATAAAATCAATAAATGAAAGTAAATTTTCAGTAGAATAACACATTCGCAATGAAATTTACATTTTCTTATTATTTTAGAACAATCTAATTAACAAATCAAACACACGGCTGTAGAAAACAAACTAGTGGAATTCCTTTGTTTGATAAGTGCGTGCTAAAGTGCGTTTTGAATAAGACCGCGACTGTCACGTGATTTTTTTATCGCGGTAGCCCAGTACGTCAGCTCCGGGTGATAGAGGATGATATAGTAAACTTTTGATGTGTCCCTGCAAAAAGCTATACACGGTATGGAGATTATTTTAATTCGTAAAGTGTAGACCCTACTATCATATTCAAAATTCGTGAAGATTAATCAATTTTAACGAATGTTAGCGCCTATAAAGTAAATATTCATAAAATTGAAACGGGACCATCACACAGTCGGGCGAAATAGCAATAAAGAGCTTAAAAATCAATAACTTTTGAACGGAAGGATCTGGAATCTTCAAATTTGGACCACAAATACATCTAACCAACTTCTTTGGCGAAATCGAACTTAATGGGAAGACACATTTTCGTCGAAGAAGGACGTGAATTCATACAGAAATTGTTATTTTGATTTGTTGATGTCCCAGACAATTGCAGAGGTACTGCTAAAAAAATTTCTACCTCTAGCTCTAGGCAATAGTTCCACAAGTCTTCGCAGATTTTTTTTTTTTTTTTTTTTGTGTGCAGACTCATTTTTCAGATCCTTGAGGAATATATTACGCAAATTTCAAAGAGACGCAAAATGGCGCACTCACTGCACAGTGATTTAAAATTCTGATACTGATAAAATCCGTGATTATTTTTGGGACTCATTACTCAAGTTTGGTCCTAAATTTCTTAAAAAAAGTTTTTCTTTCTTCTAATATTATTATTGGACAAAAATTTAAGTCACCATAAAGAACATATTATTATTATTATTTTTAAAATCTGATAGCGAAAATTATTAATTATTTAAAAAAAAAAAGTATTTGCCATTTGAAATGTTTCCACACCAGAAAAGCTTCCTAAACTGAAAGTAATGGTCATTAAAAAAAAAAAAGGAGAAAGAAATGTATTGTTATCCATAAAATGGAAACAATTAACTGCGATTGAAAGACATTTTTTTACATTTGATTTTACATCCGTCCTGTAATGAGATAGTCTTTTGAATGAAATGTTCTAATCATGTATTCTTTCTTACGCAATCTTTTTAAAGTGATCGTTCACAACAGATGCTGTAAAATATCAGTTTCCTTATTGAATTACTAGCTGATTCGCCTGGCGTTACCCGAGCCCGTCAAAAAATCGCATAAACCGGGAAAAAAATCTAAAAATCGCGAAAAGTTCGAAAATCACAGAGGGCAAAATTATAAATCTTAACTCTTATAATCATCTTTTTTTTCTTAATTTTTAATCGTTTATTTTATACTGGAGTATAACGCCTGAATGTAAATTTCGATCAATTTTCTGGTATCAAAAGTGCGTATATTCGACGGAATATACGGTATTTAAATGTTTACGATTTCTGTAAGTACGTATAAGAGACTTCTGTAAGTATATGTAAGATGTATGCATGAAAGCATATAAATAACGATGTATTATGTAAGTATGAAGAGAGATAATATAATAAGTACAGACTATTTAGCACGAAGATAATTTAAAACTTAAAGGTATTTATTAATCTTAACCACTCTGGCACGTAAGTAAAATTTGACATCAAGACAGTGTTTTGCTAATTTCATATTATTTTACTCTTTAGAAACTGACATATTGAGAAAACCATGCGAAATATTTTATGTGACTCCTGCCATAATTGAAAAAGAAAGTGCTTCAATTAAGAAATTAATAATGATTTTAATTAAAATTTCAAACTTAAACTTATTGTATGTGAAATTAAAAGGTTAAATACGTCACCGAACTATCCTTTGTACATAACTCATTAGATTCCAATAAGGCAATTCGTTAATTAATTTTATATTAGCTTTGTGGCATGAATCTATTGGAAAGAACTTCTAATGTCTTTAAAAAATAAGCGAAAATAAAATAGAGTTATTTTAAGCTACATTTATTAAAATTCTTTGCGAGAGAAATAATAAAAAGGACGATGAAAAAGACATATTGCTTTTTTATAAATAAGGTTCTTCTCTTTAAACAGGAAATTAATCTTGATATTTAAAAAATAATTTCCCCCGGGTATAGCCGCTACTTTTTTCTATCGTACGTGATTTATTTTTTCAATATATATTCGCTTTAAATTTGTTTAAAGTTATGATATTGGATTTAGTTTTTGATAGAAACATCCCGAACATAAAAAAATGTTTCAGGGGTTGTTATGTTGTGTGGTGTATTAGGATTGCGGAAGACTCTATAATAATCACTTCACGATTACTTTCATGTGTTTCAAATAAGGCCGTCATAGCTATTGTTGTGTTGTCGATTTGAATTGTGAAAGATTCCACTACCAAGGTTGTCAATGTCCACTATTTTTTTTAGGGTTTCGTTTTGCCATAATAGCGGGCTTCTCCCGCTATCGGACCGGTCCAGATTTAAACCTGTAAATAAATGAAATTTATTTGGATTTATTAAAGAAAGGATAAAGTGTTTTGAAAGAAATATTTAACGAGTGCGATCTTCGATCACACTTACCCACTTATTTATCACTTTGTCTACCAGTACTTCCAAACTATAATCATTATGGTAGATTTCTTTTCATGTTTGAGGTAGATTATTTTGGTTTTGAGAATAGTGGTGGAGAAAATACCAAAAATAAAATATAGTTGCCTGTGGCAGCCCTGTCTACTTTCATTTGCTGAAAATAGGGCTGTTATATCTATTATATGTATTGAAAGTTGTATATAAGTATGTATGTTAGTGTATATGATGTATATAAGTATATAAGGTGGGTTATAAGACTGTTATATCTATTTTATGTATTAAAAGTTGTTTTTAAGTATGTATGTAAGTATATATGATCTATATGTTGTAGGCTAATTGAGATATTCGGCTCTACACAAAGAGGCAGGTTAATTAAAGATTTATCTCCCTTTTTCCAATCAGCCTGTTAATTTTCAGGCTTACTGAAAAGAGCCTATGCAGCTTTAGTGCAAACTGTGCCACACACACACACATTATAAAATAATTTAATTTCAGACATGAAAAAAAATCACCATACTTTACTACGGAAGCATGCCGGTTTGTTGTCCCCCAAATATGTGTATTTTATAGCCTCGAAGTCAGATTATGAAATATTGTCCATTCTTTTTGTTCTTTTTTTCTGTTACATATCGCCAATTTCACTTGTAGAAACATTCACCGCTCCAAAATTTAGGAGCTAAAGTTTATTCTTTAGGCGATTTATACAATTATAAGTTAATTACTATCACAAAAGCCAACATTTTGCAATAAAATTGCTTGCTCAAATAAATTTTCGATATTCTTTTTAAATCGTCATTTCTTTTTAGTTTTCGTCTGCAAATCTTCCGTTCTTTTAGAGAGGTTTTAAAAAGATATCGGACTAATCTTCCGTAATCGGGTCACCCGCCAATTTTCCATTTACTATTATCCAATATCCAACAATTATATATCCAATTTTCTATTATTGTTGGAAATTTTATGTTTTAAGGGAACTCTGGACGGTGAATCTGATTAGATGATTAGTGATTACTAAATTTATGGTTTTCATTATGAAGCAAACGAACAACAAAAAAAAAGTACTATTATATATTTTCCATCTCCAGTTTTTTTATCATCACCAAAAAAGTAATACTTGCATTGTACGGAAAAATCTTTGCAATGCCAATGATGACGAATAGACCAATATTTGTCGATTTATCGTTTGAGTGTAGATAAGAAAAATGTACCCGAAATTCTGATTAGATAAAATTTCGATCATTAAAAAACAATTATGGCTGACGCATACATCCTTAGCAGCAAAACTTAGTGACAAATTAACGATTATTTTCCTTATTGGAGTTACTTAGGAAACAGTCCGAAAAATAATTTAATCTTGAATATAAAGGAAATAGCAGCTTATTTATTTTTCGATGTTATTATGCTCATTAGAAACATGCCAGAAATATGTTCAGTTCAAGTATTCACCAAAAAGATTATTACTAACAATTTTGTATAAATAACTTTATTTATCAATATCAGTTCTATTTAAGGTTTGGAGTTTTGTTGGGGAAAGATCTATAATTCAGTCAACAGCAATTTGACATTACATAATGAAACGTAGTTTGTCGCGTAATTAACTTAATTTTTTAACTAACTCTGGTACATTTGTTACAATATCGTTGCAAACACTTATAATGTTTGACGTCAAACTTGGTTATGGACGCGATTGCAGAAGATTAGGAAGATTTTATTGGATGAAAACTAGAGGTTTATTTTTCTGCCAGAATCAGTCATCAAGGTTTTTTCCAGGTTAACGGTTACATGATTAAAACAAGATTAAAAAAAAGAAAATTCAGTGAAAAGAACGTAATTTTAATTTTATTCAAAATTCACTTTTTAATGCTTCACTTTTCTTTTAAATATGAAAGTTAAATACTGTTCTTTGTGTGTAAATAATTTATTACATTTCTGACTGTATTTACTCTCCTGGAATCCAGTGATATAGAACCGTAGTAGACCTTCCAGAAGAGGATGTACTTTACGAAATATAATGTAACGTAGAGTGAGATTGTATTTAAGCTACCAGAACCACACAAAGTCAGCCTTTCAAGCTGACACACAGCCACAGTTCAAGAACTAACAAACGAAAATGAATCACGCGAAAATTATTTAACTTCAATGGTCAATCTCTGCTATCATTGTAATGTTCTGTATTTTAGTAGTGTGGTGACTAGAGAACATTTTAATTCTTGTAGTCATAACGACATCATTTCCCTACCAAACACTATTACAAATGATCTACTAAAAGAGTTGTTTCTTAATAGTTCAAATTTTATGCAACGCATAAGATAATATAATAGCGCAGTGGCGTTTATCTAATTTTCAGCAAAGCGAAAGGACATTCCAGGTAAAGGTACATATTGCTTTAACATACAAGGTCAAATTCACTATTTTGCTTGATTCAAGGTTCGTTTGGGAAAATAGACCAGTGCTGCGGGCGTAGACTGTTGGTAAGTATATAAGATAGAGTATATCTAATTCTGTTATAACTATTGTATGTATTGAATGTTATATGTAAGTATGTGTGTAAGTTTATATGATATATAGTGATATATAGTATATAAAGTGGGTGTAGCTATGCAATATGAATGTATACAAGAATAAAAGTAAGGGAAAGATGAAGATAGTCCATGGGAAGTTGGAGAATTAAGCATGAAGATAATTTAAGATTTACGATACTAGCTCGTAAGTAAAATCTGCTTATGAGGCAGTTTTATTCTGTTTTATTTTAATTTCTTGAACCCTTTATACTGACATATTCAAACAATGAAGAGAAATATTTCAAGTAATTTCTGCCATAGATACAAAACTATTTGCTATAAAAAATTGAAAACCGGTGGTTTTAATTAAAATTTCAATCTTAACACCATTCCTGCTTACAAAATGAAAAGGTTGGACGCATCATCGAACTCTCCTTTAGAAATAACTCATTGGATTCCAATAAGATAATTCGTTGATTAATCATATATTGTCAGTTTGGCATGAGCCCATTGAAAATAATTGCTCTGACTGAAAAAGAATAAGCATAAAAAATAAAATGCAGTTATTGTAAGCAACATTTAATAAAGTTCTTTGTGAGAGAGAAATAATACAAATCGATGAAAAAGAACGGAATTGCCATAAGTGAAATTGCTTTTTATATTTAAAGTTATTCGCTTTAAACAGGAATAAAAATATGATATTCTAGAAATAGTTTTCTATAAAAAGATTTCCGATTAAAAAATAAAAAGTAAAAGTCGAAAAAGCATCCTGTCATTATGACAAAAGTACCCCGATCCAAAACACCTCATTGTTGTAGCAAGCGGTGTATTGTGCTGTGGTTTAGGAATATGAAAAATATATCATTAGTCATTAAATAGAAGGTGGCGTAATAAGAGATATAGTTTTTTTTTGTAATAAGAAAAGGATTTCAATAAATAAATAAATAAATAAAATAAAATAAAATAAATAAATACATTCCACAATTTTGTTGAAGGTTTTGCAAATTTTTATAAAAAATTCGAAGTCAATTTCTTTTAATTAATATTATTATTTTTTTAATTTTACCAACCCCGTCTGTCTTTTATTACTCTGTGTAGAATACTAAGATACTGGTCTTCTAAAATCCATATGAGGGGGTCGGGGCAAGAGAGTGCCAAGCCACATTTTTGAACTTCTGAGATATTTCAATTTGAAAATTTGATCAAATACTCAAATCAAGATATATAACCTAAAGTTTTTTCGACAATGTCTTAGTAACATTTGAGACATTCTGAGTAACAATATGACATTACTTTAATGATATTACTATTACTTTTTTGTAAATTGGCTATCTTCATTGGGGGCATAAGCATCTGTGGCAGAAACGAAACCTGTCACAGATGCTGCCACCAAACGACATTAGAAACAAACTATATGTTGGATATTATAATTTACAATATTAATCAACAAATTACAGTGTTAGATTTATTTCACCAAAAGTGTGGCTTGGCACTTTCTTGATCCGACTTCTCATATGAATACTATGTTAAACTGAAAGAGGATTATAGAAGATACACGTAAAAACCACATCTTTCAACATAACTTGTCAGATTAAAATTAAAAACAAGTAATATAAAAAAAAATTAAGTCAATTCCTACTTTTTAATCATAAATATATAAAATAAACCCGTACAGCATTAATGTCCCACGTTTTCTTTATTGAACATTATTTTATGATCATCGTTGCGGTATTTTATTTTTTGTTGGCATCACTAATTTGAGATAAATCTTTCATTTCATTTATGAAAACAATGGGAGTAATTTGTTTCTCAAATATAAAAATTAAAATTAATTAATTAAATTTAATTAATGAATTAATATTTGAAAAAACTGTATTAACATCAATTGTCATCCAGTACAAGTTTAAAAAAAATTATTTGAACTTGAATGGATGAATAGAAAATATTTTATTAACGATTGAAAATTCCAACAAGATATATATAGAGAGAGTGTGAGCTAATAGTAGGAATTTAATAAAAATTCATTTTTGAGTTGCAGAAAGCTAGAAAATTAGGTTTTTTTTTTAAAATTTATACAACAAAGATTCTTTATTTGTCCTGCAAATTAATATGCAGATTTAGCTATATGACTAGATATATTGCATAACTTGTCAGATTAAACAATAATTAAAATTTCATTTTTACCATTTAAACTATTTTAGTTTCTCTGGTACAGTTTATTTATATTATAGGATATAATCGTTAATTCAAAACTTTTTTGTCTCTTTATTGCTACATGCTTTTTCTATCAGTAACTAATAATTTTTTCTGACCTTTCAGTAATTTTTAACATTTTTTAACATAATTGAAAAGTGTTTATGAACTCTGTCTGGATGTCTGTATCTCTGTCTGTTCGACCTCTAAGTCGTGTAAATATACTCGGATTGCCATATAATTGATATATGTTATTGAGGATTACGATGTCCGATTACTTTTGAGTGTCCCTGTAAAAAAAAAAACTGTAAGTGCTACACACATCATTTTCAATACCGAACGTGCCATAGTAAACCTCAATAACATATATTAATTGCATGACGATCCGAATATATTTACGCGAGTTAGAGCACGGACAGACGGCAGACAGACATACAGACAAACCGAATTCATAAACACTTTTCAACTATGTTGGAAAGTGTTAAAAATGAAGACTGATTTTAATTAAAATTTTGTATTTTATCCTTATTCTTGTTTGTGAAACGGAAAGGTCAGACACGCTACGGAACTATTCATTACATATAAGTCATTGAATTCCAATAAGGTAAAACGTTAATTAATTTTATATTATCAGCTTAGAATGAATCTTTCGGAAAATATTGCTTTTCCTCAAATGAAAAAAACAAGAATCAGTGAAAATAAAATATGCAGTTATTCTGAGCTAGATTTCTCTTTTAGAGAAAGAGAAAGCGAAAGAGAAAAAATGAATTTACGGTATAATACTGGTACCCCAGCTGCCAGTATTATACCGTAAAATCAAAAAAAAAAAAAAAAAAAAAAAAAAATTGCAGTGTAATTTCTTGTCATAAACAAAGTTCTTCACTTTTAACAAAAAATTAATCTTTATATTATAATTTTCAGCGAAAAGGTTTCAGATTTTAAACCCTTCGCGAGGAGCTTACTATACAGATTTTTTTTTTTTTTCACCAGTGTTTTGAAATAGCAGTTCTTACCTAATTTAATTGTCGATGTTATGTGATTAAATAAGGCAAAATTTACGATTCAAAATTACTGGCTGGACAAATAAAGAATTCTAAGAACCTTACCCTGTAACCACTGAGCTAAAGGGTAAAATTGTAATGTTGTTTTTTCTGTAATTTTTTTAAAAAGCTAAAAAAAATATGATTTCAAACATGATATAAAAAAGTTAATTACGTATATGAATATAATCCTTGAGGCTATTAATCATTACTTAATGATTTTAAAACTACATTATATTTGTAGAATTATATTAAATAGCTAATATTGCAGTGAAACCTGCAGCATAGTGAACGGATATATCAGTTTATGGCGGTGAGAAGTTGTAAGCGTCACGTATACGCGACGCTCGTCGCAAAAGCATTAATGTATAACCACTACTTTTCCCTATAGTATGTGGATTTTGTTTAAATTTTTTATCATTATTTCAAGTTATGTCCAACTTGACTGCCAGTCGGTTTCTATGTTTATTTTTTAGAACCCCAAACTAAATTATAACTTTTCAAGAACTTTTATGCAGCCGAGCATTTGTTTTCGAAGCCTGGTGGGATATTAGCTAGATTTAGTACTAGAGAAGGGAAAACACAGAACTTTTTGGTCTTGTGTTTAGTTGGTTTCTTCTGTGTAATTTGTCTCCGTACAATTATTGACATTTGTTTTGAAACAACTGCTTAGTAATAGTTTTTTTACCTCTTCTTTCTTACAGGCTCATGGCAGAAAAGCAATCTGCGTATCCAGCCATCTGACCATCTGCTCCGATATGTTCATTTACAACGCCCATGTTACGTCATTTCTGCAATCAACCTATTTGCAGGGCCTGATTACTGTACAAGTCAACTAGGCCACGGCCTTCGGCCCATTAGAGACAGAGGCCGCAAAATGAGTAAAATGATGTAGAAAAAATTCTACAATTTTTTTTAATTTCAATCATCGATATCTAAGAAACATACTTCTATAAACGTCTTGTCTGTACTTTTCTGTTCTAAAAAAAAATCAGCTTAAATTAAGAACGCTGTAGACAAAATAATTTTTCTCGGACATTTTTTTAAAGAAATATTTAACATTAAAGTATTAATTATAGCATATTATCAAACAGCAGAAGAAAATTTACGTTAACCTGAGTTTTATGAGCATTTGTATAAAATGCGAGGAAATTTCAAATAATTTGCAGAAAACATTTCTAGTTTTCTTTAAAACATATTTTGGTTTCGTGGGGGAGGGGTGGGGGGCTTGAAAAGTTGCTAGACCTTGGGCCCCGGAAAATCTTAATCGGGCTCTGCCTATTTGGGCTCAGTTGCTGTCAAACAACGTACTGACAAGTATTTTTATATTGATGTAAATGGAACCTTCAAAAGGATTTCCATCGATAAATTAAAGCCTTGCTTTCTTTTGAAATATGAAACTGACACGTCACAGCCGCCCGTTACCAACATTCAACCACTACCTGTTATCTCACCATCAATCTAAACAACTCGAAGTACTCGATGTGGGAGAAGAGTTAGATTTCCTAGAAAAGTTAAGGATTATATACTCTAATCGTTTTACCTGGTAGGGGATTATGTAGCGACACGTATCAGATCTTATTATGTGCCACATACTTAATTATTTTTCAAGGAAATGGAACCACAAAATTGACACTTATAGGATGGCATCTAGAAGTTGTTGTTGATCTCAGCGACTAGCTGAAAAGAACATATTGTTAAAAATAAATTATTGGAGTCAGGAAGTGTGTTTTATTTCAATTATTTAGTGTATTTCTTAAGTATATTCTATTTCCTTTATTTATAACCGTTTCAATGATTGTCCTTGCGCCTTATTAATTTTCACAATGAACGTGAGCCTTAGAAGGAACTGCAATCATTTGAAAATAAAAAGCATACCAGTATCATTGGGTATCATAGCGATGCGTGGTATAAACACATATGCACCCTTTGCGTTGGATGTTATAATAGTACCTTGGGTCACATTTGGCATAAGTTGCTTTCGAAGACACTTATGCCATTGCACATGCCATGTCGCATTACACATAGAGAAATAAGAAAATGAAACGTTTTTTAAAAATCAACAATTTTTTTCAAAGTGAAAAGGAATGCGATATAAAAATTTTGTTTCCAAACTAAGAGTTTAAAAGATAGCTTGATTGTGTAAAACCTCACTTTTTTTAATATTAATTTTAGAACAGGTTAAATTGAAATTCACAAGAAAGACATTACATTGACATATTCATAGTAAAACATTTCAGTATTTTAAATTAGAATGCATGTTACAAAATAATATACAATTTCCCTGACAATATCGGAAAAAAGCAATAGATGCATCCAAATGATGTAGCATTTACTGAAATTTTATTTTGCGTGGCTTAAAAGTATAACCTCCACTTTATAGATAATATCAGAAGAGGAAGAAGTTTCCACTGATAATAAAACATAATTTTTAAATAGAAATTTAAAATTACTTTCATACAAATTAAATCTACAGTGATTACATGAAAATGATTGTCATTTTATAGCTGCTTTTAGTCGAGACATCAGTCATGAAGTTTTGTTTGAAAAGAGAAAAAACTATCAATTCAATATAAACCGTAGTAAATGTTACCAGTTCATCTAAAACAATAAAATACGTAGCTATAAGATATAGTTATAAGATATAGCTATAGTATACAAACGAAATAGGAAATAAAACATAGCAAAACATAGCAACCGTTTGTTTAGAGTCAGTTTGTCGTCATTCATGATCGTTATCACGTATCGTTATAATACCACATACAGAAGAAGGTACTACGGGATTTTAAAGCTTTTATGGTAATTTTTGTTTTAATTTCATATACAAAAAATTTTCATTATCTACTTAGAATGACTTCAATTTCAGATGCGAAAATACAGTGAGCGGATATGAATTTTTATTGACTTTTAAAAACAAAGTTGGCAACAAACACAATCTACCAAACAGACGGTGTATTTTGATGTAGTATTTTTTAAGTCTAATTTTATTCCATTTAAGTGTTTCCTACTATAATTGTAAAACCTCTAGAAATTAAAAAAGATGGCTGATTTTAAATAAAATTTTTTTATTACACCCATTCCAGAAGATTAGATAAATCAAGAAACTACACTTTACAAATAACTGATTGGATTTCAATAAGACAATTCGGTAATTAATTTTATATTATATGTCTGGCATGAATTAATTAAAAAGCAGTATTCTGTCTCGAATGACAAAAGAAAAAAAGAATCAGTGAAAATAAATAATAGTTAGTCTGAGCTGCATTTAATATATTTATCTGTTAGAGAAACAGAGCAATATATTGAAAAAAAAAACTACAATGCTTTGAGTCTTATTGTTTCTCATAAACAAAGCTCTTCGCTTTACACAGGAAATTAATTTTGATATGCTGAAAAAAAATTCAGTTAAATGATTTCAGTTTTTAAGGTATAAAAGCTATTTTGTTATTGTATGCGATTTATTTTCTTAATTGATTTACTTTTATTTCATCAAGTTATATTGCTGGATTTTTCCCCAATAAAAACTATGAAGATAATTTTCTTTTCCATTAATTAAAAATTGTAAAACTTATTTTAAAATTCACTGCAAATTTATTTAACAATTTAATGAAACGATAATGCTACTTATTGCTGCTAGTCACTGAACAATTATTGTGGCATTTATAATAAAATAACCACAACAATGCTAAAAAACATCGTTGTAGCAATATTGTAGATAAGGATTGGGTAAGATTTCTCATCAGTTACTATCACTTTCATGTGTTGAAATTTGGGCAGTTACATTTATTGTGCACATTGAAAGTTTTTGTGTATTAGAATGTATGTAAGTATGCATGTAAGTACATAATATGTATGTAGGTATATAAAACGAATGAAAGTATGTAAGACATACCCATTCAAGAATATAAGTAATGAAAGTCTGTATGTAAATATGTAAATAATGTATTATGTAAGGAGTATGCCGCTTGAAAATAATAAAAAAAAATCACAAACACTTTAGCGCGTAAAACTCAAGAGTTCCTTGAAACAGGATTGAATGATACCAAGCGGTCCAATAAGGAATCACGAAGCGATCCCCATTCCCCATGGCACCGAGTAAAATTCAGTCAAAATGACAGCAAGCCAGACAGTAGCAACAGCTGAAAGTGGGGAGGGAGCACCAGGAGCACCCTTGTAGAAAACTCCGAAATATGAAGTTTCTAGTGAGGCTGATGATTTACCATCTTCGAAATATTACGAGTTCGATACTCAAGGAAGCGTCTGCAACAAGGTGGACAAAGTCGCTAGCGTTACCCCCTGGAGTGCTGCGACAGGATTCCCGAGTACCAAAGAACCCAACCCGGTGCATAAGGTAACCCGATTAAAGGAAAACATTAGCGAACAGGGTGGTTTATTGAAGATCGCAACTCAAGACCACCAACAAGAAACAAAGCGCTACCAACCACGTCACACAGTCGTATACCAACAAAACACTCCAAAAAAGAGTTTTCAACGGCAAAAGAGCCACCAACAGCACAAAAGCTACGACACTCATCTGGTCAGCATGCGTGAAGAAGTAGGGCGAAGCTTAGAAGAAATAAAATGCTCCACCACTACTAATCAATGTCACCACAATTGATTACCGTGGTAGTCAAATGGCCCAGAATTCCAAACTGCCGAAGCCAGCTTGAATTCACCGGGAGCAGAGGAGCTATCCGAAGACTAGAACTCCGACCTTCGCTCACAGCTGTGGTCTTAAAACCCCAACCCGGAAAGAATGGACAACTGCTCATCTAACTAACGGCGCAGAAATTCCACATGTGTATAGACACGCTGATTGGTTGGTAACCAAGAAAATAGAGCTCGGCTAGCTCAGAGTCTTCACCTCACACATACTGGAAATCACGACAAGCTACCCACATAAAGCTCAGAAAAATGGAACTCCGAACCCGACAGCACGCGGATCAAAACAAAACACATCTAAGCCACAAAACACCAAATTGTCCGCAAAGAGGGTAACATTCCGGAAGAGGAAGTCAGTTCCATGTCAACACGCGCCTCCTACGAGTTGGCGGGTTCCATGACTGTGACACCCTTTTACAGCCGCAGTCGGCACCGGCGGTTTTGCTAAAGAAAGGTACTCCCTCAATAGTTTGCAGGACAACAAACATACAACATCAACTTAGGCTAAGACCCACACAGACAATTCAATATATAAAAAAATTCAACTTTCTTTTAATTTTTATTTCATTTTATCACTTTATTTAGTTTTTATTTATTATTTTCACTATTTTTATTTCAAACAAAACACTGAATAGCTGAGCCCATTTTCCTCCCTCTCATCTCCATATCAAAGGTTGGTACTGTCTTAACACAACCCTCCATCTTGTTCTTCGCAAAACGGGGAACAAGAAGCACCAGTGCCTGCCGCCGTTGGAGATCCTACTACCGGTCTCCTTCTACACTTAAGTGGCCATCTCGAGAAGGAACAAGAAACACCATTGCCTGCCGCCGTTAAGGATCCTACTACCTGTCTCCTTCTACACTTAAGTGGCCGTCTCGGAAACACAGCCTGGTTTCTCGTCATCTTCCGCACTTAAAACCCTCAGACCGCTTAATTTTTTTTTTTCAAAATCTTTTCGCCCAATATGTAATCGTCCAGTATCTCCTCTATTATTACATATTTCAAATCATCACGTATTTGAAGCAAATTTATCATTTGCCTTTTCACCTTTTGACTGTGGAATTTTTAAAACGAAATTCTTCAAAAATTGTGTATTATATAAATTTTTCTACAAATGTTTTGCCCGTGAAAATCGAGGGATAAGCGGTCAGAGGGTTAATTGGCCTAGAGAGAATCACCAGAAGGAGTTTCCTATAAACTGTCATCTAGTGCACGAATAAACTTTGCCCATACCACAGTTTGTTTTCTAATATTGTCTCATTTTATTTTTTACAATGGTTTTACTGACCTTTTCAAATAATCATGTATTTTATCTGGCTTCTATTTTAACTGCAAAAGTCCATATAATTAAACAAATGAGGAATGATTGAGATTAAAATTGGATTTCACCCCCATTCTTGCTTGGAAAATAAATGTAGACGCATCACACACTACCCGTTACACAAGTCATAGGATATGATTAAGACAATTCTTTAATTAATTTTATTTTATCAATTTGGTATGAATCTATTGAAAAGTTTTGGATTGCTTTGTCTTAAAAGAAAAAAAAAGAATCATTGAAAATAGAATACAGTTATTCTGAGCTAAAATAATTAGATTTTTTCGCTAGAGAAACAGAAAAAACACAATGGAAAAAAAAATCAATGCTGTGCGTCTGATTTCTTTTCATAAATAAAATTCTTTCCTTTAAAGAGAAAATTAATCCCAATATCTAAAAATAATTTTCAGCGAAATGCTTTCAGATTTCATTTCTGAAAACCATAACTGCTACTTTTAAAATCGTACGTGATTTACTTTCTTAATTTATTTCTTTTTATATTTTTATGTTATGTTGCTGAATTTACTTCATTAAAATAACTTTTTTAAAACTGTAAAGGGATTTTCTTTTTCCATTTTGTTGAAAATTCGAAAGCTAATTTGAAAATTCATTGCAAATAAATTTCACACCGGAAGTAAAAAAAAAAACAAACAAACAAAAAAAAAAAAACAGTTTCGTATTTTAAAGCTACCACCATATTAGAAAAAGTATGGAAATTTGTAAAAAGTTATTTTTTAATTTTTACTAACTTAACTTTTTTTGCTTTCAACTGCAGCATTTAAATTTTTTACGGTGATTAAAATCTGATGAAGAGTTTTCGAAATGGAATTATTACATTAGTTAATTAGAAAGAGCTTAATGCAATTAAGTTAAAAATATCTCATTTGTCAAAGGAATTGCTATTACACGTAAATATAATTTCTGTTGTAATTTGGAATATCATTGTACATGAAATATTTTGATTACATATTGTACCAATTTAGAATCCATAAATTTGTCTATCAGTTTTTAAGGAATTACCTACTGTTCTTTATTTAACTGTTTAGTAGTAATTGGTTCAGAAAATAGTTATCCGTATTTTTAAAAATATAATAGCTGAAAACATTTTGTCAAAGATTGAGAGCTACATTTCTCTATTTATTGGAAAGAGTATAATAGATCCTTATGGCTTTCACGTATTAATGTGGGTGTTGTGGAGTAAATGAAAAACAAATAACAAAATTAAAATTAAAGTTAACTGCTCAGCTATTAAATATTATCTTTTTTTCCTAGACTTACACTTACTGTACACACTTATAATTTTTATAATCTTATTATACGTGCTCATGATGTTTATGATTTTTCTTAAAGTATGTGCTGAACGTTATACGATTAATATGAAAAAACTAACTCAGTAATAGTTTTGCTAATTTGAGGGTGAGTGTAAAAATCATATCAATGTATTAAAAAATCATGGCAAACACAATGATTGCATGCAAAATTCATTCTTAAATACATATAAAAATGCATAAAGTAAAAAAAAAAAAAAAAAAAAAAAGGAATTTCACCAAATTAAAGATTTAGCACTAAGTTGACGCTATGTATGTCACTACATTTAGCTTCATTTTGTCAAATATCATGAAGGTTGATGACATTTTGTACGCTTACGCATGTGTTTTGAATATTTAAGGTATGACTACAAAGAAGAAACAATAATTGTAACTGTCAACATACCATAGAACGTTATCTTTCATCACTTTTAACGAAGAGATTTAAGTTATTTAACATACTACTAATAATAGAATGGATCAAACAGTCAAATATTTAAAGCTTATCGAAATTTTAAAAATCTTGATTGAAATAAATATCACCTAAATTATTCAAAGTACTGGCTCAAATGTCTTATCTCACTGTTAAAAATTTTGTGTTGAACTGTGCCAACTTTTGATGCTGAATTGAGCCAACTTTTGATGCTGATGTAGCTGCAACCATAAGAAGGTGAAATCTTGTTCCAATATTTGGAGCTACGGTTGAACAATAGCTCCAAACATTGGAAGGAGAATTCACTATCTTATGGTTGTGGCTACTGCAGCGCCAAAAGTTGGCTCAACCCAACACAAAATTTTTAAGAGTGTATCTGTCGCAAGCACCAGATAAGAAGTGTTTCTACTGCAGAAACACCTTATTCTGTTAAAAATATTGTTAGTTGCAAATACTATTTGGCAAAGAGCAAATAAGGTAAAGAAAATGATTCTATAATAATTTTAAATAATTAAAATCTTGTTTGTAACTGTCATGAATTTTATACATTAAGCGTAATTAAAATAATTCCAAATACAACTACAGTAGAACTCCAATTATCCGAATCAATTGGGACCGGACCCCATTCGGATAATCAAAAATTCGGATAATTGGATTTTTTCCGAAAAAAGGGTATATTTTAATTAATTACTGTATGTATGTTGAAAATGGGAGAAAAAACTATCCTTAAAGGAAAGGATATTTTAATTAATTAAATAAAAAGGGAACACTTTTACATGTTAAGCGTACCTACAAGTGCTGTACAGTATGTACGAATCGTACTGTAAATGAAAGTCATATTGCTTGCTAAACATCTCGATCAAAGTAAGCTGTTTGACAATCTTCATCCGTTTTCAGGCAGCCAAGTCGCGCATCCGCTTGACAGTGAGAAGTTGCATGTGGTCACACTCAGGCTGACGCTCCATCCACTTCAAAGTAGTTTCAAGGCCGGCAAATGCTTCAGTAGCTATGATGGTGCCGTGTCTGCTTCAACTTCGACATGAAGGTCATCTTTTTCCTCGATACTTTCTTCTCTCACATTTTCAATAAGTTCATCGTCATTTAGAATTTAAAACCCAGAGTCTGAAACCCAGGTGGGCCGGGCCGGCCACCTGGCAACGGACGACAGCCAATAATCAAACTGCACTATGAAACGGTGACTCATCATCCCAATAATGTTCGTGTTGCGCCTTTACTAGAATCGCGGAGGGAAGGACAATATAGCGCGCATAGACATAATCATTATTTTGCGAATCGCAATACGTTTCCGTCTTAATTTTTTTTTCTGAAATTCTGAAAGCGATTCGGATAATCAGCGATTCGGATAGTCGGAGTTCGGATAATTGGAGTTCTACTGTAGGTGTAATAACTTAAATCATAATTTTGTTCTAAAGGCGTCATGTATATTATGTTAAATAAATATTTATTCATTTGCTGATTTATTAATTACTTATATTTAAATGTCAAATATAATTTTATTAATATTATTTCATCATATTTATATGTTTAGAATATAATGTTATTTTTAGAATATAATGTCAAATAAAACTATTGAATATATTTAATTAAAAATAGGCACGACACAAGATGAAGCACATGTAATTTAAGTATTTACATTTAATACTTTCTGAAGTAATAAAAAATGGCGAATTAAATTTGGAAAGAGCAAAACCAAGTTCTAAAGTTTTATTAACTTATAATACAGTTTGACCCAATAAGAAAATATTTAATTATGTTTCAGTATTTAATGAATGTTTTCATAAGTATAGAATCGAAATAAGTGGAAAAGATGTTTATATGTTATAGGTAAGTTAAATTGTAAGGAGCTGGATATATATAACGTTATCAACTTTTTGTTAACTTTGGACCCTTTACGATATCATACGCCATCATTCTTCGACCCCTCCTGCCCCTTAAAAATATCGTTATCAATGTCGATTTATTTATTTATTTATTTTATTTTTTACCAACGAGCTATCTTTATAGCTCGTTATTTATTTTGTTTCTTTTTATGCGATTGTAATGATATACAGATAGGGTTATACGTTTATTATTATCAGCATATTTTAGTGATTCAAATACAGAGAAGAAGTTAATAAAATATCACTATTATACATTATATAACTTTATATCAAATAACATCTAAAAGAGATAGTTACCATTTAAAAATATTTAATAATAGCATTTTGTTGCATAATGCATTCAAAATATGGGAAAGTAGGTTTCATAGAATATTTTTCCATGTGGGAACTAGCTCTTGACTAATTTTATAATCATTTAATTGCTTAAATCACTATATATATTCATAAAAAAAATATTAGACTAAAAGAAAGATAACATACTAAAAAAAGATAACAGACTATTCGATGTAAAGAAAAAGTGACCAAAAATAAAAGAAAATTTTTGGTTGGATGAAAATTGATAACGGTAGCAAAAGACAACCCCCACCTTCTCCTAGAGATATCTTACTACATCAAGTGCCATATCCTCCTTCCCCGTAAAGCGATAACGTTATATAGCCCCTAATGAACAAAAACTAACTAAATAAAAAGTTTTCTATTGAAATAATTCATTTTATATATTTTGTATTTTATCATGGTTTCTAAGCACGCACTCTCATATTTTACGACGCTATTAATATCTAATATTTCATAAACTTTTCGTGAACTTGTATTTATTTTTACACATATAATTATTTTAATGAATTTAGGCTGATATACAAATTTTGTACTAAAGTTAGAACACTAACGTGGACTATAATTATTAGTAGAGAGAAACTCTAATTACAACTAAACACGAAATCTGAAATTACATTTTAAATCAGTAATACATGTGATCCGAAAATTTCACATTGGTTGATTTTTAACACTCTTTAGTATCTCTAGAATAATTTTTATACCTATTAAATAATGATTTAAGTTTAAAATAAAGAAAACTGCCCAGTTAAACTGATGGCACTGAGCTCACAGGCTATTGACACTGTAAAGAATTGAGTCTTTTCACCCAGGTGCAGTGTGTGTCATCCTAAACTTTACCGTGAGAACGTTAGAAGGAACTTTTCCCTGCATACCTTCCCACGGTAGCGTAGCTTTGAAGATAGGCAAAACGCCGAATGTCTTTTGTGCTACGGGTGAAACGCTCGGACATTGATGCATCGGAAAAGGGTCACCCAAGCAGGGGCCTTGTACTTTGATCTATGCCGAAGTCGTGGCAGAGATAGCATCTGAAAGGGGAGACGAACTTTGCACACGAATTTATGTCTGCACACGATTCTATGCCCTTTGTCATAGAACATCCAATAAAGGACTTGTTATGAATAGGAATGACGTATCCCAAAGTTGCTGAGAGGCTGGACAGTTTCAAGATGATCCGCCTCGACAAAATCCCCGCCCCTAGTGAAAAATCCCCTGTGAGAGATTAAAAGTTAGAGAGATCAGTTTGGGAAAAGATCACGACAAGTGAGTGTACTCTCAGGTAAGAGGGTAAGAAACATCTGTTTCGCACTTAGCGTAGTTGAAACGCTAGAGAGGATATACCTCTAATGGATTGATACGGCACGTATCAGGAAAAAGCCCCAACGAAGATATTCCGAGGAACGGAACGGGTACATCTCGGCCCGAGCGAACTTAACTCTGATTCATCGTAGAAACGAATATATTCCGAAGGAACGGAACGGGTACTTCTAGGCCCGAGCGAACTTAATATTGTAAATACGGCAGACTGGGCTGTGCAGAAGACTTTGTAGTGTGAATTAAACTCCGAGTCAAGGGATCCTAAATTGAAAGTTGATGACCCACGAAAAATAATCAAATGATGTAACTAACCCTTGTATATATTAATTTTAGAATCGATATTATTCATAATAAAAGTTCTATTTTCTAATTCTACAAAAATTCTCTTTACCATTGATTCGATTCGCTACCATTTACCAACATTATCGGGTCAGCTTAGAGGAGGTGTTACAACACTAATTGTATATTATGCTATCTCTTCAAAGAATAATGCCACTCGAAAAATAAAGAAATCGACAATAAATTAAGGGGGGGGGGGTAAGCACCCGTTACCACCCTGCATACTTAACCAATAAACACCCAAAATCTAAACAGGCAAGCGCTTTACCACAATGAATCTATACACAAAATTTGAAAAAAATCGGATAATTCTGCTTGAAAAACACATTTATCTGAATTAAGGGAGGTTAGCCCCCTGTTCCTCCCTTTATACTTAACCAATGAAAACCCAAAACTAATCAGGCAAGCGTCTTACCACAACGAATCTATATACAAAATTTGAAGAAAATCTGATAATTCTGCTTGAAAAACCCATTTAACTAAATTCAGGGGGGTTAGCCCCCCCGTTTCCCCCTTTATACTTAACGAAAGAAACCCCAAAACTAATCAGGAAAGCGTCTTACCGCAATGAATCTATATACAAAATTTGAAGAAAATTGGATAATTCTGCTTGAAAAACCCATTTAACTAAATTAAGGGGGGTTACCCCCCCCTGTTCCCCCCTTTATACTTAACGAAAGAAACCCCAAAACTAATCAGGAAAGCGTCTTACCACAATGAATCTATATACAAAATTTGAAGAAAATTGGATAATTCTGCTTGAAAAACCCATTTATCTAAATTAAGGGGGGTTAGCCCCCCGTTCCCCCCTTTATACTTAACCAATGAAAACCTAAAACTAATACAGCCTTACCACAATGAATCTATATACAAAAATTGAATTTTTTTTACTGCTTGAAAACCCCATTTATCTAAATTAAGGGGGTTAGCCCCCCCCCGTTTCCCCCCTTTATACTTAACCAATGAACCCCAAAAACTAATCAGGAAAGCGCCTTATCACAGTGAACCTATAAACAAAATTTGAAGCAAAACGGTTATTTCTATCAAGAGTTATCGCGTTACGTACATACATACGTACATATATACATACATACATACATACAGAACCGGCGGGCACATAAGCTCTCAGGCTTTGATAGCATGTGAGCTAAAAAGTCTAAAATTTCCCCACAAATAGAGTTTTTTCTATAAATAAATTTGTAATTATGTACAAAATATTCCAATATTTGTTGAAGCAGCATTTATAAAGTATGATTATTATTTTAGAACAAGTAATATACGGTGAAAATAGTTTATTCATATTTAATTGTAAGTACAAAAATACTTTCTCATATTTTTTAATCGTCAAATTGTCTCAGAGTGACGCAAAATGTACCACTCATCTGGAAAAATTGTGTTTTCTTTAAATTCACGTGTTACGAATAAGTTTAGAGGCCATCTATATATTAAAGACTTTAAAAAATTAAAAAACAACATCAATTTTGGCAGCAGAATACGATTCTGGACCTTCAAATTTCTCTATAAAGGATCAGGGTCCATAAAACTAATAACTGCATTCCTTCACGTTAGCAATAGTTACGTTCATTTTATCACGTTTAAACACGTTGCTGCATCCTAAAGTCTCTTAGTGACGTGAAGGAATGCAGTTACTTAACTCATTATTTTTTATATTTTACTATGAGCGCAGCTTTGCAACACTTTTATTTTTACATATATTGTACATTTTGATGTATCTTATAATATATGTAAAGAAGAAAGTGTGGCACGATTGTTCTCATATAAATAATTGAGGTAAAATTAGGAGAAATTGCGAATTTTTCATAAAAAACTACGAATAATGTGAACTTTGAGCTTGTGTAAGTCATATAAATCAAAACAAAATGCAAAAACTATTGTTGAAATCGTACAGGATATACCTTCTAATATTAAAAAGTGAAATAATTAAGTCAGTATAACAAAATCGAATTTTAGTCTTATTTCATGGGCCAAAAACACCGCTGTATGGACCCTGATCCTTTTCACAAACTATCTTAGAATAAGTAAGGAGATACTCAATAGCTAACATTTGCCTAATTTTGAGGATGGGATAAAAGTGAAATCCATTATTGTAAAGTTCAGATTTATTCGAAACATAATTAATACTTTCCAATAGAAAATATCATCATCAGTATTAAGAAAACTCTAAATAAATCATTGAGTATTATATAAAATCAGACTGTTTAATACAGACACAGTTTATTTACTTTTATCAAAAAAATCTTTTTCAAATGAGTAAACGGTGCTTAAAAATAATTGTGCATATAATTTTCAAGTACAACTCAAACTAGTCGTTGGGGGCCACCGTAATACTTACCCATCATGGATATGCATAATGTAAAATATTAAAATAAAAATGTGTAAACTACTTATAAAATGCATTGCAATTCAAATAAAATCGTGGCTTGATGACGTCATAAACTTTAAAGGCTCGATTACTGAATTGCTTGAAAGAGGTTTTTCCTTATAACTCCAAAAATAATAATCCTATTAACGATCGGTTTATTGCATCTGATTAAGCGTCAAATTTCCAATTAAAATATATCTTTAAAGTGAAATTTGGATGAAATACAGGGTCATGAAAAATCGAAGAGTGTGGAAAATAGGATTCCAAATATCTCGGCAACTGATTATCCGATCGACTTGATGCTTTATGTAAAATTTATGTTTTTTTATTGTCCTTTATGTTCATTTCTTAAAATAAACAATTTCGAAAATTTTTATATACCTTTCATCAGAACGAATATTTCGAGGGTCCGAAAAAAATAGTTCCGGTTAATCGAGGTTATTGGAATGAAATAGGCTTCTTCCCATTATTACATACTAAGTACATACCAAATTGCAAGTCTCTATCTCAATTTTTTCGGGAGATAGAGCGTTTACAGACACACAGACGGACGGCAATTTTTTTTTTCTAAAAATATGTTTTTCGGAATCTCCATTGTCTGAAACGTGTAAATCCGTCAAAATTTTTTTTTCGATTTTCAAAACGATTACAAGACTTACCCTATACTACATATGATGGGTAAGTAAAACTACTGGAATGAAATTTCGTATTCGTATGTTGGAAGCATCTAGCCATCGAATTCTGTTAAAATATTTGATTTTAAACTTTATAATATTTTTAAATAGGAATATTTTAATTTATATTTTATACAGAAAATTCATAAAATTACTTGAAGATCGAACAATTATGTTTAAGGAACTTACTCACGCGACAGAAAAAAAATCAGCATGGAAATATACACTGGCCTCCGAAAGTTAAGGTACAACCGGTTTTTTGCGTCTAATTTGCAAATGAATGAATATAGAAACAACAAATTTGGAGGAAATGTGCGCTAAACTGTTATTTATTAAATGCGACATAGAAATTTACTTAAGTTAAACGTATAAATGAAATTACAACAAAAAAGCACTCATGGTGGAAAATTCCATTCTTGGAGAAATCAGTACATCGCAGTATTATGCAGTAAAATGTGACAGAAACATTAAAACACTGGTTCTAATACGGAATATGCCCACCCCGGACTTGAATGCATTGGCGGCATCGACTTTCCATGCTCTCAATTAAATTGTTGGACACCGAAATAGGTAACGCTGACCAGACTTGGAGTAAGCCTTGTTCCAGCTCATTTAATGACCTTGGAGGAGGACTTAAAGCCGCAACCTGTCTTCCAATATAGTCCCAAATATGTTCTATCGGATTCAAGTCTGAAGAGTGAGCTGGGCATTCCATTCTCTCCAAACCGTGATCCTCAAGATAATCCTAAAAAACCACAACTCGGTGTGGTCTCGCATTATCATCCATTAGAATGAAACCATTGCCAAAAGCACCGGCATATGGGCGCACATATGAATTACGGATCTCATCCCGATATTTCGCACCAGTCACAGTTCCTCCATGGAACACATGCAGGTCAGTGTGGCCTCCGAGTGAGAAACCTGCCCAAACCATGATTCCACCGTTTCTGTACCTGTGTGTTTCGACAGTGTTTGATTGATGGTACAGAGTGCATTGTTCTCTTCAGATCAGAAGACGTCCTGAATCGCTCTCCAGTGTGAATCTGGACTCGTCTGTGAAGAGTACAGAATCCCACTGTTGTCTGGTCCAGGAAACATGTTGTCTTGCCCAACATAAGCGGGCCCTTCTCTGTCGTGTGTTGAAGGGGACACACACAACTGGTCGCCTTGCATAGAGACCTGCATTATGAAGACGTCTTCGCACCGTAGTAGCGGAGATTCTTTTCCCTGATGCTGCAAAGTGGTCTGCAATGAGTTGCGGCACATTAGTGCGTCTTCTCCTTCGGGCCGAAAGAGCTAGAAACCGGTCTTCTGCAGGTGTTGTAACACATGGGCGGCCTGGAACATGTCTTCTGGACACAGAATCTTCGGATTCATACTGATCCCAGAGTCGTTGGACTACACTGCGAGACACATTGAGCCGTTTAGCAGTATCGGCGTGTGACAACCCCATTTCCATCCATCCCACCGCCCGCCACCGTAATGAATCGGGAAAACGACTACTGGCTGTTGTGAACAAAACTGACAACAATAGTTCGAATACAACAAAACTTACACGCGAAATTACGAAAGCTTCGTAATTACATATTTTTCTCTCATTCACAAATACCTATTCTTTTCTATAAAATAAAAGTGGTAGCTGTAACAATCTGTAATTTTTGCGTAAGTTTTTTTAAAGCTTATTATTGTCATTCATATAAACTATGAAGTTTAATCTGACTACCATTTTGTGTCTGATGAACTTCGAAAAACATGTTGTACCTTAACTTTTGGAGGCCAGTGTAATAATTACAGCAAATGGGAGTGAAAATTATAATTAAAAAGTTATTTTAAAATAAGACATTTAATAAAACTAAACAAGTTGGAAATTGTACGTTAAACGTGACAAATGAGGTGCTTTCGTTTCGTGCTATAACTAGTTTTACAATGTAAAAAATCAACGTTATTATTACAGTGAAATTAATTATATCGTCTGCTATGAACTGAATGAGGATGCCTTTTGGGTAGCTTTCAATACAAAAAAGTCCTTCCGGCCTGCACCGGGAGGAAAAGGTAGCTTTCCTATATCTTCGTTTTAAAATTTTAGCTAATGTTACACGAAAACAGCAACTTAAAATGCAAATAAAACGTTTTCAAAAGATTCGCTAATACTGAATTTGAATAAGAAATTCGCCAAATTATTGAGCAATAACCAAATTGGCTTCATTTATGAAGACTTATTTTGGTCACCAAATTTGGCGATATTTCGCCAAATGTCGCCAAGTTTGGCGAGAATTTGGCGCTAACGGATATGAATATATAGTTTTATGCGTTTGATTGGGAAAATTATTACAACAATGAAAATTTTTGTAATGTGCTGTTTTGTTTCAAAATGTCAGCCAACCTAGAATTTCAAACTGCTCTATCTCAGCCGTTTTTTAAGATAGAGGTAAAACAAAAAATGCTCTGGAATCCTCGTATCAAGTACTAACACTTAATTAAAAAATAAATTTGAATTTTTAACTTTTTTTACATATTTATTTTAGTTTTAAATTTTTAAGTGGCCGCCATCTTGAAACGAAATGGCGGACCAAGCTGTCCAACGAACTCGGTCGAGACATTGGTGAGTTTAATACACACAATTAGTTTCATCAAAATTGATTTATAAATACGAGCGTTATCGTATGACATAGGTCAGATATATATATATATATATATATATGGAGATATATATATATATATATATATATAAATCAACATTTGAACGGAGGGTGGTCTGGGGGTCATGATCGGTGAAAATATATCGAAATTTTCGGGAACTGCTTTCCTCCGAACGGCTGCAATAGGTAGCTTTATACTTTTTTGTATTGAAAGCTACCTAAAATTTTAAAAGTAGCCTACCTATTTTAATAGTAGTACCTACCTATGGATATATATATATATATATATATATATATATCCATATATATATATATATATATATATATATATATATATATATATATGTATATATATATATATATATATATATATATATATATATATATCTGACCTATGTCATACGATAACGCTCGTATTTATAAATCAATTTGCATGAAACTAATTGTGTGTATTAAGCTAACCAATGTCTCGACCGAGTTCGTTGGCCAGCTTGGTCCGCCATTTTGTTTCAAGATGGCGGCCATTTAAAAATTTAAAACTAAAATAAATATACAAAAAAATTAAAAATTAAAATTTATTTTTTAATTGCGTTTTAGGGCTTGATACAAGGATTCCAGAGCATTTTTTGGTTTACCTCTATCTTAAAAAATGGCTGAGATAGAGCAGTTTGAAATTCTAGGGTGGCTGACATTTTGAAACAAAACAGCACTTTAACGCGATTACTCGCAAATTATTTTCTTTCATTGTTGTAATAATTTTCCCAATCATACGCATAAAACTATATATTCATATCCGTTAGCGCCAAAAATTGGCGACTTTGGCGATAAAATTGGCAAAATTGGCGACATTTAGAGAAATATAATAATATACAAAGCAAAACATGGCAAAAACATGCATAGCAATATACATAGCAAACATGCATACATAGCAATATACATAGCAAAAACATGCTTTAATAAACGTATGTTTGTAAATATTTGAAAAACATGTTTTACCGCTCTCTTGAAAAAATTTTGTAAGTTGCTAAAACTACCTTTTGGCACCATTTAAAATTTTTTTCGCCAACCGACATAGGATACGAAACTTTTTCCCATTTAGATACACATGCAAGGTTGGTCTCAAACAAGAGTAAAGCTAGCAACAATATTGTTTTAACTCTATAAGAGTTACAATAATGATATTAAATACTCCGATTGGCTTTGGGCCCAATTACGAAAGTTTCTCCTACAAAAAAACTGTAGAAGAAGTTCGTCTACAAGGTATTAGTTAATAATACAAACAACACTAATGGCATGGAGGTAAAAGTTTTAATTTAAATGTATATATTTGAAACCCTTCCCCCCTACCCCCCCCCCACCCCCACCAAGAAAAAAAGAAAAGAAAAGAAAGTTACAGTAATGAATTTAAAATGGCGTTAAGCCACGCTTTCTGACATAAGCAATTGGCTGCAAACGCGATAACGAAATTTAATAACATGTAGCTAATATAGCCCTCAGGGTACTTTGCAGTTATACAGACCTTGTGGTTTTTTTTTAAAAGCTTGAGACAATTCAGGTTTAAGAAGTTGAGATTTACTGTCAAATGATATAAACAACTATGAACACAAAACTGATGAATTATTATTCAGGTTTATGTATGTATTTTAAAAAAATGCATCTGATTACACTTATTAGATAAATTACTTCTGTTTGCATTTAATAACTGATAAACGGCTTCTGTATAATAAATGAACTGTTTAAATATTGGGAAGAGGTGGCGAGAGGTAGAAAGACGAGTAAACAAACGGATAGACAGACGGGTAGTGAGATGGGTAGAGAGACGAGTAGCGACATAGGTAGACTGACGGGTAGCGAAACGAATAGACAGACGGCTAGAGAGAAAGGTAAAAAGAGGGTTGACAGAGGGGTAGCGAGATGGGTCTCGAGACGGGTAGCGACACCGGTAGACTGGAATGTAGCGAGAAAGGTTGTGAGACGCGTAGCGTGGTAGATAAAGAGACGAGTAGAGAGATGAGTACAGAGACGAGTTGACTGACGGGTAATGAGATTGATAGCGAGACGGGTGAAGAGTCGGGTACAAAAACAGACGGATAGTGAGACGGGTATACAGACGAGTAGAGAGACAGTAGATGGGTACGGAGATGGTTAAGAAGATGGGTAGCGAGGCGTATAGCCAGACGGGTAGAGAGACAGATAGACAAATGCGTAGCGAAGTGGATAGATACACGGCTAGACATACAAGTAGTTAGACGGATAGACAGACGGTTAGAGAAATAGATTGGCGGGTAGCGAGACTGGTAGAGGAATATAGAGACGGGTAGCGAGACCGGTAGAGAAATATAGAGACAGGTAGAGAGACGTGTAGAGAGATAGGCAATCAGTTAGAGAGACTGGCAGAAAAACGGATAGGGAAACAGACAGATTGTGGAGAGACAAACAGACAGGCAAAAGAAAAGTCTGCGGATTGGCGCTGTAAACGCGCATTAAAAGCGCAGGGGGCAGAGCCTCCTATAGAATAATCAAGAAGTATCTGTTAAGCTTAAATTTGTAATATATATAATTTTCAATTTTGCCGATATGGAGATTTAATATAAAAGTTATTTTACAGAAGTCATCGAAAGATTTTTTCTATACTTTAATAGTAATTTAGACTATAGTTTTGCAATCTGGTTTGTAGCAAAACATGCTATCAATGTGGTTTGAAGTGTAAGAGTTTTTATAAACAGTTATACAAATAATAGATATATAATCAAGGAAGAAAAATTTTAAATTCACACACAAAAAAGGTGCAACAATGAAATTAAATTTGCGTTAAGCCACGCTTGATAGAATAATCTATTGGCTGCAAATCCAATTACGTAACTTTAAAAAGCTTGGCGGTTTAAAAGATCCGGCGTTTTTTTTTTTTTTTTTTTTTTTCAAGTTTTGCGCAATACGCGCTTAAGAAAATGAGATCCTTTGCCACATGTTAAAAAAAATTATGACAACACATCTGATGAACGGTACTTCTTTTCTATTTTTTTAACAGTATATATGAATTTATATATGATATTTTGTAATTCTATCATTTAATTTGCTCTTTTTCTTTATATTGTAATTGTTAACCCTATGTTCTCAGCAATATCACTCAGACTAATCCCTTTGAGGGAAGTCCTAGTGTAATATCTGGCAACAGATAATAAATATGTTACTATTGGTAACGGTACGAGGTAAAACAAAGTACGATGTTTATTATTCGAAGATAAGATGTAACCCAGTTTCAATGTTCATTTATTCTATCTGTGTGTAAATGTTATGTCCGCGTATTGAAATAAATAGTGTTCGTCTATAACTTTTCAAGATGTTTTCCCTACCGCATTCTAATCCGGTCACAACAGTTTCTGGCGACGAGGTGAAGTTTCGTTTTATTTGATTTCAAGTGTAAACTTTGTAATTTACGTTAGCCCTAAATTTATTCATCATGGATGCAAACCAGTTTAAAGAATTCATGACGGCCTTTTCAGCTCAACAACAGCAACTTTTCGAAAAATTTTTGCCTATACAATCTTCAGATGCTTCAACGCGGAATTCAACTACTGAAACCGTGCAGGTAAATCCTATTTTATTACAACCTTTTGAATGTTTTGATAGTAAAAAAGAATCCTTTACATACTATATTCAGCGTTTTGAAAATTACCTTCAAATGAAAAATATTTTTTCTAATAAACAATATTGTGCACAAATTTTCCTTAATTCCATAGGAGCAGCAAATTACAATATGTTATCGGCATTGATATCTCCTAAAATACCATCAGAATTAACTTATAAGGAGCTAGTAAAGGTTTTCGAAGAACACCTTTGTCCGAAAAAAAATATAATTGTGTCGCAACATAAGTTTCTTTCAACCTATCAGGGTGAAAATCAAACAATTGCAGATTATATTGCAGCACTTAGACGTGATATAGTGAACTGTGAATTTATTTCTCCTTGTGACTGTAAAGTGTCTATCGCTGATATATTTTTACGTGCTCAATTTATTCGCGGCATTTACGATGCTTCCATTCGCGAGCAAATTTTACAGTCAGATGTCAGTACATTTGATGATATAACTAAAAAAGCTATTGCTTTAGAGGTTTCCAGAATTGATAATCGTGAATTGTCGAAAAAGTTAAATATAGTAACCGATACAGGTGAATCTAGTGCAAATGAAATTAAAAAGGTTTCGAAATATCGACGTTCCAGATGTGACTCGAGTAATTCATCCTCTTTTCAACGCTCTAATTCTAGACCAAAAAACCATTTTAACCAAAGATCAAGTTCAAGGTCCCGAATTGATTACGAAAAATTGGGAATAAACAATTTATGCCTTAGATGCGCTAAAAGTAATCATACAGCAAAAACATGCAGGTTGGATCGCAATTCTCTTAAATGTAGTGCATGTAAGACAACAGGTCATATTGCAAAAGTTTGTATTCGCACATTGTTAAGCGGAAAAGGGAAGACTAACATAGATAAGACAAATGCAGTGAATTGTATTACGGAAAAAGAAATATTTTCCCACTATGGAGTAAATAAGATAATAGATGTTTTTCAAAATAAAAAGGGGAAAACTAAATATCTTGAAAAATATTTTGCTACAGTGAACATTGAGGGCCACAAGGTACCGTTTGAAGTGGATTCAGGTGCAGGTTTTACTTTTATTCCCCGAGATAAATTTTATAAATTGAAAATTCCTGTTCAACTTCAAGATTCAACTATTGCTTTCCGATCATACACTGGTGATGTTTTTCTTCCAGATGGAAAAGTAACTGTAAATGTAGAATACCAGGGAAAAACGTCACGTGAAGAACTTTATATCGTTCCGGAAAATTTCGATGCTTTGTTAGGACGTGTATGGATCGACGTCTCGGAATTAGCCTTCAACAGATTGATTCGAAAGATCCAGAAAACTCCAATAATTCAGAAGTAAAAAGTATAGAAAGTCTCGAAGATGTTATTTCTATGTATCCAGAAATTTTTGAACAGAAAGTTGGATGTATTCCAGATGTGAAAGTGTCATTAAAACTCCGTGAAAATAGTAAGCCAGTTTTTCATAAGGAAAGAGAAGTTCCGTATGCTCTTCGAGAAAAAGTTGAGAAAGAATTAGATACGCTTGAATCTCAAGGAATAATCTCGAAGATAGCTACTAGCGATTGGGGATCACCTTTGGTAGTGATACCAAAAGCTGATGGAGGTGTACGGCTCTGCGTCGATTACAAGGTTGGAGTAAATAAAAAACTTGTAAGTGCTAATTATCCAATTCAACGAATAGATGAAATTCTTAATAGCCTCCGAGATTCAAAGTATTTTTGTCGCTTAGATTTGTTCAAAGCTTATCTACATGTTCCTATTGACGAAGAAAGTAGCATTATTCAGACAATAACCACACATCGAGGGACTTACCGCATGCATAGATTGTCGTTTGGAATAAAGACTGCCCCTAGCGAGTTCAATCGAATTTTAGATCAGATACTCCGAGATCTACCAAAAACTTTAAAGTATTTCGACGATATTATTGTGCATGGAAAAACAAAAAAAGAGTGTAGAAGAAATCTAGAATTATGTCTTCAAAGGTTAAAAAAATATGATCTACATTTAAATCGCACCAAATGCGTATTGTTTCAAGAACAAATCGAATATTTAGGTCATGTTATTGAATTAAATAAAATTTCAAAGAATCCTGAAAAGGTAAGAGCAATTAATGAGATGCCAAGACCTTCGAATGTGGAAGAACTACGGAGATTCCTGGGAATGGTGACTTATTATTCTCGTTTTTTGCCATACAATTCAACAATCACGTATCCTCTTCGACAGCTTCTTCGAAAGAACGTTAGATTCCGTTGGACAGCAGCATGTGAAGCAGCCTTTATCAACCTGAAAAGTGAAATTTCTAGTGAGCGCTCTCTTGTTCCATATGATCCTAATTTACCAATTATTCTTTCTTGTGATGCTAGTCCTGTAGGTATCGCCGGTGTTCTATCACATATTATAGATGATCAAGAACGACCCATTGCATTTGCATCAAAATCCTTAACAGCAGCTGAACAAAATTACTCACAACTCGATCGAGAAGCTCTAGCTATTGTGTTTTCAGTCAATCACTTTTTCAATTATTTATTCGGAAGAAAATTTAAGTTAGCTACTGATAATCGACCTCTAACAAGAATTTTCCACCCACATGTAAAATTGCCTCCCATGACTTCAAGACGATTGCTTAGATATGCTACATTTTTATCAGCATTCGATTATGAAGTGGTTTTCAAAACGGGTAGTGATAATGTAGAAGCAGATTGTTTTTCTAGAGCTCCAGTTGTCCAAAAAGGAGTATCAAGTGATATGGCCATCAACAATGAAATAAATGAAGTTTGTATGTCATCTGTTAAAGCAATATCAACAGAATTGCTGAATTTCAAAACTATACGTAAAGCAACAGACTCAGATGAAGAATTATCAAAAATAAAGAAAGAAATCGAAGAAAATCCAGATCGTGCATATGAATTTACGCTTGACGAAGGAATTTTGTTTAAAGCACAACAGATAATTATTCCAAAAGTACTTCAGAAATAAGTTTTAGAAGAATTACATAAAACACACATTGGAATTACTAAAATGAAACAGTTAGCACGTCGATACGTTCACTGGAAAGGTATTGATAGAGATATTGAACATCTGTCAAGATCATGTGAAGCGTGTGCTGAAATTAAGAAAAATCCTTCAAAAGTATTCCATCCCTGGGACGAGCCAGAAGAAAATTGGGATCGCATACATATGGATTATGCAGGTCCATTTCAAGATCATTTCTTTCTAATTATCGTCGACGCGAAATCAAAATGGGCTGAAGTTAAAATATGTCGCAATTCTCCAACTTCTGCCTCTACAATCGAAATGTTAGCTGATATCTTTTCGACCCATGGTTTCCCAAGAGTACTGGTCTCAGACAATGCAAAAATTTTCTTAAGTGAGGAATTCAAGTCATATTGCTCAAAGCATGGAATTTTTCAAAAATTTATTGCCCCAGGTCACCCAGCAACAAATGGATTGGCTGAGCGGCATGTACAAATTCTGAAGACTCGATTAAAGGCTATGAGTAAAGAGTCTTTACCTATGCATACAAAAGTTCGTGAAATATTATTTCGTTATCGAGCAACACCTTTATCAAATAACAAAACTCCAGCAGAAATGTATTTACAACGCAATATTCGAATTCAACTTGATGCCATTCGACCAGCAAAACATATGAAAAATTCCGGTTATCTAATTAAGTCCCGACAATTAAACGTGGGAGAAAGAGTTCAAGTTCGATGGTTCAATAAAAATCAAATTACATGGAAATTAGGCACAATTACGGAAAAATATGGAAAACTCCATTACAAAGTAACTTTAGACAATGGATATATGTTAAAAAGACATATCAATCAATTGAGACTATCAGGAATAACAAAGAAAGCTGTTTCGTTTGCTCCAGACATAGATACAGAAGAAAAATCAACAGAACCAGCTCCCGTGCAACCTTTGTGGAGAAGATTCCCGGCTTTGGCTGCAGCAGCACAATATGCAGATAACTCCGACACATTTACTCAACCCGAAAGACGTCAACATCAACAACTAACAGACCAAAGATCTCCTGTTCAACACAACACCGATAATTTGATTCGAAGATCATCCCGACAGCGTAGACTGCCGTCTTATTTGCATGACTTTGTTATGCGCTAATTATTGAATCTTTTTGTTCCTGTTAACTATATTTTCAAGCGTGGGAGAATTGTAATATATGGCAACAGATAATAAATATGTTGCTATTGGTAACGGTACGAGGTAAAACAAAGTACGATGTTTATTATTCGAAGATAAGATGTAACCCAGTTTCAATGTTCATTTATTCTATCTGTGTGTAAATGTTATGTCCGCGTATTGAAATAAATTGTGTTCGTCTATAACTTTTCAAGATGTTTTCCCTACCGCATTCTAATCCGGTCACAACACCTAGTACAAGCTTTTCATCAGTACAAATGTCAATTGAAAACCAAAGCTGATGTTTACATATCTGCACGTTCAAGAATATGACATTTAAAAATATTAAGACACCAGGGAGTATACAACAGTAAGACCACATATTATGGTGGAATTTTACATGATTCGCTTAGAGGAGATTTCTGTAACCTTGTAAATCAATCTTCTAAAAAAATTCTACCATTACAATTATTCCAGTTGGATTTAATAATTGTAACCTTAAAAAAATCTGAGATGTGGCTGTTATCTATTGAATAATTAGCAAGTTTAGATTGTAAATTTTCGTATTTGTAAGCGCGTTTATGCTCTTTTAAACGGATGTTGCTTGATCGTCCACTTTGATCCATATAGTCACAGTCTTTAGAAGGGATACTATAAACTATATCTGTAAGGGGAGATTTTAGGCTTTAATTTGCATAAGATATTCTTATAACATTGTGAGGTTTAAAGACTGTGCCGATATTAATTGATTTGAATAAATTGATTTGAATAATTATTGATATTTGAATAATTATTGAATAATATTGATTTGAATTGATTTGAATAATTAGATATTTTTTCTGACAAAGTTTTATAATATGGAAGGGAACTTGTAGGACTCCCTGTGGTTTAGGAAGACGATATAGGAGGTAGAGTCAATAAATTCCCGGAATGGGCACCTACATTCACGCAGGTGTTCGTTGAAGGGGAAATATATTTTTTGGGGGTTGGCAGCACTGATAAGGAAAACACACAGGCATCTGGAATTCATTTCAGGTACTGTTGGCGTTAGCTGCAGATCATTTCTGATAAAGTGAATTTTTCATTCGTCTGATTTTGAAATGTCGTTTTTAGAGCAGCATGCAAACATCAAATTCTGCGTTTTGCTCGTGTTGGGGTATTTGATAATGTGACAAATAACCAAAAGAATGAATTTTGTTGATTTTTTAAAAGAAAACAATTTACACAATTACCAATTAAACAAATTAAGCAGAGAGATGCATTAAGCAAAGCAAACCAAATAAATTCTGAATAATCAAAGTTAGCTAAATAAATGAATAAATTTGCGAAAAGGGTGTCAACAAAATTCTCATTTATCACAATATCTCATATACCCAACAAGTGGTCTGACGGATTGGAACATTGTTATGATAACACAAATGAAATTCATTAAAACTTTACAGGATAAATTTTGAGTAAAAAAAAACATTAAAAAGGGACCTGCAATCCTTTCAAAATTCGAAAGGCACAAAAAAGGAAATAAGTTAATTAAAATAAGGAAATAGATAATTAACTAAAGTTGCAAAACATGACCCTAACAATGTACGAATTCGCCAAAACCATGAACGTGAGTGGTATAGTGGTTGATATCATTCCAAAAAAAGTAACAAAATAACTTTCTTTTAATAAGAAATTGGTGTAATTTAATTATCTTAAATTCAGCTAAAATATTTAAGAGTTAAATGTAGCTGATATTAAATTTCTTATACTCATCTTCCTTCCTTTGCTATAATTAAGAGCAGGTTAAATTTACTTTATTCATTATATCTTTTTTTTTGTAAAAGAAAAGAGGAATTTTACAATATTTTGTAAAACTAACCAAAGATCCTTAAAAATTCAATTAATAATTACTTTCAAAAACACAACAAGAAATTAAATTTATTTGTATTATTTTTTATTGACAAAAGAAAATTACTTGGAGTCTGAATCATAGTAAATTAATCTTAGTAAGAATTAAATATTAAGTAATTAATTGCTCTGATTATTTAAATAATTAAAAAAACTCATTCTCTAAAAAGCAAAAATTAAGTTTAAGTAAAAAAAAATGAATTTCTACAATACAAGCAAATAGATAAGAGACAAATTATTCACAGAAATTTGAATTTATTAACTTATTAATAAATTTTTAATTGAAAGAACAGTTTATCTAAACTTATGATGTAAGATAGGTTTCTTAATAACAGGTACTGTGATCATAGATACATTTGTACTCAAATTTTCCTTACACTGTAAAAATAGCAACAATAAAAGGTGCAGAATTAAAAAGAAGAACATTTGTTAAAAGATTACTTACAGTTTCTGCATACATGAAGATGTTGCTTGACAGACAGAAAACAGTGGCAATTTTAATTACCAGTTGGCAGTCTATACTACATAAAAGAGGGGCACCATTCGATGATATTGTTGACAGTGTTGATTTTGCGGCGTAACCTTTTTTCTTTGTGAACATGGTGGTGGATAGTTGACTACACTTTTTTCATTCTTTCCTCACATATTTAGCGGCTTGATGGAAACAACTCTTCACAAATCATTTTTTTCTTTTAACTTTAAAAGAGTATTAGGCTCACATAATGAGAAACGTAAGAGGCAAAGTACACAAGGTATGTATCATAACATCACGAAACGTCCATTAACGATAGTTGCAGAGCTCAATACTTCTTGTCAGACGTTAGTTATATAAAGCATAAATGATGATAACATGAAGATCAACAACACTTAATAAATATTAGCATCGGCCTGTAACAAACAGACAAACATCACTACTTTCTGTGAGAAATTATGATTCAGCATACCGGTTTCAAAAATATTCATCTTCTATATAGAGGAACCAGATATTTTTTCTTTAGCAGACCTTCCAACTCCTCAGTTAAAAATCGAATCCCTCCCAAATTCAACAGCTTCGAAAAGGAAGCTCTATCGGGGGGGGGGGGGGGGGGGAGGCATAAGCCCTCCCGAAACTAAAAAACACACTCTCGCACTTACATTCTCCCGCGCTAAACAATACCAGAAAAAACAAGCTAACTCCTTCCCAATATTTTCCTGTAAAACCATTGGCTGTCACACCCCGTGGGTTAAACTACTCTTGTGAAAGGGGTGCAGGCATGTGTGCAGGTGTAACGCCCCCGTTCCTCTTTTCACGAAGAGATAAACACTGCAGATATGAGCGACCACCAACGTGAAAGTTGTTTACGTAAACAGAATAATTGGGCTGGTAAAAGAGTCATAAAACTTTCTGACAATACGAGTTATTTTTTATCGCATGGGAAAATTGCATTATATTACTACAGTTCTCAGAGCTTTGTAGGTACTCCCAGGGTAAAAAGATGCGTAAATACGGGTTAGGTTCCCTTATAAAGACCCCCACGAAGGGCATTCCCCCCGGGCCTATATCCCAAGTGTAGATAATTGGCCGTCAATAATCAACCCAACCCAATCCAGGGTAAAAAGGACCACACATGCGTGAGAATTTGACTTACAGGGAATATATAAAAATTATGAATTTAAGTAAAAAGGGCAATGAATTTGTTTTAGCCTTGACATTTAGAAAGAAGAGGTATTTTAACTCCATTATTAAAGAACTAATGTTAAAAAAAACAGTAGAGAAAAGGGGGGGGGGGTTATGACTAGTAAAACTTAAATAAAATCAAATGAAGAAAATATTAAATAAATGAAAAGTATTAAAAGTGTTAAAAAGAAGGGAGGGGGCTGCAATTGTTTTAAGGACAGAAAATACAGAACATTTAAAATAAATTAAAAAACCACCCTAACACTCGAGAAATCGCCTTCTGAGACGCTCGAGATGCTGAAGAAAACATACGGAAACGATGGCATAAGCGTTTTCGTAAAGGTCAGCAAAAACATCACCAAGGAAGGAAAAATTTCGCTTGGACAAAAGCCGAGGGAAAGTGATGTTGGAGGTGTTTTTCGATAACGACGGCGTCATTCACTACGAATTTACTCCTGAAGCCCAAACTGTCAATGAAGAACTTTACTTGGAGATCCTTAAAGACTACGAGATGCAATCACACAAAACGACATGAAAAATGGGCAACAAATGATTGGTTTCTTTTACACGACAATGCTCAACCACATCGCGATCTGGTTGTGAAAAATTACCTTGAGAGACACAGTGTTACCACTCTGGAACATCCTCCTTATTCTCCCGACTTAGCACCAGCAGATTTTTACCTGTTTCCACTTTTGAAAATGAAATTGAAGGGACACAGTTTTACTTATTCAGATGAGATGATCGCAAATGCGACGAAGCTACTGAAGTACGTCTCAAAAAATGAATTCAAGGAGTGTTTTGAATAGTTATACGAACACTGGAAGAAGTGTGTGGATGCAAGAGGAAAGTACTTCGAAGGCCAATAAGGTAAAATTATTGTTCTATTTTTTAATAATTTGTAATTGACCTATTCCGGGAACTTTTTGACCCTACCTCGTACATTGTTCTGAAAAAAAAAATAAAACCATCGTATAGTGTAACCATTATATTTCAAATCAATAAAGATTTCTTTTTTCTAATTGAAGGATTTTGTCATTGGTACAATATTTTCTTGCTCTTTGAGCTAAGCTTCTAGCAACAGCGATTTTATGGGAGGTCCAGAGTAATAATAATTTATTTTTAAATATTGACCAGAAAACATTGTCTTACGGTTACTGCTTTTAAAATTTCTTGACCGTTAACTATGTCTTTTTTTCAGTCAAAATATCTAAGAAAGGGAGTTTTCAGTCAGTTTCATTTTCAATTGTGAAACTGTATAACTGGACATATAGAATTAACTTTTCTCAAAATTTATATTAAATATTCATTTTTGGCAAAAAGAAAAACATCGTCAACATATCTTCTCCAGAAACAAATTTTGGAGCTGAGAGCTTAAAAGTAAAAATATTTCTCGTCCAAGAAATTGTATCACAATTTCGGCGATTCTAACTGAGATGGGAAACCTCATAGCTGTACCGTTAATTTGTTTATAAATTGTATTTTCAAAAGTAAAGCAGTTAGAAGTTAAACAGAAACGTACAAGTTTGATAATGTCCAGAATGTTTGAATAAGATTCCATGTTGTAATTTGGGCATATTTTCTGAATAATTTCGCAAGCATAGCTAATTGTACGTTTATGTTTAACTTCTAACTGCTTCAATTTTGAAAATACAATGTATAAACAAAAATGTGTGTTGCTATGGACAAAAACTGAATATTCACCCTGTATATCAGAAATCTGTTATGAAATCACTATGGTTCCATTAACTTTTCAGTGATAAGATTTCAAACGCCTTCTCTTTAATTATAAACGCGTTGCAACATGCATAAAATGGAAAATGTTGCAATTTTGAAATAAATTTATACTTGTTGAAAATATTCAATATGTACTTAAAAATAAAATTTTTGTTTCCTTTCTATTCTTATGATTTTTCTTGTTTATTTCACCACTGTGTCAAAATTATCACTACTTCATTTTTATACCACTATGAAGAAATGAAATACGAGACTTTTTTAATTATATATAAAAAAAACAGCAATAAAAGCCTTAGGCTTCATTTTGTTAAAAGAAATCTCATATTATTTTCAACTTCTTTACAAGTTAACGTTGTAAGAAAAGAACCTTTTCAATTCGTAAAATAAAATTATAGCGTCCGCAAAATAATCGAAATTCGAATTCTCTAACTTTCTTGGAAATAAAAAAAGAAAGTTACTTTATTGTAAGTACTATTCGTTAAATAATTGGATTTTCTCTGTCGAATTCTTTTAATTAATGTGATATAAATCCGATATGCAAAGTGAAAAAATTCTTATTAAAATTTTCGGACCGCATAATGTTTATCTATTCAATACATAAACATATTTCCTTTGTATGAAATTTTAGAATATTGTATGTTAATAAAATAACTTGTCTTATTTTATAAATATTAATTAATTTTAAGTATTTCTTTGAAGAAAAACAAAAGAATATTACTTTTGACTTCAGATATGTATTTTAATTTAACATACTTTAATTTTCTATGCTTAATATTACTTTTTAAAGATTCGATTATGATATTATATTTGTGTATGATTTTATTAGAACTCATTTCAAACGAGATGGCTTTTGTTACTATTAATCTGAATATTACAAAACTCACTTTTGAAAAATTTCACATGGTGGCTATTTTTATTAAAATTAATAATTAGTATTGCAAATAATTCATATTTTATTTTTAAATATTAAAGGAGGGTGTCATGCCTGATGACGTCGTAGTTTGTGGCAACCCTTTTTTTTTCTACTACTGAGTGAGGGAGAAGGTAAGTTTTTTTTGGCGGGAGGCCAAAGTGGAAGGGTGTGTGCATGCGGTGGGCATGTTATGGAAATAAATTTAATGGTTTGATAGAAGGAATAAGATTATTATAACTACTGCTGCTACTACAAATATTCATCTTTATATATTTATGTGTGTTCTTCATGTTCTGCGTGACGCGGTGTCCCAATAAACTGGTTTATTGTCAATTAGCTGCATTCTTGTGTGACAGTAGCAATACAAGAACAAAATGGTATTCATAAAATTTTGCCTTTGAATTTTAAAAAAATGTGATCGAGTAGAAACCGAAAGAAAAAGGGTTATTTATTAAAGTTGTATTACACAATCTCTTTCGAGAACCAGAGATTGGATTTCTGAATGAAGTAAGTCGCATGATTCTTTGTTTCTTACTGATGTAAATAATAAAAAAAAAGAACTTACAGAATAGAATCATATGAGAAATATTTTATGATTGAAACAATGTATTAACTTTAGTATTATGAGTTACTTGATATTTGAGAAACAATTTATGATTGGAAACAATGAGTTAACGTTAGTAATATGAGAGTTATTTGAGAGTATATTTATAGTATTAGTAAGTAAGTGTTAAGAGTAAAAACAAAAATGTTTAATATTAAAGGGCTAAGGAAAGAAGACTTAGTTGTTGTTGCCACGGAATTGGGCATAAAAGTAGAAAGTGAGCACAGGATAATTGATTTGAAAGCATTAATTGAGGGAAGCGATCAGTATTCAAGAGATAATGAATTTATAAAAGAATTTTTAAATACAACGGTGTCAGACCGCATAGAAAGAGAAAAGCGTGACGCAGAAGTCGCGAAATTCGACAAAGAAAAGTCGAAGTCGGAACAAGATACGTTATTGGAAATCGAAAAAACGAAGCTGGAATTAGTTAAAGCGCAGATAGAAATGGCGAAATTGCAAAACGAGTATAGAAATTCTGATACAGGGGTGAATGGACCTAAACCTAATTCGTTAGAGGCACTAATCAAAAGCGTCAAAATTTTGACTATTGCAGTCCCCAGCAGGCCTGAATCATGGAATTTATTTTTTACTTCGCTCGAGAAAACGTTTGAAATTAAAAATGTCGCAGAGGAATTAAAGGTTAAGATTTTGTTTAATTTGGTAGGGGAGCGGGCAGCGCACTTGTTAGTGTACGCAAACACGGAAGAAATGAAAGATTACCAAAAGGTTAAGGCGTTAATCTTAAAAGAATTTCAACCCACACCAGAGGCTTGCCTAGAAAACTTTATTTTTGCGAAGAGATCGAGAAACGAAAATCATATGCAATTCGCTAGTAGGTCAGAGCCAATTGGGATTTCTATTGTGAACTGAGAAAAGTAAATGATTTTGACACGCTTAATGAGTTAATTGTCAGCGACAGATTATTAAGTTCACTAGATTCGGAGACGCGAAGTTATGTTAGGATAAAACAATTAGATAATTGGTTAAAACCACGACAAATTGCCGAACTCATATATTGGTTGGTTAGTAACTAATATAATTGGTTTACATCAAAGGGCAGAACATTTTCAGATTTATATGAAAAAACCGATAAAAACCCGCAATCATGATGAATCGGGAGCTATAAGTTACAATAATGGAAAATATATACCACCCCATGTCAGAAATAATTTCAATTTTTGTAGCGATAGTTATTTAAACACATCAAAAGAATGTAGACTTTGTAAACAGACGACGCATTTGCGATTTTGTCCGAATAATAGAGAAAAAGATAAAATTGAAAGTTTGCAAAATCAAACAAAAAAAAAGATTCTTTTGTTGGAAAAAATAAGCAGGATGATAAAATAATTGCCAAGGTTGAAACACTCTGTTTTGGAAACGAAATAAGTACGCAACCCCTTCAATTTGAAAATCTGTGGATAGGGGGAAAGAAGATCAAATGTATTTTAGATAGTGCTGCAGAAATACCCGTAATAAACTCTAATCAATTACCGGATTCATTTAGAAATAATGAAAATTCAAATATTCAGTTAATATCGGCTTTTGGAGAAAGAATAACTGCTAATCTTATGACACTACCCGTAGCTTTAAAATCCGGAGAGTCAAATTGTATATTTAACAACAGTGTAGACGTAATGTTTGCCGTTACGGATAAATTATATGGGACATGTATTATAACACCGGCAGTTTATGAAATATTACAGTTAGCTAGTAACGAGGGGGGAAAGGAATGTTCTTTGGAAGATGATAGACAGAAATGTTCTTTGGCGCCAGTAAATGATACGCGATCGGAAAAGGGAAATGAAATTGAAAGGAAAAAGGGGGAAGACAACCAAATGGAGGGGGATGATATAAATATTGAAAATTTATGCTGGCGAGGTGAAAATCAAAACGCGGAGAGAGAATTAATGATTAGTTGTATTAAAAGAAAAGATGATAGCGGAGATTTGAATGCAGGTCAACGATCAGATGCAAGTATATACAGGGAGCAACAGAAGAGTTGCGGAACATTACAGGGTGCTTTCAAAGACGCGGAAAAAGGTAAAAACGGGTTCGTTATAGTAGATAATTTGCTTTATCATAGAGAAAGAGTCCATAGAGAAAGGAGATTATGTTGCGCAATTAGTTGTACCAAAGGTAAGGAGGGGGGAAATTTTAAAAATTGTGCATGAATCGATTTTTGCTAATCATCTCGGCATGAAAAAAACAAAAGAAAGAATTCGTTATTCATTTTATTGGTCGAATATGTCACGGGATGTAGAGGATTATTGTAAATCTTGTAAAGACTGTCAGTTACGCAGTAGAGAGAGGGCTAGCGATCAGATACCCATTGTCCCTATTGAGAGACCGGAACTTCCGTTGGACGTTGTAAATATTGACATAATTGGAAAAATTGAACCACCTTCAGCACGTAGACACCAATATGTACTCACCTTAGTGGATCAGCATTCGCGGTGGCCGGATGCGGTCCCGTTAAGAACAATTACGGCTAAAGCTACGTGCGATGCATTATTAGAAATATTTATGCGGTTAGGGATACCGCGCGTAATAGCGAGTGACCAGGGAAGAAATTTTGTTTCAGGTTTAATACAGGAGTTTCATGCTAGGCTAGGGGCGGCTCCTAGATTTGCGACGCCAGGGCATCCACAGAGCTCGGGATTAGTGGAGCGATATAATCAGGTTCTGAAACGCATGTTACACCATATAATTCGGAGCGATTCCAAAAATTGGGATAAACACATTCCTTATTTATTATTTGCCTATAGAGAAATTCCGAATAGTACTACGGGAGTATCGCCATTCAAATTAATGTACAGAAGGGAGGCGAGGGGCCCATTAGCAGTATTGAAATCTACATGGTCAGGGGAAATACCACTACCCATAAATCTTGGAAAGAGCGCAACCGAATATCTTCAGGAGTTAAAAATTAATTCAGAAAGGGCGGCGGAGCAAGCAGCAATAGTAGCGGAATTTAAACAAGGCTCGTATGCGAAGTACGCTAATCGGAGAGCGATTTACAAGGAATTTAGACCAGGGGACCAGGTATATCTATTAATCCCGGATTCCACGAACAAACTTTATGCTAGGTGGACGGGACCAGCCGAAATTGTAGCACGCTGTAAGCCTGATTCCTACAAAGTAAAATTAATATACGGGAATGTTAAGAATATCCATGTAAATAAAATAAGAAAATTTATTCCTAGGGTACGGGCGGTGGGAGTAATCTTTGAAAATGAAGAAGAATTAGGTGAAGTCCATCCCACCACCAGTGTGAAAGATAACTCAAATTTATTTGACATGGAAGAAGTAGATTTGAAGCATTTAGAAAATACAGAAAGAAAAGAGATGTTAGATTTATTATACAAATATAAAGATTTATTTTCAAAAAAGGTACAAATAATTAAGGTAGGAGAGCACAAAATTAGATTAAACGGCGAAGAAATGAAAAAACCATATGTTTATCGAATCCCAGAGGCGTTGAAGCCACAAGTAGATAAACAAATCGAAGAAATGTTAGAGTTAGGACTGATCGAAGAGAGTGATGTGGAGGCGCCACACCTGGTAGTGTGCGTGATGAAGAAAGATGGGGCTCTTCGACTGTGTGTAGATTTTAGAGCATTGAACGCAATCACAAAAACCGACGATTTCCCGATGGAAAACGCCACGGATCTTTTGTTCAACATTGGCTGGGCCAATGTAATAACTACAATCGACCTTCTAAAGGGATATTGGGCCATACCACTGGAAGCAGAAAGCCAGGGGTTAGCATGTTTTAAGACTCACAGGGCTCAATATCGCTTCAAAGTGATGGCCTTTGGGTTCCGGAACGCAGCTGCGACCTTTCAGAGAGAAATAAATAAAGCACTTTCAAAATACAGGAAGTTTGCTAGAGCGTATATAGATGATATAGCTGTTTTTTCGGAAACATGGTCTGAACACATTACGCATCTGGACACGATATTTTCTAAAATTCGAGAATTACGGTTCTCAGTCAATCTGAAGAAGTGTGCCTTTGAGAAAAACCAGATTAAGTATTTAGGACATGTCATCGGGTCCGGCAGCCATCGAACCGATCCAGAGAAAGTTGAAGCCATACGAAAGTTAGCCGTTCCACAGACAAAAAAACAACTTAAGAGTGTCCTCGGATTGTGTAATTACTACCGCGATTACCTGCCTAAGTATGCCGAAACAGTATACCCATTGACAGAACTTACGAAAAAGAACAGTCCTGAGAAATTGTGCTGGTTGGAGGAACATGATAAAGCTTTCAACGAACTAAAGAGGGGTCTCGTAGAGGCACCTAGTCTTTATACACCAGTTATTGGACTTCCTTTTACCATTCAATGTGACGCATCTGCAATAGGCATCGGTGCATGTCTATCTCAACAGAAGAATGAGAGACTATATCCAGTCAGTTATGCCAGTCAAAAGCTCACCAAAACTCAACAGGCTTGGCCGACCATTGAACGGGAGGTCTATGCGGTTATCTGGAGTCTAAAGAAGTTCGAGACTTGGATTTTTGGTTCGCCCGTGGAACTTATCACCGATCACAACCCGCTGACTTTCATCACCAAAAATGCTCCTCAATCTTCCAAACTGCAACGATGGGCATTAGCGTTGCAGAAATATGAAATCATGATTTCACATTGTCCCGGTGCAAAGTTGACGAATGCGGATGCATTGTCTAGACTGGAGACAACGGAATAATAAAATGACTATTAACTTTCGATGAACAATTAATGACTGTTAAAAGCAAAAACTTTTGATAGTTCACTTTGTGTATGCTGCAGCTGAAATTGTATTTCATATTAATTTGCATTCTGTTCCTCATTTGTTATTTGTATTTAGTATTATATATTATGAAACATTAATTGTATTTTTATATTGCAGTAGCTAGCAGGAGTTTCCAGAAATGGTTCAGAGATGTATTTTTTTGTATTTCTTTTTATCTATATTGTAGTTTATTATTATTCATTAGTAGTTGACTGGTAGAGGATGAAATGTAATGACGTCACCAGTCTGGATTTCAGATTGCTAAAGTGACATACCCCTTTTTCAATCTTAGGTGGGGGGTGTCATGCCTGATGGCGTCGTAGTTTATGGCAACCTTTTTTTTCTACTACTGAGTGAGGGAGAAGGGAACAGTTTTTTTTGGCGGGAGGCCAAAGTGGAAGGGTGTGTGCATGCGGTGGGCATGTTATGGAAATAAATTTAATGGTTTGATAGAAGGAATAAGATTATTATAACTACTGCTGCTACTGCAAATATTCATCTTTATATATTTATGTGTGTTCTTCATGTTCTGCGTGACGTGGTGTCCCAATAAACTGGTTTATTGTCAATTAGCTGCATTCTTGTGTGACAGTAGCAATACAAGAACAAAATGGTATTCAAAAAATTTTGCCTTTGAATTTAAAAAAAATGTGATCGAGTAGAAACCGAAGGGAAAAAGGGTTATTTATTAAAGTTGTATTACAGAGGGCATTGTCATTTAAAACATAAAAAAAAATTTGAAGAATGCATTAGTAAAAAACAATCTCTTTTAAACTTAAGGATTAATTACTAGTAGCGTACGCAGAAAATCTGTAAGGAGGGGGTACAACATTTGATTATTTTTTTGCATGTATAAGAGGCTCATTCTGAAATTTTTGAGACAGGGGCAGATGCTATGCGCCAAAAAAAATTATTGGTTGGATATGTAAATTTGAACTCTTTTATGTCCGCAGACAAAAATTTGTGGCAACAATTGCAATTTAACTATCGTAGAATAAATTTAGAAAGAAGAGAAAATGGAGTTGACGCGAGAGCATTATCGAGCTATGATTTTCTATGATTTTAAAGTGGGTCTAAATCAAGAAAAATGCCTTTAATGTCTACAATTAGCATATGGAAATGAAGCTCCATCTCGTCCTACTGTATTAAGATGGTTTACAGAATTTAGAAGAGGTCGAAATTCTCTTTGGATGAAGAATACACAGGGATACAATTGTCAGATGTAGTCCCAGAAAATGTGTCTGCCATACGAAAAATGTTAATCGATGATAATTGCTATACCTACCAAATAATGCAGAAGGAACTTAAAATTAGATCCGTAGCTATACATAAAATTATTCATGAAGAACTGCATATGAAAAAATTAGTTTGTCGCTGACTTCCCCATAATTTAAAAGAACACCAAAAAGCGGAGCATGTGAAAATTAGTAAAGAAGCCTTAAAATTACTCGATGATAGCGGCCCCCGCATTATTTCTGAAGAGATTCTTGAATGGATAAAGCTAGAAATGTGGAACAAGCGTATAGCTACAGCAAAACGACTATGCCCTATCATATGAAAGTGACTGCAGCGCCTTCTGGTAGCGAAATTCGGACTTTATCGACCTTATCTTGAACACTGTGAGAGATAGCTTAAAACAGTCAACCATAAAAGTGTAGAGCGTTCTCACTTTAAGATGGAATGACGCCTTATATGTTAAAATAAATTGGTCAAGTGCGAGTATAACTCGCACTCAAAGAGTACCGTAGATTAAATTTATTAATTATTATTTATTAATTAATAAACTCCTATTACCTCTATTTTTTTCATAATTTTAGTTTCTGTAGATTCGGAAATAGAAGGGGGAGGAGACTTTTTTTTTCCAGTATACTTCCGACAATATCTCTGAAAATATAAGACCTAAAATTAAAACAAATATATTTTTGAGTTCGATGTTACAAGATCTTATGAACGATATCCTCCACAATGATGTATAAAAAGAGTTTTTTCAAGTAAATTAATTAATATCTTGGCTAATTACCGACAATTGTTTTCAAAAATCATTATCAACTATCCGTGGATCTGCATCGACAGATACCCCGAGAGCACATTAACTACCCCGCTAACCAAAAGAAAAGTAATGTTTGTGTGTAGCGGAAAAATGCGTTTTTCTCAAAAACTATGTAACCTAGGAAAATTGCTATAGTTTTTCTGCAAGGTTTAAATAAAATCCTACTACCCCCTACTTTTTACATAATTTTAGTTTCAGTAGATTCAGAAATAGAGGGAGACGGAACATCTTTTTTGTAGTGCATTTTAGACGATATCTCTGAAAATATAATACCTAAAATTAAAACAAATATATTTTTGAGTTCTGTGTTACACGATCTTTCACACTATATCCCACACGATATAAAAAAAGAAAACATTTTTTTCCAAGTAGCTTCATTAGCCTCCTAAATTTTTCATAAACATATTTGTGAATGGCTAATAATCTGAAAATAGATGGGTAAAAAGGCTTTATAACTTTCCTAAGTTTGAACTTTCCACATATCATAGTTTACAAGAAAAAATGCTCTGACAGACGGACAGACAGACACAGGAGTGATCGAATAATGGTTCCCTTTTTTACTTCTTAAGTACGGAACCCTAACAACATTATTATAAAAACCTGAAATTTATTTTTTCTATAAACAATCACCGGCTGAAACACCTTACTAATCGCTTATAGAAATGTGGCACTATAAGGCAGATACATATTTACTAATATAAATAACATATGGAAGCAAAGTATAATTTGTTTTAATAAAGAAATCAATTTAAGTATGTTCAATATGTTCGCCATCTGCGGTACTGTATTTGTATGCATTTGAGGGCATGTGTATTGGTGCCAATGCTGGGAACCTTCAGTATACTAAACTTGATTTTTTTATTAAAATAAATTATAACTTGCTTATGCTTACTTGCATTAGATGATTCATAAGTGTGCATCTGCCTTAAAATGTCATATTTCTACAAGCGATTGGTGACGTATTTAAGCCGGTAACTGGTTATCGAAAAATCAACATTTTAGGGTTTCTAATAATGTTATTTTTATATGTAAGCCATCATTGCATACGAAATCGAGGATGCTCTAAACTTTTGTAATTGGCGTTTTTCGCTATCACTGATAGTTTCGAGATAGAGTCAATAACTTTCAATGTTCGCCACTAAGGGCGCTGCAATAATTCTCATATGATAGCTCATAGCCGTTTTACCATACAATCGTACATGCAGCCTTTTATTGGGATGAAATTCTCTGAGAACAAAGAACAAGAACGAAAAATCATGCGTCAAGCATAGATTATGTAACACTTTCCAACGCTTCCAAAATAATTTTACAAATCATTACCGTTTAATAAGCTGAAAGATAACATCTAAGTAAACAATTTGGAAAACGCATAACATATTTAAAAACGTAATTTCAGGAATTTCCAACATATATTTCCAACATATACAGTATTCGGAAAAATATCCGAATACTTTTATTCAGCCCTATATATGATCTATAGATTTGTATATATACTACCTAAGATGCTAAATTTTAGTTTAGTTAGGAAACGCGTAGCACAGTTTAAAATTCTCCTTCTGGAGTTTCTGTCAATAAACGGAAATGTGTTCGCGAACTTTTGTGCTGCCCTGTTTAGGATCTACAGAATTTATACACACCAAGTAATAGACAAAACGTGTGTTAAATTTAAAATCGCGTTCAGCAACTTAAAACGCACTTCTAAAAATTATTGTTAACATACAGTAGAGAATTCTTTTGTGTCCCTGTAAATGAGCGATGAATGCTATACACACACTATTCTGTAGTAAGCCTCTTGTAATGCACTTTAGTGATATATATAAATTTCAATGCGTTTAAAATAGTGAAACATTATTTAATTAAAGAGCAAACGATTTTTCTCCATAGACGTAATGTAACGGAATTCTTTTGACTGTCCCTGTAAAGTAACTATAAGTACTATGCACACCCTATTCCATATTAAGCTTCTTGTAATGCACCTTAGTGATATATATCAATTACAATGTGTTTGAAATTGTGTAACATCATTAAAATAAACAGCAAATGATTTTTCCCCATAAACCGCAATGTAACGGAATTATTTTGAGTGTCCCTGTAAAAAAACTATAAGTGCTACACACTTCAGTTGAAATAGGGAACATGCTATAGATAACGTATATAACATATAAAAACTGCAGGGCAAACCGAGAATATTTACGGGAGTTAGAGCACGGACAGACGGCAGACGGCCAGACAAACCGAAGTCATAAACACTTTTCAACTAGGTTGGAAAGTGTTAAAAATTAATTGAGTTGAAACGTGCAGTTTTAGCGTGAAGCCATGAGTAACAGGCTACTGCAACCCTAAAACCAGTTAAGATTCGGGCCCCAAATATTTGTCAGTGATTTTGACTTACGAGTTTGTAATAACCTTTTCAAAGAAGCTTTAAAGCTCCCCAACGAAAGAATTCAACCCACGTGCCTTGTTCTTGTCCTGTTTAGGCAGAATGATGATTTTAAATTTGAGTGATAACCGGCAGTGCCTGATTTACTGCAAGACATTCGGGGCACGGGCCCAGGGCTCCCCGGTTTTCAGGGGCCCCCCAAATGCTACTGAAGATTTTTCAGTTATAGGCCAAAACAGTTTTAACCGACAAAACAAAATTAAAATGGAAAAATCTGTTTGTTAAAGATTGTCTATGATTTGTCAAGGTAACTTCATTTTTTCCCGATTGTCTTTTAACGATTTATGAGCAGAATGTACAGAACTCAGTTTTTGGGATCGCCATATTATTTCATTTTTATTTATTTTATCTTTAAGGCCCTCATGGTTAACATGGACAAAGCCATGTTGTTGTGCCAGTTATTTGTATCAATTTAGTATTTTTTAATCAGTGAAAGCTTGTATTTGAAAGAAAAAGTTAGTTGATTAATAGGATACCCTAATATTTTAAATAATTATAGTTTGGTACTGCGGTAAATTTATTATTAGTTGTTGCATACTGTATCATTCCAGATATATGGACTTGCATAGAGAAAGGTAATCAGCACCATACAGTTTACTATAAAATTCCATTAAAAATTCATAATTATCAAGTAATAATTTAAAAGTAAATTAATGATTATCAAATTTAATTTTTTTAATTGATATTTTAAAGAAATTATTAAAGTCAACAGTGGTTATCTTAATAAGTACTGTTTTCGATATTATATATATATATTTATTCAACGCTACTGTAAGCATCGGTGCAAGGGGGCTCCCATACATATCTGTGCCTAGGGGCCCCAAACTTGTAAATCGGTCTCTGATAACCGGGCATTTATTGCAAACCCGTTTTGACGGTATATGTCTTCTCTCTCTTTTTTCCCCCTTACTCTGACAAGAAGGGGTTCGGAAGTCGGCGACGCAGAATGCGGTGACCGTTTGCTTATCGATAGAATATAGTCAGCATATCTACTAATATATAAAACACAAACGGAAATTTCGTTCCGTTCCTTTATAACTCGAGTTCTGCCGAATTGATTTTGATGGAACTTACACTGTTCGAAAGATAATTTTTCAGGGAAGGTTTTAGTATATAACACAACGTTCTACGTATATTAGTTATAGAATTATGATAGAAAGTTCTGTTATTTTGACCGAAAAGGTTACCATTGCTAATTTTTTGGCGATCATTACTGTTGCAGAAAGAAATGAAAAGGCTATACATGTCGAAAAATAAAAAAAAAACTGTTACTAATTTTATTAAAAAAAAAAAAAAAAAAAAAGAGAGAGAAAGGAAAGAAAAAGAGTTTTGATGAGAGAATATTATAAAACGAAAATATTTAATTTAAACATGATTGGGAATGCTCGTAATGCTTAAAAAATTATTCAAGGGGCAAGATTTCTATATTGAAACAATATTTGGCGATGTATCTTTTGTTTTTGGCGATTTTGATTTTACTTTTGACCCCAAGCAATTTGATTTTAAGCCAAAAGGTGTCTTTTTTTGTTGCAGAAAGAATTGAAATGGCTATACATCTGGAAAAATAAAAGAAAAAACTGTTACTAATTTTGTTTAAAAAAAAAAAGAAAAGAAAAAGAAAAACAGTTTTGATGAGAGATTTTAAGCCAAAAGGTGTTTTTTTTAAGTGTACGACTGCATTTTTGCAGTATTTTTTTTGGTACTTTTCGGTTAGCCGGGCGCCAGTGATATATATATATATACATTTCTATATATACACATATATATACACAAATACATGTATATACATACATACATTTACACAAATACATGCATATACATACATATATATACACTTATATGTATGAATATATACATATATATATACATATTTACATATATATATGTAGGATTTCAGTTGAAACACTTCACGTAAATGATCATCAAATGAACTGACACTGAACTGACACTCTATTATTATCCATGACTTTGATGCGCGAGTTGTAAATAGTTTGAATCGCGAGATTTGGCTAAGAGCCAGTGTTCTAATTTTTATTATGAAGCGAGATATAAAAGGAATATAGCCGGAAAAAGGTATTATTAGACCTCGCCGGGTTGCTGTAAGCTAAATTGTTGTTATATAGTTTCTGCTAAAAGTGTATTAGTTGAAATTAAAGTTAGTATTCTGTTGTTCATCGATTATTTGTCATATTGGTTCAGTAAAGTGACTGTTTATATATCATATACTTACATTTTTATGTATGTATGTACATATATCACTGGCGTCCGGCTAACCGAAAAGTACCCTTTTCTTAAATTCAAATGCAAACTATATTAATGGCTAACCATATTATGGCTAAACTATATAATGGCTAAACTACATTAATATACTTCTATTTACTTCTACATATATGAAATTTCGTTCCGGCTGCTTATAATTTGAGTTCTGCTGAATGGATTTTCATAGAACTTCAACTGTAAGATAATTTTTCAGGGAAGGTTTTATTGTATAACATATCGTTCTACGTAGCTTAGTTATAGAATTATTCTGGGAAGTTCTATAATCAGATCAATCCGTTTATGAAATATTAGCCTTTTTAAAAGATTTTGCCGAATGGATTTCGATGGAACCTACACTGTTAGATAACTTTCTAGGGAAAGTTTTATTATATAACATATCATTCTACGTTGCTTAGTTCTAGAATTATAGGGGGAAATTTGAAAATCGGGTGATCTTTTTTTTTTTTTTTTTTTTTTTTTTTTTTTTAAATCAAATATTAGTCTTTTCAATATTTGATTCGGATTATGAAACATTAGCCTTCTGAAAAAGTTCAACTGGTAGGATTTTGATGAGAATTGTATTGTTAGATGCTATTTCAGGAATGGTTTTAATGTACTACATATTGTTCTACGTTGCTTAGTCAAACAGTTATGTGTGAAGGTTATATAGTCAGGTGAACCCGATTCCGAAAGATTAGCCTTTTTGAAAGTTTTACTGTGCGTATTTTTTGAGACTTGCATTGTTAAGTAGATAATTTGTAAGGATGGTTTTAGTATATTTTATATCGTTCTGTTAGTTTTAGAATTATATGGAAAAGTTCTATAATCAGATGAACCCGATTATCAAAGATTAGTCTTTTTAAAAACTTCTACTGAATGAATTTTGTTAGTTAATTTGTTTGCATTGTTAGTTCGACAAGTTTTAGTGATGGTTTTAGTACATTGTATATAGTTTTATCATTCTTTAGCAAACCTTAACTGTAAATGACCAAATAAAAAAGTTGGTCCTTAACAGCTAAAATTTTGACTGTACATCAGAAAATATAATAGCGCAATCACGTCATTTTTCAGTAATGTGGAAGGATATTCCAGGTAAATATACAGATTGCTTTCAAATACAAGGTCAAATTAAACGATATATTTCGTTTCATTCAAGGCTCATTTGTAGAAACCGACCAGCGCAGCGGGCGTAGCTTGCTAGTAAATATATAAAAGCCATAAAGTGCTTCTGCAAGACCCAATGGGTCTTGAGAAAATAAGCCTCAAAGTTTACGTTACAATTTATAAAATTCCTTCCTTCGGCAAACGGCTCAGCGCCATCGTTGGGAGCTTTCTGGATTTCTGAACTTTTTCGTAGAGTTCGAATCCCAGTCGGACTTTTACTTCTCGCAGCGAAAATGTTCATTATTTATTTCAAACCACAACTGAAAAATATATAATAATTGAAATTTACGATAAATATAAATTAAATATATGTTTTGTGGCATATAAGTACAGTTTTAATTATGGAATTTTGCATGTTTGAATATATAATGTAAAGTAAAAGAAAAAAAAAAGTATGCAAATTGTATTTCTAAAGACCAGAAATTTTTGCTGCTATTTAAATTATTTTTTGTTATTTAAATAAATAATCTCATATTTTTCACACATAAATAAAATAAAATACGTGATATAAATCCATAATATATATATATATATTTTTCATTCTCCAATCATTTAAAAAATTTCGTTATTTTTTTAAAATATGCTTTTAAATTTTTAATGATTTTTTTAAATCTCGGATTTTAGATTTAGTAATAAGAATAACTGTCTACGTAATAATTATTTCTTGATTATTTTTTCTCTTCAATTCTACATTAAAAGAAAGCAAGTAATTATAACAGAACTTTAAACTCGTTTTTCTCAAAAGTGAATCTTTCAAATTGGTGAGCATAATTTCTCAAAAAAATACTCAATCGATTTACATCTAATTTTGTCAGCTTTTTTCTTATATGTTGCACCTGAACAAAGCTTTCTTTTCTTTTTTCTTTTTATCATCAAAAGATAATTTTCAGACAGCAACCATTTTGAAAAATATTAGTTTTTCATAAATTACTTCACGTACAGTCTCTAGAATAAACCGTATTTAATTAATAACCCCTATTTATTTTAATTCCAGATAAGCTAAATTTAAGCTACAATGGTCACCGGCAGGCATAAAAAAGGAAAGACCCACAAGAAAAATGGCAATAACTTTAATATTTAATTCTTAAAAAATAATATATCAAAATTATCTTTAAGTATTGTATTATAAAATAAAAATAAAGTCAAAGAAAAAAAATACTTGCTTAGTAATAAAAAAAAATTGTATTGCATAACTAGCCATAACCCGTTAAATGATAATATTAACCAGATGAGATGAATGCAATGATAAATAATTGTTACTTACACGTTGACTCAAACACATAATTTTTGTTTTTCGTATTGTTTGAGGAAATATGATTTTTTGATTTGAAGAACTAAATTTGTATATCAGTTATACAGTTTTGAATCACTCATAATGTATTTTGAAATTTCAATCCTTTTTACAAGTTATCTTTTATGAGAACGGGGTTATTCATTAAAGAACAGAGTGACACTCACCTGCACATACTCGCACACTTATATATGCTGTAAATTTTAATTTAAAACATTGTGTTGTGGAGCAGAATTATTAATAAAATCAATCTATGCCGCTGATGGAAAAGGGTTAAAAACATCACCGTAATTTAGTTTGAATAAAAAATTAAGTTTTACCATTAAAATGTATGAATTTATAAAATTATCTGCACATGGATCAAAATTTAACGAGAGAAAATATAATGAAAGTAATAAAATTGCCAAACCAAAATTTAGTTTGTCAGAAAAAAAAAGTTCTAATATATACATATGTATAGTATAGAGTATGTATAGTATATGTATAGTGTACATATGTATAGTATAAAATACATAATTTGTCGTTTAAAAAAATCTGCTTTGATTTGCTGCTTATTATTAAAATTTCAAGGTAATTTTGTTTTTGAAATATAACAGCTGGAAGTCTTATCTTCAAAATTATCGGAAAATAAACTTAATTTTGTATTTTAACTAAAATTTTATGTTTTTCTGATACTAGATAGATAAAACTTTAGACAAAGAAAATTATGCTTTAGCTGCATCTATATATTGATTTTACAGTCCCCGTCTGTGTCTTTCGGAAGTTATTCTAGTGCCTATTACATATGGCTTACAGAAGAAATGTTCTATTTGAAAAATAGATTTTAGGTTTTCTTGTTTCTTTATGTTTTATATAAATAGTTAGCGATGAAAGACGCTAAAATAAAATGATTAGTGTTCTTCAAAATAACTGAACCCACTATTATTAACTCCCCCCCCCCCTCCCACTAAAAATAAAATCTATAAAAATATAATTTTTTTCTGGTATGTATTTTATGTGTTTTTAGAAAGTATCATATAAAAAAATAGCAATGGAATACATAAATTAGCTTATAGCTATTATTCTAATCCTGATTTATGTACCCAAATAACCGTCTTTCGTTTTCCATTAATTTGATTAATATTTAGTTTATTGGTTTATTTCCATTGATTGGTTATTAAACTATTTATTGGTTTAATGCTTCGTAATTTATACTATCGAAACCACTGATTCAAAATTATAGAAAATTTGTGTTTTCATGTTTTTGCAAAGTATCATATAAAAAATAGCAATGGAATACGTAAATTATTCTGGTTTATATAGCTATTATTCTAGTGCTGATATATGTACCCAAATAATCGTCTTTAGCTTTAACATTAATTGAATTAATATTTGGTTTATTGGTTTATTTCGATTTATTGGTTTAATGTTTAGTAATTTAAATTTTTTAATCAACTGAATTAAAATTGTAGAAAATTTACGTTTTCATGTTTTTTACAAAGTGTCATATAAAAAAACAGCAATGTAGTACATAAATTATTCTATTGCAGACTTATGTACGAGAATAACCGTCTTTTACTTTAACATTAATTGAATTAATAGTTGGCTTATTGTTATTGAACTATTTATTGGTTTAATGCTTAATACTTTATATTTCCTAAGCAACCGAATTAAAATTGTAAAAAATTTGTGTTTTTATGTTCTATTCAAAGTGTCATTAAAAAATAGCAGTGTAACACATAAATTTTCCTGCTTATAAGTATTATTTTAATCCTGATTTATGTACCCAAATAAGCGCCTTTTGATTTAACATTAATTGAATTAATATTTATCTTATTGGTTTATTTTCATTTATTCATTATTAAATTATTTTTTTTTTGGTTTAATTCTCAGTAGTTTATTTATGTAAACCACTGATTCAAAATTGAAGAAAATTTATGTTTTCATGTTTTTTTGCATAAGGTAAAGCTAGGAGAGTCTGCGCACAATTCAAAAGAATAACAATAAAAAATCTAAATATTAATTTTTTGCTAAACTATCCGTGAATAATATTTACTTTATTTGTTTTTATGCATTTCCATTGCTATTTTGTTGTTATGTTGTAATTTAATAGAACAGTTGTAATAAAACCAAGAAAGTTATTTTGCGCAATCTGTCCTTACAGGGTTGGTGTGATTGCGCACATGGGTAGGAGAGATTGTTACTAATAAAAACTACAATTAAATTGTTAACGATAATAATTACACTTAAATGACATTGTTGTAAGGTTTTTGTGAACAAATATTATTGTATTAGGAGTGAATATGTCAATCTAATGATTAAAGAATCAGAAAAAGGAAATAATTTTAAAAACGATTAAACATTTTTAATTAAAGGAAAAAAAATTAAAGAATCAGAATAAGCAAGTCCAGATAAGGTTACAAAATAACATTAAGTTACTTGATAACACGTTTAACTTAAAATTAGTCCATTTTCATTTTCATTTTTTATGCAAATTTACCAATAAGCTGCGTAATCTCTCCTAGCATGGAAACTAATTGGAACAATGCGCCATCTCTCCTAAGTAGCAGATGCGCAAACTCTCCAATTTCGGTAGGAGAGATTGCGCGGTCTTTTATATAAACATGGTCGCTACTAAAACGAACCGTTGATGTTCATATTGTTAGTCTAGATTAGTAGCTTATGAGAAATCGTTTAAGTTAAAAATATTTTGTACTATTGACATTGTATAGAAATTCTGATGAATAGCTATGAAAATTCAAGCACTTACTTCGGGAAAACAAAACAAAATAGCAACGTTTTATCTTAGACGCTCAAAACAATCAACGTGCACTTTCAAATAGACACTCCACTACTGCTGTTGTACAACTACCTGGAGTCGCTGCGTGCTCACTCTACTCTTTCCCTCCGAACCTCTATGTGCACAATCTCTCCGACCGCGTCATCTCTCCTGACTTTACCTTACTGAATTTCAATATGTAATAAATTTATGGTGTTTTTGTTTAATGTTTACAATACAAGTTAATTTCTCATATGTAGACTATTGTTTATGTTAAAATAATGTCCCTAAAGAATCTTCCAAAAACCAAAAATGTACATTTTATTTTTCTTCTCTCTTTTAGAACTAAAGTATAGCCTGCGTTTGATTTTTAACGCGTTAAAACTTTTCAGTTTTAAAAAAGCAATAAAGAAATATTAATTTTCACGTTTACAGTTGGCTATTTCAAGCCCCTGCTTTTTACATATATGATCTCTTGATTTATGTTTTCAAGTTTATTTTCAAAAATTTGCGAGAATAGTTTTGTTTATCGTTATATATATCTTGAAAATGGCGCCGTATATGAGCGCTGAAACATATGTCGATCATTAAAAGGTTTTTATAAGCCTTTTTTGTGTTCCTCTTTGTATCACTTAAGAATTTTATCTATATTTTAATCATGTAATACTTAATATTCAAATTGCTTAATAGGCGTATAGCCAACATAGTGAAAAAGTACCCAAGCCGGGACTCGAACCCGGGTCATCAGATTAGCGCACTGACATTCTACCAACTGAACCACTTGGGAACGATACTCAGCCTGGAACTTTTTCACCATAACATGTTGGCAAGGCTACGAACGCAGCACAAGATGGATTATTTTCCGTGAGCCGCCAACCCTGGGGCAAACACGAAATCAAAGAAAAACCAGCATCGACAATTGAAATAAATTCATATTTAATACTTGGAAATTTTTCCAGAGAAAATTTTTCACGCCTTGCTTTCATAATATTCAATTAAAATTTGAATATTATGAATTATTACAATTAAAATTTGAATACTGGATTTTCTTTGATTTCGAGTTTGCCCCAGGGTTGGCGGCTCACGGAAAATATTCCATCTTGTGCTGCGTTTGTAGCCTTGCCAACATGTTATGGTGAAAAAGTTCCAGGCTGAGTATCGTTCCCAAGTGGTTCAGTTGGTAGAACGTCAGTGCGCTAATCTGATGACCCGAGTTCGAGTCCTGGCTTGGGTACTTTTTCACTATGTTGGCTATACGCCTATTAAGCAATTAAAATTTGAATATTATGAATGCAAGGCGTGAGAAATTTTCTCTTGAAAAATTTCCAAGTATTAAACATGTAATACTTGTTTGATATTTTCCTTAAAATCTTTCTCAAAGACAAAATATAAACAAAACTAACTTTTGAATCTATAATAATCTGAGAAAAGTTCATTTGAAAAATTGGATTTCTGATTCCTTTTATTTTCATCATATAATAAAGTAATGTTAAATAATACTGCATTTGTCGTTGTTGAAATAGTACCATTCAGTATTATATAATTCTTGTTTTCCTTACAAATGATTCTTCATAATACACATAAGCGGTTATTATAATACACAATAGCTTTGATATCGAAATATAAAATAGCTGGATCATAAAACGTATTAAATAATATACTAATTTTGGAATAAATGCGTATATTTTGAAATCGAATTACATAGTACATTTGTACTTCAGATGAGAAGTATTTGAATGAAAATAAGCGTATGAATAACTATCTTTCAGTTAATGAAGTATATTATTACCAATATATTAAAAATTTACTTACATATGTAATGATCGAAAAGCCCTTTTAAGTGAAAATGATTTTAAATATGGAATACGATAAAGCCGTTTGAAATTACATACATTTGTAATTTGAATACATTATTAATGAAAGGCCCACTATACCAGATTAGTTCTCTGTTGTGAATCTTCTTATTGATTATGATCTATTATTACATTTATATGCATTTATTTACAGTTGTCCTTTGAGTTTTCCAGCTATCATATGTATTGCATGCAGGATTTACAATTGTTTCGTAATAATAAAGTTAATAGAAATCTTTCATTATCAAAATAATGATGTCGGTGATTTTGAATTTCAGAAATAGCATCAATAAAACTGTTAGAGTACCGTCGGTAGCATAATAAATTTTCTATCTTTATAAATTGTTATATCAGTCTTCATATTTTAATTTACATTTTCATCTTTTGATAATGGTAAAAAAGTTTAGTTCAGCTTACCTGAAATTTTCCTTTTGCGCTTAGAGTATTCCACAGTATTACACTGATGTTTATCCTATCGATTCATTGACGTATCACTGTTATGGAGTAATAAACAGTATTAGTAGAAAATAATAAGTTGCGTGAAGTAAGTAGATCCATTTTCCTTTGAATATAATATTATTATTGTAATTCTTGATATTATATGTACATTTGTATCGCGTTTGGAGGCTGCTTAAAAGTGCTCCAATTTTACATTACATTTGAGATATTTACAAGGGCGTCTTCACTGTTCGGTTACATTTTAGATACTGAGAGATTGTTATTGAGTTCAGTTCACAGGCGTGGGATATCGGTTGAAGGTTGAAGTGGGGAAAGTATCTAGGGTTTCGTTCATCTGACGAAATCCCATTCGTCTTACTCCTCTGCCTGTCTAACAGGGTTCTTTCTAGGAAACTATATTACTTGAAATTTTGCATAGTTATAGATGATCACCTCCTATCATCATCAAATCATAAAATTTTGAAAAAGTCTCATATTATTTTAATTAAATGAATTAATTTAATGATATCCGACTATTTCTGCGATTTAGATTTTAAAATAGAACCTTAATTTTAGTCTTTTTCGGGTACGCTAGGTGGTTCAACGATATCGCGTTTCCCTTATAACCCAAAGGTTCCGGGTTCTATTCTGGACGACGGAAGTTGAAATTTCCTATTTTGTTTTCTCTCGAACTACATTTCATTGCCTGATGGATTTAAGTTAAAGAACTTTCGTATTTGTTTTTGTCATTTAAAGAGGTTTTTTTTTTAGCTAAAAATAAATTATGTAATTAAATATGCTTTTCAGATATACAAACACATGCTGTTACAATTCTCTGAAAAGCAGCTCTTGAATATTTTAAATCTGATTGAAAAGTAGCTTCCTCTTGTTATAATTTTATTATTAAATTTAATTGTGCTGCCATTTCTGTTCTTATTCGTAAGGTGTACTGATAAATAATAAGGATTTAATAATTATAAATAAATGATTTGGATTTATTAATTAAAGGATAAAGTGTTTTGAAAGGAATATTAAACGAAACCGTTTGTGCTACCTTCGATCACACTTACCCACTTGTTACTTATATGTAAAAACTAATTAATGTTTAAATCTTATTTACGGTGAATGTGGAAGATCAGGGAAATAAGCGAAATGCTCTGTTCAATATAAAATAGCAAAAATTACAATTAAAAAAAAAATCAAAATCTGAGGCTCAGACACACTCTTTACCTATTCTTATCCAAATTTTCAGACTTTTATGTGCAATAGATTTCCCTAGTCATCGTCAACAAACAAACAAACAGATATACACACACACGCACATAGATACAGACAAAAACTTCCTTTTTTAAAATGTAGATTTAGGCAAATAGTGTTTAGTAAAACTTAATTAAAATCGAAACAAAAATTGAAATTCTTTCAATAATATTATTTACTATTAGTAACTATTAGTAACTATTTCATAAAAGTCGGAAATTCGTAGACATTTTGAAAACATAATTTTATGAATATTAAGAGAAGTATCGAAATTTTAGTTCATTTCGTGTTGTTAAACAAACTCTTCCTTTAGCCAAGCACGTTCTTCAGTACCCTTCACAGTAGCAGGCGTTCAGATCGGATATTTAAGCTATCTCAGAAACCGAACTCAATGAGGGACTTCTTCAAACTTTCTCATTCACCATCTACCTCAACCTAGAAAACCTCGGTCGGACGCCCATACGAAATTCACGATGAATCTGAATGGACCTGATCAAGGCGATGTCCAATGAGATTAATGATGAATACCATTTGAGCGTTCGACCGAGGTTTTCTGGGTTGAGGTAGATGGTGAGTAGGAGCATCAGTGAGTTCGAAATTTCTATGGCTAGATACAGCCACTATCCCTCACTTTGATTGGCTGTGGAGCTTCGATTTATAACTGATTGGCTATTGAGTCTGGTTTTAACTTATGCGCACACCCACACTTTCCATTTGTTCCGATCTCAGACACAGTGACGTTCAATGAGTTATCTTAGATGAGTTTTGCGGTGTGTACAGATGAGGTAATTTCGAGGTGTATCCCACCAAAATTGGAGTCTAAGATATCTTCACTATACGGTCTGAACGAGGTTTTGAGTAATATGACTTACATCTGAATGTCGTAACGGGTTGTCACTTGAAGGGGAAAAAGTAGACATGGACAGACTTCGGAACGATCGCTGCTACATGCTGCGACGCCGAAGTAGCCGAAGGAATGATTCAGTGGGGAAAAGTCTCTCATCCATTACTGTGAAGGATATTGAAGAACGTATTTGGCTGGAGTAAGAGTTTACTGTGCAAGATGATAAAAGGTCATGAAAATATATCTTTCTCACAAACTCGTGCGCATAATCTAGTAAATAACCTATTTGAGTAATATGACTTTCAAAGAGGGTATTCCCTATGCCGTATATATGGCGATAACTAAAATGCTTTTTATCATAACTTTTGATCTGACACAAAATTTTGAATTCCATTTTGACTAAATTAGTACAAATTAACTAAATGTTAATATGAGTGAAAAACTTTATTTTCAGTTTTTTGATGCGTTAAAGATGCACCCTTAAGATTGCTCGTCAGTGAACTTACCGATTCCCCTCGTTAATGTTAATCCTAGGGCGTAAGATGCATCCGTATATTTAAAATATTTCCTCTGGAAAATCTCTTTTTTCCTTAGTTGTCAAAAGTTTTCTAAAATATATACTTAATTTTATGTGAAATGTTAAAAATCTTATTGAGTTTTGCTAAGATTTTAACACATAAAATTATAAATTAAGCACATATTTTAGAAATATTTTGATAACTAAGAGAAAAAGAGACATGCTTTAAGAGCAGTACACAGAAAACAGAAGTTAAAAATATTAATTTCCCAAGGCGATATTTTAAATACACGAATGCAGCCTAAGCCCATAGGATTAACATTAGCGAGGGGAATCGGGAAGTTTACTGACGAGCAGCCTTAACAGCTTTTGTCTGTAAAATATGCGTGATCAGTTTAAAAGTTTTTTCTTCAAGATTTATTTCATATTTGGAGATTCATCTTTTAGTTTTATCAAATTTCTTAAATGCTCAAAAATTAGCAAAAAAGAAAAAAAAACACTTTTAATTAAGTTATGTACTTAAGAAACACTTTTTAGCTCACAGGCTATCAAAGCCTGAGAGCTTATGTGCCCGCCCGTTCTGTATGTATGTATGTATGTATGTACGTATGTACGTACGTAACGCGATAACTCTTGACAGAAATAACCGTTTTGCTTCCAATTTTGTTTATAGGTTCCTTGTGATAAGGCGCTTCCCTGATTAGTTTTGGGGATTGATTGTTTAACTATAAAGGGGGGAACGGGGGGGGGCTAACCCCCCTTAATTAAGATAAATGGTTTTTTCATGCAGAATTGTCCAATTTTCTTCAAATTTTGTATATAGGTTCATTGTGATAAGGTTCTTTCCTGATTAGTTTTGGGGGTTCATAGGTTAAGTATAAAGGGGCTAACGGGGGGGGGAATCCTCCCCCTTAATTTAGATAAATGAATTTTTCATGCAGAGTTATCCGATTTTCTTCCAATTTTGTTTATAGGTTCCTTGTGATAAGGTGCTTCCCTGATTAGTTTTGGGGATTGATTGGTTAACTATAAAGGGGGGGGGGAACGGGGGGCTAACCCCCCTTAAATTGGATAAATGGTTTTTTCATGCAGAATTATCCAATTTTCTTCAAATTTTGTATATAGATTCATTGTGATAAGGTTCTTTCCTGATTAGTTTTGGGGGTTCATAGGTTAAGCATAAAGGGGGTAACGGGGGGGTTAATCCCCCCCCCTTATTTTAGATAAATTATTTTTTTCATGCAGAGTTATCCGATTTTCTTCAAATTTTGTATATAGGTTCATTGTGATAAGGTTCTTTCCTGATTAGTTTTGGGGGTTCATAGGTTAAGTATAAAGGGGGGGGGGTAACGGGAGGGTTAATCCTCCCCCCTTATTTTAGATAAATGATTTTTTTCATGCAGAGTTATCCGATTTTCTTCAAACTTTCTATATGGGCTCATTGTGGTAACGGGCTTCCCTGATTACTTTTGGGGGTTCATTGGTGAAGTGTAAAGGAGGGAAACGGGGGCTACCCCCCCCCCCTTAATTTTGATGAATGGGTTTTTCATGCAGAATTATCCAATTTACTCCAAATTTTGTATATAGGCTCATTGTGGTAAGGCACTTCCCTGATTAGTTTTGGGGGTTCACTGGTAAAGTATAAAGGGGGGAACGGGGGGGACTAACCCCCCTTAATATAGATAAATGGGTTTTTTAAGCAGAAATATCCGATTTTCGTCAAATTTTATATATATGTTCATTGTGATAAGGCGCTTCTCTGATTAGTTTTGGGGGTTCTTTGGTTAAGTATAAAGGGGGGACGGGGGGCTAACCCCCCCTATATTTAGATAAATGGATTTTTCATGCAGAATTATCCGATTTTTTCAAATTTTGTATATAGGTTCATTGTGGTAAGGCGCTTCTCTGATTAGTTTTATGGGTTCATTGGTTAATTATAAGAAGGAGAAACGGGGGATGGTTCCCCACTCTTAATATATTGTCGATTTCTTCAGTTTTCGAGGGCTTATTTCAAATTCTTTGAAATAAGAATATAATTTACAGTTAGTGTGAATAGCCTGTGAGCTCAATGCCGTCAGTTTAACTGGGCAGTTTTCTTTTTTTAAAAATCAAATAAGCCTTATTTACTTATACGAGGACTACTTTTCTATATCACAGTCTTTATAAAATGTGTGTATAATATGTGTTTTTAATTTTAAATCGGCTTGTAATGTAAGATAATACAAGAAAGTTAATTACTTTAAATATGTGCAATACATTAGTAATGCGAAACCCAAACACTAAGATTGTGATAAAAAATTAATTTTAATTTTAAAATGAAAGAAAGAGCATATTTTATTGTTAGTAAGGGACCCACTTAGCCGCGTACTTGGAATATTGACCACAAAATGAGAAGTTTAGGCCAATGTTCGTGAGTTCAATACCATCGTGGTCTGAGCGGGGTGTGACTTTGCCAGGTTTTTAGGGCTTTTTTTTGTACGAGAACGCTATTTCGGGTCACTTTCCTTTCAAAAGTTCCGCTTGAAAGCATTTCTGCCATTGCAATATGGCCAACTAGCCGATGTTTAGAAAACCCCATTTAATCTTTGTATTATATTAGTTTTTAAAGAATAAAATATTTAATAACAATTGGGAGAAAATACTACAAATTTTTAGTGCTTGACACTAAACTTTCAAAATTAAAAAAATATTTTAAATATATCAGGATATTTCTTGGATATGAGTTACATGTAATTAGCAGTTTTGTCGAGTTATGAAGATTATATTTTGGAAAAATTCTGATAACGTATAAGCGATTAAGAAATAAAAAATAAAGTTGCGATCAAAGTGTACCGACATGAGGAAATTTTTTTTAACAGCTGTTATTTTTTAATATTCACGCCCAAATACCAAATGGAGAATAACGACTTGTAAAATTCATTTACTTTTATAGCAAGGAAATTTATGATAAAGAAAACATTTGTAAGATTTTAGTGGTGAAAGAAATATGAGAGAAATCGGAAATATTAAGTTCGAGGCAACTTAGGACTTTGTGAATTTAGGGTGTATAAAATTTCGGTAGCAGATTTGAAGGTATTGTATTTCAGAAATGTTAAGAAAAGTAGATATTTGTCAGTGACAGTAACATTAAGGTAAATCGCAATCTGTTACATTAACAGTAATGTAAATCGTCGCCGTTACATCAACATCAATGTAAATCGTCACCAGTTACATTAACATAAATGAAAATAGCCACATTTTTTTACAAATGCTACCATACTCGCATAATTTTTAACATTTTCAGAAAATGATCGATATTAATTCCTGTGCTACACTTAAATACACCATTGTTTATATGAGTATAACTTAGACTTAAAAAAAAATAATCAATATACATATCTATATAAAGCAATTCGGTCATTACATTGATTACAACTTTTTGCTTGATTGATATTGCTGAAGTACTGATTTAAAATAATGACTGATAAATTTTAATATAGCTCAAGTCATTATATTATTGCGACTTTAGAAATTGGAAGGCTTCTCTAAATGAATTTATAAAATGCAATATTTTTGCCGTTAAGTAAATCAGCAATGTCAATTTCTAGTTTTTCAACAACCATTATATTAAGTGTCCTTCATTTCCTATAAATTTGTAGCGTTGTCTATTATTAGGCCAAAACTTTTTCCGGTTATTTAATTTATATCTTCTATGATCTCTTATCTTCTAAAAGGAAAACTGGATAGTTTAACTGTGTTTTTAAGTGTTTTACAGTGTAACATAATTTTCAATATATTTTCTGTTCATTAATGTTCAACGTCTGATTCTCTCTGATTAATTATAAATACTTTTATAAGGAATGATCATTTTTAAACAACTCTCAAAGATGCAAAATGTTTATTTTTAATGAAAATACTTTTAAAAACTATCAAATATCAAATTTCTCATTTCTGTGATTATAAATTCTATCCAATTATGAAATTTTATGTTATCTTTTCAAACAAATAGGAATTGATACGACGATATAAAATTTCATTTTAAGCGCACTTCAGATCAGAGCAAATAAAAATAAAATTAGTATAGCTTCATAAACGAAACTTCCGTACCCTTTTAACCATACTTGATTCTAAATATTATATATTCCGACGAATAATTAGATGAGGAATCTCCATAATGTTGTTCAACTGAAAATTCATTTCTGTCAGTTAAGCTATGCTTCAAAGCAAGTAAACAAAGTTATTATTTAATTACTAAGTTATATTATTAATAATTGTTCATTTTATTAATTTGTTATTAATTTATGTCAAAAGTTATATTTTTTGAAGAAATTTTTCAAATCGTTATTCAAAATTGCTAGCTCCCAAACCATTTGCTTTAGAGGTATATTTCCAATCGCAAAAATGTTTCAAACATTGTCTTTCATCATAACACACACCATTTACGTCCAAATAATTATTTTTTTAAATGTTAAGAAATTTAAATTTTTATATTGTCTCTGGGTCCTATAAGTTATATTTCGAAAAAAAAAAATCATGCCCTAATAAGTAAAACAGTAAATTTTCCATTTTTCGATGACCAAAAATTATCTAGTTATGACACTTTACTTTTATGAAATTGAAAATAGAAAAATGCGATTCTCGGTTTTTGAAACATATTTAAATTATTCAAGCACGGTTTGTGAAAAGTGTATTTAAAAATGCGAAAGGTTTCCTATACTTGATAACAATGTCTTTTCCATTATTTAACCACTGTTGAACAATAACACATTAAATTTTGACATAGATAAACACCTTAGTTTTAAACATTTTCTTTTTTTTTTTTTCAATTATTATTATTCGATCTATTTTATCTGAATACTACTGAATAAAGAAATGTTTGTTTCTTATAAAAATATATCATACTTTGTATATCCCCTATCATGTTACAATTCATCGTGAATTTGTTACTCATTCATTTGTCTCATGTTTTGCGTTCTGTTACATCAGTTATGAAAAGATAATTTTGATAGGATGTTTCCTCACGAATGGATTACATCTAAAATGATGATAAAGACATAAATCATAAACATAAAACTTAGGAGAAAATAAATGCATACAAAAAGAATGACGACACAGCCAGAAACACGAAATAAACCAAAAGAATTGTGAGTCTTATACAATTATAAATTACGGGATTTGTATTATACGTGTTTCTGAGTGTTAACGGGTAAATCAAGTATATTAAAAAAAAAATAAAATAAAAAGTAGCATAAAGACACTATTTGTTTAAATTTTTATACAAAACAATTTTTATTATTTTTATGTATCTTGTTCTGTGATTAATCTATGTCGAATATTTAGTATTATCCCATATATTTTTAACGAACATTTAATGAATAAAATCATTTGAATGTTTTGTAATATTATAAAATTACCTGCAATTTTATAAAATATTAATCTTCTCTGAAAAAAAAGAAGAAAAAATATCTATCATTTAAAAAAATAAAATATTTTTAAATTAACATTCTGTGTTTGTTTCTCTGAAACTTGGATTCTTCAAATAAAATAATTACGAAAAAAATATAAATTCTCTTTTTTCAACAGAAGATGTTATTAAACATTTAATTTTGTTGTTCTTGCTGTTTTATCTGAATGCTACAAGGAAATAATAAAATGCTTATTTCTCATATAAAAAAAACATCATATTTTGTATCACACGTACACTTATTATGTTACAATTTTATCATGAATTTATTATTTATTTGCGTCTCTCATGTTTAGCGTTCTGCTACATCAACTTTAAAAATATAATTTTTATACATTGAAAAAAAAAATGTTGATTTTACGCTATAATGATGGCACCCCAGCTATTTCTAAAAGAACAACTAGAAAAACAAAAAGAAGAAAGAAAGGAAAGCAAAAGAGAAATGACCGTCCTGAAGCAAAAGCAAGTAGAGCTGGAAATTGAATTAAAAGAAGCTAAGAAGCAACAAAAAGAATTCACACCGCATCAACTAATAAGCAAAATTGAAATAACACTGCAAAACATACAAGCAGAACTTAAGGACGACAACAAAGACCAAATTGTTGAGGAAATCAACAAAATAAGAATATACATCACCTCTATAATGGAATGGTATGAGGAAACGGACGATGACAGGTCAAAATGGAGGGAGGAATGCCTTCAACTGAGACGCAATACAAACATCTTTGAAGACATAGAAGAACTGGGAAGAGGGCTAAAAGAGTCAATAGATAGAAGAATAAGGTCTGCCACTGTGGAACAAAGGAAGGAATCAACTCAGCAAAGACAAAATCAGTATGAAGGCGGACACTCGTTTGCACAAACACTAATGAGAAGGCCTCCACAAAAGCACAGAGAGGATAACATAATAATTTTGACTATGAACACTCCAGGCGAAGATGTGGAAGAGGTAAAGAGGGAGATTAGAGATATGTGCAAAGAGGATAAAGACATTCCAGTTCCAACAGACGTCATAGTGACCAAGAATGGAAAAGTTGTCCTGAAGTTGGGAAAAAAGGAAGACATTGATTTATTGAAAGAAAAAGTATCGAATTTGGAGACTCTGAAGGACAGAGTAAAGTTATTGGTACCTAAGAGGAATAGAGAACGAATTCTGATATTGAGTGTGGATCCTACGATAGAAGAAGAAGAGATAATGAATTCACTTAGAAGGTCACTTGAAGGAATGGACTCAAAGAATGAAATGCTGAGGGAGATTTCGCAAAAGCTGAGAGATCCATTATTGGATGTCAACTCAAGACACGCACTGAATACTCTTTTGGAGGAATCACGGCCAACTTTTTCAGTGGTCAAACAAATAAAAACTCGTACTCAGAAGATTAATTGGCTTATAGACATTGACGAAATGGGTCGTGACTGGCTATTGGCTAAGAAAAGAATTTGTTTGAACTTTGAAAGGTACCGGGTAGTGAAATATATTCCTATCATCAGGTGCTATAATTGTCAAGAATTTGGCCATTACTCAGGCACGTGTAAAGGTGTTCAACACTGCACCAAATGTGCCGGGGATCACAGCATAAAAGACTGCAGAGAAGTGGTCGTGAAATGTCACAATTGCTCTTCTGTTTCTCCAACTGAAGATTGCTCCCACAGGGCAGACAGTCCTGACTGTCCTACTTAGCAGAAAGTTAGGCTGAAGGCTATTCCTTCCCGCAGCTAAGGGCTCCTATGTCGACTCTAATACTTTGGCTTTGGGTGGGATCAATTTTCTTCAAATTAACCTTAATCATTGTTACGACGCTAATATAGCCCTAACTTATTATATTGATAACAATAACATCGATATTATTCTAATTCAGGATCCTTATATTCATAAAAACACCATGACGGGGATTCCCTCTCACTGGAAAACTTTTTATTCTACTAACAACTCAGCAGTAATAATCATAATCAATCAGGACTACTTTATTGTAGAAAGCCTAAAATTAGCAAACAGTGTTTTCGTGACGTTGTCTGTTCAAACCGAAAAGCTTCTCATAGGCTCACAATATACCCGTCCAATTCCAAATGGCAACCTGGAAGACGATTTTGAAGGCTTGTCAGACCATTACGGAGATTACAGCAACCTTATTCTAGGTGGAGATTTTAATACACCTTTAATTGATCTAGGTTATACAAGGGAAACAGAAAGATCTGAGGTGTTAATTGAACACCTGATCCACAAGGACATTTTCATTTTGAATGATGTCGATGCTCCAGAGACTTTTGAATCAGGCTCAATTAAAGGAAGACCAGATTTGACATTGGGTGGCTCTAGAGTAATTCAACACCTATTAAGTTGGACTGTGGATGAGAAGAATTACTCATTCTCAGATCATAAATATATTAAGTTTGAACTTTCATTTATTCCGAGTAAAAGAAACAATAAACGTTTTAAGACAAAAAATAAAAACTTTAGTAAATTTAATGATTTAATTGCAGGAGAACGTATAAAGTGGATGCGATAATTGCATAATATAACAAATGTTAACGAACTGGATGTATGGATAGGCAGCTTTGAGGAGACTCTCTCGGAATTTTTACATAAATGTTTTCGATTGGGGTCATTATCATATAGACCTTCACCAACTTGGTATACGTCAGAACTGAAACAGGAACGCAACAGAGTCTGTGCCATGTATAAAAGGTCTAAAAGAAATCCTGACAATGTAGAATACAGAAACATGTATAAAACTGCAAAAAATCAATATAAAAAACAAATTCGTAAAACTAAAGAGGAATCATGGAAAAAGTTTTGTCAGTACACGGAAAATGCATATGGTAATCTTTTCAAGTTTATTTCTGGAAAGAATTTAAGACATACAGACCTCATTTTCACTACGATGACCGACTCTGAACCGCTAGCATCATACGAAGAGGTGGCAGATCTGTTGATGAAGAACCATTTTGGTGATGATGGAGCTTCTCCTCAGGTGTTCAAACATTATTCAAACAAGTCCTACAAAAATGACAACGATTATGTGAATGTCTCCAATAGGGAACTGAAATACGTTCTCTCAAAGCAAGCAATTAACAAGGCACCAGGCCCGGACAACATCGACACGATTGTGATAAAAAATATCTACAAAAATTTTCCAGAATTGCTTATAGCTATCTTTAATAAGTGCCTCTCCCTGGGCCACTTTCCTAAACCTTGGAAAAAGGGTATAGTCATCTATTTCCGGAAAAAGAACAAGGACCCAAAGACAACTAAAGCGTATCGCCCAATAACTCTTTTAAATATCATTGCTAAGCTCTTAGAACGTATTCTGAAATACAGAATTATGACAAGACTTGAACATATAAACTATTTTAATAATAATCAACATGGCTTTAGGGAGGGGCGTTCAACCATCACTGCTCTCAAAACATTAAAATCTATTGTTAACTCTAACCTTCAAAACAACAAATATTGCACATTAGTCTCAGTGGATATTCAAGGGGCATTTGATAATGCCAATTGGGAAGTTCTTTTTAACATCATTGACTCTTTGCCACTTCCAGAGTATTTAAAATCATCCATGAAATCATACATCACAGACAGACTAATAGGGTTTTCTTTCTCAAATGGCATCAGGTGGTTTTCGTTAATGAAGGGCTGTCTGCAGGGATCTTGTGTTGGTCCGTTGTTGTGGCTTCTGGTAGCTGATATTATTTTAAAACGTGTCTCCATGTTTCACACAGATATTCTTTCATATGCAGACGACTTTGTTCTTCTCTTTTCAGCTAATACAAGACAGTCACTAGAGAATATGGTAAACACTATTTTGAATAATTTCTTAGATGTTATAAATGAATTAAAATTGTCAATTAGCGCTGACAAATGTCGGGGTATGATGTTCGGTCGTCATACTTTTCCAAACCGACATCCAATTTTTAAAATTAATAATATAACCATCCCAATCATCGAAAATGTTAAGTACCTTGGTTTCATCTTGGATGCAAGATTCAATTGGATTTGCCATATTGAACTCTTAAGGGATAATATTCGTAATTTCTCAGCTAGTGTAAGCAGAACTTATAAAAGAGACAAAGGACTTCCAGCAAGTATTAGAAAAATATGGTATCTGACAGTGATTGAGAAGAGAATTACATATGGATTCGAGATCTGGTTTGGGGATATCAAATATCATGCACTCAGAAAATTGAAGTCTTGTCAAAGAGCAGGCTTATTTTCAATAGTCAAACCTTATAGATCTACTTCAACGGACGCGCTTTGCATCCTTTCGGGTGTTCCTCCAATTGACATAACACTTCAAAATAGGACAAACATGTATAACACTATCCATGGAACTCATTCTATTAATATATCTGAAACCATTATCAAGAATGAAAATTTAATGCATAGAGTTAAAACATACGATTGTCCATTCTATAACAAGATTAATAATATTGTTTTTATTCCTCATACAACCAATAAGGTCCTATATTCTTCTTCTCCTCAGATATATACAGACGGTTCTAAAATGGACTCGGGCACCGCTGCGGCATTCACTGTTCTCCACCATGATAACTTTATTTTTGATGGAACCATTAAACTCGATGCCAATAACTCTATTTTTCAAGCTGAACTTCAGGCCATTCTTTCCGCGATGCAATGGGTTACACATTCAACTTTTACATTTGTAACCATTTATACTGACAGCCTTTCCTCAGTTCAGGCACTTCAACAAGCTTTTCCGGTAAATGAAATTATTTTACAGATTTATTATATTCTAAGGGACAACTCCCATATAATGTTTAATATAGGCTGGATTAAATCCCATGTTGGAATTATGGGTAATGAGCGCGCAGACGCACTGGCTAAATCAGTTATTCAGAACAACGTTTATAATGATGAAGTCTTTATTAAATATCCAATTTCAATTGTTAAATTATTTTTTAATAGAAATATTACTAAAGAATGGCAACATTACTGGGAAAATAGCACAAACGGCCGTGACACATATAATATTATTAAAAAAGTTAACGGACAATTTATATGTAGCCATCAAGTTTTACAGTACTATGTATCAGGCCACGGCTCTTTTCCTTCATTTCTTCATAAAATTAACAAAAGACAAAACAATAAGTGTACGTGTGGGAAAGAAGGCAATGTGTTTCATTATATTTTTGGTCGTTGTAGCCTGATGAGATACCACTTTAACTTTAATAAGAATCATACTCTCAGACAAAACTTATATAATACTATTCTTGACAGCAAAAACTACGACAAGCTAAGGGAAAACTACAATATCCTCAACAAACATTTTTCCTTCATAAAATATACTTTTTGAGTTATTACATCTGCATCTGAATTTATTGCCAATTTTTAGACAGTTTTAAAATTGATGTCTAGCCGGACTACAAGTTGCTTTCCTATTGTTGGAATATGCATTATCTTACTCTAACAGATTGCACCGAACTCTGCAACTAAAGTACATCATATATCAGTCATAACAGAAAGTGTCATTTGGTTTTACATATTTGTTCATTTCTATCAACGGTTCACTAAATCCTTTCATGTTACACATTAAGACAATGTTTATTTTGCATCTTCAATTTTATAGTAAACTATGTGCTTTTTGGTGATCATGGAGAGCCCCTAAGGCTTGGACATTGCCCAATCCATAGATGGCACGAGTTCTGACTCTGCTTTAATTAAAAAGATTTACACATGGCATGAACAGTATTGTCGTTAATAGCTTTACAAAGACTCTCAGATGGACGTTGTACGAGACAGGACATTATGTAGTATTGTAAATCTTTTCAGGACAATATTATGTATTATTAAGCAAGGTTACATTGAAAACAGAATTACAAAATTTTAGTTTTAGTATATAATCTATTTAATTACTGGCTCTAAACTTGTATTTTAAAATATAACTTTTAAACTTTCAAATTTCTGTATTTTTTGGAGGCAGAAGCCATGCCTTGTAGCTTGTGTATTCTAGGATTCTAGTTATAGCATAGTAGTAGATTGTCATTTATCTGAACTGTGTTCAGAACTTTATGTATTGCAGAATTGCTGCTTCTTTTACTATGTCTTAATAAACGTCGCTGATACCAGCTGGCTCCCGGGGCTGTGTTTTTGCTGGACGTCGGAGGGAATTTTACCTCCGGGGCATAAGCCCATCAGCCTTCCCGGCTGGCGCCTCGGATGGGTGTCAACTGTCAGTATTATACCGTAAAATTAACAGTAATAAACAGTAAAATAAGGACAAAATAATACAAGGTAAAATAATACCGCGCATGCGCGGTAGCGTATTACTGCTTATTTTACTGTTTATTACGTAAATTTTACTGTTTGTTACATGTTTATTACGTAAAACTATGTTTACGTACCTTATTCTGTGTTTAAAAAATATAAAAAAAAATATTATCTAAATGGAAAGTAAATATGAAACTCACTTTTTAACTACTGCAAAGTATGTAAATTTGCGATCACTTCGTTTCAACATCTTAACTATCGAATGTCTTAAAATACCCTTTTTAACAAGTATCTATGCTTTAAAAGTACTAACCTCCATGTCAAAGTTAATGTACCTAATCCCAATGCTTTCAAGGGAATCGTGATTTTTGAACGTTCCCCCTTCATTTCACTAATTTCCAAAATTTTACTTAAAAAAGTACCTTATACATTTATATGTTAAAGGTAACTTTAATGCAAACTTTAAAATTTATCCTTACAAGTTTCACGAAAATCTAATGAAAATGTGGGGTTTAGATTAGAAGATGTCAGAGATATAATTACTTGATATTTACTAATGATAAACGATATTTAACTTGACATATTTCGTGTATAAGCAGAAAAAAAAATATTTTCTTCAAGTGGAATTTCGTTAAGATTTTTGCTTTTTTTGTTGTTTATAAATAAATATCTGATTTCGTTAAGGTTAAGTTTTTCAAATGTCATTTTCATGAATGTATTTTTTTAAATACTTGAGAGCTATGCAAAAGGTCGAATTTCAAGTATCGAATCTGCTTTTAAATTCACTCGTGTAGACTAAATATATATATATATTTCACAAATAAATATAACTTACGCAGTTTTATGATTGTAAAAAAAAAAAATAATAAATAAAAATACAAAAATACAAAATAAAGAAGAAAATTAAGTTATTTTTATTCACATTAAGGTATCCGCTTACCTTTATGGGCATAGAAGACACCTCAACAGTGTGAGCGAACAGCTTTAGAAGAATGTTTGCAATGATTTAATTTACACAGGCGGAAAAAAAAGTAAAAATTCAGGTAACTTATTAATTATTTTGCAGCTAAAAACAAAAACAAAAACAAAAAACTTACACAAGATCTTTATTTTGCCATGCCTGACATATCTTCAAAATGCAGAATATCCCATTTTTTCAAAAAATAAATTTAAATAAGTATATATGAAAAGAGATATACAATGGAGCACGAAAAAACTTGCATTACTTTAAAAAAAACATTTTAGAGATACATACAAAAATTTTATAAGATGTGTGGATACCCCAGAAAGAAATGCAAGCTTTGATAAGTACAGGTAAAATAAGGTTTTTCGGAGACAACTGATGGCCGTACACAAAAATTTGGGAATAACTACATTTTTGTCCTATCAATGAAGATTTGATAAATTCCCCAAAAATAAAGTTGTTTTACGATGCGTTTGGGGTGCAAAAGTGGGATATTTTAAACTAAGGGGGTTGGGTGGGGGCAGGGGTCGGAAAAACTAATTTTTTTAGTAGCGAACTACAACTACAACTACTTTATAAAAAATGGAGTTAACTGCATCTACAACTACTTGTTTTAAAAAGTAGCGACTACAAACTGTCACTACTTCGCTACTTTTAGATTTTGTCGAAGGATTCATCAATCTACAATCGAAATTGAGGCCACGGAATTAGAGTTCTGCGTGGGTCGGGTTGTGTTCCCGATCTGAAATTGAAAATTCTGCTTAAAGTCAAACCAAAACCCGACCCAAACCAGACAAAAAAAAAATCGTCAACTTGAAAACGACTTGAACCCCAAAATCTTTATACCCGAAACCGAAATGAAAGAAAATTAATCCATATTTTAATACAATTATGGAAATGTGGTCTAGGATTATATCTCTGATATCTTTGACATCAATTTTATCATTTTTGTATAAAAACAAACACACATACATTCATAATATTCAAAAATATAGTCCTTTTATTAAAAAATATTCAGGACTTTCTTTTGAAATGCTGGGCCAATAGCAACTTTCTATGACAACACTCTATTTTGAAAAAAATATTTTTAATCTACTTTGAAATTTATAACTATATACCAAGTTTCAAGTAACTTGGACTGAAAGTTTTAAAATACCTTTTATCTAATTTCTATAATTGTATGATATGAAATAGGAAATTAATATTCGAAAAACTGTAAATATTTGTACTGTATACTGTAACCCAATTTAGAAGAGAAGTTCTAAAACACTTCTAAACTTCTTTACAAAATTTCATCACATTCTGGCAAATAATTTTTAAGTTATGCTTAAAAAATCAGCTGAATCAGTTTGAGAGACCATAATTTAGCAAAAAGGTGACTAATTTCAGAAAACTTAATAGATGTAATAGCATTGTTAATTATTTGTATTTGATGGAATTTTTAATTGAGATTTATTTAAGGTTTTTTAATACTAATGTTATTTTTCGCAGAAAAGTATATTAAAATTTTTTGTAAGACGACCTCTAAAATTAACCCAATTTTTAATATTGAATATATCGAGCACTAATCAGTATAAACTTCGCAAAAAATTATAACTAGGCTAATTTGAGGGTCTAGCTCTAGATTCGTATTTTAGTATCAAAAGTATTGAAAAACCAAGTTTGTGTTCTGATCAATATCAAATCAACCATAAAACATTATTAATCAATTTCTTCAGTGATATAGAACCTGTGCGGCAAAAATAAAAATAAATAACCATAAAAATTAGGACTAAAGAGATGTCCACTATACTCTATATTCCTGATAAAAATAAAGTTACGTATTTTTTGGCTTTTTTTTCCCAAGCACTTTTTTTATCTACTGGAATCGGGAAGAAGAGAATATGCATTCAATTAATTTTTATGTATACATGGAACAAATACTTTACAACGATCAAAAGACGTGTTAATAAGATAAATTTTTGTGATAATAAACAATTGAATGAGAATATTTCCTTAACTAGAAATCTTAATTTGGAAATATTCTTTTTAATGATTATACGTTGGCTTTAGATAATCGGTGCGAGATGCGACTCAGTAATTATTATTAAACCGTTAAGCACCATATTCAATTTAGTGATAGTATGCTGAATACCAGCTATGTTAAATTTCGTCAAAAAAAAATCATACCGGAAATTCTAAATGAATAATTTTAATTCATGCAATCACGAAAAGCCTGTCATTATATAAAATAAAAATTACTACTATAACTTTCTGGTATGAATTCAAAATTTTGAATTTAAAAAAAGGCCAAACTGGCAACATGGACATGCGCACATACGTCCTGGTCTATCAGATAGAGGTGTTCCTGACGTACGCAGGTACGTTGTGGTGCTTAAAGGGTTACTAAAGAAAATGCAAACTCACCTCTATGTGCAGCTTCCTGTTCAAAGCGGATGATTTTGAAACTGACAACTTCTTATTCAATGTTCAAAGTTTACAACCTACAGTGTAATTACCACTAGATAACTTTAAAATACTGGTTATATGTCGAACAGGCAGTTCAGTTTTATTTTTCTCTGTCATAATTTTAATTCCAAAAGACGATACCATGTATTAACATAAGATTTAAGAAAGCGTTAATAGACAAAGTGTTGACCGCAAGAAAATTTATTCTTTTGGTGAGTAAGCAATTTGTTTTGCTTTATCAACAAAAGTCAATGAAAAAATTTATAACACTGCAACTGAGATTTGTCGCTGACGTTCACAAACTGCTGCAGAGAGCGCATTTCGTAAAAAAGAAGCGAGTTATCATCTAGTGATTAGAAGAATGGCATTTTTTCCTTCCATCTTAAAGTAACGTTAAAAGTAGCGTGAAAGCTCGCTACAAACCACTGACTTTTTGTATTGCGCTATTCGCTACACTACATTTTTTAAAATGTAGCGCGCTACACTACAAACTACTATAAAAAATAGAGACTGCTGTAGTTTCGCTACTTGTAGCGCGTACTTCCGACCCCTGGGTGGGTGATAATCAATTTTCTTCAAGCAGGTGAAGTGGAGTATTGTTTTTTATATATTTTAAAATTCTGAATCGAATGCTACCATCCGCAAGTCGATACCATTATTTGTTACAAAGTTACGGCAGGTTTTATGAATAAACAGGCATGACATATGTTTCTGGTCCATCTGGATTTGGGGCTGCCAACCACAGTTTTGATTTAATGTTTATAGCAATCAGGAGTACACTATTCCTTGTAGACAGTTGGACAGTCAGCTTTGATATACGAACAAATCGGGCAACGTTGCTCATTTTCTGGTCGTTGGCATACGTAAAACATGATAGCACTTTTTGTACTCTGGAACATCCCTGTATTTATTCCTTCTGATTCACTATACCCCTTCTTCAAAACGACTTACCCACTTCTCGTTATTGCTATAATCACGGGAAAGCTGTACAGGCTCTGTTTATCAGATAACACTTCTGTAACGCTATCTGTATAACCAAACCATCATGCTTCCGCTAACTAATATTTTGTCCGGTGTGCTTATATATATATACAAGGTGTCCCAACTAAGATGTTACAAACTTCTAGGGGAGGTGGGGTATACCTAGACGACTTGGAATCAAATAGGAATGCCGGGTCGGAAACGCATTCCTGACGAAGTAGAGGGCATTGAAATAGGTGTGGGTGTTTCGAGCGTGCTTGTTTCGAAGTTTCATTTCGCATTTCACATATTTTAGTCATGAAACACAAGAAAAGGAAAGGACACAAGATAGGAGAAAAAAAGGTGTTTATTACTCGCTGTTCATAAACTACAAAAGTAACAAAAGGGAAGTACAACTCATATCAAAGGAGGTGTTCGAATTGACGACCCCCGCATGTGATGAAGCCTCACGTCTTCGCTGTATAGAAGTTTGAATACCAGCAAACATTCTAGGAGTGTCTTGGATTTCCACGACACCTTCAACCCTTCCCGTCTTATCCACTATGGAACCACTCATGTAACTCCGGATGCAAATAAATGCTTTGAGTGATCCAGCCTTTTCAATGGCCTTACTGCGTCAGGAAGGCGTTTCCGACCCGGCATTCCTATGCCATTCCGAGTCGTCTAGGTGTACCCTACTTCTCCTCGAAGTTTGTAACATCTTAGCTGAGACACCCTGTATATAGCATACATACAGGGTGGTCCTAAAATATATGTCAAAAATGTAAAGGTAGGTAGAGGGGACATAAATAAGCATATTTCGGATAGGAATGTGTGTACGGTAATGACAGATTAAAGCACTAGCTTGTAAAGCAGTATGAATCAAAGGAAGCTGAAAAGACAAGTAAAGACGAAAGAAAACAAAAATTTATTAACAGTTTACAAGAGGTGCTCGAAAGAGCAGCCACCAACAGCGATACAAGATTCACAACGACGGCGCATAGATCGGCGTACATTAGAAAAGACGTCAGACATGTCGAGCACATGTAAAGCAGCAACAGACAAGCGGGCAACAAGATCTTCTTCAGATGTGACGGGACTCTCGTATCCCAGGCTTTTAATATGACCCCAAAAGAAAAAATCCAAGCAGGTTAAATCAGAAGAACGCGGTGGCCAGAGAACTGGACCGCCCCGTCCTATCCAATGCTGGCCGTAGGTAGCGTCCAGGTGATTCCTGACGTCTCGACTGAAGTGAGCTGGGGCTGCATCGTGCTGGAACCACATTCGTCTTCGAACAGCTGGAGGAATATCTACCAGAAGTTCAGGTAAAACCTCCTGTAGTAAGATGTGGTATGTATGGCCAGTTGAACGACTAGGTAGAATGTACGGTCCTACTAAGTTATTGTGTACAATGCCTGCCCAAACATTAATGGAAAACCTTTCTTGGTACGCGTGTGCTATTGTGCCATGTGGGTTGCCATGAGCCCACAGGTGAGAATTATGGATGTTAAACATACCCGACCGCGTAAAGGTAACTTCATCAGTAAATAAAACATCTGCTGGGAAGGTTGGATTGGCTGCCGTCTGCTGTAGGTACCAACGAGCAAAGTTGAGATGTTGAAGATAATCGTCAGGGGTCATTGCTTGCACTCTCTGTAAATGATACGGATGCATTCCGTCTTCATGTACAGTCCTCAAAATACTTTGATGGCTCACATCCAACGCAAGTCCTATAGCTCTCGAGCTTGTCAAAGGATTATCCTCTACTGTGTCTAGTATTCTGGTTTCCACTGCAGGAGTTCTGCGATATCTTCCAATGCCAGCTCCACGCCTGGAAGCATAAAACGATCCACTTGTGCGTAACTCCGGATGAAGACGCTCGAATGTTCGACGATCTGGATGATTCATATCCGGGAATCGCTCCCTGTACATCCTCTGAGCAGCTAATCCGTTTTCTTGTGCAGCCCCATACATGAAATGCATGACGGCAAGCTCCACATTGGTGAAACGATGCATGCTGTTTGAGATCCGTGCGGGAAATGATGAATCCAGCTAGCGAAGCACTTTTATACAACGCAGTCATCAGCGCTCCCTACCGGCTCAAGGCGGCATTACCGAACACACAATCCTATACGAAATATGCTTATTTAGGTCCCTTCTACATACCTTTACATTTTTGACATATATTTTAGGACCACCCTGTATATATTTTTGTGTAGTACCGTAAAATAATTATAAATGAACGCATTGTTTTATATTCAGAGCATGGTGTCATGAACTTCAATAACATATACTAGTTTTATTTTCTTTCTAATAGTTTAACGTTGAAACACACTTCAAAGAAATATTACCAACAACACGAAATTAATATTTTCCTTTTAAAATTCGATCGAAAAAATTGCTCGGGATATTAGTAAATCAGGTTTTAATAATTTCTGAGTGTCCTTATATCTTAGGACTCATATTTTCCTTCTAACAATAATCACTGGGTTCATTTCTTATATCTGGGCAGCCTTTAAAATTTAATGCCACGTGCACTTTACCAATTATTATTGAGCAGATTTATCAGCAGTCATGATCTGTCTCATTACAATACTATGTAATGCTATTTAATCAATAATGAATGAAGTCAGCGAACAATCAACGCTGCTGGTATAAATGCTCCCAGATATTTGGAATTAGTTTTATCTTATTACATTATCCAAAGTGTAATGATTTCCAGAGACTATAAATGTCATAAAATGGGACCTACTAATGATCTAACTGCAATATCTTTAGGTATTTAAACACGTACATTTAATTTTAAGATAACAGGAAGGTGCTTCATATTTTCAAGATAAAAATAGTTCCATGTATGTATAATTTAGAGTAATGGAAAGATCTCAGCAAGTTTAAAACACCAAATCCGGTTAATACGAGGAGATAAGGTTGTATCACATTTCTTATATTTGTTGTGTTAGTGGTATTTATACTCTATCTTTGGCGAAGAAATCTTGTGATGACATTGCGAGTAATCTGTAATTTCTCGATAACTTGGCTCCTATGATCGCAAAATATTCAGTAATTTTCCAAACAAAATTTTATTTCTAAGAAACTGTTAAATTCGAAGCTAAACCAAAAAAAAAAAAAGAACGCACATAGTACTAATCATCAATGCTTCTAAAAGTACAAGCTAGCCATAGTTAAAGTGCACGTGTTTGAAAGACTCTACAAGATAAACTGTTTGGAATATTTTAAAAAGCTTTGGTATTTATACTGTTTAGAGTATGCGGAAACGGGTTATGCAATAAATATGATTAGTTTGAAAATTTACCAATAGAGGGCGCTTGCATGTTACGGATGCTTTATTAGCAAATATTAACAAAAATAATTCATTTAAACCAATATCTTTTGAGACGACAATATTCTTTCCTATCAGCGCTTTAAATACTACCATTTTGATTTTAAAAAAAAAATAATAAAAACACTTTGTTAACAGAGCGCGGATTTTTTTGGCTAAAATTTTAGCTCTCAAAACGCTCTTCATGGTTAAAACGTTAAGCTAAAATCATGTGAAATTTGTCATAAAAATGTTTTAAAAGTTTGCTTGTAGGAAATTATCTATTTTTCTTTTCTTTTTCTGTTTTTCTTTTAATGATATATTCCAAATAGTTTTAGCTATCTATTGGAAATTTAAAAAAATATTTTTTTATTGCATAACTCGTTTCCGCATGCTCTAAACAGTATAAATACCGAATCTTTTAAAAATATTCCATATAGTTTAGCTTGTAGAGACTTATAAACACGTGAACTTTAATCAGCCAAAATTAATCAAAGGCTTTTTAATAAGACTGAACATTCAAGATTTGGCTAAACTTACTAAAGTTGACTGGAGACTTACAAAAATAAAAATAAAACAATTTTTCTTCGCATTCAATACTTCTGTATTGTACAGGGTGATCTTTTTTAAAGTGACAGTGTTTGGAGCGCCCTGTAGCGCGATCTAATAGCCGAAATGGCACCAAACTTGGTATTTAGACTAATCAAGAAATGGGAAGAAGGATTCCGTGAAAAAAATTTAGTTCCAAAAATCGCCGCTAGGGCATTTTGTGGCGCTTTGCAATGTATAACATTTGAGAAAAGAAAAATAGTAACACATACAATCGTACAGTTAAATTATTAATGTTTATTTACTACATTAACTTCCGCGGTGAGGAATTAGACCACCTTCAATGTGAGCACCGTTCTCGGAAATAACACCGTGCATTCTGTGCACAGCGTTCTCCACAGCCGTACGTAACATATCACGAGGAATATTCCGCACTGTCTTTGTTATGTTGTCCTTTAGAATAGACAAATTTGATACTCCACCAACATGAACTTGAGATTTCAAATAACCCCAGAGCCAAAAATCGCATGGCGTGAGGTCAGGGGAACGAGACGGCCATGCAACTGGAAAACTCCGACTTATGACGCTATCATCAGTGAAGGTTTGGCGCAATAACTGCTTTACCTTATTACCAATGTGTGGCGGAGCACCATCCTGCATAAAGATTGTCTGTTGGAGACGGTTTCTTTGCTGAAGTTGTGGAACAAACGTTTGCAGCATTTCGTGGTACCTTTCTGCATTTATGGTGCACGTTTCGGGTCCTGTTGGAGTGATGGTCTCAAAAAAGAATGGCCCAATTACGAATTTGGCTGTGAAACCACACAAAACAGTGACTTTTGGGGAATTTAATGGGATTTCATGCACGGTGTGGGGATGCTCAGAAGCCAAAATTCGGCTATTTTGTGTGTTTACGGACCCATTGAGATAAAAATGGCACTCATCTCCCCACAGAATGTGCCATTGGAAAGCATCATCAATTTCTACCCTGGCAAGAAACGATAGAGCGAATGTCACTCGCTTATCATAATCACTTGGTTTCAGTTCGTGCAAGAGGCTGATTTTGTAGGGGTAAAATCCAATAACGCGCCGCAAAAATCTCCAACCGTGGAATAATTCATGTCCAATTGTCGAGCTACCCCCGGGCGCTGCTAGTACCAGCAATGGTTCCCTGCGATCATTCGACAATTGCAGTTGCTACATCAGTTATTACATCTTCTGATACTTGTTTACGTCCTCTCCCAGCGCGAATGGTCAGTTTCCTCGAACTTCTTAATCATTTTCTTAAGACCATTCAGCGATAAAGGCCCCCTTCGTAATTTTTTCTGGTTCGAAATTCCCGAAGAGCTGCGGATGCATTACATTGATTCATACAGTGGTGGACATAATTATAAGACACCTACCTAATTTGACATACAGTGAAAGAAAAGATTCAGAGCTTAAAAATGCTTTACCAAATATGACAAAAACATAAATTTATTCTGTTATCACACGTAATTGTTTTAAAAAAATGATATTTTTTATAGAGTTTAATAAAAAAAATTAAAAATACCATGGACAAAATTATAAGACACCCTAACATTTTAATTAAAACACCTGCTTTTTTTTTAAATATGCAAATTTTCTGCCCGTTGTTATGACGTCAGCAGTTAACTAAAGCAGACGATAACCGACTTCACGCATTTACAAACATGCCACGAGGTACAGAATGCCCCCAACACATTTTATAGCATTCTTCAGGTCTTCGACACATGTAAACTGCCTCCCATTTCGGTAAACCTCACGAGCTAAGACCCCCCACAAGTTTTCGATGGAATTTAAGTCTGATGAGCAAGAAGGCCACGGAAGAAGATTGATACTTTGCTCTGAAAGACACTTTTTTGTTACGTGTGATGTATGAATCGACGCGTTATCGTACTGGAAAGTGTAGTTTTTGCCACAAAGAAGTTCACCGTATATGGCTAGTTGATCTTTAAGAAGATTCTTATACTTTTCGGAATTCATTCTTGAATGCACAAAAACGATATCGGTTTTCCCTTGAGCCGAAAAAACGGCCCAAACTATTACTGAGCCTCCACCCATTTGGCGGCTCATTTGCACATCAGGAGACTTCCGTAAATCATGCCAATAACAGAGAAACTCGTCAGGACCATCCAGGTTAAACTTTTTTTCATCAGAAAATAACACAGGGTGCCATTTGGAGGTCCAGGCCATAGTTTGTTTAGCGAAGTCTAAACGCTCCATTTTGTGCCGCCTTAGAAGCGGTGGTTTTTTCTTCAATTGTTTTAAATTTCACATAGAAAGCATTGTGCAACACCCTGCGAATGGTTCTCCTTGAACAATTTAGTTTCAAAGCATTTTTAATGCCTGTAGTGGTCATCTTATTCTGTGTAGCGAGCGAAAGCACATCGCGTTTGTCTCTCGAGGACAAACAAGGAGTACGTCCAGATCTTTTAATCACCGATCCATTACTTCCTCTTTTCAAAACATTTGAAATTACACATTTAATAACTTTTGAAATATTATTAACTGAAGCAACAGTTCCATTTAATCTCCAAATTTCGCGAATTTCACTTTCTTTTAATTCTGTACTTCGTGCCATGCTTGCAAATGCGTGAAGTCGGTTATCGTCTGCTATAGTTAACTGCTGACGTCATAACAGCGGGCAGAAAATTTGCATATTTCGAAAAAAAGCAGGTGTTTTAATTAAAATGTTAGGGTGTCTTATAATTTTGTCCATGGTATTTTTAATTTTTTTATTAAACTCTATAAAAAATATCATTTCTTTAAAATAATTACGTGTGATAACAGAATAAATTTATGTTTTTGTCGTATTTGGTAAAGCATTTTTAAGCACTGAATCTTTTCTTTCACTGTATGTCGAATTAGGTAGGTGTCTTATAATTATGTCCACCACTGTATAATACAGCTTCACCAGTAACGCACGTTCCGGTAACGTGAGAGGTATGTCCACTGGAGCTAGTTTACTTCAGCTGAGATTATTTTTCGGAGCTGTCTACTACTTGCTTTTATAGCCCCTATTACTGGCGCTGTCATCGCACAACATTTGCATTTTTCTTTGATACCCGTGTTTTATGCTAATTCTCGTTATTGTAAGCTACAGCAGCGCCACAAAATAGCGGCGATTTTTGGAACTAATTTTTTTTTAAGGAATCCTTTTCCCATGTCTTGATTAGTCTAAATACCAAGTTTAGTGCCATTTCGGCTATTAGATCGCGCTACAGGGCACTCCAAACACTGTCACTTTAAAAAAGATCACCCTGTATATCGACGATTTATTATAACGCTGATTATCATTTCCTTTTAAGTTTAATAATTTAAGTTCACTACACAAATAGTTTAAAATATTTATTAATTACTGTAAACTTGGGTTACGTGAACCTTGGAACCACTGCAAAATAAAAAAGTCCTTCCGGCCTGTACCGAGACGGAAAGGTAGCTTTCCTATATCTTCGTTTTAAAACTTTAATTAATGTTACTCGAAAACACCAAGCTAAAATGCGAAGAACCTGATTACAGAAGATTCGTTAATACTGAATTTGAAGAAGAAATTCGCACATTAGTCAACTAGAGCCAAGTTAGTTTCATATATGGAGAATTCATTTTTTGGTCACCAAATTTGCCGATATATCGCCAAATGTCGCCAAGCCTGAAAAGAATTTGACGCTAACGGATATGAATATATTGTTTTATGCGTATGATTGGGAAAATTATTACAACAATTACATATAATAATTTGTGAGAAATCACGTTTACTAAAACTGATAAATTAATCGTTTTAATTAATTAATTAAATTTTGTAATCTGCTGTCTAGTTTCAAAATGTCAGCCACCCTAGAATTTCAAACTGCTCCATCTCAGTCATTTTTTAAGATAGAGGCAAAACAACACATGCTCCGAAATCCTTGTATCAAGTCCTAACACTTAAACAAAAAATAAATTTGATTTTCTATTTTTTGTATACTTTTTTTTAGTTTTAAATCTTTTAGTGGCCACCATTTTGAAATAAGATGGCGGACCAAGCTGGCCAACGAACTCGGTCGAGACATTGGTGAGCTTAATACACACAATTAGTTTAATCCAAATCGGTTTATAAATACGAGGGCTATCGTATAACATAGATCAGATATGTATATATATAAATCAACATTTGAATGGAGGGTGGTTTTGGGGTCTGGGAGTCATGATCGGGGAAAATATACCGAAATTTTCCGGAATTGCTTTCTTCCGAACGGCTTCAAAAGGTAGCTTTTTACTTTTTGTAATGAAAGCTACCTAAAAATTTTAAACTAGACCTAATTCTATTGTGTTAAGAGTATTGACATAATTCAATAATACCCAGTGAATGATGTCAATATTTTTATTACATTAGACTCAGAACTGATTTAAAACTTTTGATTCTTATTAGGTGGCCAAGTAACCCTAATTAAATGTATATTCTGAATGCTGCTTTTGAGAAACATTTAATTAGAAATTTATTAATGACATGAATGATCATTAAAAATGTTTTGATCTGAAAAATTTGTTTTACTTTTTCTATAGAGTAAATTTTCAAAAAATATTTTATTAAATGACAGTCGAATAGGAGGTACAATAGGCATTGAGGCATACAGATTTGCTTTCAACTTGGAAATATAAGTAAACCAAACAAAAGCGGATTGTATTTGAAAGATAATCGATGAAAAAAGTAACTTATCTTTGCAATATTAATATTCTAACACCTCGGTACTACATAAAAAGAGATTAGTTCAAGGTCATTCTTTTTCAAAATATGAAATCGATAATAATACATAAACATGAAAGCGTTTCATGTGAAATGTAAGGGTTATCTTATGTACGAGGACTTTTTTGACATCTATAAATTGCAAATGTATTCTGGAAATAATATTTATTAAATGTGTATTGCACAAAAACTTAAAGAAAATATTTTTTGATGCCATATTTTCTTATTTATTTTATGTTTAGCAATTTAGAAGAGTACGTGTACTTACAAACATATATGTTTTTATTCCGTTATACCACAGACAAATAACACACACACACACGCACAAAAATATATACATCTCCTAAAATGGACTGAACGTTTTAAAATTTAACGATGGCAGCTATAGTCTTAAAGAAGAGTATGACGCGAAGTCAGGAATGCCTTAACTACAGCTTCCTTGTTTTAGTTCCAATTAGAAGCGATAGGATTTAAAATTGTAATACTGCTTCTACTAGTCTGCAGTTTCAAAAAGAAAAAAAAATTGGCGGTTTAAACTTCTAAACAGGATGAAGATTAAAAGCTGGGTGAACGTTTTTAGGTGCGTTCGTAATTATATAAATACGTAGCACCTATAGTCGTCGTTTGGTTCGTCCGTCTGTCCGTCCGTCTGTCTGTCTGTCTGTCCGTCTGTCTGTCCGTCCGTCTGTCTGTCTGTCCGCATATAACAACGCAAAAACTACCCAACCAAATGGTTTGCAATTTAAAATATATTATCTTTGCAGAATTTTGTCGAGACATTTCAAATTTTATTAAAATCGAATCAAAACTTTAGGAGATATTAATAAAAATATTTATTAAGAAATTTGATTTTTTTTTTTAAATCGGTGCTTTTTTGTTATAGGAGCTTCCGATGGATGTTAAATCGTCAAGCGACCGAGATACTTATTTTATTACAGAAATTAATCTGCAGACGATATAATTCATTTCACAGAATTAAAAATCATCAAGATCTGAATATTTATATATAAGTAGCTGATACATATATCTGATACATATATCTGACATATAGCTGATACATCTGAATATTTATATAACTAGTTAAGATATTTGTATGAACAGTGTCGTAAAATATATACTTAACTAGCTGTTTAACCCGTTCTACGCACGGGATATCATGAATTTAATTCTAAAACGTGCGTACGAACGCACCTCGTTTGTAACGTTTGACGTACAATTTCCAACTTGTTTTTTTTAAATTTACCCAGCCATAACCTTCAGCCTGTTCAGCTGTTACAATACTTTCATCATACAAACCATAATTTTCATACGTTAGTTTGAGCACTCAGCAAATTTGAGGCAGCGCATTGCCATCTATTGGTGATATTTGTTACTAAAACAAGGAAGCATAGGAAAGAAATTTCCGATCTATTACATTAATCTCTTGCAAGAATAATTTCAACATGCACTGTATATCTTTTTATTGAATTTTAAACCTTGTATCTACAAAGGTCATTCCAGAGAGTTATTTTTTACGTAGTGGCAACATCGCGAAACTAAAAAATAAAACTGCAGGCGATTTTTCAAACTGTTAACTGTACGTTTACAAATATTCTAAACGAAGCAGACGATTTTATTTTCCTAGTTTTGTGCTTGTTTAAAGAACTTATTTTATTTGCCGTACAGAAATAGAGGTAAGTGATTCAGAGTTAAAAAACGAAATGCGTTGAACCATAAAATTTTGCTATCGTTTGGGCAAAACAGCTCCAGAAACAGTTAAGTAAATGAAAGAAGCTTAAAAAGACAAATGTTTTGGTGAATCTACGATTTTTAGATGGCATGGTGATTTCAAAAAAGGACATTTGTCTGCAGAACTGGCTCCTAAGCCTGGCCGACCAGAAAGTGTTGTGAATGATCGAACATGTGAATGATCGATGTTAACACTGTGGGGTCAATCTTGCAAAAAAATCGGCGAATGACATGTGAGGAGGTAGTGGCAGCAACTAACATTTCGAAAACGTCGATATTTCGCATTCTACGCAACAATTTACAGATTCGGCATGTTTGTTCCAGATGGGTCCCTCATCACCTTACTAAAGAACAAATGCAAACAAGAATTCACCAATGTTGTGCCTAGAAACAGATGCTTCAAAACGATCCGAATTTCCTAAAGATTGTAATATCAGGTGATGACACTTGGGTGCATCATTTTGATCCCCTTACCAAGTCTGCAACAAGTGTATGGAAACACAGGGATTCTCCGCCTCCGAAAAAAATCCGACAAACTCACACGTGCTACACACTTCAGTTGAAATAGGGAACGTGCTATAGATAACGACAATAACATATAAAAATTGCAAGGCAATTCGAGCATATTTACGGGAGTTAGACCACGGCCATACGGCCTGACAAACCGAAGTCATAAACACTTTTCAACTAGGTTGGAAAGTGTTAAAAAGGGATCTTATTATTAATTCCTGATTCACATTTCTACAGAGTATCATAAAATGGACTATGAAATTTAAATTTCTGTAACAACTAAGCGGTGACAGCTATTAACCCCTTAAGCACCATGACGTCCCTGCGTACTTTTCTATCTAAGTACTGCGTACTTTTCTATCTTAAATACCAGGACGTACCTGCGTACGTCATGAACTCTTCTATTTGAAATACCAGGACGTATGTGCGTATATCCTCATTTTAAGTCCAGACTGCAATGTTCTACGCATCTGGGTTTTTTACGTCGCTAATTGCCATTGTGATTTGTTTTGTACGGACTTTTTAGCAAGGATTGTTTTTGCACAGAATAGATGTTGTTAAGTGTAAAAAAACTTATTAGTTTCCCGCTTGCGATGATGATTGGAACTTCAAGCTTTATTTCTGTTTGTATAAAATAAATAAACCTCTATGTCATCTCCTTACATTACACGTAAATAAATATTTCACGTGTATTTAAAAATAATGACATAAACAACTTTGGACTAAATTTAATAAATCTGATATTCAGGATACTATCACTAAATTGAATAGGGTGCTTAAGGGGTTAAAGTTATTTTTGCATGAGATTAATGTGTGAAATCCGAAATTTCTTTAATAAGTTTTCTTGTTTTAGCTTCAAATATCACAGATACTGTCCTGTTTCAAGTTTTTAGAAAACTCAAACTAACGTACGAATGCTCAAACTTTACACGTACAAACTAAGATCAAAGAGATGGATCAAAGTTCATTCAGTTTTACCCTTCAATCTGTTTAGTTGTTCGAATACCGAAAACTTGTTTTGGTTTTTCAATATTGAACAGTTTTATAGTTTAAGACATTGAAGTGCCATCTATTGGTGATATTTGAAACTAAAACGAAGAAGCATAGTAAAGAAATTTCCGACTTCACACGTTTCTCTTCTGCAAGAATAATTTCCGTGTGTGTCATCGTAGACTGATCATTGAATTTTAAAAACCGTTGACCATTTTTGGATACTGTGTATGTTTTTTCAAAATAAAATTTACCATATACAGCATAAAAGAGACACTAATTATGCTATATTGGTATTATTGAATACATTTGGTTGCTCAGGATGTGGAACAATGCTCACATTGTTATTACACATAATACATGGAACATAAATACTTAACATTTATTGGCATGCCCCATTATATGATACAAAATGCAATGAAGTGTTAAAATTTCTTTTCCGAATTTTCATTTTCTTATTTGTGTTATTCAAATTCTAGTAACACGCAGTATTTATTTATCAATTTTTAATACATGTAGCCCGTTTAGTTTTATTTTATATCGAATTATTAGTTTGGAAATAGTTAATTCATTGAAAACCTTAAAGTACCTTCTTTCCTATATTATTTCTTGCTCATTAATGGTTTTTAGTTACTGTTTACGCCACTGAATATGGATATTGATAACCGTTGATATAAATATATTATTGTAGAACTAATAGTAAAACATTATGTTTATCTTTGTGTATGATCTAAAAGGATTCGGATGTTTGCAAATAATACTTTGCATTTAAACCAAATTATCAATATCTTTCTTATTTTCTTTCAAATGAATGAAAATAATGCAATTTATCACCAGTTTTTATCGTTCTCGGGTTAATCAATTAGATTCTCCAGGGTCCTAACATTATCGGGTATTCTTTGTGTGGTTTCAAATTTATGTCTTTTTGTTCAGATACTTTGGATCATAAATACATTTTCATATTTCACAAATGTATAATTTTGTTTCTAATAAATGCTAACGTACAGTATTTTTTTTTAAGGAAACCTAAGTTATATTTTAGTTCTAAAAGTTCGAACATAAAGTGTTTGAAAATGCAAAATTTTTTTTTATTTGCGATTTTGCATGTTACTAGTAAAGTTTCCTATTTTGAAGGACTGTTTATATATTTATTTTATTTCACACTTTGTAGCTTTAAATATTTAAAATAAAATAAAGGCAAACAAAAGAATCAGTGATATTACCTGGTTTTTCAGATCTGTCGTATAATACTGTAAAACGAATATCTACATAATCCATTTAATTTCTTTCTTACGATTTATTTCTTATTAACACAATACCTTAAAACTGTCTTAATGAATCTAACCGAAAACATAAATATTCTGAAATAAACTTGAAAATATAATTTACGTTATGATGATTACTTTCAATACGAAAATTTTCAAGAATATTTCAGGGTGATCGACGTATTTTAAAATTAGCTAGAGTTTGTGGGGAGTGACAAATGATCAGACAGACAAATAAGTCTCAACCAATTAAAGTTCTCAACCGTTAGGTTTTGGCGTAGCCATCTCATAGGTAAACTAGCAAAAGACACACACATCACAGTGTGTGTCTTTTGAAATTTTACTTGTTTGATTGTTTACTTGTTGTATACATAGACACACACAAAAAACTAGCCCCAGCAAAAAAAAAAAAAAATAAAAAAATAAAAAAAAAAAAATAAAAAAAAAATAAAAAAAAAAATAAAAAAAATAAAAGGAAGCCACCCCCAGAAGAAATAAAAAAATACCTGACGGCGCGGCCTACAGGCACAGGTAGATTTCGAAGACGCAACCATGGGGCGTCTGTTTGTTGGGAATTGCGGAAGAAATCACCTTTTTGCCATGATGATACAGTTGGAACCGCCCACTTCGAAACCTAGCTTGTTTGCAGGCGGAGCCGGCAGGGATTTTTAAAAAATTTTTTTTTGCTAAAAGGGTTGGTTCTATAAAAATCTTGTCAATATTTAGATAAGAGGAATTTTTAAAATTTAATAAATTTTTAATTAATAAAATTTAATAAATTTTTAATTAATAAAATTTAATAAAATTTAATAAATCACATTTGTTGTGATTATTTTATTTAAACTGGATTTAAAGAACTGATTTATGTTCCATGAATTAATTTCCTTTTGCATACGAAATGCATTCGGTTTTCCAAAAAGTTTTAATCACAATTTGTGCAATTATTCTAAAGGAAAAAAAGAAGTAAAGGAAAAAAAAAATATTTTTTTAATTTTTGACCTATTATTCCTATTTGAAAAGAATTAGTATCATGTTCTTCTTAAGAATTAAATTAGCAAAGTCAACGCTTGACTACCTGGGCCAGTTTTTAATCAATAATTATCGTTATTCAAACTTCTCTGACTTCAAAACCTTTTTTATTTTCTTTTTACGTCAATTAGGGATAGGGGTACAGCGTTTTTGAAAACACTTTTCACTAGCGTTTATAATAAATTTATACTTTAAATGCATTTTTAAAATTTTGTTTTTCGGAAAAAAATCTGCACTATTATTATGATATCTCGAGTTTTAGTTCATTAGATTTTTGTTCATTAAAAAAATTACTAGCTTATTACCTTGTATATAAAGGTAACTGAGTCACATTAAAATATTTATAAGCTGGTCTTTTTGGTGAAATTTCCCTAATATTTTACTGAAATAACATAATTTTTAAAAACGTCTAAGGGGCTTTTAAAAAGTCAGGAACACAAGTATACAATGACCAGAACCTTTTAATATTTTTAGCTGTTCTTAATATAATTTTTGTTGCTGAATTCGAAAATCACAAAAAAGGTGTATCACGTGCAATTTTTGCATAAATTTAATTTTTATATGTAAGCGATTTTACAATCTGTTGATTTCAATTACAACACCTCATTTAAATTAAACGGTAAAAATTTTAATACAAAATTTTGTTATTTCACGAAATTAAATGTGTGTAGTGTTACACATAAGTTCATTGGGGCCTAAATCTTAACATAGTATAAAACAAAGTCGCTTTTTCTGTCCCTATATCCCTATGTACGCTTAAATCTTTAAAACTACGCAATGGATTTTGATGCGGTTTTTTTTAATAGATAGAGTGATTCAAGAGGAAGGTTTATATGTATAATAACATCCATTAAATAGTGGAGAAATACTGTTATTTTTTAGGTTTAAGTCGCTTTTTCTGTCTCTATATCCCTATGTACGCTTAAATCTTTAAAACTACGCAACGGATTTTGATGCGGTTTTTTTTAATAGATAGAGTGATTCAAAAGGAAGGTTTATATGTACAATAACATCCATTAAATAGTGGAGAAATACTGTTATTTTTGAGGTTTAAGTCGCTTTTTCTGTCCCTATATCCCTATGTACGCTTAAATCTTTAAAACTACGCAACGGATTTTGATGCGGTTTTTTTTAATAGACAGAGTGATTCAAGAGGAAGGTTTATATGTATAATAACATCCATTAAATAGTGGAGAAATACTGTTATTTTTGAGGTTTTTAATATGATGTCGTAAATAATTTCATTTTTTCCGCTTATACATTGCAAACGCAGGCTGAACCCTACAAGATTTATCAAAATAATGTACTAATTATTGTACACATTAAAAAGGTCTACAGAAAACACAAAGAGATGAAGGTTTTCAAGGTTAACCCGAAGCAAAGCGAGGGAGGGCCGCTAGTATTATCATAATTTTGTCACATTTAGGATTTATTTCGCATTTAATTGTTATGATATTTTAAAATACGAGGGTTATTTTTAAAGTAAGGTCCGTTTTGCAATTAAAAAAATACTAAGCACATTTAAAAAATTTATATTTTACAAGATTGTTGATACCTTTTTCTACTTTACTATATAGTTTATATGTCTGTTGAAACATTTGTCGTAACCCCCCCCCCCACGAATTTTTGTAACCCTTCGTCGTAGAATGTCGCCGCTTGTGAGGAAAGCCACACCTTAACCTTATCACCTTAACCGTATAGTCACTCGACGCAAGCTCATGACTGTATGGAGGGTGCTCATAATGCTCCAATCCAAAAGATTCGATGAGAGACTGTGTTTGAGCAGCAGTGTGTGGGCACTAATTATATTGGGGCCATACACCTCACAGATTTGGCGATGAATGTCCAATGCTATCATTTTTCTTAATGTTTAAAACCGGATTACTCACCGTATTTTAGAGTTGAAGGGATGATCAATCGAATTGAACATGTTTACACTCACTCTGAAGAAGCAGACTTACACAGTAGGTGCACACTTGGTGTCTGATGTAACGCAAGGGATGCCGGGAGTCTCGCATGAACTTTGCTGCAAGCGCTCAAGATTTAAAGAGATATTTTGTATCGGGCATTACTCTAAAAATAACCTTCGTACTTTAGTAATTAAACAGTGAATTATTTAACATTCATACTATAAACACTTTTAACTTTGACAATTAATAAACCAGAAGTAACAAATGAACAAACAATACAACATTAATTTTATGAAAAAAAATATTACCCTATATTCTACAAAACGAATTCATAAACTAAATTTTTTATATTTTCGAATTCCTGGAATTCTGTAGTTATTTCTGGAATTTAACAATTGTGGTAATGCTACAGCAGTCAAGGTTTCCGGATTTCATTTCAAATCAAATAAACATAATTCATCTTCATACTCAACAACAACATAACTGCTGAACTTAATGTTATCATTAGAGTCTTCAATTTGCATTTTATCAGATAAGTTAAGCTAGAGCGACAACCCCCAAAAGTCAATCTTTTTACTCGTTCATGTATTGATGAGTGAGGAATATTATATTTCGTATGAGCAGGGGTACAGCGTCTAAATATTTTTTAATATATTCGCCACCACTATTCTTAAAATATAATCTTTGTGGTTTCTTCCTATCTGTTCTTGCTATTGCACATGTTAAAGAAATCTACCATGAAGATAATAGTTTAGAAATACTGGTAGAATATATTTAAAAAATATAGGACGCGTGATTTTTCTATGAGCTGCCAGTATGTCAGTCTCGATCTACTTTAACATACGAGTTGTAATTTTCCAACTGGACGTAAAATGTCCGGGCCAGGATTCGAACCTGGAATCTCTTGGCTGAAGCCGACACGCTCTACCAACTGAGCTATCCCGGTCGAATCTGGAGGGCATAATTCATCCAATTAACCTTATTGATCACAGCATCCGGTCTGATATTTTAATCAGCTCAACAGAATAGATCGCAGGTAATGGAACTCCAGTAAACGCTGGATACGTGATTACACTAGATTAATTTTAACACAATTATTCAAATTGGTAAAGAAATCATACGAGTTGTAATTTTCCAACTGGACGAAAAATGTCCGGGCCAGGATTCGAACCTGGGATCTCTTGGCTGAAGCCGCCACGCTCTACCAACTGAGCAACTTTAACATGCTCGACAGGTTTTTAAACTTTCAGGACACTTTAGAAGATCCCTTAAGAATTTTGTTAGCTAGAAATTATATAGGAAAAAAAAAGTAAAAATAGCATTATAATTGTATTAAATAATAATATAAAATATCTTTTAAAAAATGAAATGAACTATAACCAAAGACAATAACTCTGATCATGTTTCTTTATTATTTACTTAAATATAAACTGTCATTATTGCGACAAATTTATCAAGTTGAAATCAATATCAAATAATAAGATGCACGGCCACATTTTTTTGTAAAAATTTCGAATTTTTAACCCAATGCAATAAAAAGTTGCGGCCTTAATACCCTTATAGCCCTTTTACAATATTTGAATTTTCCATAAGCGCAATTAAATTTTCATAAATGCACAAATTTTTCTATTTTGATCATTTGAAATATGTAATTAAAAGTACTGTGCCAGATAAAAGCAGTACTATATTACTATGTGGAAACTTCTACATATATTAATTCAACAAGTTTAATTATTCTCAATGTCTAATTTTAAGCATAATTTTAATTTAATACATGAAAATACCATATAAATGTAACTTTGTACATCTACAAGAAGCATCTCCGCATTTAAAAGATCCAATGCGGCGCTAATAAGTCTATCAAAAAATCAGACACCAAAAGGCGACGAAAATTTTAGAACAACTCTAATTTAAAACGTGTCGCCTTTTTCCGTTTTCATTTATGGTAGATCAATTAGACCTTCAATGCTGTGACATCGAGGATGTTATTTGATATTCAAAAATGAAAAACGAAACGATAATCTTCATTTCAGGATTATTCCCCGCATTTAGAAAACCTTGCCAGAGTGTGATAATTCACGATATATATTTCATAAGGAAATTCTTCTAGAAGAAACGCTTTAAATGCAATAACATTTTTTTGTGCTTTGATTATGAAATGCGGATGTCTGATTATGTGATATTTATATGCAATTCTTGAGTTAAGATTTTAGGTACAAGAACTTATCACATTTAGGCACATTGACTTTATGATTAGAAAAAAATATTTCATACTAGATGGAACCCGTCAAAACTTGACGGAAAAAATACTATAACAATATCAGTAAAATAAGCTTCTTTATTATTTAAGAAGAATGCAAATGAAACAGTCTTTCAAATATTTTATTTTAAAAGTTTTTTCCTCAGTGAAATACAGTACTATTTCCAATGCAAACTCCAAACAAACAATTCAGAAACAACTGTGTAAGGCAAATCAGTTTGACATTACCGCCATATTCCCCACGGTAAAAAAGAAAATTACATGGACCTATGAAGTATCATACAAATAGTATATTACTACGTTCATCTCATATTCAGTAAATAAAAGAACATAGTAAATAAAGCACACATCTCCCCCCTCCCCCCCTGTGATAATGCAACCGAATGAGCTCCTATGAGCATGTGCATTGCATCTGCCCAAAAGCACCGTCGAGATTCGACGTTAAAAAAAGGTTTTAAAATGTTTAAATTAAAAATTTTAAAATGTCTTCTTTAATCACTGATAATTTCAAATCCATATCTTATAAAACGCATCCATTGTTTTAAGGTAATCAGATGAAGAATTTTTGTTACTATAATAAATCAATCTTCAGATGAGGGAGATTTTTAATATTTTCAAGTGTAATTTATTTGTATAGTTTCTTCCGTCCCTTTACATAATCAGGATGATTATCCCTTTTCCATCACAGTCGGGGATCTTTTACCTCTTGTACAGTTAAATACCGAATGGATGTTTAAAAAAAATACAATTCGTAGCATATTCTGATGCAACATACACATCAGCGAATTCAACATATCAATTTTATGTTAAACATAAACTCAAAATAGTTTTTTTTTCTTTTTTGACAGATTTTAGTTTAGCGCCAAAATGCTCTATCTTATGGATAATCTGATCTTATGATTTATCAGGGTTTATTATTTTTTTTCCACTTTTTATGATGGTTAGAGAAATCTATTTTCAATTGTGACAACTTTCCCAAGGGCTATTTTACATTATTGGAGCAAACTGATGGTCATTGTTAAGATAGAAATGGAAAACATTTCATGCTTGAAAATTATTTAAAAAGTCGTTAAATTAAGCGGCAGTTTTCAAATAAATTTCAATCGAAAGCTAATTTTTTTTCTAATTCATGATGTAAGAATTAAAATTATAAAATGTAGTAAAAAATTTAAATTTGTAGTATTTAGAATTGATGTAAGCGCGATGAAAGCTAAAGCGATAGCGCTGTTTGTTGTCATAACCGTTATACATTTCTAAAAATTGCCACTGTGTTTTCGCTGGTGTCTAAAAGTAGACTACCATTTTTTGACATCGAAAGAGAAATTCACAGTGAAAGAAATATGACTTTGCCGCTAATATGGAACTGTTAAATGAACTCATAATAAACCTACCAAAATAATTCCTATAAAACATTAGCCTTACTTTGTTTATTCTAGCTAAAAATACAATCATTATTTCAAGTTTTTTTTCTACAATAACACCATTTTTAATAATTTTAATTTTCCTGAAATCCTTTACTTTTGGGAATTTTTTATATTAAAAAATGAAATCTTCTAACCTATAATTAAAAAAAAGTAATTGGTAACATGCAATCAAGATGCAGCAATCAATATAGGCTGCAATTCTAACCTTTATAATTAAAAATGGAAAAATCAGTTAAAATTACGCCATGTTGACACAATCATATAAATTTTTCTTTTTAGTTTTATCAATGTTAAAATGCATTTCAAGCTAAACATAACGTAATTTTCACCGGTGCAAACTTTTCGCACTGACTTTGTATATGTTACTTTTATGCGTAAATACCATGTATACAAATCAAAATATATTTGTATGTAATTGTAATGAAAATGGCATCAACAAAGTTATAATGCATAATAAAATAAACCCAATGAACGATATTCCCGTGACATCACAATAAATATGAATTTTTATTCGCTTATAAAACACGCGGATAAATATTTTTACCGAAATTTAACTTGCAAATTAAAAAAATCTGCTTAAAAGCCACGTGCTTTTAATATTTATTATTTCACTTTATCCTCGTAACCATAGAGTTTCTCGTTACTCTGTGCCTGGCTAGAGTAGGCGTTATCAAAATGCTGACCTTATGACGTCATAAGCAGATGTAAAAGTTTAATTGAAAAATACGGCTAATTAATTAAATTTTCGAACAAACGAATGCACGATAACAAATCTGTGTCCAAATATCTTTCATTTAAAAAAAGAATGATGTAATTTGATGCAGTAGTTTGTTCTCACGGATTGTCGAAAGAAATCGCTTAGCGTTTTAAATATATAGATTCTTTGGAGTAAAATTGGAGGAACTGGATAGACCATGGGCTCTACATAAAGTTTGTTATGTACAGTAAAATTTGTTATGTCCAAATGTAAAATAAGCTGATATCCTTCTAGTATGTAGAGGGCCTAAATCTCACAGTGATGATTGTATTTTATTTTTGATGATTGTCTTTTTGCTCATGTCATGTCAGTGGTTATGTTAGTGGTATATATAAAAAAATCTTTATGTACTCAATTCTTCCCTAGTTGCATTTCATTGTTTCACACGGTTCACAAATTTCTGACCCTGTTTTACAAGACATATTTGAAGACTCATCCGGTTCCGCCTGTGCTAATGCTGATGATTTTAAGTGTAATACAGTCAATGATGTCTCTTAACTATTACATTAATCTGAAAATTCTGCTTTAATCAGAGATTTGGGGTTGTTTAAAAGATCTGCTGAAATTGTAGGCTCCACAGTAAAAGAAAAAACTTGTTAGCTTCTAAAACATTGTTTACTGTATATAACTAGAAAACAAGCGTTTATCTCTTACTTTTTACAGAATAGTGATTAAGCTTACTGCAAGGATATTGATAGATTCATGCATAAGTTTGGCTTTAAATATAAAGCCAAACAGTGATTTTCCTCTTGTATCGCACTTTTAATGGAAGAGTCAAGTTTAAAAGGCATTTCCCATCTCATGCACAGAAAACTCCCTTCTTTTCTATTATAACCATGGCACGTGATTAGAATGTGGGAGGTTTAAATAAAACAGTAAGAAATCGTGTCAATCTAGACTCTGTAGCGGCAACTAAAACTTGATACAATGCTAAAAAATGCTCAAGTTTTTTTGTAAGTTTCAAACCAGATTTTTACGTTCAGAATTAAAACTGATTAATCTATCACATTCATTTTAAGAATAATAACATATAAGTGATATAAGTAATTCATTTGAAGTAAATGTTTAAAACTTAAATAAAAATGCAATAATAACTAATTTTAATAAATTTAAATATGCATTTTTAAATTATTTCTCCCTCGCTTTAAATGTTTGGTGTCTTTATTATCATGGTCTCTGTGTGCTTCGCACACATTGCACAACTGGTCGGCACCATCCTGGATTGGAGACGATTGTATAGTCTATATGAAGTGAAAGATTGAGGTTACACATTCTTTGCGGAGAGTGGTTTCTTTTAAAAAGAGGAAAAATAATTGAAAAAATTCTCAAGTGTTCAGTTTTCGTTTGGTATCATTTTATTTCGCTAGTGAAACCTTTTGTGCTGCCTCGCCCCATGGAGTCCTAGAACCTTTTGAATTTAAATCTCCGTTTTTTAATTCTTCTCATCAGATACAGATTTTGTAGCACTCAACTATCCAGACATTTGAAGCATTCGACAGTCAGCATTTCCCGAACATGCCGGTAATTCAGCCTTTACAGTATTTCTTTTTTTTCAAAGATTTTAAAACTTGGTTAAGTTTTATAAGAAAATTTAGTTTATAATACGTTTCTAAATTATGTGTACTATTCTAAAATATGTAACCAATAAGACTAAACTCTGCTTGTTATTCTTTTTCTTTTGTTTCAGTTAATTCATAATGTGCTTTTTGAAAATCAATGACCTGGTGAGGGGGAGGGGGGGGGGGGAGGTAAATATCTTTTACTGGCGAGTAGAATTTTTTGCTCGCTATCAGATTTATCAATTTTGTAATGCCCTGCGTATATTTATGACAAGAAAATTATGAATTATGAATTAATATTTATAAATAAATTTTCAAATAAAAGGTGTTCTATTTTATTTATTTGTTACTATTAGTTAGGTTCAACAGGCTATATACATTAATGTAACATATGTTGATGCAGATTGGGAAAAAACTATACTCGATGGGAAAAAAATGAGGTCATTTTTGGAATGAACTCCCCAAAAATGTACAGAATCTGTATAAATTTTTACAAACGTAAATTTTCTATACCTAGGTTTTAGGTAATTTTCTAGGTTTCATACTTTTATTTAATATTTTATATCAGAACCCTAAAAGTAAATAACAAATTGTTTTTTTAATGTGGTCCTAAATGGTAGTCAGTCATCTAAAATTGGACAAATTCAGAATAAAAAAAAATAAATGCGAACTAAATTAGAGTGTTAAACTAATTATTGCAGGAGAATTTCAGCAAAATTAACCTTCTCTCTCTTTTTTAAACAAATTAATCTAAATACTTTTGCATTTTAACTGGGGGTAAAAACCAAATTCTCGTAACAATTTATGAAAATTAAGAAAAAACGATTAATTATTCATTCGAAGGCGATTTTAACTTTTATACAAATTAAAAACTTTCGGCGCAATTATAAATTATATTTAACTGATTGCAAAAGTTTAAAATTACTAAACATTATTTTTGATATATATATATGTATGTACATATTTTTAAATATTTTCCTTTTCTGTGTAAATTGTATTAAGATATAAAGAAGAATCATGTAGATTACAAGCTTCTATAACATATATACAAAAAGAATGTTGAATTACTTTTCCCACACATTTCGTAACATCCAATTTTCCTTGCTTTGAATATTCAAAGAAATTAAAGACGTGGAAATTCTCCGAACATATTAGTTTTGATTCATTTATTTGAATTGAAACTGACGAACCGATTTATTTCTCAGAATTAACAACTGGCATTTCATTTTCTGACGATTGTAATTGCATAAAAAGCAATTTACTCTAAAGAGGGAAAGAAGCGGGGGAAATTATAAATTTCAATTTTCGTATTTTTGAACGGATTTGAAATAACGTTTTTATTACATCTACTTTCAGTTTGTGTTTTTACATAAAAAAAAAACTTTATTTTTTTGAAAAATTAGATGAAAAATACGAAGAAAAGTGATTAAAAATTTCTTAGAAAATGGTCTTGTGTTCTTTCTGGAATTATTCACATACTTTGATAATTATGCGTTATTCATTTTTAAAATTGAATTAGTGCAAACTATGAATAAATATATTTATTTTAGCTATTTGATATTAAATGAATTCTAAGAAATTATCCTGCAATTTTTTTAAAGTATCTATTTTTAGGGAGTTTTATGAGAGGGCATTTTGTTAATCATCAGACAGTTTTTAGCCATGTTGCTATAGAAACGATATCTTTAAGGAACGCTTTTGAAAGAAAGAATTCATCAGAATTATCTTTATAGTTCAAGGAAAACCATGAAAATTTTACACAGTCACTTCGCTGAAACTGCGATGGTTTCGGACCCAAGTTCCTAATTTTGTGGTCAGTATGCTAAGCACTGGGCTGAATGGGCCCGCATTTTTACGAACTTCAATTCGAGAAATATTGCGGGATTCGATGATATACAAGATTTGTCTTAAAAATTTCTGGTGACTATTCAATAAAAAAAAAAATTAAAAAACTTTTCGAAAAACAATACAGGAAAAGTAGGGTCCAACAACGAAAAGGAGATGGATATATGAACGGCACAGCATATGAACAGGAATCCCATATGCACTTTAATATTGACCAGTGAACATTTTGATCGTCAAATATTTATCTAGAAATTTCACGAAATTGAATCTCTACGATAAAAATTAGAGGAATTATCCAGAAATTGCTAAAAGGAGGTATGACGTCACTGTTGACGCCATCAGCAAAAGAAGATATATAAATAGCACTGTTCCGGAAAGAAAATTGAATTGAGAGAATGCGATATCAAGTTGCGAACAAAGTGTGATTCAGTGATATTTGTGATTTGCTGATTTTTATTACGCAGTTTTCATGATTTTTGTGATATCGATTGTAGTTTCTGTTTTATGTTTCTGAGAATTTTGTCAAATAAATTCCATTTATCTTCTGCCTTTATATTACGAATCTTTCAGAATACAGATTGCCGGAAATTTTGTAACAATACATCAGCATAACTTCCAACACACCGATATTCTCCGGAGCCTTGTGCGAGTTTGACCAAGGTCAAATAAATATTTTTTCAAATTGTAAATTTTACTGAAGATTTTTTTTTGAGTAAGACCAAAAAGAAACAAGTCGCTACATATCGAAAATATTTTCTAGTTTGAAACGTGATTACTTGTCATGAAAGATATCGGTACAAAGCTCAGGTAGATATCGGAATGTTGGAAGTTGTGCATCGGTCGACTTTATTCTCAGTATGTAATTTGACAATTTGAGTTTTGATAAGTGCTGGGTTTGATGGAAACTTGCATTTAGTATAGCAATTTTAGTTCCATATTGTTTTAACAGACAGCACGCGTTTAAGGGGCTTCGGTACCTTTCAAACTATTTTTTTTTTAATTAGAGAGTGTTTTATCATATCCTTTTGACATATTTTTAAATGTGTTTATGAAGGCAAATGATTTAATAAAAATATGCAAATATTTTGGCAAAATTTGAAACAAAAAATTACATAATTACAAAAAAAAAATTACAATTTTTTAATATAAGTGACTTCTACAATTTTGAATAATTTGAAACATTAAAAAAAAAAAAATCTTTACACATGTGCTTTATAACTGTATGTAAATATTTATGAAAAGATAATTAGTTTAAAAGAAGATAAATACAATTTTATGACAGATCTAAATATACTGTAAAACTGTTGCTTAACATTTTTATTAAAATAAAATATTAACTATTTGTTTTACTGAAAATCCTATCCTATAATTCTATGAAATGAAACTATAAGGATCGTCTTAACGGACGAGTAAATATCGACGTGTAAATGGACTTCCTAAATATCGAGTCAATTGATGTATATGTTAAAGATTCAGCGCTTTGATCATACTGTTGGACATATATTACAAAATACAAACTGAGAAAAATGAATTTAAAGATTGCAACACTAAATCATTTAAATTGAAATGTATGCAATAAAATGTCCTTTTCGCATATTACTTTTTTCTGTATCTATAATAGAAGAAAGTTTGAAATCGAAATTTATTTCGCCTTCCGTTTTTCGACGGATTTATACGTTTTAGAGGTCAGAGAACTCGAAAAACATGTTTTTATAAAATGTCGGTTTGTCCGTGTGTCTGTATGTCTGTCCTCTTTGTATCATCCAAAAGTGTGTAAAGTTAAGCATAGAATTCGCAAACAAAAATCGTTATCACAGCGACCCCTTTCGGCGGAATATCCCGAAATTCAAATCTTGCTGGCCATAGCCAAAAACATATAAATGCAATTTGGTTCATTTATATGTTTTTGGCTATGGCCAGCAAGAGTTGAATTTGGGATAATCCGACGGAAGGGGGCGCTGTGAGAACGATTTTTGTTCCATTTTCATTATTGTATTACCGGAAAGTGTATGAAGTTATGCGTAGAATTGAAACAAATTTCATATATGTTTTTGGGTATGGTCAGCACTTCCCAGTTGAATTTGGGAATATTCCGCCAGAAGGGGGCGCTGTGATAGCAATTTTTGTTACATTTTCATTTTTGTATCGTCAAAAAGTGTATAAAGTTATGCATAAAATTTAACTAAATTTCATTTTTATGTTTTTGGCTATGGCTAGCAGGTTGCAGCTGAATTTGGGGATATTTCGCCGGAAGGGGAAGCTGAGATTGCGATTTTTGTTCCATTTTCATTATTGTATCATCGAAAAGTGTATGAAGTTAGGCGTAGAATTGAATCACATTTTATATGTATGTTTTTGACTATGGCCTGCATGTCCTAGTTGATTATGAAGATATTACGCCGGAAGGGGGCACTGTGACAGCGATTTTTGCTCTATTTGTATTATTGTATCATCGAAAAGTGTATGAAGTTATGCATGGAATTGAACCAAATTTCATATACACTACTGGCTATTAAAATTGCTACACCAGGAAGAAATGCAGATAACAAAATGATATTTACTGGACAAATATATTATACTAGAAATAACAAGTGATTAAATTTTCGAGAAATTTGGGTGTATAGATCCTGAGAAATCAGTACCCAGAACAACCACCTCTGGCAGTAATAACAGAACTTATACGCCTGGGCATTGATTCAAGCAAAGTTTGGATGGCATTTACAGGTACAGATGTCCATGCAGCTTCAACACGATGGCACAGTTCATCAACCGTAGTGACTGGCGTATGGTGACGAGCCAGTCCCTCGGCAGCCATTGACCAGACGTTTTCTATTAGTGAGAGATCTGGAGAACGTGCTGGCCAGGGCAACAGCCGAACATTTTCCGTATCAAGGAAGGTCCGTACAATACCGGTAACATGCGGTCGGGCATTATCCTGCTGAAACGTAGGGTTTCGCAGGGCTCGAATAAAGGGTAGAACCACGGGTCGTAACACACCAGAAATGTAACGTGCACTGTTCAAAGTGCCGTCAATGCCAACAAGAGGTGACCGAGATGTGTATCCAATGGCACCCCATACCATCACGCCAGGTGATGGGCCAGTATGACGATGACGAATGCACGCTGCCAATGTGCGTTCACCACGATGCCGCCAAACACGGATGCGACCATCATGATGCTGTAAACAGAACCTGGATTCATCTGAAAAAATGACGTCTCGCCATTCGTGCGCCCCGGTTCGTCGTTGATCACACCATTAAAAGTGCTCCTGTCTAGGACTCAGCGTCAAAGGATGCTGCAGCCATGGTTTCCGAGCTGAGAGTCCATGCTGCTGCAAACGTCATCGAACTGTTCGTGCAGACACTTGTCTTACAAACGACCCCATTTCTTGACTCAGGGCTTGTGACGTGGCTGCACGATCAGCTTACGGCCATGCGGATAACATGCCTGTATTCTCGGCAGCTAGTGATAGGGGGCCGTTGAGATGCCACGCGGCGTTCCGTATTACCGTCCTGAACCCATCGATTCCATATTCTGCGAACAGTCATTGGATCTCGACCGACGCGAGCAGCAATACTGCGATACGATAAACCGCAATATCGGTAGGCTACAATTCGATCTTTATCAAAGTCAGAAACGTACTGGTATGCATTTCTCTTTTTTACACGATGAATCACAACAACTTTTCACCAGGAAACAACGTTCAAATGCAATTTGTGTATGAGAAACCGGCTGAACAATTTCGTCATTTAAACACATTGTAGGTCTCGCTAGCGGCGCCTGCTTTGTCTGAATGCGCTGAAAACCTAATCATTTGCATATCACAGCACCTTCTTCCTGTCGTTTAAATTTCACGTCTGTAGCATGTCGCCAACCTGTTGTAGCAATTTTAATGGCCAGTAGTGTATATGTTTCTTGCTACGGCCAGCAGGTCCCATTTGAATGTCTGGCTATTCTGCCGGAAAGATCGCTGTGATAACGATTTCTCTGCGAGCTTCTGGATTTTTGTAATTGTGTTGTACATCAGCTGCTCGTGCAGCGAAGGTTGCCTAGCATCCATGTAACCCGGCGCTTTACAAGTAGCTGAAGTACAACCGAATGGCGAAAAATATAAATTTTAGTGGTACTGTGATAGCGAATTTTGAAGTATTAACATGTATGAGGTAGAAGAAGGTTTCGGGATTGGTACATCTGACTAGTTTTTAACTATCGAATCTTTACAAAACTTCGTCAGAATATACTACGGATGTCCAATTCATTTTAAACAAAATATTCGAAAATTTTTCGCAAAATGATGAATCCCCAATCCTCTTAAGGCGCATTTTCTAATCTAAAAGAAATACTAGTTATAAAAAAAAAGTCTGTAAAATGAAAAATAAACAAATTCATTACTGAAGAGTATACTTTTATAATTTTATAGTGTCATCAGAATAAAACCGTTTAATGCGGCTTGCAATAAGATTTTAAATAAAAAAACGAAGTTTTCATAAGCCTTAAATTTCATTAAACAGATAAAATAATTCCTTTCAAATCGCTTGAAAATCTTAACAGCATTTTCTTATGTAAAAAGCAAAATAATCATAAGACAGTATGATAATTTATCATACTTCATCGCTTTTAAGATTATTTGTACTAACTTTAATAATGAACATTGATTTTAAACATTAAGTTTATGTCTGCGATTTCAGTATTTGAGTTGTAATTTTAATGAGTTTGAAATTAACGATTTTAATTTGCAACAGCACTTTAAACTAAGAGGTAGTTTATTGTGAAAAGGTAAGTAATTAGAGATTACCTGTGCAAACAAATGTTCAATTAACGGAAGTGTGGTCGAATGCATATTTAATGAATTAAATTTGAATGTGATTGGTTTTTATTTACAAAAGATCAATGTTTATTGCTAAAATATATTTGTTTTATTATATGGCTAATTATGAACGGAAATATTTTAAAGGAAAGTTCGACTAATAGTAGCATGTTTTTATTGTTTTTGATCAGCGCTCCCTCTAACACAGCCCTAAAAATGCTTAATTTAAATATTCTCATGTATATATTAAAAAAACTTGAAGGTTTTTTTTTTTACTATTAGTCAAACTCTTAATTTGTCAATAATTGCTTCAACTTTCCTAAAAATAAATAAATTGATACAAAATTTCAATATTTTACATGTGTGAAGCCCTTTATTTTCTCTTTATGGTTATAATAATGGGACTTAACATCAATGCTAGATGCCATTTATGTTGCTATATTTAAGGTGAAAGGAAAAACGGTACTTACGTATTATCCATGCCAGAAGATTGATCGCCAAAAATGATTGCCAAGTACCAATCTTGTTTATCGTTGCCAATCATGTTTTCAAACGCAGTAATTTAACATTATCAAATAACATTGTTAAAAATGGTAATTAATATAAAATAAATAAAATGCAATATATGTTTATTATATTTATAACATTACTCGCGGCCCGTCCCGGCTTTGCACGGGTAGACATTGCAAATTTTTAGTACATTTGTTTTCCTGAATTTTGCGCTCCTACCAAAAACTGTTGCTGGGATATGGCAAAATGACCTAAAACTTTCGAATCTCCCTTTAACCACCTTCGGGGGGGGGGGGGGAGGGATTTCCAAAATCCTTGAAATACGTGTTTAACCAATTTTTTAGTACATTTGTTTTAATTAATTTCGCTCTCCTACATAAAAGCTGCGATATGGTAAAATGACCTAAAAAATTCGACCCCCCTCCCCATTTAACCACCTTCTGGGGGGAATTTCCAAAATTGCCGAAATACGTGTTTTATTCCTTTTTTAGTAGATTTGTTTCCTGATTTTCGCGCTCCTAACTAAAACTGCTGCTGAGATATGACGAAATGATCTAAAACATTCTACCCCCCTTTTAACCCCCTTTGGGGGGAAATTTCTAAAATCGCTGAAATACATGTTTAATCATTTTTAGTAGATTTGTTTTCCTGATTTTTGTACTTTTAACTAAAATTACTGCTGAGATATGGCGAAATAACCTAAAACATTCGACCATCCCCCTTTAACCCCCTCTGGGAGGGGGATTTCTAAAATTGCTGAAATACATATTTAATCATTTTTTAGTTGCTTTGTTTTCCTGATTTTTGCGCTCCTACGTATAACTGCAGCTGAGATATGGTGAAGTGACCTAAAACATTCGACCACCCTCCTCTAACCCCCTTCTGTGGGAATTTCTAAAAACGCTAAAATACGTGTTTAGTCATTTTTTAGTAGTTTGTTTTCCTGATTTTCGCGCTCCTACCTATAACTGCAGCTGAGATATGGTGAAATGGCCTAAAACATTCGACCACCCCCCTTTAACTCCCTTCTGGGGGGAATTTCTAAAATCGCTGAAATACGTGTTTAGTCATTTTTTAGTAGTTTGTTTTCCTGATTTTCGCGCTCCTACCTATAACTGCAGCTGAGATATGGTGAAATGGCCTAAAACATTCGACCACCCCCCTTTAACCCCCTTCTGGGGGAATTTCTAAAATCGCTGAAATAGGTGTTTAATCATTTAATTGAATTAGTAATATTGGCTCCATGCCTGGCGCAGTTGGCTTAAAACTGGCACGGATAATACATTAGTACCGGAAAAACAAACAAAAAAGAAATAAAAACAAGCACTACTCTTTCAAGCCTTCTGGAACACTTCCTTCAGTGTAAGATGAAAAATAATAGAAATACATCAGAAAAAAAATACACGGGCTCATAACAGTGAGCTTTGACGTCCCTGGATTATTAAAATTAAATGAAATAATAATAGGAATTTTATGAATTAACTAGTATCAATACTGAATAAATACTTTTAATGTTCAATGAATCATCCTCTATCCGCACTGAATTTAATAGAAGCCTCTCACCTCCCTCCCCCCAAAAAGCTAGTGAAATTAAAAAATATATACAAAATAAATTCCAAACATATTTTTATTTGTTCCAAACTTGATGTGCAGTGATGCACCTTCATTTCCATTGAAATGTATTGACCCGGAGTGACTCCAAAATGACCCACTTATCGAATTTTCTTGAACATGTGACTTAGCTCAATGGTCTTCTCGTTTATAAGTTAGGAATTACGATTAAGACTGAATAGAAAAATAAAAATTAAGGTTTAATTAGTGAAAACTATACAATTGGTTATTATTAGGTTAAGTTTGTTAATTCCATTAAGAATTCATAAATCTTTCTTAGATTCCATAATAGCCTTGGGTGATTTAAAATATTTGCGAGCCATGATGGTGGAGGGGAGGCAAGAAACCGGATTTGCCAAGCAGCAGTTAGTGGATAATGGAAGTAATAGTGGCTGGGGGAATCCTGGGTGCCACATGGGCACACATCGGTTTCTGAGCGCATCAAATATTTAAGGTACGTCTGAAGGGACCATGTCCCGTCAGGAGTGCTGTGGTGGGTGGAGAGAGGTTAAGCAGATTCCTTGAAACTTTTGGGACAAGTTCATAAGTGTGTCGTCCTTTCTCTGAATAATCCCAATGGTTTTGCCACTGGGGTATGATTTTCGACATTAACACTCTGCGAATGTGTGAGGGGGAACCGGGTGGTAGAAATCCACTGTGGGGCTTGCCGTAGCTTCCTTTGCTAGGCGATTTGCCAGTTCATTACTTGTAATTACGATGTGTGCCTTCACATGGCCCAGGGAGACCTGTTGGAATAGTTTTTGAAGAATTAATTTTATTTGTAGCACTACTGGGTGTTCAGTCCTGTGGGCAAATATTACTTGGAGGCCAGAGAGACTATCTGAGTAAAGGTTATATTGTTGTGGTTTTGGTGAGGTGGATATCCATTCTGTAATGGTTACGTAGCCTTGTTTGGTCATCGTAATTATATTCCTAGAATGGATACCTTAGTTCTATGGTATTTTGCTGCCACCACCGGTATTAAAGTGATACCGGACACGTTGGGAAAGAAGTTCTCATAAAATAACCAATTAATAATTTATTGATTAAAGTTATTATGCAAGAAAATTTTTACAGTGATAGGTATTATATTGTCACTAGCCGTATGTGACTGTCATATGGCAATCTCCCTGATCAGCCGTTTTAATATAACACATGGGCTGATAAGTTCCCGGTCTGGCACACAGATGTCATTGAAATCGCCGAACCGATGCTTTTTTTAGTAAATACTAACCTTTAAAAGGTAGCAGAAAAAATGTCATTACGATTTGGCGTGTGGATAAAACTTTAGAGTGGTTTTATTTGAACGACTTTGTTGATAAACAAAAAAATGAATAAACAAGAATTTCAAGAATTGTTATTTGATGGGAAAAAACACCGTTCAAACAAAAGATTGGGTTGATAAGTATTATCCGGACACTGCACCAGGTAAATCAACCATTATTGACTGGTTTGCTGAATTTAAACGTGATCGTACGGACACCAGTGATGCACCACGCAAAAGAGGTGGTTACTCTGGAAAACCTAAAAAAAGTCCACAAAATCGTTTTGAGGAACCGTAAAGTGAAGTTGCAGAAGATAGCTCAGACTCTGAAATATCCAAGAAACGTGTAGGTTTTATTTTGAATGAACATTTGTCTATGAAAAAGCTGTTGTAAAAGTGGGTGCCGCGCGTATTGACTTTTGACCAAAAACAACAACAAATCGATGATTCTAAGCACTGTTTGGAGCTTTTTCGTTATAAAAATTATGTTATTTATTATAAAATTATTATTATCATTTATTTATTAAATTATTATTATTAAATTATTATTATTAAATTATTATTATTATTATTATTATTATTATTATTATTAAATTATTTATTATTAAAATTATGTTATTTATTAAAGTTTTAAAGTTATAAAGTTCTAAAGTTATAAAATTATGTTAAAAGTTGTGTTTTCTTTATTAGACCGGGAACTTATCAGCCCATGTGTTATATCTCAAATGTACTACTCGTACATATAATTTCGTCTAAGTAATAATTAGTTTTACTCTGGACCAAACTGTCCAATACACATTATCTCTGTAATTCAACACAATTCTCTACACTCTTAACTTTACACGTCTATATTCAACGCTGTGCCCTGACGACCCTTGTGTCTTACGCTATCTGCTATACATCAACTATACACTTCCTTCACTCTTCACGGCACACCAACGACTCTCTGTCGTCCTACCCTCTCGGCTGCACTTCCACGAGTGACCTGCATCTTCCTGTCCCCTCACACTACCAAATCGACGGGGGCTGTCATTCTTCAATCATGGAGCTTCCATCCACGTGGGAGCGTTTGTTCTCTATCTTTCTACCACCTTGCATTCTTCTGTAAAATCCAGTTCCCTAGGAATGTGGTGTCCATTGTACTTCTTCCGTTGTGTTTCTTTCCGAAACCAGATTAGTACTTTACAAAGAAATTGAGAACCTCCCTCAAATAGATAATAGGATCAGGGGAAATTCCACTGTCAACCACATACGGCATTTTTACAGCGAAAGAAAAACTATATATTTCAATACAGTAACATAATAATCAATACAAAATAATTACTTAAATTAATTAGAAATATACAATATCAGTATTGCTAAAGTCAGAAACCTGACACATTCCAATGCCTGTAGGATTGCGAACAACTCTGCCTGAAAGACTTAGTTGTCTCCAATCCTGCAGGACCACTCATGAGTCACGTTTTCGCCTTCCATAGTGCAAAAGGCTGCAGCTACACCAGTTTTAGTACACGACCCATCAATGAAGTTGGTTGGACATCGGGAAGATACATAACTGTGCTTGGCTGGGTTTACTTGCAGGTGCAAAGTCTCTTTCGCTGGATGTATTCTCCAGCTGGAAACTTTCTTCTGTATTTCTGTTTGTGGATAGAGTTGTGTGCATGTTGGCACGTGTTCTAAGGGCGTGATTCTGTGCTTCTGGTATTCGTAGTTTAGTGTGATTGTGATCGGAGGGATACCAGTTAGTACTGTGAGTGCGTCCATTGAGATTGTTTTGCAGCCTCGTGCAATTTGCAGCAAGAAGGGCCTTTGCTGCGGGACTAGCTTATCCCTCACTACTTTTGTGAGCTTTTCTCTACAGACGCCTACGCAGTCAAATATGATTCATTCCATGATAGTGTGATACCAGATGTTTAACATTGTTGGTTTGATGCCCCAATCATTGTTTTTTAAACCCTAATTCTACCATTCCTACGGTAATTTACTTTTACTTTAACTTTAGTATCGATATCCATTTCTAATAATTATAAAAACCTTCCAGTTGTCAAATTTTTTTATTTCTGGTTGTATACCCTTGCTGGTCATTGTGGCCTAAGTTACTCCCATTTTTGTGGCGCCATCTGTTGCGCGGACATCGCGGGCCCACATGTTTTCGTTTCGGCGCATTTTAATCAAAGGGCAGTCTTACTGGGAACTGTACGTCATTGTGCAGGAGCACCAGTAACTTTTCATCCACATCTACGAGCTGTGCAAAAGGTACAGTCGTAGCTACTTTCCTTATGAAAGAACCACAGATTACCGCTGCCTGTCGCGAGGGGCGCTGGCTCCAGCGGCTCCGGCAATGCAATGTAAATATTTTTTACTTTTAATCTACAGTTTGTCTTACATTTCTTATGTTTTTTCAGTCCCTGTGAATTGCTAGCGTGGAGGACATTGTTCTGGCAGTTATTGGCCTAGTATCTGCCATAACAATTGTTTTTTCTGGGCTCTGCGTTCGTTCTGTTGGACATTTATTTTGACTGCTTTTTTAAAGAACGGCTCTAACGATTTGGACAGAATTCTTCTTGGTGGAACCCGTGTGTTCTTTGGTGGCCCCAGTGCTGTGCTTTCTTTCCCGCCGATGGTTGAAGTCACCCATCACAATCCCCACGTGATGCCGAGGAGGTTCACGGGGGAGACTATACGCTCCACATCTTGGTTACGCCAGGACGAGTGGCCTCCCTTAGGCATTCAATGATCTTCTCGTACCCCAAAACGATAAGATACAAAATTTAGTACAAATTGTTAGAGCCATTTTTTAGATAAAATTAGCTTGACCCGTATTGACCCCAAAATGACCCACTAATAAAATTTTCTCGAACTTGTGACCTAGCCCAATGGTCATTTCGTGACCCAAAACAGTAGGACACAAAATTTAGTCAAAATAGTTAGTGCCGTTTTTTAGATAAAATTAGCTTGACTTTGACTCAGAGTGACCCCAAAATGATACACTAATCGAATGTCCTCGCAAATGTAACCCAGCCCAATGATCTTCTTGTACCCGAAAACGGTAGGATACAAAATTTAGTCAAAATCGTTCAAGCCGTTTTTTAGAAAAAATGGTATATATATATATATATATATATATATATATATATATACATAGACATAAGATTTGATCGTAATATAATATAAGGTAAAATAAAATGCTTTATAGAAATAATACAGTGAGAATTCATTGTTATATCAAGTTGAACACAAAAGTAATTTTAACCTAGCGTAGATAGATATTCCCCGCTGGTTTATTCTTAATAAGACTTGACAAAATGAATATTAAAAAATAAAAAAGTGTAGTATTTTTTATTGTCTTTGCTAGACTTTTTTTGTATTGAATGTCACATCTCGAAATTCAGAAGCTAGCTCCAAATGAGACATTTCATGACAAAGGTGATGAAATATACTTCAAAACCACCACACTTTGATATATTTTGAATGTAAAAGATATTTCTTAAAACTCATGTAGTGATTTGTATGCTAGAATGGAGAAATTTGGGTTTTTTCGACTTATCCATATACAAGGTGTCTCAAAAGGTCGTTGCCAAACTTAACATGCTGGTCTGTCATACCATGGCAAACAAGATTTACATAGGAACTTGTGTTCAAAAATGCAAACTGCGACCGCTAGAGGACAATGTTCGCAGGCATAGGGGGAAGATAGAAAGGATGTTGAAAGAGGTGTGAATATGACTTATATTAAAGAACATGGTTTAATTTACAGAAAATGTTCAAAATGCCATAATGCATGATTCACAACGTCAAGGCATGGATTCACGGACCTGTTCAAAAAGGGCAGGTGGCTCATGAACACGTGCCGCGCCGCTTCCACTATCCTGGCATTTTCGGACGCATTTTTGGACGCAAGTTCCTATGTAAATCTTGTTTGTCATGGTATGACAGAACAGCATGTTAAGTTTGGCAGCGACCTTTTGAGACACCATGTGGATCAAAAGTAGCCCCATCTTACTAAGAATTTTCCATGGTGAAGCATCTTTCGGTCTGTACACAAGCATGAGAAAAACTGTAACTTGATTATCATAATCCATATTTCAGTTACCATGAATCATCATTCATGAACCGTCTTTCAACGTGGGAATTTTACTGCCATAATAAGTGTTTCAGTTGATGATTATGACTGATCTTGTTCGGAAAGAAGTAGGTAATATTCCGAAAACAATATTTTCGTTTCCTTTTCATAGAATGCTTCAATTTACACCTAACTGTCTCACGATTTCATAGGTACTGCAAATTATCAGCAATGCTTTTCGCCTTTGTCATTGTATATCACAGCTGCATCTTTAATAAGTGTATCATATGTCATAACGTATTTTCACCTTCAAAAGCTGCTAATGGTTCCTTTCTCTCACCACACTGGGTGCAAGAGAGTTTGTTTCATGAACCTTCTGAATCTGCGATTTTCCTCGCGTTCTAATGTGGTCATTCCTAGCAAATATTTGTACAGGTGGTATTGGGATATAAATTTCTGCAGAATCGCTACAAAGAAATAAAATCTGTTCTGAAGGTATGTTTATTGAGGAAACATAATATGCAAGATGAATAGAATGAATAAACTGAATGCACATCTGAATCTCCTGGTTTCTTTTACAGATCAGAATATTGCTGCTTTTATTGCCTATGTATTCGCAAATTCGCACGGAAGAGCTTTTTACCTACGTTTTTTGCTAATCTTTGACTAAGTTAAAAAAAAAAAGCAACACATGTATCCCTATCGCTGACTAAATTTCTTTTAACCGAATTCATCTTCTGTCTTTCATAGTTATCGTAACAATTTTTGTGCAATTCTGGTTGTTAGATGCAGCTGTAGCTGTGTAGTGTGGGTTTGCTTATGGTAACACTACAAGTATTTTTTCAAAAGCATGATTTTTATCAAGTATAGAAAAATAACTTAATATAATTGCTGATTATATATGGTAAACAGAGATTGATAAAATACAAGGTTCTAAGTATATATATGTACCTGATAAATATTAAATATACTATCTTACAATTAATATTAATATGAATATGGCCGATAAACAATTTGAAATTTATTTTAACAAGGTTACGAAAAGCTATGTTACTTTATTAAATGATACCTTGGTTTTATAATCATAAATTTAATTTTCTGCGATTTTCAGTTTAAATCCCTTGCATTCAAAGTATGAATATTAAAATGGAAAATACTTAATATTCTCGAAGAATAAAATAAAATTATGTAAATAAGCGCTTGTTACAGATTTGGAAGTTTAACGATCAAATAAAAATTTTAATGCACTACTATAGGAGGTCGTTTTATCTACAGAATTAGCCTTAATAAAAAAAGCTATTCTTTGTTCTTTTTGAGGGTATATTAAATATTGATTTATTTAGCTGCAAAGTATTATTATTAGATATATTTTAATTAATTGGATTATGTAGATTGACTCTTATAAGAATTTTACGGTTTAAATGCAACCCTTGAAAATATTTTGAAAAAATTGTAAATTTTAGAAAAATAAGCTTCAGTATGCTTTTTTAATTTTAGTGATTGAAAATGTACGAGTATTTTATACTGAAATTGTACATTTGTTTTTAAAAATAAAAATTTGACTTAAAATAAATTTGTAACGATAAAGAAAAGTAATGCATTACGCATGAATTACAACATGTTATCCATTAAAATTCATAATATTTGATTTTTCAATAAATTTCTTCAATTATAATTGAAATAATAAACGGGCATGTAAGCTACGTATATGTAATAAAATTCTTTTAAATAAAATTGTAGATTGCAAACAACGGCTGTCTTATATTATTAAATCATGAATATTTTTACATTTTCTCATAAATATTATTTTCTTTTATTTCCAGTTTAATACTCTTGCATTCAGTTGTATTGATATAGAAAATATTTAACTTTATTTAAGGTTATGCGAGTCAATCTATGTTACAGATGTGGAAATTCAATATTTTTCTAAAATATTCTGTCCAATATTATCGAATGGCCTTAATAATAAATTTTAATCTCTGTTCTTGTGGAAGGTAGATTAAATATTGATTTATTAGTCTGGGAAATATTATTATGTACTAGCTGCGTATCAACCTGTTGTGTTGGATATGTATTTTATAAGATCTTTTATGTTTTTGGAGAAAAGGAATATAATTTCACTTCACATTATAAAAATACTTATAATATTCATTTTGTAAAATATTTTATTTCAAATAAGGAAACATATTTACAATATAGAATAATTGAAAATGATACATAAAAAAGAAATGATTTTTTTAAAAAAATGATTATTTTTCGAAAATAACGTTATATTTATGCTGTCGCATTAAAATGTCTTTATAAGAGCTTGACGACATACGGGGAATAAAATTTGATTGGTCAAGAAGATTACGGACAAAAAGTTGGGAAGCTTGCCATTATCTTGAACTTGGCGAGCCTCCAATTACTATTAAGCTAAAATTTCTTTTCTTGCCTAACTCGTCGAAGTAAATAGTTTACAGTAGCTGCATATTTTACCAGAGACCGTTCATTTACATTTCTTCAAATTCGGAAAATGATATTTCACATGGATTAATGATTTTGCAATCTTGCAAGTTTTTGATAATAATTAGGTAAATGTAGAGTCAAGTTTCATAAATACTCTTTAGAATATATATATATATATATACAGTGGACTCTCTCTATTCTGAATACTCAAGGGACGACCGAAAGTGTTCAGATTATGGGGGTGTTCATTATAGAGGGAGATTGGGAAATATACTACTACTACTATATGTATTGAGTTTATAGACTGTATAGAATACTTAGCCTGGTTAACCATGCAAGTTACCAAGATGGAGGTGCTGAATTTAGAAACTATTAAAAAAGTTAATTAAATGTTATATTAAAAAATTCTACAAAATATACAATTACATACTTACAATACATTACTTAAAAACATAATCGGTACATTACTTAAAAAAGTGAGTAATTTTAGTCTGTTTTTGCATTGTGTATGCTCGTGCAGTGTACATGTTATCTAGTTGTTTAAGAAGTGGAAAGGCTTCCGGGTGATGTTCAGCCGCATAGTTCAACAGGTCTTGAATCCCTAGGCCATATTGCTTGAAGGTAATCGTACTTCTTGTTTCATCGGTCTCTTCTGGTTCTGCTTCGTCTTCACTACCCTCTTCCTCTTCAACGATGTCGCAAACAGGAAGGCTTCCGTCGGCTTCGAAATAAGCTCCAGTTTCAATTTCAGTATGAAGTTCCTGAATAATTGACCCCAAGTCACTGACAGCTGTTGCTTCTTGGTCCTCTGTCCTTGATTGCTCATTCTTACATGGCAATCCAGCTTTGTAGAAGCATTTTTGGATGGTGTAGGGGGTTACTTCATTCCAAGCCATTGATATCCAATGGACAGCATCCATGACATTGACCTTCTTCGTTAGTTCGGTTGCCGAATTTGTCTCCTCCATCACCACGGACATTTTCTTCAAAAAATGAATTTGGTAGTGAGCTTTAAAGGTCTTGATTACTCCTTGATCCAGTGGTTGGATTATAGAAGTACAGTTCGGTGGCAGAAACTTCAGGCTTATGTTGTTCAGCTGCACATTTGTATGTGATCTGGCATTATCCACAAAAAGAAGAATTTTTCTTCCTTCTCTCTTCATCATTTCGTTAATGCCCTCCAACCATTGTGAGAAAATTGTGAATGTCATCCAGACTTTTCGATTTGATTTATGGTGCACAGGCAGTGATGCTATTTTCACAATTTTGAAGCTCTGTGGTTTTTCACTTTTTTCGATCACAAGTGGTTTGAGCTACTCACCCATAAAACTGGCACAGAACATGACGGTAAGTCTTTCTTTTGATATTTTTCCACCCACACATTTCTCGCTTCTTTCTGCTAAGGTTTTATTTGGAAGAGCTCTGAAAAACAGGCCGGTTTCGTCGGCATTGAAAATGTCAGCGGCAGCAAAATCCTTCGTTATATCCGGAAGCTTTCTTTTCCATTCATCCACAGTGTCGATATTTACGTCTGCAGCTTCACCATCGATTATTTTGAATTCGATGTTATGCCGACTTTTGAAGCGAGTCAGCCATCCTTCTGATTCCTTGAATTTCGTGATTTTCTCCTTTTCTGCAAAATCCAGAGCAATCTGCTTAACAGGGGTCCAGTGACAGGAAGATTCTTCGTTCTCATTTGTCAAAGAAACTTCCAGACGTGATTGTTTATGTTCTCGTTTTCTTTTCGAAAATTCTACACTTTGAGGAAGGTTCATTTGCTTCAAAAGCGACTATAATTTCTTTCTCTTTCTTGCTGATGACATTGACTTGACCTACTGAAATTTGAAATTCAGATGCAATTTTTCTTTGACTTACTTTTGATTTTAATTTTTGAACAACTTCATATTTTTCCTGAAGCTTCAGTTCTTTCCGTTTTTTCGTCGTCTTACTTATTTCTGACATATCTGCGTAAGTGTTGTGATTCTTTCCCTGCAACGATAGTGAAATAACGAAAAAAATTTCCTTTGCCGAGCAAAAAGAAACAAAGAAACAGAAGCGATAATGCTGTCAACCAGGTGTGCAGAAAAGAATCCATAATCCATTTTTAACCACTCCCTCTAACACTTGTTGTCTCTTATCTGTCATTTTTGTGGCGCAATCTTTCTATTTTTATCTCAGCTCGGGAGAGGGGAAATCACGCGACATGTTTTTTACATTATTTTTTCTTGTATCTCTTTGCATAAAATTTGATTGTTTTGATCATTTCCTTTAATTTGATTATCATGATTTACTTTTTCTGAAATGGAAAACAATTTCATATCTGCACTTTTTTATTTATCTACCCTATATATATAAAATCCTAATGAAACGAATTTGTGAAACGATTTTATGAAACGAATTTATGAAACGAATTTATGAAACGACTGATTAAACGACTGATTATGTTTCAGGGCTATTTTTAATAAAATATTAAACGCTTGATGGTAAAATTAATACCAATTGTCCATAAAAATCCGCGGATGTCAAAACTGGTAATAGAATTTTGAAATTGGAATTAGTTTTCGAGATATTAATTTTTTTCTAATTTTAATGACATTTCTGTAATGATGGCAACTAATTACTCAGTTTTTTTGTGACAAAAAAGGGAAAAAAATTGAAAAGGATCCCGATAGGGATTATTGATTTCTTTTTAATCGTCATTTTCAAATTGAAATTGAATTTATCTTTTATTTCAATCGATAATGAAGACAAGATTGTGATTAAATTATGTTTTTCAGGAAAATTTGAAAAAAAAATCACATTTCTATCGTCAGGATTCAATCGTCTGTCAGCATTTAATTTAATTTATAAACTGAAAATACTTTGAATAAATTCGTCCAAATGACGTCATTTATGTAAACGCAAAAGAAAGGGGAGGGAGGAATTAATAGTAATTATTATTTATTGATATCATTTTGTTATTCTTTTGTAAAATTTAATTAAACGAATTTATAAAATCACTAAAACGAATATATAATTGCCCAACTGAACGGAAGGAGAAAATAATATCCTGCTTGGTTTTCTTTCCAATTTTAATGAGAATATGACATCAATTATGGTAAAATGACATTTAGTCCTTTCTCCCTTTTATTGACAGCAAGGAAAAAAATGCTCCCTATATATTAGAGAAATGCTATTAAAGTTTAAAACAAGTGAATATTTCAATAGCATTACTTTTTGTTATACATACAATTTGTTTTACGTACAATTTGTTATACATACAATTTGTTTTACATTTTTGTTTTACATACAATTTGTTTAGCGTAAAATGTCATTTATCCTATTTTATATATAATCAGAAGTAATATAATTAAACAATAATATTAAACAATAATAATATACGTATAATTAAAATAGGCATAAAAACAAAAAAATCGTCGAATTTGTTTCCATGGCTGTTTATGTCATTTGGCACCAAATCTCACTTTCTGATGCCCGAATTGCGCCAAGCTTTTTAAAAAAGCCTCAAGACCCCTATAATAGAAAAGCACCAAAAGTTCATTGGGTTTGTTTTCATAACTTTTGGCAACAAATCTATGTACGAATCTATCCCTTTTTGAAGCTCGAATTACGCCAAACCTAAAAGCAAAGGATGCTATACTGAAAAAGTAACCGATTTTCTTATGGACAATATTCAAGTGACATAACATGGTGTAAAATTATCGCGCATAGCAAATTTGTTTAAATATCTCATCAATTGATGCCGTATAAATGCAGGCATGCATGCACAAAATATTTAATTAATTTTGTATGATAAATAATTATTAGAAAATTCGTATATACATATTAATTAAAATAAATAATTTACGTATTTAAAATAACATGAAAATATGCATGATGGTGCACTAAAATAGGGAGAAAATTAAAATCTGTTACTGAAAATGTCTATAACATAGTACTTTTCAATACCGCGGTTCTTAATGTTATTCACAATCAGATGGAATTTTTCTCATCCTTAAACGCAAAGGAAGAATAGAATACAGATCGTTGTTATAAAAGTCCGAGAGGTAGCCACAATTTAAACCTAACCATTTTATACAAGCTGGTTTTCAAGTTGTAATTGATTTTGCTTATCAATCCCGAAAACTGTCATCAGTTGTCGCAACAGCTGTGTATGAGGCCATGATAATCAAAAAATGCCCCATTAAAACGTTAAAAGCATGGCAACCTAATTACATATTTACCAATATATTTTTAAAACAAAGCACGCTGTCCGGTTTTTAGAGGCTTCGAAGTCTGAGCGGGGGTTGGCGAGCGTAGCTCGCAGGGGGTAGGCCCCCTAGTTAAAAATATATAAGAATGTTCTAGTTAGTTGAGAGCACATACGGTAAAAATAAAAAGATTCTTTCAAATTTTTTTTTTTTTTTTTTTTTTTTTTTTTTTTGGGTAATGAATGTTATTTTTTTTTTTGTTTTGTTAAACGATGATTTTATCTGAATTATTGAAACAAATTTCAGCATTGGGTAGATCTTAAAATCTAGAAATGATTTTGTTTCTTTATTTTTAAATCGTATTCATTGAACCCTTTTATTCTTCTGCAACAATTTTTCCGAATTTCCATGATGCGGGAATTCCCCGCATTCCGACTGCAAACACACGGGATTTTGTTTATTTTTAAATCGTATTCATAGAACCCTTTTATTCTTCTGCAAAAATTTTTCCGAATTTCCATGATGCGGGAATTCCCCACTCGGACTGCAAATACACGTTCAGTTTACGGAGAGGCGGGTTAGAATGGGGATCAAAAGTAGCGTTCATAATAGTGGGGTGTTCAGATTAGAGGGTGTTCAGAATACAGAGAGTTCATCTTTTGTTAAGTCTATGGAGTTTCGCCGGGATCATCAGAAAGTGTTCATAATACCAGGGTGTTCACATTAGAGAGTGTTCAGATAGAGAGAGTCCACTGTATATTAAATTGAAGGTAAAGAAAATATCATTAAATTGATAAAAAAAACTAAAAACGAGGATACTTGTTCAACAGTTTGGATAACAAATGACAACCTTGGTATTGCATTTACCCAAATTGATTTTTCTTCTTTTCAGTTTGAATGGGGAAATGACGACAAAAATGTATAATAATCCCAATGTTTTTTCTTTCTTTTCTTTTTTTACATAGCAATGAACTAATTTAAGCCACCATTACAGAAATTTCACACAAATTTACAAAAAAAAATTAATACCTTGGAAACAAATTTAAGATAAAAAATTATCAGAGTTATTATGATATTGTAGGATCCATGCGAATAACTGACGTTAATTTAGTCGGCATCGATCCATATTATAGTAGGAGTAGTTGTGAAATACAAACACACAGTCAGATTTTTTTTATATAACAAATTCTGAACAGCACGTTCTGTTTTCATTCACTGAAGGGATCTTTCTAGACAATCATTTCCTTGCTTATCATCGACGCTAATTTTGGCTATGAATACGATTACAGAATATTAGCTTTTTATATTTATTATTTTAGTTTCAATATAAAAATGAGTAAGTTGCAAGTTGAAAATTGGAGCGATATAAAATTATTACATTATAGTGTCCACTACCAATTAGCATATCTTATAGATAGTAGTTTGGTACAAAATTAAATATATTGTTGAAACAAGCTCTGCATCAATTATAAGGCAAGCATTTAATGGCATCCGAGGTAATAGTTCGTTGTTGTGCGTTTCGTAAATTCATAGAAAAAGGGATGTTAGCAACAGGAATAATATATATGATAACGAAGAATATTTTTTAACGATTTTGATATTTCAGTGAAAGTTGTAAGGTATTGATTTGAAAATTATTTCCTCCCATTAAAAAAACCCCTGTGATACTTAATTAATTATTTATGATTATTTAGAGTTGTAAAAGTATACAAATGTCACCGTTATCATCATATTTTTCTATTTACGCCGAGGATAGCAAAACTTTCAGATGATTGTAACATTTCAGTATTTTCATTATGGCTTTAATTTTTGCAAACATCGTACTTTTCATGCTTGTTCGTTCAGAAGTGTCACATTCATTGTGATGGTATTTTTAAAGTCTTTTGTAGCCACCAGAGTTAATGAGATACTAGAAACTTAATCATATGGTTTGTACATTGTGGAAAAGTATTCTTTTTTCCCACTTACTTTTAATTGAATTTGCTTTTTTATTTTGATATTTTTACCAATTTTACTGAATTTTATTTTACATTAAATAAGGGAACGACATTTAAAAAAATCAGATGCAATGCTAAATAAAAGTTATCGAATCATATGCATGGTTTTTAAAATTTTTAAAGTTACAGTATTTATAATTAATTCAAATATTTTTATGTACGGTTTGGTGATATCATATATTATTCTGAATAAACATTTGTATAAATTACATGTATAGACCACTGTTAAAGTAGAAAATTCATTACATTTAATATTAAATATAAAAGTAATAATAGTTTTTTTAAATATACTCTTTTATAAGCATTCAATGCTTATCTTGAAAATATCGCCTAGTGTCATAACTGCAACTCATGTCCCCCACCCCACCCCCGCTAGTCAATTTATTTAAAAAATATATGATTTTTTTTTTTTTTTTTTTTTTTTTTTTTTTAAGATATCGCAACAGGAAAAAAAAAAGTTTTCAAAACTATCTTTTCAGGATTTCTAAATTGATTTCTTAATGTATAATCATAATTTAATTAATATGAAACAATTAATTAATTAAAAGTGTATTTTAAAAAATATACTATATTACACATTTTATTTCTATTTTCCATTTTTTAGTGTTTAAACGTTTTCTTTGCTGCAGCTGCACTGCCAGTTGGCCTTGTGAGGACTGCACATGCGGTTTTTTTTTGCTCTAGTAGCGCTTCCTTCTCGAAAAACAGCAGAAACGCAGCAGAACCCAGAATGGCTACGCGTAAGAAGGATGTATGCCATGAGAATGACCCGTGACTATTGCCGATCATTATGAAAAAAAGTGAAACTAATTATTCATGCTTATACGTAGAAGTATGTTCGTCTCTGTGTTCGTATTGTGATGTAACGTTATTTGTGATATATTAAACATTCAAGTTGTAAATTTCCAACTGGACGAAAAATGTCCGGGCCAGGATTCGAACCTGGGATCGCTTGGCTGAAGCCGCCACGCTCTACCACTGAGCTATCCCGGTCGAATCTGGAGGGCATAATTCATCCAGTTAACCTTATTGATCGAAGCATCTGGTCTGATATTTTAATCAGCTCAACAGAAAAGATCGCAGGTAATGGAACTCCAGTAAACGCTGGATACGGAATACACTAGATTATTTTTTTTAACACAATTATTTCAAATTGGTAAAGTAATCATACAAGTTGTAAATTTCCAACTGGATGAAAAATGTCCGGGCCAGGATTCGAACCTGGGATCGCTTGGCTGAAGCCGCCACGCTCTACCACTGAGCTATCCCGGTCGAATCTGGAGGGCATTTTTCGTCCAGTTGGAAATTTACAACTTGTATGATTACTTTACCAATTTGAAATAATCGTGTTAAAAAAAATAATCTAGTATATTAAACATTGTTTGTAATCAGAACGGCCTTTTATGAAGTACCAAACTACCACGATGATTAAAGCATCACACTGGTGTCAGAAAAATGTGATGAATAAACGGCCTTAAATAATAATAAAAAAATAATCCCAGGATAGCTTTTACAAGATTTAGGATTACTTATATAAAGTTTAGCACTGTCTTTGTTTGGGGCACTAAATGCATGTTTGAAACATTTAGAATTTTCATACAATTGTTTTTTTCAAGAACGTTTTTGCTTGTTTAATGGTAGAACTTTCTGCTAATAAATAAAATAAAGTATTTCTTTTAATAATAATGGTAAGAAAAAAAAATTGGCAGCTATGCATTTAGTGCCCCAAATAAAGCCAGTCACGAGCTTGCACTGGAGGTAAGGTAAATTATACCATTTAAACATGGCTGATCATTTAACGAAACTGAAGAAAGCCCGCGGAAAAATAATTTTTCGTTTTTATTTTGATTTGAGCATTTGATCTAACTTTCAAATTGATATATCTCAGAAGTTCAAATATGTGGCTTAGTACTCTTTTCCCCGACTCCGTCATATGTATTTTGGACCTACACAGTTTCTAGCTCTATCAATTGGATTTGTATAAAACTAATCAATGCAGTTTTGAGATATGCCACTAGATGACACGTAGCAGATGGTCTCTTCAATATAATCAGCACATGTTGCAGATAATTGTAAAAAGCAGATTTGATCATCAAAAAATAATTTTTTTTAACGCTGCAACTTTTTATTAAATCCCGTTCTAAACGTCCCGTTTTGATTTAAATTCAAAGTTATGCATGAAAGAGTTACTATTGTGCATTAATATAATGAGTTTCAAATCATGTTAAGCCTAACTAAAAAATGGTAAAAGGTTATTATTTTTCAGGTCATCAAGTGTTGTACCTTGAACCCAGGAATAGTGTTATACCTTGACTCCAATAATAGTGTTGTACCTTGAACCCAGGAATAGTGTTGTACATTGAACAGGTCCAAAGTACAAAACAATTACATACTATTCTTTTAAAAAGCCAACAAATGAAAATGTTATTCCAGGAAAGTTTGTCTTGGTATCATCAATGGAAGGATCTCAAACCGTAACTCGATATATGTACACCATTTGTGTACAGAAAATATGCATTGATGATGACAATGATAAAGAAGAGATTGTTATGTCAGTGGAACGTTTTAATAGCATTGGGATAGAATTCCTACTTGAGGAAAATGATGTGTTTTTCAGTCAGTCGCGAAAAAATCATTAACATTTTGCCAGAATCTAGTCTTATTGAAAGAGGCAGAATTATTCTTTATGTATTTCTTGGTGTAGTATTAGTTTTTGAAAAATAATCTTAATTTTTTATGTGATTATTTTTTGGTGATTTTGCATCATGATAAAATAAACATGTATAAAAAATATATAAAACATACAATAAAACAGTTAAAATGTAATTGATATCTTTGTGGTTGGAATTACCCCCCTCCCCTTCTCCCTCTAATTACACTTTCTGTTTCGTATTACTTTAAAACAACTTTAAATAGGCATCTATGACAAGTCTGTTATGAGACATACTTTAAAAATTTATTTCAAACACATTATAAAAAAGTTTTTTTTTTTCATAGAAAAATGATGCATGTTCCATGGTACAACATGTATAGGGCCAAGGCACAATATGGGTGTTGTACCTTGGTTCTATGATTACTATTTTTTTGATTAAAATAAAAACTATGATAGGCCTAATATTAGAGTTCAAAAACATTACTGAGGGAAGCAGAATATTATAAATATTTAGCAAATATATTTATATTTCATTATTAACATATTTTAATTAAACGAAAAATTAAAATGTTAAATAGGCCTGAGGTACGTGGCCTGCCCTACACATACACAGACCAACATCGTAAAAATTATTTTGCTTATGCAGTTGGTACATTAATGGAAAACTTATAAAAAACATAATCATATATTTAAAAAACCATAAAAACCTATTTATATATATATATATCTAAATGTATAAACACCTGAAAACATCTTAGGTATAAAAACTTTTTGGACATTTATTAATTTTGAAGCACTTTTAATTCGAATTTATTTTTATGCATCACATAGGAAAAGTGTCCATTAATGCACCAAAACTGTGATAAATGACATTAAATGAATCCGAAATTTTAAGTACTTGGAATATTCTTTTGACACTCATAATGGGAATTTTATTCAAGTTTATAAAAATATTTCACATCTGAATTTTTATTTAAAACTATTTAACTTTTTTGCACCATTGTACTAATGCAGATGTTTAGAAATGCCGGCGAAGTTCGTACTGATTTCGTTTACCTTCATTCGACAGTGATCAATCGGATTGTCTTAATGCATAGATAGTTGAGCAAAAAGAGTAGATTTTTCTTTAGAAATCCGTTGCATTGGGGTTGGTTTGCCTAGCATGTGAGGGTAAGGGAGGGAAAAAGGCCCCAGAACCATACATTATCAATTTTCGAATAATAGTTACATTAAATTGATATTTTGCAAGAAACAAAAAATAAAATTTGAATAAATAGGACTATAATACAATATTTACAGACATAAGTAGTAAAAAAGATAAAACTTATACTAGCGATTATAAATGCAAAAATAAAAAGAAAGAATTAGAAAAATACGATATTACAAAATTTACGTTAAAGGATTTGACCTATACCTTTCTCAGCCAATCAGAGATAAGTAAGGTGGCATCTAATCAAATTTATCCTACAGAAAGCAGCTATTAAATTTCCTCGACGAAAAAAGAAAAGAAAAGTCTGTATTTCGCAGAAATTTAGCAAAGTGGATTGATTCTAATGCCAAATGCAGTGGCAGGAACGATTTCACAAGCGAAAGTAGTAGTTAATGATTACATATTACGAAAAGAATAAAAAATATGAAACAAAATTTAGAATTCTGAAGAACGCAGGTGATTCCCGCCGACGTCTTTTAAGAAGGCGGAGTGAAGCCGTCATCTCTATGGAGAATGACAAGAGGTCTTTTTTTTCCAACAGCATTGTTGATATTATTCTGTTTGATAGATCTCAACGCTTCGTTGGGTATAAGAACACAATCTCTATGAAAGTTTTGCGCAAGTTTTTTAATAACTTGTGAAATAGGCCAAATTTTGAGATCTTTGTGAATAACATCGTTCCGGACAAATGTAATTGCTTTTACTATCTGACGTAAAATTTTATTTCGAGCAATTTGAAGTTTCTGCATCTGAGTTTCATATACAGATCCCCAGATTACTGACCCGTAAGTCATTGTAGATCTGATAAAACATTTATATAGGAGTAATTTGTTAGAAATTGACAGACAGCTGTGTTTAGCTAAAAGAGATTGAAGGAGGATTTGGCATAGGTGGTTTTTGCGCATGCGTCACGAATCTGCCTAGTCCAATTTAATCTAGAATCCAAGTAAATTCCTAGATATTTATAAACGGAGACCCAGGGTATATCTTCATTATTACGAGAAAGATTAGTGTCTGAGGTGATCGATTTTTTAAAGAAAATCATGACCACACTTTTTGAAGGAAACTTTTATACGTCATTTTCTAAGCCTAATAGAGAATGTTTATGAGATAGAATTGGAGTTATTCTATCACAATGTGTAATGAAATGTTTCTGAAGAAGATGACCGTGTCATACGCATATAATGCTAAGTGGATGCGGGGAATATTTGGGATAGCATTAATATATAAGTTGAAGAGCCAGGTACTTAAATTTCCGCCCTGTGGAGCGCTTGCCTCGATATTGCGGGAGGAGAAAATAGAGTTATTTACTCTAACAGAAAGGGATCTATTTTTAAATAATTCCAGAGAATTAAAATAAGTTGGGGAGGAGCTTAGTGCTTAATTAGTTTATAACTGAAAGCATCATGCTATACTCTATCAAAGGCTTTAGAGATGTCTATGAATACAGCACCAGTTTTTTGACTGTTAAGGAAATCCTCATGAATGAGTTCAGTCACCCTCCAAAGCTGGTTTTGCGTCGAGAGATTAGGTCGGAACCCAACTGCTCGGGAATAATAATCGAATTGGTTGTGATGAACTCCTTCAGACGGTTTGAGAGTATGTATTCATAGACTTTTGAGACAGGAAAGAAGGGAAATCAGTCTCAAGCTGGAAGGGGCATGTCTGTCCTGCTCAAGTTTTGGAATTGGTACAATCAACGCTTTCTTCCAGCAGTCAGGAAACATGCGGAAGCATATCTACCCTATATATATAAAATCCTAATGAAACGATTTTATGAAACGAATTTATGAAACGATTTTATGAAACGACTGATTAAACGACTGATTATGTTTCAGGGATATTTTTAGTAAAATATTAAACGTTTGATGGTGAAATTAATACCAATTGTCCATAAAAATCCGTGGATGTCAAAACTGGTAATAGAATTTTGAAATTGGAATTGGTTTTCGAGATATTAATTTTTTTCTAATTTTAATGATATTTCTGTAATGATGGCAACTAATTACTCAGTTTTTTTGTGACAAAAAAAGGAAAAAAACGAAAAGGATCCCGATAGGGATTATTGATCCTTATATATTATTTCTCCTGTCAACATCCCTTTTACTCAGAAAATATGAAACGCAGAACAACGAATGAGATACCATATGAAAGGTTTCAGAACGGGCTTCTGACATAGCTCACTTAACAATTCGTTAAAACGTGTTTTTGATTAAAATTTGCTGAAATTAAATGTCGTGTATTAAAATAAAACTATTACACTAAAATGGCAACGCATGATAGCCAACTTTTATCTGCTGTGTTTTGGCAACGACAGAAACTTTGGAACTGGGATAAAATGTTGTTTGGATAGATTTATGTTTATTGTTAAGTGTTTGTTTCTGTGTAATGTAGTTAATAAATGATGTGTGTTAAAGAAACGAATATTTAATAAATAATTATAAGACATATAAAGATATACACTAACTAACAAAGAAGCGTCACACTGGCGACGAGTTAAACTTTGATGCATCTAGTTATTTATAAGGATAGTTAGGAAAAATATAAAATTTAAAGGAAGGTAGATTAACATAATAGTAGAAATGCAATCGAGGCCAGGAGATTTATTCTTTTTAAGATTCCCACTATAAGTTACAACTTTAGAGGGGGTTGCAGAATTAAGAGTATTTTCATGGTTAATGTGTAGGAACACTTCAACTTTGGACTTAACGATGTCAGTCATTCTGGGATTGACTACATCACGATTTAGAGTAAACTAATTTCTAAGGCTGTCAGCAATGAGCTCAGCCTTGTCAGAGTTTGCATAGGCCATAACATTTGGGCCGTTTAAGGCCGGAATGTGTGATCGTGTCCTACGAATACGGGCCGTTGCCGACCAAATTAAGTTGTCAGAAGCCGATAAAGACTCAACATAAGTGTTCCAGCATGATATACTGAACTCCTTGATTGCAGCGCTTATCTGATGATTCAGATGATTTAGTTGGGGTTTTAGGAGTGGGTTCCTGGACGTCTGCCAGTCACGTCTTAAACGATTTTTGTCTTTTTTCAGATCCCTGATGTGCTCAGGAAGTCGAAAGGAGTCAACTACTCTCTGCCGTGGTTTCACAACTTCGTTGAAAGCAGTTTAGAGTGCATGCTGAAAACAGTTTAGACTGCATGCAGTTTGGACTGCATGCTTCCAAATGCCTGAATTGAAGTTGTTACGTCATTAGCAGAGTGAATTTCGGTGGGTGGGGTATCAATTTGTGTGGGTATATGGGCGAAATTGTCCCAGTTCACAGAAAAGGCTTGACGAATATCAAGATGGTAATTACCCACGTCGAAACTAAGCACAATCGGGAGGTGATCAGAATTTAAATCGTTCACAGCTTGAATAGTATACGGAAAATTGCGGGATACAGCAAAGTCAATAGTAGAATGAGAATTACGGCGAGTGGACTCAGGGGGCGCTATGATTTGGGCATGATTTTGATCCGTCTACTTGTGCAGTCTGAAACCGGGTAGATTGGAGTTTCGGGAACCCTAAGGGAAATGATGAGCATTATAATTACCTGCAATGATAAAATTTGAAAATGGGCGAGTAAGATTTGAAAGGTCATTATAGGTAGCAGACGTTGATTTCTTGAGGGGCATTATAAATGGCTGCAATCAGAAGGTTGGGAATGGAGGGAAAATCTAAGACAATAGGGGTGGTCTCAATAGAGGGAGCTTAGCGAGGAAAGCATTGAGACCATATTTTACATAAACAGCAGTGCCGCCACCAGTTCGGGCGCCATCAGGACGTCTGTAGACGTGAAATAACGCGTAGTTGGCGACCTTGGTGCAATTACCCTGGGTAAAGTGGGTCTCAGAGACTAACAATATTTCAAAATTACCAGCACATATATAAATATTTAAACTCAATGGCTTTATATCTAATCCCGTCGGCGTTCCATAAGCCAACAGTTAGAAATTTCAAATCACGTGATGCTGGGAATGTGCCGGATGGGAAAAAATTGAAGAGAGAAAGGGAAGACAGACAGTACAAGTTAAACAGCAGCATTGGGCAAGTGAGTATATAGAATATATACTCTGTCAATTTCCGTAGGTGCGTCACTGAGGGCATTTAAGCATTTTTGGAAGGTTGTCAGAACAACCTGCTTTCCATAGAATTTTTCTTGAGATATAAGTTGTTTTAGAAAATCAGCGTCCGAAACTGCACCAATTTTCGGGGCTGTTGAAATTTTGCTACTCACAGAGGGAGTAAGAGGGGAATTAGCAACTACGCCTGCCGCAGTACTCGCATAGGAGACTGCAGGGTCCACTTTCTTATAGGGAAATGATTTTATGATGTGCGGTTTTAGCGGTTTTATTATTTTGATCTCCCGTGTACCTCGGGTATAGTCTGCAATTGGCGGGATGTGGTCCCCCATAGAGCGCACACTCGCAAGAGGCAGTCAATGGATTTGTGCCGAGCTGCACACTTAACACATTTAGAAGGTAAACGGCACATTACTGCCGAGTGAAAATACCCCTGGCAATTGTGGCACTGGATTGAACCTTTACGACCCCAATGTTTTTCAAACTGTACCTGGAGACTCAGGATTTCTGCAATTTGGAATAGAATGTCAGTAATATTTTGCTGTCTGTGTATCTGAATTAGAAGTAGGGGAAAAAGAACCCGATATTTTGTGTTTCCTCTGTATATCTGCGTGATGGTTAAGCCAGTTAATTCAGCAGTTGAAAAGGATTTTTGAATTAGATTGATTTCAGCATTAGCTGGGAGACCTCTAAGAACGACTTTAAGATTTTTTCGTTTCCCAAAAGGAAACTATGATAGTGGATCCGTTCCTTAGTTGCACATTACGATATTCGATCTCAGTGTCAACATTGACTCTGTTCCAATTTTTTTATACTGGATCGAACAGTAGGCTCCTATTGTCTAATCATGATTAAAAGATTGCTCCAATGTTTATTTGGCTCAATACAGAAAGGGGGATTTTTTTCGGATTTAGTTTTTGGTTCATCTGTTTTGCTGGGACCGGCTGCATTAGGATTATTGGGCGACTGTTTTTTCTTAATAGTTTGGGTTTTTCACCCTTCGGAATTTTCATCATCTAATCTGCGTTTAACAGAGTTTTTGGTAGAAATTTGATCAGTTTGCATACAGTTCTTCATCAGAAACATTATCCTCAATATATTGGGAGGGTGAGAGGGTGTCAGTAGGAAAATCTTCGAAAAGAGATAAACCACTTACCCTCACGCTGGCTTCAATCTCATAGTTGAATTGTTGAAATCGGGCTGACAACACTGCTTGTTTGGCCTTAATTTCACCAGTCAAGTAATCAACAGTTATGGATTTGAGGCGATTATTCACTACCTCCATGTCGACGCCGATATACCTGTGCGCCGTGCGATAGTGTTCTAAAAGTATATTTTTTGACTTGTTATCGGTGGCATCGATTTTTATTTCACCGTTGAGTATAGATTTTCTAAGAGACTTCACCTCATGGAACAAATCAACCGCAAACCAGTTTATTTGCAATTGCGCCATTCTTAAAAAAAGTAGAAAGTGGCTCAAACTGCTTTCAAAAACTTTAGATAGTCACAAATTATTCTGAAAGAACCGTAAGCTCATTATCCGAGAACACCGTAAAAAATGAGGAGCAGCGAAGAAACACGTCTGCTCTCAACTGCCGCAGGCGAGCGAATCGACAATGTGTCGAAATGTGTCTTTACTGTTTTTTTTTAAAACAATTTTTTTTTCTTATTTTGGTGTGATTTAAAATTTATTTATTTTATGAAGAAATTTCCGGTTTCAATCGACATATTTTCATTTGATACTAATCAAATGAGCGTTGGTATGTTTAGTGTCACACAGTTTTACCAACTATAGAAATTTTATTAGGCAATTTTGGCTTTTAATGCACGTGTTCAAAATATTTTCAATTGATTAATCTCTTAAAATGTCATTAAAAAACTCTACTCATTTTTATTAAATTACACGAGGTAAAGAAAATATGGCGAAAGAAAGTGATTTATAAATACACACATACCATTTAGGAAGTTTAAAGTAAGCAAAAAAAATATTTTGTAACTCAGAAATGCTGAAATATTTTATTTTATATGGCAAAATCGTCATTTAGCAATTTAAAATCTTATATTTTATGACTAAGATGCAAGTATCAAAGGTCTCAATCTGACAATTTTCTGTAACAAATATTGTATATAAGCGCATGGAAGTCTAAACCTTTTCTTCACGCCAATTACTTTTCGAACTCTTTTAGCACAGTTGTTAAAAATCACCAGTCGTAACGACTCAAAGAAAAAATTGAACCAACTCACATTTGAAGTCTATTAGAGATTTTTACTTGGTGAGGTTTTGTGTTGGATTACTCCCCAGAATTACTTTTATTGCTGAATTGTTCAGGATTTAAAGTCGTTACGTTACTTTAGCGTCTATTTCAGCGGTTCTCAAACTTTGTTCTCTCCCACATCCCTTGCTTAGGCGTTTCAAACACGAGTATCGCCCTTCCTCTCATACACTTGCTTTCATACATACTTACACACACACACACACACACATTTATGTGTGTTATTTGATAATGCTTTTAGGTTATCTAAATAATGAAACGACTCAAACTAACTTAATGATGTTTGTAATTTTTTTAATATTACGTTTTACAGTTTATTGTACTATTTTATGAAAACCTCTTATCTTCATAAACAAGTAGGAAATTGTACGTCAAACGTGACAAATGAGGTGCGTTCGTACTATAACTAGTTTCAGTGAAATGAATTATATCGTCTGTTATTATGATATGATTTATTTCCGTAATAAAACAAGTACATTCTAAGTTGGCAAAATTGTATCTTTTGTTGACATTTACTGAAAATTGCTAAGGGAAACTTAAGCCTAGCTTTGAAAATTTCAGAACTTGAAATCCATATTTAGATTTTTTTCGTAATTATATATTCTCGTTCGTAATTATATAAATACTCTCTTAAAACGAAAGAGTGGATTTTGCTTCTCAGAAAAGAGCTCTAATTTATTGGATCGTGAATGAGTTGATTTTTAAATGTTTCACTCATCATGATTTGAATTTTTATTTTCCTAATGCACTCCAGAAGGGCGAATGCTAAACAACTCATCTCGATAAAAAAGCACTCATTGGCGAGCGGAAATCCAGTAAGCTGACGCAGTTGACGTGACCTCACTGTCCCCATATCCGCTGAGCAGACGACAGACGTGTGGTGTGTAGTACGCGGCTAACACCACGTTGTTAAAATTTTAAAGAAAGAATACTTGAAAAGGTAAGAATTTCTGCTAATTTAAATACTTTAATTATGTTTTTTATAATGATTCTGTTTTATATTAATTGTTATTTTATATATGGTGTGATATTTTTCAGTTTATATCAATATTTTTATTAAATATGTCTTAACCCTAACATTTAGGACTATTTATACGAGCGAACATTTAGAGATCTTTTACGTTGGAAGGATAAATATTAAAAAATACTCTAAAATATAATGAAATAAATCCTTTGCGTCTCCTTTATGTTTTTTTTTAATGTTGTTTCAATAAATATGTTTTATATAAATAGCATTTAGTAGCAATTTAAACTTTTAAAGAAAATATCTTGGCGGTAGGTTTGTTTATATAGTCAGGGGTCGATGCAAATTTTTTATCTTGGGGCCCATTTTGTGAAAAGTAAAGGTTATTTTTGTGAAATTTATTATATTTTTGTGAAAAATAACATTTTGTAACGAAAGTTGAAATCCAGCTAATCAAATTCGAACCAAGCATTTATAAACAAAAAGTTTTTAAAATCCTTTTGCTGAAGTTTTTTTCTTTTTTGAACTTGTTTGTTTACAAATTACACATTTTAAAACATCATAAAATAATAAATAATAAGTTTTTATGGAATAGAATTTTGTGAAAGGATCAATTTTAGTAAAAGGAATTTTGTGAAGGGGCCCATTTTATCAAACTGATTTTTGTGAAGGGGTTAATTTTATTAAATTTATTTTTGTGAAGGGGCCCTAAATAGGCCCAAAATTTTGTCTGGATCGAGTTCTGATAGTATATATTTTTAGCGATGCTTCAGAACTCTAACTTTTATAATACTATAAATTGAAATTGACTTGTCTGACTTTAAAAATATTGTTTTAAAGTAAACAAATTATATTTCTTATTTTATTCTCAGTCTGAATTCTAATATTTTAAAATATACTTGATTTATGAAACTGTATAAATCCCATATTTTTTATCGTATGTTGTTAAAAATAAGGTAAATATCTACATCCGGATATTCACGGTGTGAATATTCCTAAATAGTATTAGGATTAAAACATATTTAATGATAATATTGATATAAACTGAAAAATATCATGCAATGTATCGAATAATATTGCATAGAAAACATAATCATTATAACAAAATAAAAAAAAAAGATTAAAATATTTAAATCAGCAGAAATTCTTATCTTTTCAAATATTTCTTTTAAAATTCTCTTTTTGGGTCGGGAGGGGGGAGGGGGTATATATTTCAAGCAGCTCAGAAACAACAACAACAACAAAAAAAAAAAAAAAAAAAAAAGATACTTTTCACTTAATTGTTGAATATATACATATATGTAAACATAAATATGTATACATTCAATATGTAAATTACTTTTTTTTTCTAAAATAATAATCTACCTGTTCATGAAATTTATTATTTTACAATGAATTATTACATTTTACCATGAATTTTAATTCTCCTTCCCCTCCTCAAGTATGAGTTAGTTATAAATCACTCAAGTGCTACTGGATTTAACCTTCATTGATTTGATTTCACTCAAGTATGAGTAAAATAGAGATAACTCAATCATGAGTTGCTTAAAAACAACTCGTTCACTCGAGTTGTTTCAACTCTTCATGAGAAGCTGACTTTCAAATCATGAGATGAGTGGATTTCGGCTCAACTTGAGTTATTTTGGCTCTTTCGTTTTAAGAGAGTACGTACTACCTATAGCCGTCATCTGGTCCGTCCGTCTCTCTGTCCGTCCGCATATAACAGCGCAAAAACTACCCAACCGAATGGTTTAAAATTTAATATATATAATCGTTGCAGAGTTTTGTCGAGTCATTTCAAATTTTATGAAAATTGAATCAAAACTTAAAAATATATTAATAAAGTTTTCTGCATTATATTAAATCCCATTATACATAATCTGTATAACAGAAGCGCAAGTCATATGGCTGAGGAAATCAAATACGGGCAAGCCACTTCTTTGTTCATATGCCAGGCGGCCATTTTCATTCAAAATCATTTTTTTAATACAAAATTCGAAAAATTGTTTTTCGAGAGGTGAGTTACATTAAAAAATGTACAGATTTTGAGATAACTTCAGTTAAAATTAGGTTAACAGCCCAATATTTATCCCAATATCCTTTAAAGTAAATAAACACAAGTGATTCGGTCATCGTGAATCATTGAAATATTAAACCTTGGAGGTAATCATTCGCAAAGCATGATCTCCATGGTGAATTTTGCAGCGCTATCTGATGTCGAAAAAAAAATTCGCATCTGTAAATGTGTCATACGTAATAAGAGAAAAGAAAGGCATGCTCATTTCGCTCATAACAGACGATATAATTCAATTCATTGAAATAAAACGATGATTTTTTTACATTTTAAAACTAGTTATAGTAAGAACGCACCTCATTTGTCACGTTTAACGTTCAATTTCCTACGTGTTACATTTAACATTTATTTCTCCGGAAACATCTATCCAAAAAACTGTCGGTAAATTATATGATTGCTATAATGAAACAATTTTAGTATACAAATTCGGTTTTTAAATTAGAATTTAAATAATATGACTCCATCTTAAAAAGGACTTGGTGTCTAATTCACCATGGCAACCTATAATTATTACCTATTGAATTAATTACGTATGATAGGATTTAATAGAATGAAGAAAAATTTTATTATCTTTTCAAGTTTTTATTCGATTTTCATAAAATTTTAAACTACTCGACAAAATTCTGTAGCGATTATATATATTAAATTTCAAACCATTCGGTTAGACAGTTTTTGCGCTGTTATATGCTGACAGACGGATGGACCAGACAACGACTGTAGGTGATACGTATTTATATAATTACGAATGCACCTAAAAAAAAAATGCATTAAAGTAATTTTCATCCACATTACTGGATGTTCACTAAAATTATTTATCTTCATATGCAAATGTTCAAATGCAGCTAACTCGTAATCATTTTATTGAGATTCTTGAACTTGTTTCATGGAGCTGAGATTTTGTGATTTAATTTTAACCTTTGTTTATTTTTGTGCTTTTCGCCGTAATTAATACAAGATTGACAGTATTCAGGTATTTTAAATATAACTATTTCCGAAGAGTATCATCCTCTTTATTTAATGAAAGAAATCTTAGATTAAATAAAACGAATATTACTATATGGAAATAACTGTATTCAGAATTTCCAACACAGTTAAAAAGTGTTTATGACTTTGGTTTGTCCGGCCGTCTGTCTTTCAGTTCGTGTTGCAAGTTCCAATTCATGTAAATATATTCGGATTGCATTGTAATTGATATATGTTATTGAGGTTTCTTATGGTATGATCGGTATTGAAAATATAGTGTGTAGTATTTATGTTTCGTTTACAGGAACACCCAAAATATTTCCGTTGTGTTATGTTTTATTGGAAAAAAATTGTTTGCAATGTATTTTAATGATGTTATACTATTTCAAACATATTGGGAGTGATATACAGCATTGAGGTGCACTAGAAGATACTTACTATAGAATATGGTGTGCATAGCATTTATTGTTCATTTACAGGAATACACAAAATAACAAAGTGCGTTTTCAGTTGTAGTATGAGTTTTTTAAATGTAACTAATTTTTTTGCGTAATTGGTTGTACAAACTCTGTTGATCGTATACACGGCTGTACAAAATAATTCGGATATTTTTTGTAATATAGATGGTAATTTCAAAAATTGGGTTTTCAAATGTGTTATACGCTTTCCAAATTGTTTATTTATGTGTCATTTATCACATCCTTAAACTGTGAAGTTTTGTTACACAATTCTGAATGTGTTGGAAAGTGTTTCATAATCTATGCTTGACGCATGATTTTCGTTATTTGTTTTTGGATAATTTTGTGATTATAATGTATGAGGTGCTCTATCTCTCTCTTTTACTCTTTTCACTGAAAAAAATGAAATACTCATAAATGAGTAAATCGATGTACTCATATCTAACTGAGTATGTTTGGATCAAACATGAACCTAATCTTTCTCAATTTTGAAACATCACATATTTCCAAACTCAAACGAAATGATAATTTTGTAGTTTGTAATGATTTTTTTTCCTTCATGGCGGCATAAAAGATGTTCATTAATAGGAAAACAATACAATATATTCGGAAACTAAGGGAATAATATTACATTTTTATTACTCGGAAGGAACTATATCTTGTTCCTCCATTATAATGCGTAAGGTTACATTGCGTTGTTCTTATGAGTACTTGGTACATTCATAGGCAAAGACAGTCGGTCGGTATGTGCACTGAGTGATATGGATATTTGTGAAAATAAAATTAGATTCAAGATTTCGCCGACAACTTTGAAAGTACGTTCTCTCTGTTCAAAAATCTAGTATTTAATAATTGTTTTTTCTTATTTTATGTAATCAGATGTACCTTCTGTAAATATTAAGTTAATGTAAATATTAAATTATGCACAGTATTTTAAAATAATTAAAAAATCCTTGAAAACAATATGCTCTTATCATACAAATATTTGATTTGGGTATCTTGATAATAATTTTGTTATTTTTCCTAAATAAATGATCAGTTAAATGTTTCTTGTTAATAATTTTGAGCGGGAAATAAATGTCAGTATATTTTCACTTTAATCTGTAATAAATGGGGAGGGGGGGGGGTCGAGCGGAGCCCCCTTGACAAGAAAAATATTTTTTCCCTTTAATTTATTTTAGTTTTGAAAGTGCTTTATTAAATGTCTTTTAGCGCCTGTTTTTACCTAACTTTTGGTTGCCCACGCGTTACTAATCGGCCGTCTTGGACACCATCTTGTTTTACTTCATATTTTTATGACCAAGAGCATTGTTTTCAAGCACTTTTAAATTACTTTAAAATACTGTGCATAATTTAATATTTTGATTAATTTTATACTTACAGAAAGAACTTCTGATTACATAAAATAAGAGAAAAATGTATTGAATATTTAACAGAGTTCATATTCAATAAAGAGTTAATATTACATAGTTAATATTCAATAGAGAGTTAATATTACAGAGTTTATATTTGAATACACCATTGAGATAAAAAATGAGTACATAACGGTTCATATTTGAACACATCCATGGTGTCAAAAATGAGTACATGCATTTCTTAATTTTGAGAACATTTGAATCAGAGCTATTTTGAGTATGTGACGTATTTAAAATTGAGTACTTTTACTCAATTTTGAGAACTCATTTTTTCCGTGTTTTTTAAGCCGATTGTACGTAATTTATCGTAATTTGTTGCCACATCCTACATATAGGACAGTTTATGAAAAGGAAATCAATAAAGTTTGGTAATTTTTTCATTTTAATATTTATATTTGATGTCTCATTATTCTGTAATAGCCTTTTAAAAAAACATTCACTTCTTCTATTTATCGCAAAATATATTTTAACTACCAAGTAGTAAAAAATAATCGATAAATTAGTCTAATTGTAGTTGTAGCAAATAAAGCTAAATCAAATATTAAGGTAAAGCCAGGAGAGATGACGCAGTCGGAGAGATTGCGCACATAGAGGTTAGGGGGGAAGGAGTACAGAGCGAGCAGCGACTCCAGGTAGTTGTACAACAGCAGTAGTGGAGTGTCTATTTGAAATTGCACGTTGATAGTTTTGAGCGTCTAAGATAAAGCATTGTTATTTTGTTTTATTTTCCAAAACTAAGTGCTTGAATTTTCATAGCTATTCATGAGAATTTCTATACAATGTCAGTAGTACAAAATATTTTAAACTTAAACGATTTCTCATAAGCTACTAATCTAGACTAACAATCTGAACATCAACGGTTCGTTTTAGTAGCGACCATGTTTAAGTAAAAGGCCACGCAATCTCTCCTACCGAAATTGGAGAGTTTGCGCATCTGCTACTTAGGAGAGATGACGCATTGTTCCTATTAGTTTCCCTGCTAGGAGAGATTACGCAGCTTATTGGTAAATTTGCATAAAAAATGAAAAATGAAAATGGACTAATTTTAAGTTAAACGTGTTATCAAGTAACTTAATATTATTTTGTAATCTTATCTGGACTTGCTTTTTCTGATTCTTTAATTTTATTTCCTTTAATTAAATTTTTTTTAATCGTTTTTAAAAGTATTTCATTTTTCTGATTCTTTAATCATTAGATTGACATATTCACTCCTAATACAATAATATTTGTTCACAAAAACCTTACAACAATGTCATTTAAGTGTAATTATTATTGTTAACAATTTAATTGTAGTTATTATTAGTAACAATCTCTCCTACCCATGTGCGCAATCACACCAACCCTGTAAGGACAGATTGCGCAAAATAACTTTCTTGGTTTCATTACAACTGTTCTATTAAATTGCAACATAAGAACAAAATAGCAATGGAAATGCATAAAAAACAAATAAAGTAAACGTTATTCATGGATAGTTTAGCAAAAAATTAATATTTAGATTTTTTATTGATATTCTTTTGAATTGTGCGCAGACTCTCCTTGCTTTACCTTATCTGTTTATTACAATTTGCAACAAATAAAAAAAAACTTTGCTATGTTAAACTAAATAAAAGTCATTTCAACTTAATTATTATACACATTGTCATTTAAAACTTATCTTTTACAACACTGAACGTGTCATAAAGTTTCATTTGCATTTATGAAATATTTTTTCCGATAAAACGTACATGCCTCACAAAACGTAGTTTTATGAAAAAAAGAAAAGGAAATGTAATAAAATGCATAAAACTTCGTTATTTAACGGAAGCGTTTTATGATATGCGAATTTTTATTTTCGCAAATTTGTTATCTAAGTATCAGGAATAGTCTCTAAAACTGTCTACCTTTTCTTTCGCTATTTCAAAAGAATGATCTTTGTGATAGAGTTTTGTTGCAGATGTTAAAAGAATACGCAACGAAGATTATTAGTTTAAAATAGTGGTAGCAAAGGCAGAAAAAATTACGAACGCGTTTCACCTTGATATATTCTGCCAAAATGTTGAGACTTCAAAATATATTTCAAAAAGTTTTCACATAAATGTGTTAAAATGTTCACGAAGCAAATAAAAGAATTCAGAAATGAAAATTTAATTTTTTTATAGTAATAAGTACATTTTTAATGAATTTTACATTTTTAGTTTCCGAACACATAGTGTAATGAAAACATTATACTCATGATGTGTGTGCATGAGTAATCACGATAACACACAAACGGTACTTTCAACTAAGCTCCCATTTGGCGAATATGTTATAGAACTGTACATAATTTCACAAAATTCAGCCGTTAGATTATGTATTTAAGTCATTTTTAAAGCATTTTAAAACCATTTTGCGACCGATACTATCGAAAAAAAATCACCAGGGAGATATGATAGAATATAAGTGATAAATATTGCAGCGATGTAATTGAGCATTAGTGGCACGGAGGTAACGTGTCTAGTTCCAAAACGGCAGGTCCTGCGTTCGTATCCACTACTTTCAAACTTATAAAAATTCTCTTTATATATTTATTTTTATTTTTTAACTTTCTGGACATATTCACCAGTGTTCAGAAAGTCCAGTATGGAATAACTCCAGATTTTTTAAATGTTGAAATGATTGCAAACTAGTCATTTTATGGCACGGAATTTTTATTAATTAAAAATAATTTAGAAACGCTTTTATTTTTAATCGATATTTTTTTCTGATGTGGGAGACATTTTATAGAAAAGCAATATTATCACCTAAAATAATTAAAATAAAGGGAACCTTTAGTTGAGTATCTTCTTTTTATATATATGGTTTCTTTAATGCCATTGAATAAATGCAAAATAAAGACTTATCCTTACTTTTTTCTAGAGGTTGGCGCACTTAAAACTGACCTGTTAACCGCCGAAGATGCTTATATATAGATAGATAGATTTATGAAAGCATTGCCGATATATTGGTGTATAATTAAATGAAATAAACAAATAACAAAATTCCATAAACATTATTTGCTGAAATAAGTTTAACCTATGAATGAGTCTGTTTACAGACGTTGAAGAAACACTTGCAGGCTGGTTGTACGTGCGAACCTTGTTTTTATAAGATGATGAAATATCAATAATTAAATTTTATAATCCAAATTTTAACAAATAGCGTAAGAATATTAACAGAAAATTGTGTTGAATATATATCATTTCCCCTTTTTTTAAATCGCATTATTATAAATAAACATCTCCCAATACCATAGTAGAAATTACAGAAGGAAAAAATTTCGAAAAACAGAATTTATGCAACAAAATCTACCACTATAAATAACTGTCAACTTGGAAATCTTGAATGTTGCGCTTATGGCTTTGCAGCAACCGAAAAAATTGCATTTGATGCTTTAGATAAAATACTGAAATTTATTTAAGGCGAATTTGTTAGTATGGCCTTAAGTTGTATACTTTTATGAAACCCAAGAAATATGGGCATCTAATAACAGTTCTAATAAATAAATTGAAATAAAATATTATCCAGTTGTTACACTGCACAAAAAAGTATGCTAGTATTATACCGTAAAATTAACAGTAACTAACAGTAAAATAAGCAGTAATACTTGTTTTGTTAAGTTGTTGTGTTAAGTAATACTTTAAGTAATACCTGTTTTCAAATTTTAAGTAATACTTTGTATTATTAAATTAAATAAAAATAATCTCCATTTGAAACTTATCTTTTCCTAAAAAATAATGTATCGTAAAATATTTCATTTACATTCATTAATTATTAAATTAAATAAAAATAATCTCCATTTGAAACTTATTTTTTCATAAAAATGAATATATCGTAAATTATTTCATTTGAATTCATTAAATATTTTCCCCAATAGAAGAAACATGCATCACCTAATGTGGTTTAATTAAAAAGAAATCAAAATGTGCAATAAAATAACCTGAAAATGTATTCATTAATGGAAAAGTTTTGTGAGATGCAATTTTTTTTAAAAACTTTTTATCTAAGTTAAGTATTCTATTACAGTGTTGCATCTTCAAAATATATTTTAAAAGGTTTTCATACAAATGCAGTAAAATGTTTTAGAAAACATATAAAACATGTTAGAATAGAAAATTTATATTTTACTTTTAGAAAAATATTCATTTCTTTCATAAAGTGCTCAAATTGCGAAAATATTGAAAAATTACACAGTTTTGTAAATGAATTTTGGTATTATAATTTTATTTTTTATTGTTAATTCAAATCAATTTAATATAGCTATTATTATTTAACTATGTTATTTTACAATTTGCAAGTTTGCTTCTTTTTAATAATAGTTATAGACAAAGAAAATATATGAAATATTTAAAAATCCTTTTAATTAAACATTTATTACATTTAGTATTATACGCATTTTATATGACATAATGTTCAAGTACGTTTTAAACTACAAATAAAAGACTCATTTTTATTTTTCCATTTATAAGATGATGAAATATCAAGGATTAAATTTCACATTGCAACTATAACAATTAAAATCGGTATATTAGTTGAAAATTTCGTTTAATTTGGTATATCTTTTTTTTAAAAATTCTATCTCTTTAAACATGCACTTTCATCTTACTTTCATCAAACACACATCTACTCTCATTATATTAGAAATTCGAAATGAAAAAGAAAACCAGAATGTATTTAATAGTACCGTTAAACAATATTTTCAATTTGAAAAAAATTCAAAATTTAGCTTGTAACTTTGCAGGAAACAAGAGAATTGCGTTTTTAGATAGTAAAAACTGAAGATGTTTCTCAGTCTTCAGTAGTGATAATAATAATAATAAAACAAATGAAGAAAATTTTGCAATATCAACCCCCAAAAAGTGAGATTTCTTTTTGTCATTCGCAACTTTTTCTGCTAACAGCAAATGAAGTTGATGAAGATCTTTTTGCTTTAAAGTGTACATCACTTATTGTTCTAAAATATAAGATAATTAATTAAAATTTGGTATAACTATTTCCATGTGTTTATATACTTCTGTTTTCAAAATGACAGTTGCGAGATGTTTGACCCGGATCAAATCTCTCCTGTTTATCTAATGTAATTGAACACATTTTAAATTTATGTAAAAAGGATAATTATTAACTCATTTCAGTATTTAATAGTGTAATTTATATAAAGATTGTTTAAATATGAAATGTTATACAATAGTTCAACTGAAACTAAATGCAAAATTAGCTATTAATAAATATAAATGATGTGAAGTATAAATTCAAGCAAAATTGTTTTACAATTCGGAACAAATTACTCAGAAAACAGCTATATAAATCTTATATATGTATATCTCATTCATAATATACATTTATCACAGCTTGTGCTAAAGATATTGCGTTAATGTATTTTCAGGGTCTTCTTAAGATCCTCCCCTAGTAATGCGAAGACACTAGCACGCTAATGTTAAAACGATGGGAGCATTATAAGCAGATAAAATAACCTTTTAAACACCAGAATTTTTTAACTAATTGCAGACAAGTTTTGGTAGCATTCAGCGTACCGTCATCAGTGCAAAGAGGGATGTAATTTTGTCCATATATATAAAGTAGAAGCGTATTCGAGGGATAGGTGTATTGACCATCTCAATCTTCTTCTCTATTCCAATATTAGCATTATTTTACACTTACTTTCCGAAATTCAACTTTCCTGTTGTTAACATTCTTAATATTCTTAATAATGATGACTTCAAAATAATTTTCACTACTGCCAATAAACTTACTCTCTCATAACTGAAAGATCCTATTGAGATATCTAATTGATGGGGTATTTATAGCTTTAATTGTCAGCGTTGTCTTTCCTATATTGGACAAACCAAACTTGGTTTAAAATGTCGAATTAAAGAACACATACACTATATTCTATAAGAAGAAAATAATAAATCGGCCATTTCAAAGCAGCGCTGGTAGATGAACCACACCCTTGACTTTAACTCAGCTAAAATTATCTCTAAATTCACTTCTATACTTGAACTTAACTTTCTTGAAGCATTCTATATCTATAAAAATCATAAAAAGATTATTAATTGTGTCTTCACTATTTCCCTATTGACATATTGTTGGAAATAGTATATCAAAACCTCCTTTTCTTATTTTATACTAAAATTTTTTCATATTACCAATTTCTTTCCTTTCACAATTTCTTATTGGCTATTCCCTGTAATTTCCTGTAATTCTATTGGTCAATAAACCTGCCCTTCGAATCCGCCTCTCAAGCCCATATATATGAGAAAATTCCATCTACTTCACATGTTTTCATATATACCAGAGGTATAGAGTCATCGAGTTCAGGTACTCTTCTACACCTCATCCAAGTCCAAGTTTTTATACTGATGACGGTACGCTGAATGCTGTCGAAACGAGTTTGCAATTAGTTAAAAAGTTCTGATGATTAAAACGTTTTTTTTTTATCTGCCTATATTTTGCTTCAACAAGCATCTTCTTAAATGTCAATGGGAGCATTCTTTTCAACTTTCTCGTTCGCATTTCAATATTTTTAAATTATTTATTTATTTATTTTTTGCGTAGGATATCTGAGGTTGATGTCTTACCGGGTACTTTTTACTCTTTCGATTTTGGTTGCAGTTTCCTTAAAAAAAAAACTGCAATCAAAATCAAAAAGGTAAAAACGCACCCGGTAAGACATAGACTGCAAACATCCTATGCAAAAAAGAAAGAAAAAGTGAAATACGAACGAGAAATTTGAAAAGAATGCCCCTACTGGTTTGCCATTAGCTTGCGAATAACCTCGCGTTACTTCTGTAGGCGTTTGCTATCACATCCAATCATCCGTAGAGGATGTTTAGAAAGAGTAGTTTTAAAAATGAAACTTCACTTCTCTGGTTACGAAAATATTCATGGATTTGTGAAATTATAAAAGTGAGATATTAACATATTAAAAAATATCGACTTTACCCACTGCACAGATAAAAAAAAAATGTTTTGTACTAAAAAGGTTTTTAGTCAAAGAAATGAAAAAAATACATTAGAGAAATAAGTTATATTTCACTAAATAAAATTCCTGGTAGGAATATACTTTTTATTTATTTATTGGGTCAAACATTTCTCACAGTGGTTCAGGGAGGTTTGACGAAGTTTACAGATGTATAGATGATAATTAAAAGAAAAATATTTAGTGTATTTTCAAAGTTTTGATACTTTTAAAAGATAGAAACATTATAAGCTATTTATATGTGACCAACTAAGATACTGTTTTATAATAAACAAAAATTACAAGTATTTTAGTAAAAAGTGGGTCAAATCTCTCCAGTCAAATATATATTTATGGAAAAAAATGTAAGTATATTTAAAAAAAAAAAAGTGTGGCTTTTAAGGAATTGAAGAAAGTTGTGTATATAATCCAAGTTTTATTAATATAGATAAACGAAATATTTTATAATAATTAGAATTAGCAACAATTTTTTAATATTTAAATGAATAAAAATTATTTCAACCAAAATATTAAAATAATAATAATAATAAATGTATTGTTTCCTAACAATAAAGACATCATAAAGTATCATTTATTAAATATTTTCTCCGATGAAATATACATGCCTCAACAAATAGGCTTGTAGTAAAAATAAAATAAAATTCGAAGTCAAATAGAATAAAGAATCATTATTTAACTGAAAAATTTTATGAGATGCAAATTTTTATTTCCACAAATACTTTCTTAAAGTATTCGGTCACAGTGTTAAAGCTTTAAAATATATTTCTAAAGGTCTTCACACAATTTACGACGTAGATAAACCAACAAAAAATGAAAGATAAATATTTTTTTTTCCATGAAATTTTCGTTTGTTTTCGGAAAATGTTCTAATGATTGCATAATAAACATTTTATGGAACAAAATGTTTATTGTTAATTCAAACTAACTGATTCGCTAGTATTCTTAATTTTTTTTTTAATTTGGTAGTTTTTTTATTAATTTCAATAAAGATCTTCTATAGTATTTCATATGAGATTTAAAAACATACATCATTGAATAACTGTACATTAAATACTGATCCTTCTTTTAGAATAGAGTTGCGCCCGTATATCCAGAAAATACGTATATGCAGACTGATACATGCATATAAATTTTGACGAAGCATTTGCGAAAAATTAAAGAAATGAGCTAAAGCGGAGATTTATACAGACTGTTTACTGAATGAGTTTTGTTTGTAGATGTGTCTGTCTACGGAAGATGCGGGCTGGTTTTGCGTGCGACATCCTGTATTTATATGTACAGCCTTGTATAAATATCGATGATTAAATTTCATAATGCAAAGTATAACAATTAGTATAAGAATAGTAATAGAAAATTTTGCTAAATGTACAGGGTGGTTATAATATAAGTATCTCTATTTGGAGCTGTCTGTAGCTCGAAGGAATGATCCGAATGAAACCAAAATCGGTACCCTTACTATTCGAGAAGGGGGAAGAAGAATGGAACAATTAAAAAATAATTGAAATAATCACCGACAGATGGCGCTGCTGAGTGTGAAATGTAATGTGTAATACAAGGACAAAAAGTTAAGGCGTCAAAACGGATGGCACACCTAATTTATTGAAAAATGGCACAGTGAACGTGGATACGCTTTTACATGGCGGTGCCGATCATGTTCAGGTTCCACATGGTCATTGTGCTGAAGGACACAATCCAGGCGATGCACGACGCGCTCAACTGCGGAATGTAACGCATCAGGAGTGATATGTTTATCACATGATGTGATATGCGGTAAAGTCATTGATGTTTGCAACACCTCCACGGCACACAATATTATACATTACATTTCACACTCAAAAGCGCCATCTGTCGGCGATTATTGTAATTAATTTTTCTTATTGTTCCATTATTCATCCCCCTTCTCGAATAGTAAGTGTACCGATTTTGGCTTCATTCCGCTTATTCCTTCAAGCTACGGACTGCTCCAAATACAGATACTTATATTATAACCCCTCGGTATGTCGTACGTTGATATGCGTAGGGTAATTCATGACAATTTCGCATGTAACTCGTACTTTCCTACTTGACTTCGTTGTCACCGCTACTATTATAATAGTTTTAATTTAACTATCAGCACCTATATCACACATATCCCGGCACCGAGCAGCACCCAAACTGTAGTAGGGTGATATGCGAAATGGAAATTTGGTGATGTATTTAAACAATTACAGGATGCTGAAATAGTACAAACCTGGATTTAATCCCTTGAAGACACTTAATATTACAGGGTGCTATAATTAGCCTTTTCAAATACACGAAGATTAACTCTTAAAATTAGTAGTTTATACAATAACTGTAGAACATTCCAATTAGGCCTAGTACAGCAAATTGCTTTATTGGCCGTTTTCGTGTCAATACTTCATGAGTGATGAAAATAAAGAGAATGAGATTTTCTGATTTTGAATGTCTAAAGTCATTGTGCTCGTGATCCGTGAATCCTTTGACATCTCATGCGTTCAAATTATAGACAATAAATAAATACCAGAGATTTCTGATTACGAACGTCATAACTTAGATAAACAATGGGATCTAAAATTAAAATCCTACATATATGATATATATATATATATATTTAAATATTATTATGTTAAATAAATGCATCTACTATCATTATAGAAATTAGAAAAGATAAAATAAAATAAAATAAAATAAAATAAAAATAAATCATAATTAAGGAAAGACAGTATCAATATAACTTATTACATAAAAATCTGCAAAGTTTGGCTTGTTACTTTTCTGTAAACAAGAAATTGAGTTTTTGGATAAACTTCAAAAAATTAATTAAGGATGGCATAGCGTTTTAATGGTTACAATTAAAAAGAAAATTAAGTTATACTTGTATTTCAGGTTCTACTAAGATAAGTAGGTCAATCATAAGGTAAATCAAACATTATTTACTTGTTAGAATTAGCAACAATGTTTTAAATATTACATTGTAATGTTAACTAAATAAAAATAACTTCAACTAAAATATTAAGGATACATTTTATTTGAAATGAATATTTTCCTAAAAATGAACACGTCATAAAATCTCATTTGCATGTAATAAATATTATCTGAGATCGAAAATACATGCTTCTTCAAATGTGTTAGTAGAAAAAAAGAAATTGTATTTTCAATGAAATGGCATTGAAATTCATTATTTTACTGAAAAGTTCCATAATAATATGCAAATTTTTATTTCCACAAATATTTTATGTAAAGTATTTTATCGCATTGTTAAAACTTCAAAGTATATTTCAAAAAATTTTCAGACAAATGCAATGAAATGTTTTATGAAGCAAATAAAATTGTTCAGCATAGAAAATGTAAATTTTATTTTAGTGATATATTCATTTCTTACATGAAATGTTTTTTTTTTAAATTGTCGAAACGATCACGTAATGAACAATTTGTGGCATAAGATTTTAATTGTTAAATAATAAAAAAATTTAATAGTTGTCCATTTTAATAATATTTGTTTTTCGTTTTGTAGCCCTCTTCGAAAAAATTGAATCTGGTTATGGATTTCATATAGAATATGATAAAGATTTGAAAGTAAGAAAACTTTCCATTAAACATCTTCTGTTTGATTTCTTATAACGTACTTTTAAAAATTTCATTGAATAAGATTGATTTTTATTTTTCTATTAAGATGATGTACAAATGACTAAAATGCATAATGCAAGTTAAAGAAGGTAAAACCAGAAAATTATTAAAAAGTGTCGTTAAATATGGCATTTGCACTTTTTTATCTCATTATATTGAATATGCGTCAAATAAAAATCTGAAATGGCCAAAGAAAAAGAAAGAAAAACAGAAATTATGTTTCAACAGTACTACACTCTATGCTCGTTAATTGGAACTCCCAGGCACCGACGGAAAGTTCGTGTCTGAACTTCGAATTATCCGATTCTAATACAGAAATTGTTATGACTAAAAGAAAGAAAATACTTAAATAGAAACAATAAGGTACTCTAACAATAGAAAATGACACCTATTCTATATTTTCAATCGTTTTAATTATTATTAAATTATATAAAGCATATTATATTCTAAAATAACAATTTTTAGATACATATTATTCCTAAAATACCAAAAATGTCTTATCTTTATCATAAACATATTCATAACAACAGGAATATAGCAGAAGAAACTGCTATATATAAAGAACTAAACATTTTAATAATAATAAAAAAAATACTCTTTTGAAAACAATTTGATCAAATGATATTTGTTGTAATTTGATTTTTTAATGATTTTTAGGCAATCTTTCTTATTCTAATAAACTTTTCAATTTTTTGTTTGCTGAAAACTATATCTGAAAATTTGTTTGAAAATATAAATTACATCCATCCATTAGTGATTTTTCATAAGCACTATATTAGTCTCATCGTCTGATCCAAAATCATCTTTCTAATTTGTTTCCTTTCTTGACTATCCGAGGGAACAGTTTTAATTATTACTTAATGTCCCACAAATTTCGAAATCATTACCAACTGCTAAATATTCGGGTAATAATACATTTTTTAAGTTGTATTTTTCTCTGAAGTTGTATTATGACAATGTTGTTATCAAAATATTCTGTTGTAGATTTTAGATGCTAGTCTATAACAAGAAATTTTCACAAGAAGACCAAACACTAAAACATGATTTAGGCTTTTATACCAGGTGGTCAGAATTAAAACACCCCTACTCTGACCTCGCTGTATGTTGAACTACTCAGTGTAAAGGCTTAAAATTTTGTACACATGTTATTTAAGACTTATGGGAATGGATTACGTGAAAAAAGTTAGTCCTTGAAACACCGATAGATGGCGCTGTAAATATGAAAAAACACAACTACAATAATAATAAAAAAAAACAAATACATGCGGAATGAAATTTTTCCTTTTTAATTTCTATTACCTTTATGAAAGAAAATGATAAAATAAAAATGTAAACAAGCTTAAACTTCCATTGCAACTGCAATTTCGCACTGCAAGCACAAAAATGTGCATAAACCCATGATTTGCAGCCATGTTCTGGGTATAAAACAGGATAAAAACTGGGGAAGTCATTCTTATCAGTGATGGCTGTCACACTGCTAGGACGTGTTTTGCTTGTGAAGCTTTTATGAAAACAAAGGAAATGCTGCAGCTGCACTTTGAGAGTTTAGCTGACCTAAGAATTTGCGCAAAGCAGCAACTTTTCCACAAGCTCTCAAGAGAATGATCGCTCGATTCGAGAAAACTGGACATAGTTCAGCCGCGTCGAGGACGCAAACCAGTTCATTCAGATGTCGTTGAAGATGTTGCAACCGCTATTGTTAAACAGTCAATAGATAATATTGTAGGCAGGAGTAGTACACGTGTAGTGTCACGACAGTTGGGTGTTCCTTATGGCACAGTGTGGAACGTACTGAGAAAAATGGTGCATTGTTTTCCGCACAAAATCAGTCATAATCAACAGTTGCTGGGCATTGACAGGGAGAAACGACTAAACTTTGCATTGACATTTCTTGTTGGAGTTGAAGTGGATGTATCGTGGTCATGGCAGAATCTGTAGAGTGATGAGGCCCGTTTCCCCATCAGTAGAACAGTGAACGTCCATAACTGTCGCATTTGGGACACGGCAGACCCGTAACTTTCAAGAGATTCTACTCCACTCACCGAAAGTTACAGTCTGGTGTGGATTCACAGCCACATTCATTCTTGGGATTTTCTTTTTGGAAAGGCTAATCGTAATGGCCCTGTGACATGCACCGTGACGGCCAACAGGTACTCGAAACTTTTGTTGTTTTCCATTTGCAACAGCGGCAATGCTTTGTTTCAATTACTTTTATGCAAGATGGAGCACCTCCACAAATTGGACTCCACACATCAGTTTCTTCGGCAACGTTTCACTAATGACAGAGTAATCAGCCGTGTGTTTCCGACAATCATCTTGTTCTCTGGAACTTTATCCGTGTGATTTTTGGCTGTGGGGACGCTTAAAAAAATTTTGTTTATCGAGAACGTCTGGTAACTTTGGCAGACATGAAAGAAGGTATCACTATCCATATCAGAAGCATCTCCGTCGATCAGTTACTACCCGCAATTGAACAAGCTGTCCACAGACTGCAGATTTTACATTTTCAAGAAGAAAACCATATCGATCAGCATTCCCTGCGTCGATAAGGTCCTTGTCATATCAAAGTTTGGTACTTACAAATAAAATGTGTTTCTGTGTCTTTTCAGCATACGTCCTGTTGTGAACTGCCATCTATCGGTGTGTTCTGGAACTATTTTTTGCGTAATTCGTTTTCCCATGTCTTGAATAGTATGTGTACAAAATTTGAAGCTTATACACTGAGTAATTCAATATATAGAGGAGTTCGAAGAATAGGTGTTTTAATTCTGGCCATCCTGTATATTGATGAAGAATTTTGTAATATTTTCTTATCTATAACTGAAAAAATGGGGTACTTTTTATAAGTATCACTTCACAATTCTACAGCAGCTTCATAGACTTTGTTTTTTGCTTGTTTTTTATAACTTTCAGGATGGGTGTCACATATACACTATAAAAAAAAGGAGAAATATTTCTTAATTTGCGAAAATATAATATAACGAGGAACGAAAATGTAAAATAAACTTTTCCGAGTTACTTATGACTCCGCTAAGCGTTCCAAATCATTAGAAACCTCAGAAACCAATACATTTTCGAGATTTAAAGAAGCATTTATAAAAACAAAGTTTCTTTTGCTGCCTTATAGGCATATAAAAGCAACATTGTACTAAAATTTCAGAGCAATTGGCAAAGAACTTTCGGAGATTTGAGATTTTGAACAAACGAACATTTACATTTTTATTTATATACATTATAAAAGTCACTAAATTAAATTACGGTTTTCGAACAAATTTCATTCGAAATTTCATATTTTTCTCTATTTGTTGATCTAAAAATTGAAATTATTCGATATTTAGAACTGATGTACCAGCGATAAAATAGCAATATTTTTTTCGAAACCATCCAAAACAACCTACAGATTTCTAACAACTGCAGAAAAGTTCGCAGCGAAATAAATAGGAGTTTGTCGTTAATGAATAAATAAAATAGATAAATAAATTTATTATGTATACATTATATATAATTTGTTTTTGATACACGTTATTTATTTATTTAACATTTATGCCTAAATAATAAATACACATAAAATCTTCACTACGGCAACCTAGTTTTTCTTCTCTTTTTGAAAAATCCCTTTAAAAAAACAAATATCGCTGGTAATAATTCGCTGGTAATATTTTATTTCTATGTTCAAATTCTGAGAAACAATATTTAAAATTTTAGTATCATTTTACATGTTACTTGTACAATTTATTACCGATTCGTCCATGTACTATTTCGCAAACATAATAAATTCGATTGAAGTTAAGCAATGAAATAAGACGGATTTGTCTCCAGGGACACATTCAAACTTTTACAATAAGTCTGAGATAATCAATTAACGGAAGAAACACTTACCTAACTGCTCCTGAGAGATAAAATATGGCAGTAAATGCCAATTTTTATTAATAAATGACGTTTTGTATAAAATTATTTTCATTTTTACTATTTAGTTTTATCATTTATTTTTTGTATTGTATGCAATAGCATTTTTGGATTCCCCATTGGATAAAGATATACACTACATACATGGTTATTATGCAAATGTACAGTATATTTTTAACAAATTGACTTCTTACTGTCTTGTTAAATAAAATAAGATAATACAAATTTCTCAGCAAACTAAACATATAAATAATTACCTGGTTTTCCAGTATCACCAGAAAAAAATTCAAAAACAAAAAAAAAAGAAAACTTAAAATTAATGAAGATAGAATGATGCTGCTTGTACAGAAAGGATGAAAATAAAACGGAGTTTTGTCAAAAAATCTAAAATGTATGTTAGAATAGTTCCTATTTTGATCAACAGGCTGGCGTTGTGAGGTTGCGGATTAGATATTCGGCAATATAAAAAGAGCACCTTTGGTCTATGACATCATTATTATAAAATATTGAAAACTAAAAATATTCTTATTATGTTAAAACTTTCAAATATTTTAGAATGCTATACTTAATCTTTCTACTAAGATTTTCTGCTTCTTTTTTCTATCATTTCTTCAATATTTCCAGTATTCTATGTTCTTGTGCTTATTCCGACCCCCCCCCCCTCCCCTTTCAGTTCTTTAGTTTTTGCTAACAGCTATGTAGGTGCTAATCCTGTTATTAACCTACCTGTTATATGGCGGGGATGTGTATTGTTGACTCAAGGTACCTTGCAGACAACATCCCCCTTGAAGATCTTGTTGATCAAGATCTTGAAGATTATCTGTCCCCTATAAGGGGACCCCGCTAGGGGCTTGTCTCGACCAAATGCCAAAAGCGGGTCCTCAAGGCGGGTGACATGACTGACACGTCCCCTATAAGTTAGCTGATGAATAATGGTAATTTAAATAAATATATTTGTTAATTAGTGTGATAACCATTATTAGCAACTAATAAAATCTGTTCTTTTCATGAAATAACGGACTTCCTTCATCATTTGTGTTTGTTGCTATTTTTTCTCTTGTAGCATCACGAATTATTTCAAGGTCGCCGGCCAACTTATCGTGTCTGGAGTATATTGTTATGTTTTGTAGTTACAAAACATTACGTAACGAAATGCTATCATTAATCACATTGCTGAGCCTGTGCCATTTCTTACTACGCTGAATATTCAGGTAAAACAATGTCCTATGTGAATCCTTTCCATCTCTGCTTAGGTCTCCCAATCTGAAAACTTGTCTGGGCTGTAGTGGAGAGTGTACATCATATACCCTCTGAAGTTTCTTAAGAAGTTCAATATACTGCCATTTTTTCAAATAACGCTAAAGCGTATACTCTCTAGTGTATAACCTCTGTCTATAGCGCATACCCTCTTTTATGTATTTTTTATTTTTTTCTAATATTGCGAACTTGTCACTTCTGACTGTGGATCTCAAAAGTGTACTGTAGCAACCTGCTACTTTAATAATCAATAATTAATTGAAGAGTGTTTTATTAAAAAGAAACCCTAATACCACCCCCATCCCCTTTTAAATGAATGCTAGTCAAGAGCACCGCAAAATTTCTAACCTGGATTACGCCAAGTGATCATTAATCATACTTCAAAACCTTAAAATAGATACTATAAAGTCATAAGCTCTAAAAAAACTCTTGATGATTATGTGGTTATAATGATTATGTGGTTACGTGATGATTATGTAGTTACATCTTGATGATTATGTGTGTGATGATGCTACTTAATGGTATGTTGACATTTATGCCCTCATATATTTGCTAGTATTTAACAAGCTCTTCAGAACACTTTAAACGCCAAATCTATAAATGAAGACGCCGAGGAGCTACCCGAAGTGTTTGAAGCCAACGAGCTATTTGGTTGCGTGGGCTATGGAGTAAAATTCTCTAAAGTTGAAAATCTCAAATTGAGGTTCGAACCTACTTAGAATATTTCCGTACGAACAGATCCTGTCCTCTGCGGACTTTGCATTGAATGGGGAAATTGCACGTTTTTCAATTTAACTTGCATCTGATAGAGTGTAAAAATACGAACATTTTGATACCATTTTTACATATATTTGAAACTTATATAATTCATTAAATCAACTTTTAAAACCCAGTTTTTGCCGTGGCGAGAAAAAGCCGCGTCACGTGATAAAAGCTGTTCTGACGTCACTACACATGTAAACAAACCCTCGCTGTATTTCTCCCTGTTATTTCCTATGGGGATGGCTTGCTTTTCGCTGAATGGCTTGCTTTACGCTTTTTCTTTTCTTAAAAATGATTAGTATAACAAATTAAAAGTATTGTAAATTGCTGTAATAAATAAATATTACTGTGAATTCCGGGTGAGGTTTTTATTCCATCGCGTTTCTAAGAATTTTCATTTCCAGATCTCGATATAGAAATAAAGCATCGTACAAGTTAATACTCGTCCAACAATATTGTATTTTATAGAATAATGTATACTTTTATTTAATTTTTTTTTGCATTAATATTGCACAATTTAAAATAAACTGATACAAATAGAATTTATTTCATTAGGGAGGGTGGAACCAACTTATAAAAAGGTTTTTGTATTAATATTTTATACTTGAATTAAGAATTTGGCTTGGTTTCACTATGTGTTTTATCTCTTCAATTGTTAAACAAACTGTTTTGAATCTTTAAAAACAGTTAACCTTATTAGAAAGAGCTGAATGTGCTGAGGTAGCTTTAAGACAGCCTTCAGAATTTTTATATAAATATACACGGAAAAAGTTTAATAATTTTTCAAAAAATGTTTCCAGGTGTCTATCCAGACTTTTTTCACAGGCAGGGTCCTGTTTTTGTGAAATTGTGAGAAGTATTTTATATTTGTGAAAAAACTAATTATAATTTTGTGAGTTTGAAATAATTGTTATATTCAGGTTCTTGTTTATAAATTTTTGACAAGATCTTTTATATCCGCTCTACATAAATAGATTCTTTGACGACTTCAGTTGTTTTATGTCAGGTCAGATTTACTTTTAAATAATTAAATTTGTAAAAGGTTTAGTTTGGAGATGGAAAAAAATTGTGAAAGGCCTATTTTTATAGCAAAGAATTTTGTGAAGGGATTGTTTTAAGGTAGAATGTTTTGTGAAGGATCCTGTTTTAATATGAAATTTTTTTTGAAAGGTCCTTTAAAGGACCCAATTTCTTCTTAAACAGGTCCCTGGACTATACACAGGCAAAAAAAAAAATCAAGTAATTATTTTAAATACTGTCAGTTTTGTGAAATTTTCAGAATGTGGGATTGAAGGTTTTATGTTTTATAGAACTTTGCAGATTACAGATGATTTTTAGTTTATAAATTATCTCTTTATTATTTTTGTTATAAATTAACAATATTTTTACGGAAAGTAAAAGCCAAAAGAGAACTATTATGCAGAAATATTATAATTCTAAATGTATTTGAAGTAATGTTATGTATATTTAAGTTTTATTGTTGTTCTTAACATTTTAAACATTAAAAGAATTGTGGCATGTTTGAATTTTGGTTCATGATCTATAAATATTTTCTTTATTCTATGTTAAATTTTTGTTGCTAAATTAATACACAATCCCTACCTTCCAAATAATTAAAAAAAAATTAATCATGCAAATTCATGCCTTACATGCGAATTGAATTAAAAAAATAAACCGAAAAATATTATTTGTGGTTACTATTGTATGCGACTTACAACAACAGTGGATTTGTTATGCATTAAACCACGGTCGCCAATAAAAAGCTAAATGGGTGTGAAGCTGCAACTATTTTACATACTAAGAAGTACAAAATAATAAATAAAAACTATAGAGTGTAATATATTTATAAAAAAAACGTTTTAATAAATTAAAAGTTTCATATTAATTGAATTATGATTATACGTTGAGAAATCAATTTAGAAATCCTAAAAATATAGTTTAAATAATTCTTTTATTTTATTTTTCTTTCCTCTTTCCATACCTTAAAACAGAAATAAGCAACCATTATACATTTGTTTTAATGAATTTACTAGCTCGCCTTTTCTACCAAACGTAAAAAAAGAAAAAAAAAAGTGATGAATTTTTCATGATCGTGTTCGGTGGCCACGCCAAATTATAGTATTATATTGAGCATTTTTTGGAAAAATCCTGAATTACAATCATAAAATGAAGCGTGAGCATAAAGATAAACATTGGATGCTTATAAAAGATGTTAAGTAAGCACATAAAAAGAGAAAATAAAAGACAATAGTGATAAATTTACTCACGTATGTTGCAGTAATTGTTTTTCTGATCAGTGAGTACAAAATTATTATTGTCACTAGTTAATTTTTATTCAATAAATCAGTATTAAATAAAGATTCTTTGTTTTTGTTTTCTGCATTATTGCTCAAAATTTCATTTTCTCATAATTAATTTGAGTACATTTTTATCCTTAATATAACCTGCATAACACGAAATTATATTCATATCAAAACGAATTATTAAGCATTAAAATGAATTAAGAAAATAATGAGTTTTTAAGAACTATATAAATGCGATTTTACTTATGATTTTTTTTTTTTTTTTGTAATAAAACTATCATTCTTTTTTCGTTTAAATAAATAAGAGTAAGTAAATGATAGCTTTAGTTTCCTGTATTTTTACCCACATGAAATGCAGTTTTTCTGCCCTAAAAGTAAATTTAAAAAAAAATCCAAAAGACATAATTTTGTATTTTTCGAATCCGACCAACTTCATCACTTTTCTAAATGAAAATTAATGCAAATGTATAAATAAATAGTGCATTATATTTAGATATGTTAAAATATCTTTTGACTTTAATTTTTGCTTTTGTTTTGGTGTAAATGCGTCTTTAAAAGACGTTTATAATAAGTAGAAAGTAATGCAAAACAGCCTGTATGCATTCGACTCTAAAGCAGAATCCGCGTTTCATGTGTAGTGACGTCAAACCAATCCCGTCGCGTTTTCTGATCACATGGTTTTGTTTTGCTTTTAGCGGAGTTTAAAACTCCAATAACTAGTTATTTAAAATTATTTTTGCGTTTCCGAGTTAAGGTTTGAGGAATGTAAGGTCATCTTCATCAATTAAACATAAAAGAAGGCATAATTTAGAATGAGTGCAACTTCCCCATTCTGACTATTCCATGTTGTGTGAATGTGTAATAAAATAATGTTTCGTTACATTGGCATCCTAATTTAATATTACGTCTCAGTACCAACTTCATACCCACTGCTAACATTAACACTAGTACGGCAGGAAATTTAACTCAAGTCATATAAACATACTTTAAACCATAATTTTTATTTAATACTACTTGACTTAATTATTTAACTTATTTCTGTGTGGCATATATTTGATGTATTATACTTTTTTATTTAACTTAATTTGGTTTATGTATGTAAAGATAGACTTTTGAATTCCATTTTTCACTCACTTACTGATATGCTAGAATTATAAAAGTTATGTACACAGGTTGTGTTTCCGATGACATAACAACATTTTAATATTTTAGAGCTTAATTATAAATAAATTAATTTTAAGTATTTTGGACGCAATGATATATCGCCAAATATTCTTTATGTTACAACTGTATCCGAGGTACAACACCAATGGAGTTAAATATGCGCCAAAACACGCCCCCTGAAACATAGCATTTGGCTGTGAAACTGCAACAATGAAATATTTTAAACACTAAGAAAAGTAAACTTTAAATGTTGAAACAGGGAAAATCTTTAAAATTGTCATTGCTGCCTAATTTTGACATTGTATCTGGTATTATGCAATTAATAAGCGAAAACAATTTGGCGTATAAAAAGACAGGCATATAAGACAATCAAAAAGTTGTCAAAACTTTATAGTTTCAGCTTATATATATGTTGAATAAAATAATCCCTGAACTATCAACTGCCTGTATATTAGAATTTAGAATTTCGTACGTCATACAGAAAATAACATACATGCATAAAAAAAGAGACTCTTTAACTATACGATTTTAATATTTCAGTATCATCTTATACGCTGAAATATGCGATATTTAGAAAGACAGTTTTGACCTAACTTTCAAAAAACATTAAAAAATCCCATTTCTTCTCATTTGTTCTGTATATATACACAATTATAATTAATTAAATAAAATCTCGTTGTAGTCCATGTGGCCAATTCCATATCTTTTACTCTTTTGTATGAAACGTATAACAACTTTAACTTTTCCTTTCAATCAAACGTCATTTATGAAATTTCAAGTATTCGGAAAATCTGCAGCACTAGATTAAATAACGGGAAATGAAAGCCGCAGTCTTGAATTTCAATCACTCCTTTACAGCAGTTTGAAAATTAATTTGGCAAGACTGCTTTAATTATTACAATGAATATTTAAAATGCCAAATGAGTTTTGAGGGGCTTTCTTAAGAATGACATAAACTTACGTAAAATCATTATAAACTAGATTTTATACGTCTTCGTTTATTTACACTTTACATGGTAAAATTACAACAAATATATTAAAGCTGTTAAGTGTATTAGTAGCTTTCTTTGGAATTTAAGCTTTGGATATACACTATAATAACAGTACAAAGTATTCCATAATAGAAAGAAATAAAAATCATTTAAGAAATAAGTAAATAGAGAAAAACTGATTACGAAGAAAATGTGAGAAACCGGCATTTAAAATTATTGTTATGTTTGTTTGTTGTTCTAGAATTGTTTTCAACATTTTAACTATGCACGTTATTGTTACTTGAAAAGGAAGAATTTCATGTTTATAATTTTTATAATAAAAAAAAAAAATATTGTTTTTGAGAAAAATTTCACTATAAACATTAATAGAAACTCTGCTTTCTATTCAATCTGATAGTATGACAATTGTAACCCTTAGATATCTGAGTACAAAAATGTGTCCGTGAAAATTAGCTTAAAAAAAATCTCTTAAAAGTTAAAATTAAAATGGAATCTCAATTAATTATTGAAAAATCTTTCTAAGATACTCTTGATGTCCTCTCTTAGGGTTTCTGTACAAAGAATACGCTACTGCTCATGCGCGGCAGCGTATTACTGCTTATTTTACTGTTTATAACTCTAAATTTTAAAGTATAATACTGGCAGCTGGGGTGCCAATATTATACAGTAAAACCAAAATATTTTTTTGCAGAGCACTAATAAATACTTAGTCCCTTTTTATTCTCTCGTACAGACCTTTTAATTTTCTAGAATTACAAACAGGCTAATTAGAGCCACTTAGTGTATGTTTTTGTGAGTTATAATATACAAAAATATATTGTTTGTCTCTCGTATGTAAGAAGTCATAGATTCGCAAATAGCACATTTCTCTTTACTGGATCTTGATCTTAGAGTCCAGATTTCAAATGGCGGGTGTAGCTATATTGGATCCTGATCTTGTCCGACTATATATTAGCGGAAAATAATTTCCGATATAGCGTTTTGTAAAAGCGAAAATCGCTGGCAATGCATCGGACTCGTGATCAGAGGATTCTGCGTCCAAGGTTCAATGACAGCCAGTCGCAGTGCACGCTAATTGCAACTGGTTATTGACGGTAAATCTGTTGGATGCGTGAATTGCCAGTTTTTTAGGTACATAACCAGATAAAGGTCCTGTCGTCCGTGGACCAGGATCCGAATTACGCGACCGCTTTAGAAGTCTAACTTAGGATCTGGCAACCCTCTTACACGGAAAGTGCCATGGTATTTTCTTGGACACGATGCGAACAACAACAAAATACTGTGCTATAAGTAGTGAGCCTAGTTAATTTTCGTGATGTGTCATTATACGCCATAAAACTCAATAAGCAATTGTGCTGCATTCATAGGTTTATTGTGGGTATTTGACAAGTTAAGACTATAAATAGACAAACCTATTGCAAATATCACAAATATTTCTGTTATACAAAGCTAGAAAAAGGTGTACAGCTGATATTACCATTATTAGTGTATGTCAACCAATCATTCCTCATTTTCTCAAAAAGTCATAGATATTATAAAAAAACGAATAAATAAATAAAAACTAATAAATTCTGTAATAGTCCCATCCCAATGTTGTAATAATTACTATTTTTTGTTTTTTTTTTTCATAAAAAAACTTCAAAATAGTCATAGGAAATTTTCAGATAATCCATAATTCCATGATTTAATGTATTTCGTGTGGAAATTACTTTTTAGTAATCTTTCACACATAAAAATAATAAGCACATTAAAAACCTGGGACTTTACCTTAAAACCTCGAAAATAGACATTAGACATTTTCTTTACATAGTAACGCGTAGCGAATGCACTAACATCACTGCCAACTCTTACACTTTTTTGTTACCACCATTTCCGAATAATAATCTTTGCTTTATTTAACAGTACAAGTTCTACCATTAAATAAAGAGAAGATTACTATTTGGAAATAGTGGTAACAAAAAAGAGTAAAAGTCGACGTATTTATATTAGACATTAGACATACATACTGAGCAAGAAAGAAAAATCATGCTAGATTATGATACACTTTCCAACACTTTCAGAATGATTTAACAAAACTTCGCTGTTGAGTAAGGTCAATAAGATACCTAGGTAAACATTTTAGTAAACGCATTCCCCATTTAAAAACCAGGTTTCGGTAATTGCCGGCCATAGCCTGAAAAGTACTTCAAATCTTTTGTACAGTCCTGTATTTGATCTATATATTGTTTTATATTCTACATAGTATACTAAAATTTAGTTTAGTATGAAAACGCATAATATGTTAAAAATTCACATTCAGCAACTTTTACCAACAGATTGAAACATACTTGAATTCTTTTGTACAGCCATGTATATTACTTACAGATTTTTATGCACATATTAAGCTAAGACTTTATTTACACTAAACCACGCTTAAAACTAGTTAAATCACACTTCCAGAAATTATCATGCATAGGTGGCTCTGTATTCAGTTCTTTGAGTGGTCTTGTATATGATTTTATTTATATTCTACAAACATCTCTAAATACAGTTTAGAGAGTTTGGAAATGCATAATTTAATTAAAAAACACATTTAAGCAATTCACGCTCTTACTCAGTAATGCTTACAAATTCTTTTATGTATATGATCTACAGCATTTATACACACCACGTAGTATGCAATAATTTAGTTAAACTTAAAAACAGTACTGTATCCAAAATATTTTGTGTGCTCCTGTACATAAACTACAAATGCTATGCACATCTTCTACAGCAATCATCTTGTAGTAAACGTCAGTAATGTATATCAATTTCATTATCTTTGAAATAGTGTAACATAATTAAAATACGCTGCAAACACTTTTTCCTCGTAGACCATTACGTAACGGTATTCTTTTGTGTGACTCTGTAAATGAATAATAGATGCTTTGTACCCTGTATTCGACAAAATGCATGTTTTATTGCTCTTCACAAATGCATATCAATTGTATTCTCTTTGAAACGGTGTAATATCATTAAAATGCACTTGAAATGATTTTTCTCCATTGGCCGTAATGTAACGGAATACTTTTGACTGTCTCTGTAAACAATCTATAAATGATACACACTTCATTTCCAATAGTGATCGTGCTATAGTAAACGTCAATTACCTCAGGCTTTGGGGATTGTCCCAACCATATATCAAAAGCGGGTTCCTGAGGTGGGGGCTTTCAGTAAACGTCAATAGCCAATAAAAATTACACAGGACACTCCGTGTATATTTAAGAGAGTTAGATCACGGACAGACGACCAGACAAAACCAAGTCATAAATACTTTTCAGTGTTAAGAGCCACTAGCTTTTCGAAGCTAATGCCAAACCTTTGTAGGCGTTCTTTACAAATTCGCGCTAACATTTTATTATTTTTAAATGAATATTTTGCATAGGATACCTGAGGTCGATATATAAAGTCCTGCGTTTGTACTTTTTTGATTTTGATTACTTTTTTTTTTTTTTTTTTTTTTATGCAGACACTTTTACTTTTGGAAATGGTTGGAACTGGTTCTGAAAATGAAAGTATCCTCATATGAAAAGAAATTCAACCAAAATCGAAAAACAAAAAAACGCACGATTTTAGATATTGACCTCATGTACTTAAAAAAAAATCAATTAAAAATATTAAAATACAAGCGAAAAATTTGTAAGGAACGCTCCCATAGGTTTAACATTAGCTTGCGTGTTTATTTGCCGTGACTAATGTAGGCTCTTAAAAAAATAAAACAGAATAAACTAACTCAGAAACAATACACTATAAGACGCTTTATATTAAAATTTCCGAAAATCTTCAAACAATTCTGCTTTTTTTTAGCCATTCATTAAAAATTTTTTAAAAATATAAACTGTATGAAGATAAATAAAAAAAACTTCTTCCACTATATGATTACATCTATTATAAGTTAAAAAAATTAATAAGTTAATAGAATTAATTAAAAATATTAAAATACAAGCGATAAATTTGTAAAGAACGCTTCCATAGGTTTAACATTAGCTTGCGTGTTTATTTGCGTGACTAATGTAGGCTATTAAAAAAAAAAAACAAAAAAAAAAACAGAATAAACTAACTCATAAACAATACACTATAAGACGCTTTAAATTAAAATTTCCGAAAATCTTCAAAGAACTCTGCGTTTTCCAAGCCATTCATTTAATTTTTTTTTTATAAATGTAAACTGTTTGAAGATAAATGAAAAAAAGCTTCTTCCACTATATGATTATATCTATTATAAGTTAGTTTTCGAAAATAGTTTTATTAATTAAAGTCAATTATATTTTCCTTTTTCGTTTATTTTTGATAACATCTGATAATGTCATGCTACATCAGGAAATGAAAATCACGTCTTGTCATTGTATACAATGAACTGAATTTTACGATGTACAGTTTTATTTGCTGACATTTTTATTCTTTGTTTATTGGATAAATTATTTAAATTAGGTTGTGCTAAAAAACACTCTTTGTCAGAAAAGTTTAAATATCCTTGACGAAATATTTACAAAGTATTGTTTGTTTAAGGTGTATTTTCCATCTTCTTCACAATTTTTCTGTTCTGTTTTTATCAACACCAGAAAAAACATACACCAAAAAAAGTTTTTTCCGTAAAAAGTGCTCTGAAAATGTTGTAATTTTTTGAATTAGCACATAGTTACCACGTGTAAAAAACTCAACTAAAATAAACAGAATTCCGATTGTTGTCATTTTTATTTTTTCATAACAAAACTACTTTCTTTACATAGAATTATTTAGCATGAGATTTTTAAGATATATTAAATTTTTACACAAGTATAAAGACAAATTCTTTAAAAAATTTCATTGAATACATTTATGTTTTTGCTCTGTAAATATAATTAAAAAACTGTTGGAAGTAATGGAAGTAATGGAATAAAAATTTACCATATAAATACGACGCGAACTCTGCTGATGCGCTCTCAATCAAAGTCAATCAAGCACATTAAACATTTACAAAAACACTAGTTATAAAACCTTACATTATAAAAAAAGATAAATGTTTTTTTTTAATCTACGAAAATATAATATAACCACATACGAAAATAAACAATAACCTCTTCCGAGTTACCCGCGATTCTGAAAAGCGTTCTTTATATTTAGAAACCCCCAGAAACCAATATATCTTCAAGATTTAAAGAAACATTTATATAAAAAAAAATTCTTTTGCTGCCTTTGGTCTTCGGAAACATTTCCGAGTAGTTTTTATAGTATATTAATCAATTTTCTCAAACGTGAATATTACGCCATTCTTTGCCGCTCTTGTCAGCTAGCATGTCGTGCAATTAGTATGTGTGTTTGTGGGGGGGGGGGGAGGTTTCCATAAAACAATAAGGAATACTGTTAACCCAACCTCTGTGGCATCTAAAATGGGATACAATGCTAAAAATGCACATAATCAGATATTAATATTTTTTAGCACACAACTACGAGAACATTTGAAGCATTCGGCAATAGGCATTTCCCGAACATGCCGTTTATTTATCCTTTACCGTATTCCTCCCCCCTTTTGTTTTGTTGAGATATATATTTTTGATATTTTCAATACAAAATTTCGTTTATATAGAATTTGAGCACTATTCTAAATTATGTAACTGATAATTCTAAACTATGCTTGTTATTATTTTTTCTTAATTAATTCATAAAAAAACTTTTGTGCTTTTTGAAAATCAATGACGGCGGGTAAATATTTTTACTCGTGAGTAGAATATTTTGCTGCCTACCAGATTTTATAAAATTTGTAAAGCCCTGTTCATCAATATCTGAAATTGTTCATGCCACAGTTTAGGAAATAGAAAATACATGGAATCATTGCAGGTGGTTTCTTTATGCATAAAAATTTCGGTATTTGCATGGTTAGCTGAAAGAAAATAAAATCTAGAAATATAAGTAATTTTGATATTTTTGAAATTGAATTTCCGAATTGCTTTCGAAAATGAAAGTATCCTCATTAAAAATATCTGCAAACACAATCGAAAAAGTAAACAATGGCCTTCGTAGAGATCGACGTCAGCTATCCAATGCAAAAAAAAAAAAAAAAAAAAAAAAAAAAATCCTTTAAAAATATATAAATTGAAATGGGATATTTTAAATCATTTTCCCATAGAATTAGACCGAGTGGGTGTTTTCGCGGTGGTGAAATAGCCCCGCCTCTTAAGTAGGGAAATGCTTTAAATACCAAGGAAAGATTACGGAAGGAAAGCGATTTATTTCTATGCATGGTTGCTTATATGGACCTTGGCAACGACTTGAACAAACAATTTAGCTTTTATCGAAAAGTTACTAACTTTTAAACATCGCACAGTTTCAAGTTTTACATCGTCGAATAGGCAACAAAATGTATTTTCAAATGAAATTTCTTTGAAAACTGTATTTTAATTGACTGATTTACTGATACCATTTTCTTATAAGATCTTATTAGATATTTCTTATTTCTTATTAGATATTTATTAGATATTTCTTATGAGATCTTCTTATTACCCTTTCTTTATAAGATATAAATTTTACGAAAAAAATTTGATTTTGTTCTCAAATAATTCACTTCTCGTACACTATTTTCGAACAAATTGTGTTCGAGAACCCATATACCAGTGTATGTAAGCTTGTCTTTAAGTCCTTTCGTGTTTTTAGTAATGTTTATCTTTTACTTACTTTAAGTCATTCATGTAAAAGGTGAAAAAGCTTGTGAGTTCAAGCGCAATGAAAATGTAGCATGAAAATTAAGAAAGGCTTTCAATTTGAGAAAAAAAAAACAGCCCTTTTTTTCAAAGCAGTAAATGCTCAATATTTATTTCGAAATAAAAAATTAATAAAACGGATAAACCTTGTTAGGTTTAAAGCTATAAAAATTATTTCTTTATAAAGTGTACAAATGTCAATAATCTTGGATTCTGTTGAAAGATTCTTCTTTGTTCATTTTCACTTTTTGTTCATTTTCACTTTTTGTTCATTTATCTTAATGAACCGTAGTGTCTGCAGAGAGGATAAAAGTTGTGTTTTTACCTGTAAAAGGCTATTTGTTTTACTTCATTACTTACTTAAGCAAAAAAAAATATATAGTAAATGTTTGATTAATGATTCTTTTTGCGAAAAATTTGGTAAAATATTTTGCTTACGAAGCATTTTTAAGATTGTTTATAAATGCGTAAAAATGTAAAAAATTCTGTTATTAAATGTTTAAATAAAGTTATGGTTTTTGAAATTAAACTTTATTGAATGAGCTTAGTGAATGATTCAGTTAAATTTTATTTTATTTCATAAGAAAATTCAATGGGATTTTATTTTATTTTCGTAGGAAATTTTGGAACTTTTTGATTTTACGAACTATATAACAATCAATGCTGTGCAGTGATTGTATATAGCCATTAATTCATTAATCATTCTGCAATGATTGTATATAATCATTGCTTTGGAATGATTGTGTTAGTATATTTTCTGCTTATAAGGTACTAGCTTGCAGAATTTCCAAGACAAGGTTATAAATATACATAGTTCACACACACACACACACACACACACACACACACACACACACACACACACATATATATATATATATATATATATATATATATATAAATCAAACTCTTTTATTTCTGAATATTATCAGTTTTCTACTTTCTGTATCTGAATTTGTATATAAAGTGTGATTCACATGGTAGTTACAACTTTTGTGGGAATTAACTCGAGAAAGAATAAGGTTGCGTTTGGACAGCATTTGTTTCAAAAACTCATAAATTATTTTTCTGTTTTTTCTTTTTCAGAGGCTCTGGTCACCAACAAAAGAAATGGGTGGCGATAAACATGACCGGAATCTGCTCCGAGACCTCTGACTTGTCATCGAACTACAGAAGACTGACTACATCAAAGAAAACCACTGACCACATCAAAGGACTCACATCATGGCTCACTGTGTCATGGTGTAGTCTCTTCGCAATTTGTGGCTATATTTTTCAGAAGACTAAAAATAATCAGTAGTCAACGTATGAGACATGGTGATTATTGGACGTTTCTGTAGGGCAAATGCCTGATAAACAGTTGTCTATTACTGATAAAGTAGCCTGCAAGCAGAGCGATTTCGCCATTGATAATGCATTGGAAGTCGGAATGTGGTCATGGGTTATCATTGGACAAAAGTCTTACAGTTAATTTTATATGTAAGACTTTTCATACTAAATCTAGGATGATCGAAACTTTTCTAACTGACATTTTGTTTTCGCCTTCTCTCATATTTTTCAAGAAAAGGTCGATAATTTCCACATTTAGCTACTAGGGTATGCTGCAGTCATTTTCATATGATAACACATAGCCATTTCACTATAAGCAGACACTTGTTCCGCAATTATACCATTATCCGTGCAAGAGAAATTTGAGTGTACATTTCTTTGCACCCATCCAGGGACATCCAGAAAAGACCCCCTAGGCCATTTGACATGGAATGATTCACTTATTTCGTATGCTTTTATGTTATTCTTTCCCTACTGTAGTGTTCTTAGTCTTTCAGAGACTTCCAGAAACAATTTTAGAATAAATTTCTACGGCAGATATTCGACGAATCTCGCACAAAGTAGCTGTTTTGAACCTTGCTTTAATAACTGTATACCGTAGAGGCCCAATTTGAAACAACCGTTTTCTTATCCAATAAGATATGTTCTTTCCAGTGGTGTAAATAGTAATAAAATCAGAAATGTCTCTTTTGAGATATGGGCATCTGAAAATGGGGTTGAATTAAAAAAAAGTTTTTTAAAGGATTTCAAAGATGAGTAAATTAATTAATATTTAAGCCGGATAAAAACAACTTCAACAACTGTAGGATATATTCTTAGGTAAATAATTGGTAAGCAACAAACTTTTAAAGTATTTCGTTCAGAAGTTATAGCTTGTTAAAGAATTGTTAAAATTCATTTTGACAGGATGTATAGCCTACTTTGAGGCCCAATAATGATGAATATATTGATTTCTGATCTTTAATATTGCAGTTATGTTTTTTAGCTAAAATTTTATACGAGATCACATATTTTCAAAATGAATTTTCTTCTATCATGAGCAGTAAGATGACAAACTTGGTGATTTGATCGTTTTTCTGTGACGGTGAAATCCGGAACTTTCCAGAAGCATCCCAGTTGACCTGACTATATTACTTCTGAGTCTGATAGTTTACAGATGTCCCTCTTAGACATATGCGTGTTCTTGCATCAAAATTCCAGGGGGTCGAGCAGGAGCCGTAGACCCCCGTGGGCGCCTGACGGCGCAGGACAGTTTTATATCCAAATTTATGCCACTTGACATGGAATGATCCTTCGACAACTACACTGCAAAACAAATTGTTGATTTTACGGTATAATACTTATAATATAATAGCGTAGTATAATACCTTAGTATAATACTGAGATATATCATAGTATATCTCAGCTGCCAGTATTATACCCCAAAATTAACAGTAATAAATAGTAAAAAAAGCAGTAATACACTGACGCGCATGAACGGCAGTGTATCCATGCAGACACAACTGTGTAGCTACAATAAATAAAATACTGGAACCGCAGCAGTCCCGGCAAGTTGCTCAGTTAACCGGTCAACCGACTTCAAATTATGAAAATATGGCGCTTTATTTTCTCGACAATTTGCTATCATTCAATGAGCTAATCGAAACAACACTCCTACGAAACAAGTTGCCTACCTGTAAATTTTGGAGCTTTCTTATGCAACTACCTTAATCATAGACTTTCTTATCGAAGGTACAAAGTAATGGTTCCAAAAATAGTATGTTTTTATTTATCAAATTTAAAAACCGTATCATTAATTAATAATTAATATTTCGAAAACATTTTAATCCAAAATATGCATGCGTTTTATGTTTAAGCTTTTGCTAAGTATCATCTAAAACAAAAGTAATGAAATAGACAAATCATTGTTTAAGTTATGTCTAAATAACGGACATTTATCCTTAAGATTGATTATTTCATTTTTGAATAATTTATATTTCACTAATAACTAATCATTTAAACGAATGAAAATTTGTGCTTCCATGGATTTTGGAATACGAAAGCAATACATGTAATAAAATTATGATGTTGCTATTAAGTTTTTAAAAGTTACGTTCAGTTTTACTATGTAGATGACCTGTTAAGACAAAATAAACAGTATACAATTTTAAAGAACTTTGTACGAATTAAAATGGATTTTTCTTTTTTTTTTTTGTATTACTTATGACCGAAGGTACAGCCATCTTTCGGATTTTGTTTTGCCTACTTCACATGAAGTGTGTAACATATATATGATAAAACCATGCTAAAGTTTCTTGCTATCAAAATAGATCCTCCAAAAGATTATTTGAGAATATCGAATTCATCAAAAGAGATGGTCTTCCTTAACATATATTTGAAGTAAAAAAAAAAAAAAATCTTTGTTAATTGGATAGCATAAAACTGCATAAAAAGGGGAAGGAATTTTTAAAAACCAAGCAGAAAATTTTAATAATTTTACATTAGGATTTGATAAATTTTTAACAAGTTATAAAAAATGTAATGTTGAATTTTTATGTTTTTAATTGAAAATTTAAAATGGACAGAGTTGACTCTGTATATAGTGAAGTTTTTTATGCACAATTCATTTTCAAGAGAATTTTTAACATTATCGTAGTGAATTTTTAAACTTTTCAAAAGTAATATCGCGTATTTCGGTTTATATCTCTCGCAAATTTAAGCCCAAAACTCACAACAGACCAAAATCACCCACTCCAATCGATTAGTTACACCTTTCTACCTAGTTAAAATCCAGTAAGACATAAGTGAAACAAATCAATTATTAGAGAAACTAAAGAAAAAACAATAAAAAAAAATCATAACTTGTAAATTAATTTGCCTACTTTACAAAATCCATATAAGGAAACTATTAACAGGCACACATACAGTCTTGGAAAATAAACGCAAACATCTCTCCCACAAATACACACACCCCAATTTGTCACAAATCAGTATATAAAAATGATACTGCAGCAATCGACTAGGCATAAAGTCTATTGTTAAATTGTGTGTAAAGGATTAATTAACTTTTGATTGCCGTCTACGTATTACAATTTGAACTACCGTAATTTCGGGTTACTTGGACCCAAAAGAGGGCTACTTGGACTCAACTAAAAAACGTTTTAAATGAATACTGGGTATCTTATGTTTCTAGTTAGTGTTGCTACTTGTAAAGTATTGGTATATCACATCAATACTCTATACACAGTAAATCCTGAAGTGATTCAATTTTTGGTGGGTTTCAAATAGAACCACAGGGATCAAGTAACACCAATTTACGACATCGTCTTATCTTAGTAACACTCAGTTTTGAAAAAAAAAGAATATAGCTATAGAATATGTTAAGAATAAAATCATACTATTTTATTACACGTTTAAATTCGTGCCCATATAACAAATTTCAAGATTTCGAATTGAAATTACTAAAAGTTTTGATCATCCAATGCAGTGGTCCTCAACGTGGGGTGTACGCCTCGCAGGGAGACTATTTAATTATTTTTTTCGGCAGGGGGGGGGGGGGAGGAGTCATTAACCCATTCCATGTCCTCTTTTTTTGTCTTTCATTGGAAAAATAACGTTGTAGGCTAAAATAAAAGCAATGAGTACAAAATTCAAAAAGAAAAAAAAAAAGTAACATTTTTATTGAATTTTCAAAATGTTTCCCATCAAAAATTGAAAATAGTATCTAAACCAGAATAATTATGCAAAAAATATTTGCTGATTTTTAGATATACACGCACACACACACACACACATACAAAAATAATTTTGTGTCTAACGCAATCATTTTTCATTTATCATTCTTTCATTAACACAATCATTTTATCATTTACATAATGTCTCCTCATATATGGCTATATATTTTTTCCCCTTAAATTATTACTTTTCTATATTAATATATCATTTACATATTCATCTCTTTTTTATTTTTTTCTATTTATATATTTTAAATCAATATTATATTTTTTATCTATTCAATTTTTAAGTTATTACCTACATCATCTTTCATATTTTTAAACACGACATGGTATTGAAGTGAGACGCCCTGTAATTTTGACTAAATAAATGGATTTCGGACCCTGGTTTCCTGAACAATAAATGATTTTCACAGTAGGTTGGTACAGGACACTGTAAAAAACATTTATTGTACAGGAAACGAGGGTCAAAAATTCATTTATTTAGTCAAAATAACAGGGCGTCTCACTTCAATACGATGTCGTGTTTTCGTTCATAACTTTAACTGTAATAAAGATATTTTACCAAATTCGTAACAGACTCATCTTTGTATGAATTGTAAGCATATTGTAAGGATTTCGTTAAAGTATCTTCACTACTATTAAAGTTATGAACAAAAACGCGACTAGTGAGACGCCCTGTATTTTTGACCATATAAATAGATTTCCGACCCTGCATTCCTATACAAAAATGGTTTGTTACAGTGTTTTGTACCAACCCTTAAAGTTTGTACCATGAATTTGGAATCACCCTGTATAATTTTACAGTGCCATAACTTTAGTCAAACAGAAAATGATGACCCAGAAAAAACTTCTAAGTAAAATACTTATGGGAAAAAATAGTAACTTTGTATGTGTTATTCTGAAAGTAAGAAAACATGATTTTCTCTTTTTTCCTTTATTTTCTTGCATGTATTTACTTTCATTTATTTACAAAAGATAAAAATACATTTTTATCTTTTTGTTCTTTCTCTTAAAGTAATCAGTTAACAAAATTAATTCTGTAAGTGATATTCTCTAAATGGTTAATTAGTTTTCTTTTGTGCTTGTCAAAGCATTTTAAACAGATTAATCAACTTTAAAATTAATTAGTTTCTTAGTTGATGCTGAAACTGTCACAATTAAAGGCTCTCAATATTTTAAGTCTATAATATTAAAGATTGAAAGTTTTTTAATTATGTAGCAAACAAGTGATTTAATTTTTAAACAAATACAATTATTAATTTAGAAAACAATTTGCAAGATTGAAATAAGGAACATTTAATTATGTATTGTAATTTTCAACACAACCTACATTAATTTTTGTATCTTCACTTATAGAATATTAGTATTAAGTGATTTAAATTAATATTAATTTAAATACAGTACTAAGTAGTTGTAAAAGTAAGTAGGAGTAAAATTCTGACGCGTATTTAAAAAAAAATTACATTCTATAAATTCAAAAGTTTAAAATAAAATTTTTAGCCAATTTTACCTTTTCTGTGAGAATGATCCCTAACAGTTTAATTATAAAAAATAAATATTTACCATCTGTGCCCAATAATTACTCAATTACGTTTTAATTTAAATTTTTGAAATGTAAATGTCTCTTCCTATGGGCTTCATGGCTATGTCAGAGTTTTAAAAAATCAAAAAATTGTGAAAAAAATAGAAAACTTGACTACTAATATAAGGTTATTTATTAAGCATAAATGAAAACATCTATGCAATTTTTAAGATTTGTTACATACTTTTATAAAATAGATTTTTATTTGCTATTTTGTACCTTTTAGTAAAAATGACCCATAACTATATTTCTAAGATGCCGAAAACAGTTAAAAGTTTAATTGATTTAAATAGTTAACTGTTTATAAACGGATAAAAATATGAGTATAACAGAACATTCTTTAGATAGGAAATTACTTATCTCCCGCAATTTCATACACCTCATATTGCTAAATTTATAATATAAAATAATGAAAAAATGTCTGTGTGTGATAGCACTATGTCTTTATCTCTAATATTGAAAACCCAAATTATATCTAGTTTTCTTTTCCACATTTCTTTGTACTTATTTTTGTTTTAAGTAGAAGAGCTTCGGACAGAAATATAATTAACTAGTACAGGTAAAAAAATGTCTGGCAGTAAAAAATGTTGTGCATTCATAAAAATTTGGGACTAACATCGTTTTAACACTAGAAATGAAGATTCGATGAGTTCCCAAACAAAAAAGTTATTTTATCAGGTTTTATAAATAAAAAGTTGAAACTTTATGAAAGCACAACTTTATTACTTTTATTTTACGTTCAAAAACAAATTCTTTACATCATATTGAATCACCTTAAACTTATTAAATGTACTGTACGTCGAAGGGATTCCAACTTAGATAAGTTTCTTTTCAAAAACGTATGGAACTGAGCATAATAAATTGAACTGTTTTTTTTTTTTTATCTTAGTTTCATAGGATGAACGAATAAAGTTTCAACTGCTTGCTTTACTTCGTCAACCGTCGAAATCGTTCTTTTTTAAGTGTCAACACATTTCTTTAAGGCTCTGTTTTACTTATCGGCTTCATAATCAGCTTTTAACTTTGATGTGTATGGCACTAGTTGTGTCAAATGCTAAAGAACTAAATCACCTGCAGGAGCACCAACCGTGAGGCAGAGGTGATAAAATCTCCTGCAGAAAACCCCTACCTACATACAGCAAAACCTTCCCCAAATTCGTTCTAAAAACATTCGTTCTAAAAACATTCTTTCAAATTCGTTCTAAAAACATTCTAAATTACAATTTCTATGGCATCTCTGGAATTACAGAACCGATTTCAAAAGTGAAGGAGGCAATTTGATGGTGACAATCCCTGCTCCAACATAGGCTAAATTTTATGTCGGTGCCTCTAATCCCAGGCGGGTGCAGGAGCGAAAAACGTTCTAAAATGGCGATTTTAGGTAGATTTCGTAAGAAATTCTACCTATTACATTCTCACCTAAGTTGGAAATTTTGAAAAATTTTTGCAGATTTACGCCGATCATGACTCACAGAACCCAAAAACACCCCCAGTAAAAAAGTTTATCTATCTATCTATCTATCTATCTATCTATCTATCTATCTATCTATCTATCTATCTATGTCACTTTTTTCTGACCACAATAACTGGAAAAATTCTGCATAAATCTCTTCCAAACTGATACATAAAATCAAGGGTCATAAAATCTCGGTCAAGTTCGTTAATGGGCAAAATCGAACCAAGGGGGGGGGAAATGGGGGGGGGGCTTTTTGTGAAAACAGAAAAATCCTCATAATTTCTTTATTATTATACGTATCGAATCCATTTAAAGTTATTATTACTTCTAGGAAAAGGGCCGAAAATTTATGTAGGACAGATTTTTGATATAATTAAAAATGGCCACAAAGGGGGGATAAAAGGGAGGTTTTAGAAGAAAAAAAATCATAGCTTCGTCAATTCACAAGATATCAAATCCGCGTAAATTTATTATTAATCCTCTTAGTATTATCTAAAACCTTTATATTGACAAGTTTTTTATAGGACCAACCGTTATAGCAAAAAAAAAAAAAAAAAAAAAATTAAAAACAAAAAAAAATCCCTGCCGGCTCCGCCTGCAAACAAGTTATTTTTTGAAGTAGGCGGTTCCAACTCCCGCATCTTTTCGAAACAGATACATAAAATCAAGGGGCATAAAATCTTGGTCAAGTTCGTTAATGGGCAAAATCGAACCAAGGGGGGGGGGGGGGGCTTTTTGTGAAAACAGAAAAAAACCCATAATTTCTTTTTTATGATACGTATCGAATCCGTTTAAAGTTGTTATTACTTCTAGGAACAGGGCCAAAAACTTATGTATGACAGATTTTTGATATAATTAAAAATTGCCTTAAGGGGGGGAGGGAAGGGGGGTTTTAGAAGAAAAAAATGCATAACTTCGTCAATTCCCAAGATTTCAAATCCGCTTAAATTTATTGTAAATCTTCTTAATATTATCTAAAACTTTTATATTGACAAGTTTTTTATAGGACTAACCGTTATAGCAAAAAAAAATTAAAAACTAAAAAATCCCTGCCGGCTCCGCCTGCAAACAAGTTATTTTTCGAAGTAGGCGGTTCCAACTCCCGCATCTTTTCGAAACTGATACATAAAATCAAGGGGCATAAAATCTCTGTAAAGTTCGTTAATGGGCAAAATCGAACCAAGGGGGGGATGGGGGGGGACTTTTTGTGAAAACAGAAAAAACCCATAATTTCTTAATTATGATACGTATCGAATCCGTTTGAAGTTATTATTACTTCTAGGAGAAGGGCCGAAAATTTATGTATGACAGATTTTTGATATAATTAAAAATTGCCTTAAAGGGGGGAAGGGGGGTTTTAGAAGAAAAAAATTCATAACTTCGTCAATTCCCAAGATTTCAAATCCGCTTAAATTTATTATAAATCCCCTTAATATTATCTAAAATTTTTATATTGACATGTTTTTTATAGGACCAACTCTTATAGCAAAAAAAAAAAAAAAAAAAAAAAAAAAATCCTTGCTGGCTCCGCCTGCAAACAAGTTTGGTTTCGAAGTAGGCGGTTCCAACTGCAGCATCATCGCAAAAAGGTCATTTCTTCCGCAATTCCTGACAAACAGGCGCCCCACGTTCTGCGTCTTCGTTCTGCGTCCTGTGCCTGTAGGCCAAACCGTCAGGGATTTTTTTTTTTATACTGAAGGAGCTAGAAATTTGAAATTTGGCATTGTAGGTACTTATAAGATGTAAATGCTCTTTAAGAATAAAATAAAAAAAATCGAAATTTAAAAGGGTGAAATGAGCGAAAAGCGTTCTAAAAACATTCTAAATTACAATTTCTATGGAATCTCTGGAACTACAAAACCGATTTCAAAAGTGATAGAGGCAAATTGGTGGTGACAATCCCTGCACCAACAGCCTTTTTAATAAAAAGCTATGCGTTGCTGACGACTGGGTTTTTCGCTAATTTTTGCCACAGATTAATCTCGGAAAATGAAACATTTGAAGTTACTGAAAAAAATAATAACTCGAAAAGTATTTGCCAGAAAATTGTTACACAAACTGCGTTTGAAAGGTAAAAAATTGTATTTTTCTTGATATAATTTTCAAATCTAATGATTATGCCGTTTTTGAAATATTGAAATTCAAAAATTACCCAAATTCACATTTGGGTACCTTAGCGAAACCTTTATGCGTAAAAAGATAATGATAAGGGCGACGTGTCCTGACGTGTATATTGACTATAGCATGAGTCACAAACTAAACTATAGTAGCCTTATTGTTCTGTTAAAATATAAAAGTAAATTTAAAATGTCAATATTTTGTTTGATTAAAAGTTCGTTAAGAGAAATTGACCAGCGTAGCGGGCGTAGCTTGCTAGTTGTCAATAAAGATGAAATGGATAGCAACACAAAGTATAAGATATGCTGCCAATGATCGCAAAGAGAATATCTCTAACAGAAACTTCCGATTTGGCGAAGGATTGAGCAAGTAAATCTAATACATGAAAATGAAAATCTGTTTGTCTGTCTGCACGTCTATACAAATCAACAGTTTGAAAGCTAGAATTGTGAAATGCTACGTGTAGGTGTATTAAAGCACGGCCGAGGCAACTAAAGTAATCCGGAATCGAAATATAATGTAAATTTTTAAATAATAAAAAAACAAAAATCTATCAGCTTTTCCGGGAAGAGTTCCATATCCTGTGCTGGTTCGCGCGATTGGCAAAAAAATCCAAACTGCTGCCAAAAGAGGTGTGATGTCACGTAGATAAGGTCAATTCCAGTTGTTAAGTTAAAACTCCAAAGACTGAATATCGCAACAACCAAATCAAACATTTATCGCCAAAAACAACTCTCCAAACCTACCAACACAGGATATTGAACTCTTCCCGCCTTTTCCTATTAAATTTGAACATTTTTCGTTATAGCAGTTGCCAACAATTAAAAATCCACAATGAAATTCTTTCTACAATAATTAATTTTCTATTGAAAGATTTCCACGTGAAAAATGAAAATAAAAATAAAAAGTTTCAGCAATGGAAAAAAAGATTAATATGACGTCATATTGGTAATATAACGGAAAATTTCAAACATTTCTCAATAATACAAGGAGTATGAGTATGTGTAAATACAGAAAGCAGGTTAATATGACGTCATTCGATAATTAAAAAAGAAAATTAATATAACGTCACATTGGAAGTTTAACGGACTTTTTCAAGTGTTTGGGAATTATACAAAGAGAGTATCAATGTGAGTAATAGTGAAAGCAAGTAGGTAAGATGTCAGCAGGTGAGTACAACGTCATACGAGTTTGAGAAACGTATTGAATCATGATAAAAACATGATTATAGAAATATTGGCATATTTTAACATTTTGAAGTTATCTATACAACATGTTTAATTTTGAAATTGATTTTTCTACACAAACATTCTTAAAATCTCGAACAGCACCAAGTACTTCGGCTAGTTATGAATAAAAGTAATATGATGAAGTGCTTAGCATACATATCAGAAAGAATATATTGTTTGCCTGAGACGGCTAGTATTTTGATGTAAACTACAAATAAAAATATAGATTTGTAAAGCATAATAAAATAATTTTTAAATTCTTTGACATTTATACATTTATTATATTTATATCCTTTATACATTTAATAAAACCTACAAAAAGCAGTGATATCCCATCAAAAAACTTTCTGTAAAAAAAAAAAAGCGCCAAGTTCTCCTTAATGTTTCGGCCGTAAAAAGTACTGATATCTGATGTTCGCCCAAGTTAAAAGTCAAACATCCGAAATCTTTCATTCAAAATGTCTTCCTGCGACTTGGCCGTTAATGCATTTTAGAAGGTTTTTCAAATTCTAAAGAATGTATAATGATCTACATGTCTACTACATTTTTTTGAACATTTTACGCATTTTGTTGTACAAAGTACTAAAATATAATACACATTTTTAAAAACATAATTTCGAGATCACAGCTGTTGAGAATGGTCCACTCTGGTTCTCAACGTCTCATATAATGTAACACAATGTGAAATTTGATGAAAAAATATTCATTGGAATTCGTGTTAATGACAATAGACCGTACAAAATGGTCATTAAACCATTGTAAAACTAAATGATGGTTAATCAAAACTAATGTTTCTTGAAACTCAATGATATGTATCACAAAGCTTTTAATTACAATGTCATCATACGAATTTGCCTATTTGCATTCCGATATTACTTTTAAATGCATAATTTCCAATCATTAATTTTGAAATGATTTATCGACGTAATTATTTATTTCAAATGAAAGATATGGCATGTTTAACATCAATCAGGGTGTTTTTGTATTCTAATTTATTTTTCTCAGTATTACATTTTTCTAATGTTTTTAACCTAGAATGCATTAACGGCCAAGTCGCAGGAAGCCATTTTGAATGAAAGATTTCGGATGTTTGACTTTTAACTTGGGCGAACATCAGATATCAGTACTTTTTACGGCCGAAACATTAAGGAGAACTTGGCGCTTTTTGAAGTGAAAACTTCTTTAGGCGCGTTAGGCATTTTTGAGATGGGAGAAAAACATTGAATTCGCGACCCGTCTCCGTTACCGTCACCGACACCAAATTAAATTATGTTGCCAATTCATACAATGAAGCGAAAGGAAATAGTTCACGTGCAGAAAACGAAATGATTGGTATTATGAATAAAAATAATTCAGAAAATTATTTCAAGATAAATTTAGCACGCGCGGTGAAAACAGATAAAAGTGACTCTGTAAGGTATTGACTACTCTCATCACGTGAGTAGGCAATGTGTGAATGAGATCGTTTTGTCCATTAACCTACTATGTGCGTACAAGTTATAAAGGCTCTCTATCTTTCTTTAACTTTCGATGGACAGCTGAATCCCTGAAATTGTGAGTCGCCGTGTAATTTCAATTATGCAAATTTTCTGGAGCTGGTCGATCGACACTGAAGTATATAAGCAGCGAATTTTGACTTGAGTTCAGAGCTCAGAGGAGCTGGAGAGAGCTCAGGGGAGCTAGAGAGAGCTCAGGGGAGCTAGAGTATACTTGGTCTGGGAAGTTGAATATTGAGATTTAGATTTAGCCTTGAGACCTCGCATCGAGTCTCAGGATGGATAATCGGCCTTAGTATGTTATACTGGAGTTTTATGCAGTTGTAAAGCTGATTTGAACCTGTATCAGTGCTTATTTAATTTGAAGGATAAGAGTATTGGATCGTGCTTATATATTTAAAAGGTTAAGGTTTAATTATATTGTTTCAGTTTTGTTAAAGCTACAAGCTGTTAGCAGGAGCTCTTTAGTTAATTTAAACTTTTAGGAAAATTTCGTGGAGCTCGCTCAAACCCCCCTGCTAATTGCGTTAATAAACCAGTTTTTGGTTTTAAAACAGTTGTAATTCTTTCCTCGTGCTCTACCACACCAGCGGACATTTTAATATGGCCGCTACAACTCAACTCGCGAGACCAAATCAAAAGATGAAAATGAAATAACAAAACACGGAAAATATTATAATTTAACTAGCACGAGAAAAAAAAAATAGACAGAAGTAATATAAAAAGTAAAAATTAAAATAAGGAAATATTTCACGAAAGTTTTAAGAAACGTGGTTACTGATACGGAAATGAAGTGAAATCATTTTATAGAAAAGAAAAGTTTGTTGAAGAAATTATAGATACCGCAAACAATACGCGCAGTATGAAGATAGAAAAAAGCATAATGTTCACGAATACCGTAAACAAGACAGGCAGCAAAGAAGTAATAATTTTTGGAGTGATAGGAAGCGGGAACCCTATTTTGCAGATAAATGTTATTACAAAAGATATGAAACTACATCTCATGGAAGAAATGATGAATGTATTGAGAGTTGTTAAAATTGTGGATGAAAATTCATAAGTTTCATTGGTATTCATTTCAAAGAATACCAATTAATTAAATTTCATATTTTATGTATTTGTAAATTTACGTTTTAAGCAATAGATTGCAATTTTTGTATGTAAAATAATATGCATTATTTTTCATGTACAATAGTGCATTAAATGAAAATTGTAATATAATTTTTGTCGTAGTAGTTTATAATAATGAATTAAAAAAACACTTCATTTAAAAGTATATTTCGTGCACAATAAAACATTTCCTGACGATTCAAAAAATACACACGTAATTGTTCAAGTTTTCACTTCTGTCGGCACTCCCGGAGTGCCATTGTTTTTTTTTTTTAATTTTAAAAGGATAATTTAAACCGACGAATTATTTTACTTTTTTTTTACAGAAAGTTTTTTGATGGTATAATGATTATAAGCATATCAAAGTTAATGCATCATCATCCACCATTGTACCACCACAAGTAAGATCCACATCTAGGTTGATCAATAGTGTAACTGAATACATGTACAATCTGTTCTAACAGGAGCAAATTGTTTGAAGACATATTGTTTTACGGTCATTTATGATGTATCACTAAACCATTTTCTGTTAATAATTTAGACGTCCCCAAGGATTTGTAGATGCCTTGCACGTTTGAAGTGGTTGCATTAAAAAGAAGTTTAAAAAAAAGTTAATATTTAGTTTACTTTCTCCGAAATATACTTGTATTAGTAACTGTGTATGGCAACAGGTCTGTTTGCAATTACAAATAATCTTCGACACGTAAAAAATTGTTTTTAATATGTTCCTCCTTCCCTTTCTCATAACTACATTTTAAAAATTTCTCTCCATATATACGAGTCACTGTGCGTTCTTGTTAAAACTTCTTCTCGCGTCATTATGTAAGGCTTTCTGCTACATAAGTAAAATCTATTAATTTTCTTTTACTTATTTGGAATTAAGTGCAAGATTTTTGAATGAAGTTTCCGGCATGTTTCCAGTATCCTGAAAGAATATAAGTAGACTGTTTGGTGTATTAACCCATTTAAACTGAGCGTGATTTTCCGGAAATAAATTAATATTTTTATACCTAGATTACTTCCATTCATTTTCCATTTTTATGTTAATTTTAAACAATTTGCAAACACATTATTCTGATCAGTATAATATAAGAATTATTGTATTATATATACAGCAGTTATAACTAAACAAAGTACTGGGAAGGAAAAGAAAACTGCCACAAATGGGCTAAGCAGCAAAACACTTCTTTGTGTCGAAGTACTTGAAGATACAAGTGGAAGGTGTTTGTGTCACATTAAAAAAAATATTGTATGGATGAAAATATTATGATTAATTTATTGTATGTTAAATTTAAAATATTAAGAGTCTACTTAGTATTCACGATATGCTATATTACTTCTTCGTATTTAATATTTTTAAATTTAATAATTTATATAATAGTAATTTTTAATAATCAAATGTTCCTAAATTTTTCTGAAAAAGTTTAATAACCACCTGTTAATATTTTAGATTGCTACGTAGAAGAAAAAAAGTGTAACGAAAGGTTTCATTTCTTTTTTCTCGAAATAAAATTTTTGTTATATTGTACTTACTTGTTTATTCTTTTTTTCCTCTTAAAAATACTCATAGTGAAAATATTTAAAAATTAACACCGTATGGCTCGAAAGTTATAAGGCATTAATAATATAAATCGTGATAATTTAAAAATAATTATTTACAGGTTAATTCCTTTTTATGGTGAGAAAGAAGGTAATGATTAGCAAATAAAATGAAAATGTATCTATCTATCTATCTATCTATCTATATATATATAATTGAAATCAGACTTTTTTGTTGACAGATGTTAGTTTAGTGCCAAAGTACCGAATTTTATGGTAACCCTGATCTTCTGGTTAAATTTCTGTAATCATAGACAAATGGTGTATTTGAGCAAATGTAATTTGGCGCAAGAGTGGGGAATTTGTCGTTAATAATAAGATTTTTTTATTTTTTACTCCTATAAATTCCTTTTAGCGTGAACCCAATTTTACAAGAATTTTTCAAGGAATTTTTCGTCGTTTTTTTAAGATGAAGATTTTATTGAATAACAGCAATATTGTTTAAATATTTGTATAAGCTCTTCAAAATTCGTACCAGCATAAAAAATTAAATTTCGAAAGTAAAATATAACTTTTCGAAGTTGCATCTGAAGTAAATGCATCCTCTGTTGCTTGACAATATTGGCTTAATTTATGATACAAATATTTCCTCAAAAAGTGCAACTTCAATAGGTCATTTTAGCAATAGGTTCCTACATTTAAAAACACTTTTTCAAACATAAGAAAACAGTAATAAAAGTAATTATTATAATAATATGTAATTTTTGTTACTGAGAAATTATGGCAAATTTCATTAACAATTTTACAAAAAAAAAAAAAAAAAAAAAAAGGATATATTGTATTTGTGATACATTTTATTGTATAAATAGACGACGTCTTTTTTTTTCTTTTTTTTTTTTTTTTTTTTTTTTTTTTTATAAATATTAAATTTGATTCTCATCATCACTATGTGTTGAGAATTGATTTGATCACATGATGTCTGTGGGCGGGGTTTATGGCTGTCGCTCACGCCGTTACGTAATAAACCGAACAGACGAGAAAACTATTGTTATGAAAAAAAAATTATCTCGAAGATGGAGCTTTTTCTCGATGTGCTCCCCTGGAATCTTTATTAAGTTCAGTCTTTTTTAATTATTAATATTTAATTGTTGTGTTTAAGTTTTTGGTTAATAATAAGAAAAAAAAACTCAAGACTGTTATCCTGAATTTAAGAACAACATGGCACCAGAACTCTTGAAATATTCTTTTTATCTAGTTTCGATTCACGTAACTCAATCCAATACTATGTACTACAAAGAAAAAAAAGAGTTTTGAATAACGCTACAGCTATTGCTACAAAAGTAAAAGCCGTTACATATAACAATCCTTACATGTAACAGAGGTAAATAATAAATACATTAAAAAATAATACATCAATAATTTTTTTATTCTATTTTCTATAGTTCTATAAAAATACATACATTTATTGTTTATGTAAACTTTCTTCACTTATTGCTATGTAATTTGACACTAGAATTGCAGAACCCGCCAATTTGATAGGTTTTCGATTCTATGTTTAAAAATTCTGAACATGTAAATATTGTTCTTTAGACATTACCTATTGGTTTTTAATAATAATGCAGCTAATATATATTTTCACTCATTTTCTCCGAAACGCCTATATTTTACTATTTATATATGTTGTTTATTTATTTTTACGAAAATCCGCCAAATTGATGGGTTACTTTATTTATAAATAATTACTTCAATTATTGCGGAATAACAAAAACTAAATATGTATGAGTAAGGAAAAACAACAACAAACAAATGACGGATGTTTAGCAATAGATACGTGAGCGAACAAGTTCGAACAAGCTGTTTTACAATTACTTATCATAACACAAATTCAATTGGGACTTATTACTCGGTTCTAAACACAAAGCGGATTTGATATCTTGTGAATTGACAAAGTTATGAATTTTCTTCTTCTGAAACCCCTATTTCCCCGCCCCTCTTGAGGCCATTTTTAATGATATCAAAAATCTGTCATACATAAATTTTCGGCCCTTTTCCTAGAAGTAATAATAACTTTAAACGTATTCGATACGCATCATAATTAAGAAGTGATGTTTTTTTTTCTGTTTTCACAAAAGACCGCCCCATTCCCCCCGCCCTGGTTCGATTTTGCCCATTAACGAACTTGACCGAGATTTTATGCCCTTGATTTTATGTATCAGTTTAGAAGAGATTTATGCAGAATTATTAAAGTTACCGTGTTCATATAAAAATTATATTGATAAATAGATAGATAGATAAAGTTTTGAACTGAGGGTGGTGTTGGGTTCTGGGAGTCATGATCGGCGTAGATCTTCAAAAATTTTCCTGAAATTCCAACATAGGGGAGAATGTAATACGTAGTATTTCTTACGAAATCTACCTAAAATGCTAAACGTGTTCCTGAAACAATCGTATTTTCCAACGAAACCAAGTTTGAGGTTGATACTCTCGACCAAATGGCTAGAAAATATAGTATGAAAACAGGATCCGGTAGATAACCTCTTCTCGGGTTGTATAACATTTTAGATTTGGCAGTTGTCAATGCCTGAATATTGTATAAAGAGACCACTGGAGTAAATACATATCGGAATAATTTATTTTTCAACTGGCCGAAGAATAAGGCAGTGACCATCACGGCAACAAAATACTAGTTTAAATTCATTGTCTAATGTACAAAATACAAATGTGCGAAAAGCTTACTAAATTGGGTTATGTAAGAAAAATAGTTTTAACTATATTTGAATTAAATGTAACAAGTATGTATGCGGAAAGTGTGCATCCAAAATAAAGTCTACATGTAAAAAATATATTGCAGACGACTGTGAATAAAAATCTACACTCTCAGAAAAAACTGTAAATTTATGAACGTTTGCCCTTCAATTTTCACGGGCAACAGACTTATTTGATGAAAAACGGTCTGATACACTAAATAAACATCCTTATCCCTTAGGTACTTAGAAAATTACGATCAATCCACATATTCTTACAGTTCTAGCCCATATGTTAGCAAAAATACGGTACGACCCCATAAATTGTCCTCCGCTAGGGTGTAACCCTTCATTTTACTCGTGTTTCGAAAATTTTAACCCACCAAAAAAGCGATTCTGTGATGATTATTTAACGTGCTATGTACTACGGAACAGTAAGCAAAGTGTTATTGTGTTTTAAAGTGCATTATATCCTGTCAATTGTAATGCTATATTACTTTGCCCCGTAAAATTACGGGCTGCACAAAATGATGGGCATGGATTTACTTTTTACGGGGTATGACTGGAATCTCTGCTGCCGGCCTCTCCCCGTAATTTACTGCAATTTTTTTTTATCGTGTATATATTTAAAATAAGTAATTTAGAAAAAATTGCATTTTAATGTACCCGTCAAAAAAACGAATTTAAAAAAAAAAAAAAAAAAAAAGGTATACAATCAATAACCGTAAATCTAGTGTTAAAGATAACTTTTACCTTTGAAACAATATTTAAATCTTAAATTTGAGCAATAGAGCTTAAAACAGAAAACTTCATAACATGAAGATACTGTTTTACATTCGAAACATGTTATGAACAATTTCAAAATGGGGTTAGATTTCTTTTCTAGAAACTATTTTTCTGCAGTGTAAACTAACAGTATCCTCAGGTGCACGCTTTTTTAAATATTTAGTCTAGTGAATGTAAATGTAGTAACACAGGTTACAAAGGTAAAGGACCAATGTAAAATTAAACGCATTAAATTAAAAAATAAATATTTTAACTAATTAGAACGAATTTATAAAACTATTGATTAGTTAATTAGATGAAAAATGATGATAAATATCATTAAAGATGATAAATATCATGTTTCTTATAATGCTTAGAAACAGTCTATTTAAAATACAGTCTATTTGCTTGCAGTCTTTCAGACAGCCTAATTTCAAAAACTAAATAGGAAATAAGTATAAAGGTAAACACAGTTTAAAGGAAAAACACTCTTATCACGCGTTCACTCTTATCTTCACTGTTTACCACGCGTAATTTCACGACTATAATTCATGTTCTTGAAACAAAAAATCCCGTTACGTTAATATGGCAAGGAGCCCGATTATGGAAAATTCACAGCTTTTATTTATGCTTGGTAGAAAGCAAAAACTGGTGAATTTATTTAAAATGTATAATTTGTGCTCTCTTTCTGTTTAAGAAATGGAAAAAGGTAAAAAAAAGCATTATTTAAATTGCCTATTAAGGATTTCTAATTTGTAATATCAACGTATAAACCTAATTTAATTAATATTAAATTACTAATTGATAAAAGGGTATTTTAAAACAAATTATTCCACTCTTTATTTTTTATTTTTATTTTATTTTCCCCTTTTTAGTGTTTAAAATGTTTCATTGTTGCAGTTTCACAGCAAGTTGGCATATTTTAGCGGGCGTGACAGGCACATAATTAACTTCATTGTAGCTGTAGCTCATATACAGCTGTAACAATAAAGGATATTTAGCGATTTATCACCTGCGCCCAGCTATCAGAAAGATGTCTTAAAATTAATTTATTAATTGATAAAGTTCTAAAAATATTAGATTGTAATCGGAAACACACCTATGCACATAATTTTTATATTTCTTAAGCATATCAAGAATTGAGTGAAATATTGATTACAAAGATTGATTTTTACATGCAAAAACCAAATTAAGTTAAAAATAGAAAACAAATTTAAAAGAAAAATAAATGAGCAGGATAAAGGAAAAAAAAAAAAAGAGTCTGAAGTTGTGGACATGAAAAGCGCATGTAAAATTTGTTTCATCCTTTACTGTTATTCGACTTAATTAAATTATGTGGATACATTTATTCTGATAAACTAGCTTATTAATCTTTGTTTTGGTATTTTTACCACATATATTGTTTCATGCATCATTAATAAATTAATGCTTGATTTATCTCATACAATATTGAATTACCCTGTACTTTTGTACATAACTCAGAAACTCTATACACTCATTAGTTTTATCATATCCATTTCTATTTTCTGAGTAATATATTATATTTCATGATAAGTTTGCTTATCATCGTTGTCTATATATTTACTAGGAATATGTAATGTGTATTGATAATAAAAAAAAATAGCATGCTTTATCCATTATTCTTCAAAGGAAGGTAACGTTGAAGCCTTATATTGAGAGTATATGATATTACTTCGCAACGATCTGTTAACAAACAATGATATAAAATTTCAAGCATATAAAAAATACTTTTTAAAGAATGCTTATTCTATTAATATTATTTTCTCATACGTATAAACAATGGAATTACTTATAAAATTACTTTAAATTCATATATTTTTTAAGAATATTTAATTCAAATATGAATGCATATTCAAATAGGAATATTAACGACATATAAATGCTAATGCTTGTTTACGCTTTTACAGGATACCCCCTTACACTCACACACAAATCCACACATACCATAATTTATAGAAAGCATGTTGTACTAAATCGCAGAAATGCATATAAATTTAATTATACTTGAAATAGTCTAAAATACTTAAGTTCACTGCAAATAATTTTATCCTCATAGACCATAATGTAACACAATTATTTTCAAGTCTATATGTGAACTCTTACGTGAGCTCTGTAGACACGAAACTATAACTATAAATGCCACACACTAGACAGCATCCTATAGTTAGCCTCAATAATATATGCCAGTTAAGTGCTAAACCAAGCATATTTATAAAAGTTAGAATGTAGACAGATGACGAAACAGTTAGATAGGCCGGCATGCGTCCACACAGGCAAACGGACCGAAGTCATAAATTCTTTTCAACTTATGTTGAATAGTTTGAAAGAGGCACTGTTAGGTAAAAAACATACTGACAAGTATTGGACAGGGATGTCTAATAATGGTTATAGTAATTTATCTGGATACCAGTAAAGAATACCCTTAAGAAATGTATCTGATTGATGCAAAATTAAACTAGTCGATGTGCCAATCCCAAAACTTTCTTCTATCTCACACAGGTTTCGCATACACTAAAAAGCATTAGCACCAATTTATATCAAGGTCTAACTGAATCTAAGGTTTTATTAAATTCCGTGCATTAGTTCTTGAGATATGACTATTGCTAAAATAGTGTAAATCCTGCAAAATGTAGCATAGAAGCGCCACCTGTTGGGAGATTTAGACCAAACATAATAAACAACAACTTATTTCAACGTATAGATAATATATATATATATAATTAGATATTTAAATTAATCTATGAAATATAAAATATATTTACAATGTAGTATAAATTAAACATTAATTATTTAATAACAAGTCTAATATATATTTTAGTAGTAGTAAAAATAAAACATTAATTATTTAATAATATGTCTATAATATCAGTGGATTAACACAGCTGGCAGCAAAAAGAATTTGAATTAAAATAATATCTCTTTTACATAATATATTCTTGTTAAGAATATCTGAAATGCTGTGCAAGTTGAATTAATTCTGTGCAGATTTATTCATATAGTAGTATTATATTTTATTTGAATTTAAAGTAAAACTACAAGTTAGTATTGTTTTTTAAAGTTTATTTATATAATTAAATCTAATGAAGTGAGTATGTAACTAATAAAGTGGATATCTAACTAAATATTAATTATGAATTATTATAATACCAATAGATGGCGACACTTTACCTTTCAGGTAGTTGTTGATAATATTGTTAATATTATATTTAATTTAACTATAGAGGGAGCTATTGATTGTATATTAATTTTACTTTCAGGAATTAAAATTGGATGGAGTAATATATATTCAAGGATATAATTTTGTTATAAGTGTATAAAAACCAGAATTATTTTGTGTGTTTTTGAATCATTTTGTGTTTGGGTGTCATCGATGGGGTTGTGTTTTAAAAAAAAGTGTGCTCTCAACTTGTCTTTCAAATCATTTCTCTCAACTCGACTTAGTCAACATGTATGATGCATTGCCATGTGGATGTGATTATTATGCAGAAGTTGTGACATTTTAAGGATTCTGTATAATTATTGTGAGTAAAATATTTTATCTACACTTTACGCGTTCCTATTTCCAATTTTATTATTTCAAAACTGTTATCTCGTGGTAATTTCGTGAGGTGTTAAATACAGTTTTTGGGATAATCGTTGTGAGTGAAATATATTGTATATTCTTAATGGTTTTTTATTTCCTATTTAAATATTTCCAAATTTTAATATTTCCAATTGTTGTCTGGTAATAATTCAGTGTACCTGGATGATTCTACTGATCTTAGCATTATGCGAGTGGAATTATGAAACACTGAATTATTATTTAAAACACATGTGGGTGCATCCAGGCTGATGAGTACATGTGCATGTGTTTTTTCATATCCAATTCATATTTAATTCTCATGTGGTCCAATTTTCCATTGTATATGGTTCATATTTAATTTATTAATCCATTTGTATTTACTTAATTGCAACTCCAATTTATATATATATATTTTTTTCCTTTCTCTCTATTTTTTTTTTCTTTTTTTCAATATTCTTTAGGTATGAGTAAAATTTGGCCAATTACCATTGAAGCACAAGCTATGGTAATATTATGTTTGCACATGTTAATTATTAGCTATGTGGTATTCTGTATACACAATATCATTAATTATCTCTTTGGAGATTTAAGTAGAATGATAATAGAACTTGATATGTTTTTTGAAATTCATAGATATTATAATTATATATATATATATATATATATATATATATATATATATATATATATATAGGTAATACTGAATCTAAAGTTTGATGAAAATCCATGCATTAGTTCTTGAGATATAGATATCTCAAAAATCATGACAAAAGTGGTATAGTAGCGCCACCTTTTGGGATATCTACACCAAAACGTAATTAGCGTCTATTTATGTCAAGATCTAACTAAATCTAAAGTTTAATGAAAACAAGTGCATTAGTGCTTGAGATAGAGCTATTGCGGAAATCGCGAAAAATGCAGCATAGCAGCGCCACCTGTTGGGCGATTTTCTCCGAAAACTAATAAGCACCAATTTATATCTCGAGACTAACTGAATATAAAGTTTTGTTAAATTTCGTGGATTAGTTCTTGAGATAGAGCGCTCACAATATGTTTGTCACATACATACAGACAGAGTCACAAAGTCACAGACTCACACACAGACATTTTCTAAAAACAGTCAAATCGTGTTCAGGACCATCTAAAACGTATAAATACGTCGAAAACCGAAAGTCGAAAATTTTCATGAATCCAATACTTTCTTCTTGTAAAGATAGAAGAAGATAAAAATAAACGTAAATGTGCATTGCATATTAATTTTAGTCATATAAAAACAAGCGGTACAAGAAAATTATTTAAACCTAGGCATAAAAAAAAACTAGTTTTTCTTATTCAAAACTACAAGAAATCACCATAAGATAAATACACGGTTAAACTATTTGAGTTGAAGTCTTTATAGTTCGAAACCTTAACCCTCTGAGAGTTTTGAAAAAGGGCAAAATTGTAATGTTGTTTTCTCTGCATTTTGTTTCAAATGCTAAAAAAATATTCTTTCAGCATTATAAATAAAACTTAATTACAAATATGAATGTAACACTTGAGAGTATTAATCATTCTTCAATGATTTGAAAATTCATTAAATCTATAGAATTATATTATCTTAAACATTGCATATATTGCAGTGAAGCCTGGAGCTTAGTGAACGGAATATTACGTTCCACACGCTTAGAGGGTTAATACTAGAATGAAAAAACAAAAACAAAAAACAAACTTGTTTTAATGCCGTAACTTTTTATTGCATTAAGTTTGACGCTTGAAATGTTTACAAATCAGTGGGGCCGTGGACCTTATTATTTGATATTGATTTCAACTTGATACCTGCAGCAGTTCCTGAAAAAAAAAAGCTTGAACAAACACATGCACACTCACTCTCAAAACCTATAGGGTAGGTCCTGTTGACATAGAATCTTGAAATTTGGCACAAAGGTAGGTCTTATAGTACATGTGAAGGAAAAAATTCCGAAAATCATTGGCTTATAATTTTATGTCGATTTATTACGTGACCAACTCGCGAGTTTGTATGAAAAAAACCTCATTGTTTTCATGCTGTAACTTTTTATTGCATTGAGTTAGACGTTTGAAATTTTTACAGAACAATGAGATTATAGACACTATTGTTTGATTTTAATTTCTATTTGATACCTTCAGTCGTTTCTGAAAAAGGTCTAGATAGACAGACGGACAACAATGCGATCCTATCAAGGTTCCATTTTTTCCTTTTGATGTACGGAATTCTTAAAAGGTAATTAATTTTTGAAATACTAAAAAGTGTCGAATTTCCCTTTATTCATTCCTGCAAGATTTTAGCAATTTTTTTTAAGAGGAAGAAAGGAAATAACATATGATAAATTTAAACAGTATTCAATAAAAGATTAATGTATTTCTAAGAATATTTAATTATTTGCATTAAAGTCATTTATTTTGATAACCTAATCATATATTAACATTTGTACAAAAAATAAAGTAATATTTAAATTGAAATTCAGAAAATGAAAACGCAACATTTTCTAAAGAATATTTTTCTGTTAACTTTTTTTCTTATTTAATTTTTGTATTAAATTTTTTCCACTCAAAGGAATAAGGAATTAATATCTTTTTTAATTTAATTAAATTTTTAGTGAAAAAAAACATTATTAATTAATCCATTACGATGCTCATAAAAATAAAAAATAAAGAGTTTCATCACAGATTTCTACGAAATGAATACATATCTATTAATGTAAGATTTTGCTCCATTATTTTTTATATTAACACGATTATCTTTTTGTGAGAACGAAATTCTTCAAGAAAATATTACAGAAAACTAACAAAAATATTTCGTGAAAAAATATTTGTTTAGCTGATAAACTTTTTTTGTACTTACCAATAAAGAAACTGACAAAAAATTGTTTCATTTCTTGAAGCATTTCTAAATCACAATCTGGATGATTAAAAGCAATATTTGTGAAAATACTTTTTAAGAATTTTTTTTTCTGAACGGTTTCAGCTACTTTAATATTTTTAAAAGAAGCAGATAAGTTTATAAAAGCAAATAAAATAAGAAACAAATTTCGTATTCTAGCATACAAAAGTAATAAAATTTTCTAATGAAGTAAATCATGTTGAAAATTATCAAACACATTTTTCGGATTCTTTAACTTTTTGTTTTAAAATTCTTCTTATAAATAAAAAGTTTTCTTTGAAAATGATGACTTAAGAATATATTTTAAAAGAAAAGAGCCGTTATAAATTTCAATATTTGATTTATATCTGAACGCTCAGGTTCCATTAATGAAAAATTAAATTTTATCATAACATTGTGAAACTAGACTTTGCATTATTCATTCATGCATTAATTATATTTTAATTGATGAAAAATAAATATTTTGAACTTAAAATAAATTTAAAATGGATTTTTAGGAGCAAATCATATTGGATTTTAAAAATATCTCACTTTTATTTCAAAATTATAAAACGAACCTCATGTGAGGTTTGCAAGCAATAAAAAATTATTTTTAACAGACATTAATTTGTTTTTGTAACAATTTAAACTTTGGATACGTTAAAGTAGAACACAGTAGAAAGTAATGAAAATGAAACCATTTTTACTTATTCTGTGCTTATATTTTATTTATTTAAACTTCTTTAAGAAATGCTTTGAATTTGTCAAAAGCGAATTTTCCAATTCAAAATTCGAAAAGAAAAGTGTTTTCGTATCCATGTCTGTATTTCCCAAGCATGAATGAAGTCCATATTAAGTTACATGTAAAAAAAATAAACTAAGGTATCTATACTAACATTATAAAGAAGAAACGTTTGTTTATTTGTTTGTTTGTTTGTAGGCAATAATCTCTGAAACTACCAAACCTATTGCAAAAACAATGGTAGCAAAATGATGGTGACAGTCTCTGCTTCAACAAAGGCAATCTTTTATATTGGTGCCACTACCTTCATAGGCATGCAAGAGCAAAGAAGTTCTAAAATATGAAACTGTATATGGGCTAGAAACTTTAAATTTGGCATAGTGGTTACTTTTAAGATGTAACTGTTTGCTAAGAGCGGTTTCTAAAACATTTGAAATTTACATGGGTGAAAACGTTCTAAATTACAATTTTTTAGTTATTCTTACTAGTTAGGGCTATAAAATTGATATTTGAAGTGGTTATTATTTTTAAGATGTAAATGTTCGCACAGAACAGTTTAAAAAAAAAAAAAATTAAAAGTGTACAAGAACAAAAAACGTTCTAGAACGGTGATTTTTGTGATACTGTTTGGGCTAAAAACTTTAAATGCATCTTTTAATGCATGCATAATTTTGGCATGGAAGTTACTTTAAACATGTAAATGTTCGATAAAAAGGGTTTATAAAAAAATAGAAATTTAAAAGAATGAAATGTGCGGAAAACGTGAAAATTGACATGGCTGTTACTTTTAAGATGTAAATACTCGCACAGAAAAGTTAAAAAAAAAAAAAAAAAAAAAAAAAAAAAAAATCGAAATTTAAAAGGATGAAAGGAGCGGAAAGCGTTTTAAAAACCAAAAACTTTGGAACTACTAAACCGACTTCAAATCTTTTATCAGAATAAAAATTTTGACGGTTTCTGCTTAAAAATAGGCAACATTTTATCATTTTACAAACTACCATCAAGGGAGTGCGATTGTAAAAATTGTTCTAAGATTCGAATTTCTTTGATTATGTTGATTTTATAAACATGAAATTTTCTATCGTGGTTATTTTTAAGATGCTAATGCTTACTATGATCAGTCAAACAAAATATTCGAGATTAAACCCTTAACTGCTGTTAGGGGGCTTCCGTGCCCGAGTGGTTAAGGCACCACTCCGCTAATCCCTTCATAGCGTAGGAAGCAAGGCCGGCGGTGTTCGACTCCCACTAGCTCCATTGCACCCACTTTGTGGAGCTCCCGGATGTAACTCTTGGTGTTGAAAAATTTCCTTGTACTTTCTCGTCCAGATTTATGTAATTGTTGAAGTCGTGTATGTGTTTCTGTGATTAAAAATAAATATATATGGATCATTCGAGACGACAACCTTGTAGCTATAGGTCTCAAAGCCCACCTCCCTTCAAAGTTCAAAGTTCAAACTGCTGTTAGCGGTCTCAGAAACTTTTTTTTCAATTTTCAAAGTTTAAATTCTAAATTTCAGTTTGGCTATAATTAAATAAAATGTATAAATATTGTAGATAATATAATAGCTATACATTAAATAAAATGTATAAATAAATAAATGTAATAAAATGTAAATAGTGAATTTATGTTTCGTTTGGAACCCTAGTACTATAGCTACACTCTTTTGAATAGGGGTGAATTTTAGTTATAATAGTCCTGTAGATAAAGTTTAGTACAAAAACAATGTCCTATGAGTTAACCAAGCCTTTTATTCATCCTTCGATTAAGCGGTCTCAGAGACCGCTCACATTATGTATGCGACAAGTTTCGTCACAGCATTTAAGGGTTAAAAGAATGAAATGATTAGAAAACAGTCTATAATCATAATAACTCGGAAACATTCGAGGCAAGAAATTTTAAATTGGACATGCAGGTTTCTATTAGGACTTAAATCTCCCAAAGAAAAGTAAAAAAAAAATCGCATTTCAAACCTCTGGAATGGGGGTAATGTTTGTTTTACAGTTATATTATCACTGTCATTTCTCTGAAACTGTCAACCTAGAAACTTTAAATTCGGCAAAGGCATTACTTTTAAGACCTCTGAACCGCTTTTTTTTTTTTACTTTACGATAGCTCATAAACAGAGTTCCCAAGTAGACTAAATTGTATCTATTACTTTGAAAAGGGATGGCTGCAAATGGATTGGAATGAAGATTGTCTCATTAATTCAAGTCTCATGTTCATCTAATTCAATATCAGAATGAAGTTTATTAAAAATGTGACGTAAGTAGTAATTTTTAAATTATCAGAAGCTGTATTGTTTCCGCCTTTGTCAATAGACACAGAAATACTAGTTGGTATATTTTAACAATCACTCGTGGAAAGTCGCGGGTTTTTTTAGTCTATATTATAATGCAAAAACATGTCCATGAGTAACGCTGTCTTCGTGTTAATGGTGGCAATATCTGACCAATAAATTCCACTTTTACTGCAAAAAACGTCTAAATATTGCACAATTTCACATTTTTTATACCTTCGAATAGGAAAATAATATATTCTTTCAAATGCAATTTATTCAGAAACAGCGTCTAAAATTTCTGAAAAAATATTAAAAATATTTTTGAAGCATGAATTTTTTTTAAATCTATCTCTATCGCGTTCAGCCCGATTACATAACATTAACCCGTTTGCTCTTGAAACAAAAATAATTCAGCATTTGTTCCCGGCTAATATTCTGTAATGAAGTTAAAATTTCATCATTAAGTAACAATAACAATATAATAATATAAATAAAACACAAATTTAACAGACATGTAATCGAATAGCGTGCTTAAATCACTGAAATGACCAGAGTCAAAAAGGCTGCCGTAAGTGGTGAAATCTTTAACGATCTCTTCGGCCATTAATTCCTGACATGCAGCTAATACGAAGATATCGCTTTTAATAAATTTCAAAGCTTTATTTGAATATATTATTGGTATTTTTCATATGAAAATGCTTTTTGATGTTGTCAGTGGGCAATCTAAAATAATATATTAAATGTAAAAAAAAAAAATATATATTAGAGATTTTTTTAGAAAAAGTTTTCACTTATGTTCTGTATCCGAGAAGTCCAGGTTCGATACCAAAGATTGGAAATCGGCCAAGTATGCACAGTGCAATTATGGTTGTTTTGCAATGCCAGGTGCACTGTAAAAAAAATGGGTCGATCTACTAAAAAAATTTAGTTTTTCTCATTGATGTTTGCAATTACTAAAATTTTTTTTATATTCTTACTCAGTTACAAGAAAATTTGTAAGAATTACTAGAAAACAGCTAGCAACGATTCCGGTTTATAATAACGGTTATTAAAAAAATCTGTGGAATACAAATATACTAAAAATATTTTAGTAACCTCAGTATTTTTTTAAAGTGTGTGGCGGTTAATTATTCTTAATTTTTTCAACAGCTGGCACTGGAAACAAGAGTTGGTTCACAGTCTAACATATTATGTCATTTTGTGGTTATGACACTACCTTTCAAGACGTCATTTGATGCTTAACCGATTTCGAGTTAGCGTCATATATTTTTCGTGTGGTAAACATGTCGAGTATCGAGCGAAATAAAGAGCATATGCGGCACATAGTGCTTTTCTTGTTCAATCAAAAGAAAAATGCGAGTGAAATTCGTCGTACACTTGTGGGAACTTACGGTGACAATGTCCCAGCGCAAGATGACGTGAAAGACAAAGAACTTCTCGGTTAACATAAAAAATTTGAAGAAGCTGAATTGCAAATATTGTTGGACGAAGACGATACTGAAACTCAACAACAAATAGCAGAAAGGTTGAATGTTAGTCGCCGAACCATTTGTGATTGTCTGAATGCCATGATCCAAGAGGTAGGAAATGGATACTACATCAGCTGAACGACAGACAGATGGAAAACGAAAAACGGTGTACGAAGTCTTGCGTTCTTGGCATGAAAAATACGTGTTTAATAGATTAAAATAGGACATTATATTGTTAAAACAAATTGGAGTTAGGGGACAACTTTTCTGGTACAACTTTTAAATTTCAAATGGAAAATGGGATCTTGTGGCATATCGCTGGAAAGAACAAACAATTTAATAAAAAAAATTGCCATACAATATTTCTTAAGAAAATTATGACTAATTATATTTTTAAATCAGAATACTAAAAAATATATCCATCTATTTAAAGCCAACCCGTTTTTTCGTTTTCCATGCAAAAATGGGTTTTATACGCGTGCGCGAGCATTCAGCCAATCAGCTAGAGGCTTTTACTGTTCAGAGACAATTTGGATTCCGGGATGTTTCAGCCAATGAGGTGAAGGCTTTTTCCTCTCTCTAGAAGCGTATTTTTATTACGATTCCATGTGGTTGTTGAAACTTTATGGATTTCTTTTATTAAGGTATTTTTTCATTTTACCGTATTTATTTTCTTTTTATGTCGTATGTATTTTACTACTTTGAATTTTTTATAACTAACCCCTTTTTTTTTGAGAGAGAGAGAGATTTAGTGGCACGAAATTCCGCAAATCGTTTCCGATGTAAACAAACTATTAAGATGCAAGTGTAAAATTTCAGTTTTTTAAACTTTTCATGTCCTTCTGTACACATTTTAATATGTAATTCTGTGTGATATGATTAAATTCAAGTTTTCTCAGCGACGATCACAGTATTTTTACCAAATAATTTTTTTATTAATCAAGCTTTTTTGGTTATTAAGCATAGCTAAACAAGAAAGAAAACTTTGTTATTTTAAGATTTTGATGTGAATTATTTGCGTACATTTATAAGGCGAGTTTCACTGAATAATTAAAGAAAAAAAATCTCATCATTATACATATTTAGTTATGCATTATTAATTATTTACTTGGCCTTTACTTTTAATATTTCAAACTTACAGCTGAATGTAACTATTAAAACATTTGAAATACTGTATTCGTAAAATGAAATTTCAGCTTAAACACTCGACAATTACTTTTAGTTATGCATTATTAATTATTTACTTGGCCTTTACTTTTAATATTTCAAACTTACAGCTGAATGTAACTATTAAAACATTTGAAATACTGTATTCGTAAAATGAAATTTCAGCTTAAACACTCGACAATTACTTTTAGGTTAAATTCAGGTTTTCTCAGTGACGATCACAGTATTTTTACCAAATAATTAAAAGTACTACATGCATGCATCTCTCCCTCTCTCTCTCTCTCTCTCTCTCTCTCTGTATATATATATATATACCCTTAAATCTGCATAGCTTAAAACCGGAGTTATGCAGATTTTAGAATTTTGCAGGTTTCTGGTCACTGTTTTGTTTACATATTTTAAACAAAAATTTCAATTTAATAATGCACTGAAAATTATAATGAATGCTTACAATTAAACACAAATAAATTGTCTTACAAAAGTTCTCTAACCACATTGTTAACAAAACAAAAAATTTGACGAAAAACACATTATTTCCCTGATATTTTCCCACAACTAATGAATAAATTTCATGATATTTTATTGTGATTTTAAACCATGAACTTTAGTACTTTTCTGTTATACGGACACTATGCCAAAATGTATGTATGTATGTAAATGTATGTATGTATGTTTGGCGACAATGGTGTCCGTATAACGGAAAAGTGCCTGAATTATTATTTATATATATATATAAAATATAAACATAATTGGCGACACAGCAAGTTTTCTGGATATCTCCCTGGCTCTCTAAACACATTGTTAACAAAACAAAAAATTCACGAAAAACACATTATTTCCCCGATATTTTCCCACAACTAATAAATAAATTTCATGATATTTTATTGTGATTTTAAACCACGAACTTTAGTACTTTTCTGTTATACGGACACTATACCAAAATGTATGTATGTATGTAAATGTATGTATGTATGTTTGGCGACAATGGTGTCCGTATAACGGAAAAGTGCCTGAATTATTATTTTTTTATATATATATATAAAATATAAACATAATTGGCGACACAGCAAGTTTTCTGGATTTATCCCTGTATGGGAAAGTCGAAGATGAATTTCATTCATTCAATGACCTTTTTAAAAGTTTCAAGTTTGGATTGAGTGCACATGAACATAGAAACCGATATCTATTTCTATGTTCATGATTGAGTTATTTGGATATCTTTTCGTATAGCACAGAAAATCATTTCTCCCGCTTTCGTAATAGAGATAAATTCTGGTGTATTTTTTTTCTTCTTTTTATATCATAAGTACTTTTCTACTTTAAATTTTTTTAACCTAATAGTAGTTGTGGCGTTTCTAAGCTGAAATTTCATTTTTCGAATGCAGTATTTCAAATGTTTTAGTAATTACATTCAGCTGTAAATTTGAAATATTTAAAATATTAAAAGTAAAGGTCAAGTAAATAATTAATAATGCATAACTAAATATGTATAATGATCAGAATGACATATTAAAATGTGTACAGAATGACATGAAAATTTTAAAAAATTGAAATGTTGCACTTGCAACTTAATTGTAAATTTCATTGTTTACATTGGAAACGATTTGTGGATTTTAAGAATTTGCGGAACTTCGTGACACCAAATTACTAAATCTCTCTCTCTCACTCTCCAAAAAAAAAAGGGTTAGTTTAAAAAAATTCAAAGTAGCAAAATACATACAACACAAAAAGAAAATAAATACGGTAAAATGAAAAAAAAATACTTTAATAATAGAAATCCATAAACTTTCAACAACGACACCGAACGAACGTATTTCATCTTTTGTTTCTGATGTTTGTGATAAGGAACGCTCCTTTGGCCACCTCCGCTCATTGGCTGAATTGTAAAGAGCAAAATTGGGGGACAAAATGAATACAGCATTTCTGAGTAAAGAAAAAAATCTGAAATTCACAGAAAATTTTCTGAAAGGTTTCAGCACAGGGAGAGAGGGTAAATGCCCTCTCGACAATAATTATTTTTGTTGCAAGTTGGGTTAACTCTCTTTACTGTTCGAGTCGATTTCAGACTGAGTGTAGATTTTTGCAAGTTGGATTTGGATTAACCCGATTTTTCAAAAGTTAGTTCAGTATATTATTTCAGATTAAAACTATACCTATAATAATATGTTTGTGTGTATTGAGGTTTGTATAGATGTTTGTGTGTGTGCTGTTTTTAATAAAGACAGTTTCATTTTTCACACGAACCTTTCAAAAAATTCACATTCTTTGCGCAATCCTTTAACAAAATTCGCATTTTTTTTCGTGATCCTTTAACAAAATTCGCATTTTTTCTGTATCTTTTTTTGTCGAGATTCACATTTTTTTTCAGCTATCCTTGACGTAATTCGTGTTTTTTTCAGTGATAATTTGACAAAATTTGTGTTTTTTCTGCAATTTTTTTCGCGAAATTTGCGTTATTTTCTACGATTCTTTTACGAAACTTGCGTTTTTCTGTGATCCTTAGACGAAATTTTCATTTTTCGCAATCCTTTGATAATAATCGCATTTTCTCTGCTGCCTTTTGATGAGATTCATGATTTTTCAGCAATCCTTCGATGAAATTCGTCTTTTTTCAGTGATCTTTGAAGAAATTCGCATTTTTCTCGTGATACTTTAACGAAATTTGCGTTTTCCAGCGATTTTTTGATAAAATATATTTTATTCCGCAATTTTTAGACGAAATTTGGCAAAAAAGCGCGTTTTTTTGGTGAAATTTCCTGTTTTGCGATTCTTTGACAAAATTTGCTCATCTTTTGTGAGCCTTTTGCACAAATCATGTTTTTTTGTGGCCTTTTAACAAAATTTACGTTTTACATGATCCTTTGATGAAATTAGTGTTTTTCCCGTGATCATTTGATGAAATCTAGGATTTTTTTCCCGCAAAGATTGATTATATGTTTTTAGTCTGCAGGTGCCCTAAAAAGTTTGTGACGCCCGTCGCTGCATTGTACACATTCTGCCACGGTGTATCAAACAAACAAAATTCATCCTAAAGAATTATTGTTTCGTTTCTGGAAATGAATAACCGTCAACTCATTGACTGAAATATAAAGGGTGAAATGTGTAGGCACTGAGTATCATCTATACTATTAATGTCGGTAAACGTCTGTCTGTGAATGTGTTGGTGTGTCTGGCGGCTGTAAGTGCAAAACTCTGCATGCAGACGACGGACCTAAGCGCTTTTGGTATAAAAAAATTCGGAAGGGGAGTTTTTAAAATTCATAACATTTTGCAGGGTGAGAGGAGGGGTGTGAACGAATTTTAAAAAAGAGTCCGCATCAAAAATTATGGCGGCGGGGGGAAGTATGTTTTGCCCACACGGGGCGGAGAATTTTCTAAATTTTGCTGACACCACTCATATGATATATCATTCGAAAGGCCTGCGTTAGTCAAGTTCAACTCATTGGCTGAATTGTAAAGTGCTTAATGTGTCAAACATTAGCGGAAAGAAAGTGCGCAATTTGTTCGTTCATGGAAAAAATCGTGAAATTCGTTAATCGATAGTCGATAAATTGCAAAATTCGTCAATCGATAGCGGAAAAATCGCAAAATTGATTAATCGACATTTGAAAAATCACAAAATTCATAAACTGGTTTCGGGAGAAAAGTTTCCGAATATCGTCGAATGGCTTCGAGAAAAAAAATCACATCCGTCAATTTCAGGGAAAAAATCGTGAAATTCGCCAAATGGTTTCGAAATGTGTCGAGCGACATCAGAGAAAAGAAAACCTTTTTCCATTCAATTATCGAAATTGGTGAGTGTGACTATTATGTTTGACCAGTGGTGGCAATAAAGTCCATTGCCAAATTTTCAGTATTCTCGCTGTTTGGCAAGTGCTAATTTTGTCCTATAGTATTTCAAAACTCTTTTGATCATCACATCAGTGTGCAGGACAATTTTTTTACGGAAGACCATTTGATGACTTTCGTGATTTTTCCGTTATCGATTGACCAATTTTACCGCTATCGATTGTTGAATTTTATAATTTATCAAATATTGATTAGCGAATTTCATGATTTTTTCCATGAATGTTTGACGAATTGCGCAAAAAAATTAAGAATATCGTTAAATTGTCTTGGGTAAAAAAAAATTAATATTGTCAAATGCCTTCGAGAAAAAAGTTGCAAGTTGAAACGCCTGTGACCTCTTTTTCATGTTATGCATCTCTGGGGTCCATCCCCCCCCCCCAAGTGGGACACTTCTCTAAATTTTACACATTTCTAAATATATCGCTGGAAAAGTCCTTGACCGCTTATTCATGTTATGCATCTCCGGGGTCCATCCCACCACTTCCCCTCCTCCTAAGGGAGGCACTTTTCTAAATTTTGTTGACACCCCTCATGTCATATATTGTTGGAAAGGTCTGTGACTGCTTAATCATATTATGCATCTCAGATGTCCATCTCCCCACTTTGCCCCCCCCCCCCTCAAAGGGTACTTTCTAAATTTTGCACACAACCCTCATGTTATATATCATTGGAAAGGTCTGTGACCACTTAATCATATTATACATCTCCGATGTTCATTTCCCCACTTTGCTTCCCCCCCTCCCAAGGGATACTTTCTAAATTTTGTTGACACCCCTCATGTCATATATTGCTAGAAAGGTCCGTGACTGCTTAATCATATTATGCATCTCCGATGTCCATCTCCCCACTTTGCCCCCCCCCTCCCCCCCAAGGGGTACTTTCTAAATTTTGCACACAACCCTCATGTTATATATCATTGAAAAGGTCTGTGACCACTTAATCATATTATGCATCTCCGATGTCCAGCATCCCCACTTTGCCCCCCTCCAAGGGATACTTTCTAAATTTTGTTGACACCCCTCATGTCATATATTGTTGGAAAGGTCCGTGACTGCTTACTCATATTATGCATCTCCAATGTCCATCTCCCCACTTTCCCTCCCCCCAAGGGGTACTTTCTAAATTTTGCACACAACCCTCATGTTATATATCATTGGAAAGGTCTGTGACCACTTAATCATGTTATGCATCTCCGGTGACCATATCCCCACTTTGCCTCCCCAAGGGGTAATTTCTAAATTTTGCACACAACCTCATGTTATATATCATTGGAAAGGTATGTGACCGTTTAATCATATTATGCATCTCCCATGTCCATCCCCCCTCTTTGCCCCCCCAAGGGGCACTTTTCTAAATTTTGCACGCACCCCTCATGTGATATATCGATGGAAAGGTCTGTGACCGTTTAATCATGTTATGCTCCCCACTATGAAATTTGTCAAGTTAAGGTAACTATAAATTTTATTTTTATGGTACTATCAAGTTGTTTGCCGTCAAATTTTGACGGGTTCCATCAAGTATTATTTAAAAATACTGTTCAAAATACCAATTAATTAAATAGTATTAAATCAATACTACACAAAATACTATTCAAAATATTAAACTCAAAATACTAACTATTAAAATTTTAAACACAAATATAATTTTTAGAATCATTAATAAATGAATTAAATTAACTAAAGTTACACAAAAAGATGCTGAAACTTACTGCGTTCCATTTCTTGGCAGTAATAGAATCGCTTCAGAAATTTACTCCTGGCCGTCTAAAATGTTGCTTGAGAGATGTTATTACAGCATTCCGTAATTAGCTGTTTCAACATTTCGATGAAATTTTGTCGGCTCTTGTAAATTATTGTATTAAATTTTCCATACAGAAGAAAGTTATTAGGCGCCGGATCTAAAGTATGGGGATGCCGTTCTAAACATGATCCCCGCCTCTTTTCTTTTGATTTGGATAATCCCGATCGGAATTAATCTCTGGAATCTTTTCTGTAATGGGTGGGACAGTCGTACGTCTTTTTTTCGAAAATTAACCGATTTCTAAGAAAATTGACAGAATTTTCAACAACTTGCATGACAGTTGAATGGATGGCGTTCTGTAGAAATACCAGCGAATGATTATTAGTTACATTGTTTGCTCAAAAAATGATGATATAGATAGGTGATACAGATAGAAACCGATGATATAGATAGGTGGGCTAGATTCGCACCAGAATCGAACGTTCTGGGGTCTTCTCGTTCTCCAGATGTACCGTAATTTCACGCGTATGCGCCGCTTCTTAAACCTTCTTAAGTCTTTTTCAAATCGGAAATTTCACTGAAAATAAGAAGTCAAATTAGTGCTAAGTAGAAGTAAGTCACATTTTATTTAAAATAAATTCTGGTAGGAAATCGAATTATCTGAGGTGCGGCGTATACGCGCGAAATTACAGTAAACCTTTTCCTATGAGTACACTGAATGTGATAATTTGTAAAACGCCAATCAATTTCATCGAAGAGTTGTAGCATCGAATCCCGAAAGACTTCCGGGCTCTCTCCAGATAACATATCTCCAGCCACATTTAAGGCAGTCAAAAACGAATTTCTGTAGTGGATCTGCTACGGCCAAGACGTGTAAGTCGGTCAGTTCGAGTATCTTTTGGGTTAAGATGGGTTAGGTTAAAAAATTTTAACTTTTTCATAAAATTAAGAATTAAAACTTTAATTAGTCACAACTACGTTTAGAACCATCCTAGGGAATTTATTTTATTAATTCTTTATCTTGAGGATGCCTTTTCAGCGATATTCCACAAGATCCCTCTTCATATATGAAATTTTACAGTTGAACCTCCCTCCGTGTCAACTGCCGCCAGTCACATTTTGTTAACCAGATGAGATCTCAATTATTTGTGGGGTGACTTATGGTACATTTATTTCGTTTTTTTAAATATTTTTAAATTAATGCCGTAAAGTTATTTTGTGACTGTAGGAGTTACTTTGTGACACACGGTCTAGTTTTCGTATTTCGATCTCTCGCTCTGTCTATGATAACAGGAAAGTAAACAGCAACGCCACCTCCTAGTATGGAGTACCACAACACCTAACACCCACTGCCCGAAACTCCAACACCTGGCATGTTTTCTCTAGCCGGTGTATCGTCGAAAAGTGCTCCTGTATTGTTGTCTCGAAATCCGGGTACTTTTGTGTGCTGATGCCTAAAGAGAATAAGAACCACCTAACACAGGTAAATATTCTTTGTTCTTGTTGTGTTAGTCAAACTGTGATGCAATATAACCTTTGTCAAGCGATATTGATATGAGATATGCAACATAACCAAATACACACACTTGATGGGGCAAACTTTGTGGGGCATACTTTGTGACACACCGACACTGTCACAAAGCAATTCTCACTCAACGAATGTCCAAAAATTTCAGCTATAGCAGGGACAAGACCGATCGAAAAGTAATTTACATATACTTTATGAACTTGGAAAGTAAGTTGGAAAGTCCGCCCGAAAACTAATGAAATTATGATGCGACGAATTTAGTGGGGAAGCCTGGAAGTAAAACCATGATCACTCGAAGAGGAGCAAGATATCCTGAACAGAGCCAAAACTTGTCAAAGGATTGGATTTCAATCATGGTATGCGGAAGTGTTGTGGGAGAACTGGCACCAATTTACACCAACAACAAATCTGAAAAATTTTGGTCCTTTGGGGGGGGGGGGGGTAAGGGGGTCCGGAAGGAGAAAGATACAATCGAACAAAATCATGCTAGCTCGATCACCAAGTGTTTGAGGACTTGTTTATATCACTTATGCTTCCTATTCTGAACGCGCAAGACGGTCCAAATGCAATCATCGAGAATTGGGTAAAAGTTTGTACGAAAGGAATGAAGTTTTATTCATCATTGATCCACCAATACCAGTGGCAACCGAGAGCTATTTGCGGTCAAAGAACTACATTCTTCTGCTAAAAAACTGTAAGCACTATATAAATAAAAGTTCTATACAACTTTTTATTGGCCCACCTAATGGGGTAACTTTGTAATATCTTTAAACCCAAATTTATCAGTTGATATTAAAAATTTAGATTAGCTTAATATGTCATTATGTAGGAAAGTAGTAGGAAAAGGCTTAGTAGGAAAAGGCTATATCAACGTTTAGCTATAGTCAGTTTCAGGTTACTTATAAAAGAAACCGGCTAGCATGAGAAAAAACTTAAAATGTGTCACAAAGTACGGTATTCGAAAAAAATATGTATTGTAACCTATAAAACTTTTAACAGAAATCGATTTCCAGAAAGTTTACATATATAAAAAGAAAATTACAGCTCATTCTGCCGAGTGATATTTGAGTTATAGTTAAAAAGTACTTGGCGGAATGAGCTGCTATGTTTAACTGTACTTAAAAGTTAGTCCATTGTAACTTGTTTAACAACTATTAAAAATGATTTAACATTGGTTAAAACTTAAAATTTGCATAATTTCTAAACTACTTTATCGACTGATTTCCTGTTTGTCCTCGTAGGGTAACATTTTCAGAAAAATGTAAATATGATGACAAAATTAGGAGTTCTTATTGTTGAGTTTGATACAAGTTTTCTATGAAAACTGCCACCCAAGCCCTTTTTAAAACATAAATTGAAAGAAGACACAGTTCCCAATCAAATGGCTATTTTGTTGCCTGCGACAATTCAATAATTAAAATGTATGTTTTTTTTTTATTATTATTAATAAAAAAATCATAACACACACACATTTGTAACTGATCGATAAATTTTAGTACAACATGGTGAAGTTTTAATTGTATAGTTATTAATTTGTGGCAATATAAAAAGAGGCTACATATGAATCCTAAAAGATAAATCTTTTGATCTTAAGGTGATTCTGAAATGACCTGCTCATCAACGCGAAACTTTGTGACACATTTTCTGATTCATTTTTAAACGCAAAGGCTAAAATTGGCAGGCCGGACTATTGAAGCAATTTGGAATCGAAATGAGTTTACCATTTTTTGATAAGAAAATTACTTCTCGAATTATAAGCGATTCGTGTCACGTGATGACACGTTTTTCCCTTTCTCGTGCTGCGAAATCGGACGCCGACTATAACAGTATATTCTGAAAGATTTTCTGCTTTTACCAAAAAATGGAAAAGGCCTTTCGATTACGTTTCCAAAAAAAAAAAAAAAAGAATTAAAAAATATGTCATAAAGTAGCCAGTTTGGATTTGAGAACAGCCTTAATATAATTTATAGTCAAGTGTAATGTACTTGACCAAATGTGAAAACCAAAATAATTTATAGTTTAAGATGCTAAATAAAAAAGCATTTATATGTAAAAAATTTAAAACTGACGAATCATTAAATGAATAAAAAGCATATAACCGTACACTTAATAATAATATCCTAATATACAGGAAATGTTACATTGCTGAAAAAAATCTAAGCAATATTCCTATATTAAAAGAAATATATTTTTTCATGTTATGTGTTAGAAGCTACCGTCAATATCCGGAATATATGCTCCATATATCGTTTCTTTTTCCAGAAAATGGGTCAAACGCTCCTGTGGTGAGGTTACGCGGATTATACTCGCCGTGTACTGTTTATTAAACGACAAACAAGGGAATAAAGTTTATTTACAGCGTGCACTGGCTTATCAGAAATATTTCTTAGGAAAAAATATTATAACGGGTAAGAGGGAAAATATACGTTAAAAAATATGAGAAGAGCATACATTATTTCTTAGCTACATTAGAATATGTAACTAAGAAATAATTAAATTTGTTTAAAATGATAAAACTATGACACATATTTAGCGTAAATAATGAGATTAAAACAAAATTTATTTTTATTTAAGCCTATGCAAAATGTTTTGGAAGAAAAGTCTAAACAGTGGTTGGTATTCACTAAGCGGCCCTGCAAATTGAACGCATAATTATTATACACACTTATGCCCCCCCATCTCTCTCTCTCTCTCTCTCTCTCTCTATATATATATATATATATATATATATATATATATATAGTTATTTTAGCAGTATTTTAGCAGTTATTTTAAAAACAATAAAAATAAACATAAAGCTTTTATATTTTTTTTGCATTTAATAACCCAATACTTGAGTAGAATCACAGTGTCTAGTCTAGATACCCCGAGTTAGAACATTGCAAGCATCTGGTTTATCGCTTTTAGCCTGGCTTTCAAACACCTCTTCTATTATATAATGGAATTTTTCTAACACATAGTTAATATAAAATTAACAGCATTGATTAAAATGCGTATTAATAATAAGTGTGTAACTGTTGGTCTTAGAGCTAATTTCTCTACCAGATTTTAGCAGAAATTTTAGCGAGTGCCTCTAGTCTAAAATAGCATACAATTATTTTAAAATTTTCCAGTTTTCATAGTTCTTTTGTTTTTTCTTTCTATAATTATATGCAGTTAACGCCATTTATACGAATCAAATGTTTGTAAAAGCAACCGATTCAAATCAAAATGGTTTACCACAAAGCAAAAATTATAATAATTTTGGTAAAAGATGCTCAGTGAAACATCGGTTATCCGAACTAATAGGTGACTGGGGATGTTCGAATAAACGAGATTCGGATAACCGATCATTTTCGAAAAACATGCTAGGGTTATATGAGCATAGTGAAACAAATAAACAGGGATAATAAACACAAATATGTATGTATTTTGTACTACAAGGCTTAGAACAAGAAGAAGAGAACAAACTATCAAGGAATTATGTGATCAAAGAAATCTGCAGGAAATCGAAAGTATAGAACGCTAGGTCTACATTTTAAGAAAAGAAGTTCAAATTTTTCTTTTGCTTCAGAGAGGACACTCTTTTCTTGCTGCTAAATCCCTTAAACGTTTTAATGAAAGCAGTTGAACTGAATCACACTTTTCTTGTTACTACACCCACTTCACCCACAGTGGATTCATAAATTTGAATTTCGTTTTCTGGAATGCCTTCGGTTAACCGGTCATTCTGTTGATCGAGGTTCGCATAACCTTGCTACATTGTAATACATAGTTAAATGTGACGAAAATTTATTATCAATCATCTGTAAAAAATAATTTAAAACTAACAAGAAAGAAAAATCATGCTTCAAACACATATTACGAAACAGTTTCTAATACTTTAATAATACGGTAAAGGAACTTCACCGTTTTAAAAGGTGAAAGAAGATATTTAATTTAATAAGTCAGAAAACGCATAGAACATTTGAAAATTATATTTCAGCAACTAAAGTCCATAGACGGAATTTACTCGAATTGTTTTGTACATACATGTCCATGATTTATAGATCTGTATATACACTACAGAACGTGAAAAATTTAGCTTAGTTACAAAACACATAACACAGTCAAAAAATTATTTTTAGCAATTTCCTCCAATAGACAGAACTGCACTCGACTAATTTTGTACAGCCTTGTTTATTATCTGTAGATTTTTGTACACTCTTCATATTAAACTAAAATGTAATTCAGGAAAAAACGAACAACACAACTGAAAACGTGCATTTAGAAATTATCATCCATAGACAACAATGTATCCAGTTCTTTGCGTAGCCCTGTATACTAATTTATTTATACTCTACAAATATATCTTAGTAGACAAAGCACAGTTCAGCTGGAAAATGCATAACGCAATTGAAAAACACCCTTAAGCAATTCATGTTCATGCACAGTAATACTTACGAATTCTTTTATTTTGCCCTGTATATGATCTATAGAATAACTACACACCACATTGTATGCAAAAATTTCGTTAAACTTTAAACGCATACTATAACTGAAAACACATTTCCGACATTTATCGCTCGCAACTGAAAACTTTTGTATTTCCCTGTAACTGACGAATAACCTCTATAGACGTCATATTGTACAATAAGCATCTTGTAGTGCATCTATATATTGTATATAAATTTTATTAGATTTTAAATAATTTAACATCATTAAAATATACTGCGAACATTTTTTTCCCGTAGACCATTATGTAGTCGAATTCTTTTGTATGACTTTGTAAATGAATTTTAAACGCTTTGTATTCCAAATTCTGTAGACAGCATATTTTAGTACACATCAGAAATGCATATCAATGTCATTTTGTTTGCAATAGTAAAACTTCATTAAAATACACCACAAACGGTTTTTCGCCCATGCACCATAATGTAAAGTTATTATTTTGATTGTCCTTATATACGAACTATAAATGTTACACACCCCATTTTCAATAGCGAACATGACGTAAAAACCTCAATAACATATATCAGTTACATGGAATTCGAGTATATTTACCAGACATAGAGTACGGACAGACGTCAGACAAACCGAATTAATAAACACATTTCAAATGTGTTGTAAAGTGTTAACAACTATGTTAGAAAATATTAAAAAGGCTTAGTTAAAGGTCTTACAGCTACTTTGTAAGAATGAACAAAGGAAATTTTTAACATTTCTCTCTGCAAAAGAAAACTTTTCTTTTAAAAGTGAAATAATAAAAAAGATTAAGAAATAAATCAAAGAAATGTTTTATGTGAAATGGTCTATAATTCATTCTGTATAACTTCGAAATATCGCAAGATGAATTTAATAGAAAATAAACCACAAACTGGAAGTCCAATGATTGGACTCAACATGATGAAAAATGGATCGGAAAGATTCTTTTCGTAATCCTAAAGTAAATTCTCTCAGAAATAAAATTAGATGTAAAGGAAGTATATACATTAACTATTAGAAAAATTTTAAGAATACTCAATTTTAATGTCCAAACATCTATAGAGTACGGTCATTGAAAGAAAAGCACGTTGAAAAGCTTGATTAAAATTCCCTACGTCCGTGTAAAAAAAAAAGAAAAAAAGACACACTTTTATTTATTTGCAGATCGTTTACAGTAAAAACAAGAGCGAAAAATCGTGCATGAAGCATAGATTATGAAACACATTCCAACATATACAAAAATCTGTACGAAATTTCATCGTTAAATAAAATGAAAGAAGTTAGGCAAGTAAACACTTTAAAAATCATGTAACACATTTAGAAATACAGTTTTGCCAACTACATACGATAGTCAAAAAAGTAGTCGAATTATTTTGTGCATCCCTGCGATGATATACAGATTTGTATATATATATATATATAAATTATTATTATAGGACGGTTGGGTGGGTAGACGTTGGATTGAGGAGGTGTGTGGCGGAGTTGTATGGAAAAATACGCATGGTTAATTTATATTAATAATAATAATAATAAAAAAATGGGGGCATTTTGATTTACGCAATTGTTTGATAATACATATTTTATAATGGTCTGCGATGTGATATTTCTATATGTATATTAATTTAGTTAGATTTACTTATTCATTATTTAATTAATTTAAATGAATTTATATTCATTAATATTAAGAATGTATTTGATCTAATGATTTGGATTAATACCTATGGTGGACAATATCATATTTACTTCTAATATAATGTTTACTTTTATACAGTGTTAATATAATATGTTTTAATTTTATTAAGTGTTTATATTTTATTTAACTTTGTATGAAGGAACATTATTTGTGACTAATTCATTTCAATATTTAATCAATATTAATTTTAAATTATTTGTATCTTAATTCAAATATTTAGTATTTTATTTTAATTTAATTTAATTGATGTTGCATTTTTGGTACAGTTATTTAATCGTTTTTGTCATTTAAAGGTACATATATTTTTATGTTGCTTTAATTATTAATTTTTCCATCTTGTTACTTATTTATAACATAGAATTATTCATTTATACATCCATTACTTCTATGTAATTCAATATTCTATTTATTAATTAATTTCATTTATTTATTATTTAACTAATGGCTATCATTAAGATAGTAATTTGGTTTAATTATTAAACAATAATTTCCATCCATTACTTTCTATTCAGATTATATTCACTTTTACCAATAGATGGCAGCACTATTTTTGGGTTGCTTTAATAATTAATTTTTCCATCTTAATACTTATTTATAACATAGAATTATTCATTAATACATCCATTACTTTAATATAATTCGATATTCTATTTATTAATTAATTTCTTTTATTTATTATTGAACTAATTGGTATCATTTAAGATAGTAATTTGGTTTAATTATTAAACATTAATTTCCATACAATACTTTCGATTCAGATTATATTCACTTTTACCAATAGATGGCAGCACTAATGTTCCTGTTTACTTTACAATCCATAATATTCTAACATTATTTCTGGCATCATTGTAAAGCAATTTATATTTCTAAAATTGGCAACATGTAATGATTTTTTTTTGCAATTCATTCCCTAGTCATAGTTGAGTTTCATGCTGGTTCTTGAGGTGCAAGGTATCTTTTTTAATCTTTATGGATTTTATACTTACTGACTCTATGAAATGTTTTCTCTGTAAATTATAAGTATGGCTTCTTTCCTTTTTAATATTGTATTTTATTTTTCATTTTATCACTGGTTTGCTTCATTGTTTATGAGATGTAGTCCCAAAATCATATTTTTTGGCAATGTATGGCTAATATGATGATGAAACATCTCATTTCATTTTATTTGTGATATTTAGGCATTTGGGACTTGATAATTCTGTCTAAATTCCACAAATTTCATATCATTTCATTCATTTAATTCCATTTATTCAATTTTTATTCAATTTTTATTTAATTTCTTATTCTTTTAATATGTTTTTGTTTCCATATTAAGTGTGTTGGGGAATCTTTCATTGTCAACTAATTATTTCATACTTAATTATTATTTCATTGTTTAAGTTGGTGTTATGATAATGTTTCATTTATGGTTATATATATATACTACATATGCATGCTAGTTCAATTAGAAAATTCACTTTTAGCAATTTTCGCTAATCGAAGGAAATGCGCGCGAATTTTTTTGTACAGCCCTGTATATTATCTAAAGACATTTATACATTATCTTTATTGAAAATATTTGAAAACATTTTCAAATATAGGAATTAAAACTCTCAGTCAAAAGAAATTAGATTCACAACCCACGTCTGATTGGGAAAAATTGAGAAAGTGTTTGTAGAATTCTTATAATATCTGTGCTGTACACACAATAATTCTAACTCTATTGTACAGGTATCCCTTTTTAAATCCTTATACAATAAGCGTAATCTCTATTAGCTTTCTATCATATACGTTTTAGACTTACACTTTATTAGCAACTTTGAAATTTGCTTGTAAAAATTATTTTTGTGTTTGTTATTTTTTTTTATTGTTTCGTGATATTTTAATGAAATGTTATTTAATATTCTACAAGCGAAAAAACATATAGGCTCTAATTTTTATTGATAAGAAACTTTTTCAATTGAAAAAAAAAATTAAAAAAATGTTCTTAAAACATTTATTCTGAGCTCTTATAATGTGAAAGTTCCTTTCTATAAACAAAATCTAAATTGAATAAAACATTTAAAATATTTTAGAAACTTAATTTGTACACGTTTTTCAGGACAATTGAAAGAACGAATTTCAAAATAAAGTACGCACTGCAGAAGATGCTATTTCTGTTACAAAAGGAATCTTGATTTTATTTAAATAAATTTAAATAAATGAAAGTTTCATGTTTAGTTTCACTAAAGAAAACATGCAGCATAAAGAAATATTTATTGAAAAGTTTTATCTGTTGTCTAATTAATTTGGGAAAATGCATTTTTATATTTAGCTATATTGTGTTCGAAATCTATCATGAATAAATATACTAAAATTTCAATTTTAATTATAATTTGACATTTGAATCACAGTTTGTACTTATACTAATTATTTTGTTTATTAAAAATTTATGTTGCTTGCGAGTTACTTTTTAATACAAATACAATTACAACATTATTGCTTATTGATCTTTCTCTCACCAACTCATCGTAAACAAACTTTTTGTGGAATGAAATGACTTTTCTGCAGTAATTAATATTGTAGTGCTTGGAAATAACTTATTCATTAAATAATTTATTCATTAAATAATGCCAATGAAGATAGATTAGTAGTGTCACAGTTTTTTAACTGGACAAATACTTAGGTAATAAAATGTATTAAACGAGAATTCAGTTAACTGGAAATATTTTAGTTTGAATCTATAAAAAGATATATTATTTTTCTATGATGACGGAAAATGTCAGACTGATTTCAATAGACCTTTATAAAGCTTCTGAGTGGGACCCAAATACATTCTGCTGCGTACTGTCTTGACTTCCCTTGGGGCCCAGAAATTGCATTTTACATGCAAACAGAGAAATTTAAATAAAATACTCAAATACTTTATTTTAAACTATACGAAAATAACTAAATAATAGGTATATATATATATATATATATATATATATATATATAAGTAATATACATAAATAAAATATATATAAATAATATATATAAATAAAATATATATAAATAAATATTTTGTGACATTAATAATATTTTTTCCATAATCCCTATGACAAAATACTACTGGCCCTGTGCGTATATAAGATGGGCGGAGAGTTTTCGGATGAAATAAATAAAAATGGGATTGCCTAAGATAAATGGCGATAATTGTAAATGGGTAGTGTCACGCCCATAAATTATTAATGAGGTGATCAAAATAACGGGGCCCTGTGTATTTCTCAGCCATACATTGTTAATGCAACGATCACTATAATGTGGTTCAGTTATTTTGCGTGCATAAATCATTAAAATGAAATAATTTTAACAGGACCCATTCGGTTGCACGCTTGTTATCTGCCTATACAGTAATCAACATAAGGCATCCTTGTGCATACCTTAGCCCATAAAAATGACAATCAGTATTTAAATCGCAATTTTTTACTTCCAAAAAATGTATTTTGAAAAAAGGTGGAAGTGTAATATATTGTTTAAAATTTTAAATCCGATCGCTAAAAGACGAAAGTCGAAAAAAAAAATTATAAAATGGGAAATAAAAAAATATATTCCTTGGAAAAAATGTTACACAAAATATATAATAAAAAATCATCAAGAGTTCTCGTTTTCGTCTAATCTTCTGCAATCGGGTTCACAGCCGATATTGCCCACAAATTCACTAGCTCTAAAATCGCTGAAATACATGATTAACTTCTCTTTTTTTTTTGTAGATTTGTGAAGCGGAGTTTCACATTCTTACTTAAAATTACTGCTGAGATATGGCACAATTACCTAAAACTTTTGACACAGCGTGTGACCTCCTTGATGGATTATTTTCTAAAATTGCTGAAATATATATTTACCTATTTTTTAGTACATTTTTTAGATTAAATTTCCCGCTCCTATCTATTACTGAGATATGGCAAAATGACATAAAAAATTCGACCCCCATTTAATCTTTAGTGCCGAATTTCTAAAATTGCGAAAATCCATGTTTAACTATTTTTTTAGTAGATATGTAATCCTGAATCTGTGATTTCAAGCTCCTAACTAAAAATGCTGCTGAGATATGGCGAACATTCGAAATGACCGAATATTTTCGACCCCCATTTAGCCCCCTTAATAGGTGAATTTCTAAAATCGCTGAAATATGTATTTAATTAATTTTATAGCAGATTTGTTATCCTGAATTTAACTCTTGCTCTTAAGTTGCTCTTATCCAAAACTACTGATGAGATATGGTGAAAAGGTGAAATTATCGAAAATTATCGACCCCATTTAACCCCTTTTGTAGTTGAGTTTCTAAAATCGCCTGAAATACATGTTTAACTATTCTTTAGTAGATTTGTTATCCCAAATTTCACGCTCCTAACTATAACTTCCACTGAGATATGGCAAAATGGCGTAAGGCATTCGACCCCCATTTAACAACCCCTTAGTGTCTGAATTTCTAAAATCGCTGCAATACGTGTTTAACTATTTTTTTAGTAGATTTGTTATCCTGAGTTTCATGATTCTACCTATAATTTCTACTGGGATACGGCAAAATGACCCAAAATATTTGACCTCCTATTTAACCCCCCTTAGTTGCTGAATTTCTAAAATTGCTGAAATACATGTTTATATATATATTTTGAAGATTTGTTATCCCGAATTACGAGCTACTAACTAAAAATGCTGCTGAGATATGGCGAACAGTCAAAATGATCTTAAATTTTCGACCCCCCATTTAACCCCCTTATTGTATGAATTTCTAAAATCGCTGAAATATTTGTTTAATTATTTTTTTAGTAGATTTGTTATCCTGAATTTCACGTTCCTACATAAAACTACTGCTGAGATATGGCGAAAGCACGAAACGACTAAAAACTTTCGACCCCATTTAACCTCCTTTGTGGTTGAATTTTTGAAATCGCTGAAATATGTGTTTAACTAACTTTTAGTACAATTGTTATCCTGAATTTCGCGCTTTTATCTAAAAGTTTTGTTGATATATGGCGAAAAGGCAATGACCTAAAACTTTAGACCCCCCCATTTAACCCCCTTAGTCGTTGAATTTATAAAATCACTGAAATACATGTTTAATTATTTTTTAGTAGATTTGTTATTTTGAATTTCACGCTCTTACCTGAAACTGCTGATGAGGTATGGTGAAAATGTGAAATCAACCAAAATTATTGACCCCCATTTAACCCACTTGGTGGTTGAATTTCTAAAATCGCATGAAATACATGTTTAATTATTCTTTAATAGAATTGTTAACCCGAATTTCACGCTCCTACTTAAAACTCCTGCTGAGATGACGAAATTATCTAAAAGGTTTGACCCCCCATTTAACCTCCTTAGCGTGTGAATTTTCAAAAATCCTTTCTTAGTGGGTGCCTACATTGTGTAAAGAACATGTCTTCCAAATTTCATTGTTCTAGGACAAACAGTTGAGGCTCGGCGTTGATTATGAGAAAATCAAGCTACTTCTTTATAAGTATAGATTTAGGGTAACCTACGTGGAAAATCTGTTTGCCATATTCTTATAAACGAAAGCTGACGATACATTTTTTCTTAACTCTTGTAATCCTAACACCAGATTAAATGAGTGGTATTTTAAGCGAATAAAACGTCACAACAGTCACCGTGTTTAGGATATACCTAATTTCTTAATAAATATGAATTTTATTTATTTGATTTTATTTGTAGTTCGTACTTTTCAGTAATTAGGCATCTTCAGGCTATGAGATAGCTTTAGCCCATTTTCTAAAGCTTATCAGCGCACATATGCGTGCATCTTAGGAATTTCTTTTTTATTCCGAAATTCCGAATGCATGCAAAGAATTTCGAAAGAAGAATTTCAACTTTATGTAATCACGAAACGTCTGTTATTAATAAATTTAAAACATCACTGTTCAGAATTACTGGCGTGAATTAGGAATTTCTGAATAAAAAAGAAATTACTGTGCACGTATATATCAGCACGTATATATAACGTTATATTTTGAAATTCGAAACGAAAAGTTTTTGGTTTAAAAACGTTCAACAAAATTTGTAGAAAAAGCCAATTTTTTCTTTACACTGCATTATCCAAAATTTTCACGAGCTTGCAAGCAACGTAATTCGTCATAAAACTCACAAACCTATTTTTGATTCAATATGCACAGCAAAAAAAAAAAAAAAAAATGTTGATTTTACAGTATAATACTGGCAACTCAGCTGCCATACCGTAAAATTAACAGTAATGAATAGTAAGATAAGCAGTAATACACTACTGCGCAGGCTATTTCCTTCTTAAATTTAGCAATTCTTTCTACATTCATGCAGGATAAGTATTGCAACGACACATTATTGTCTTCTACACCTGCTCTGACGGCAATGGGACTTCTGTGACCAGAATTTTTGTTAACAGGTATTTAAAGAAGGGTTACTGCATATCAAATGTCTGATTTCTTTAGTTTTTTTTAAGTAGTTCAATAAGGATAATTTTGAAACCTACTTAAGAAATATTTATTCAATTGCTATGGACAGCTAACTGAAATCTGGATATTTACTCTCTTAGAAGCTATTTTCTGGGAGTCGGACTCATTCACATTTGTTAATTTTTCATTTATATACTGCACAAAAAAGTGTTGATTTTACAGTAATAAACAGTAAAATAAGCAGTAATACACACCTTCGCATGCGCGGTAGCGTATTACTGCTTATTTTACTGTTTATATAATTGTACGGTATAATACTGGAAGCTGGGTTGTCAGTATTATACTGTAAAATCAACACTTTTTTTTTTGTGCAATGTGGAATTGATTGAAATAACTTGGAATACATTTCGAAAAGTAGCAAAGGCATGAAAACATATTCTTAAAGTTTTGAACCTAATCTTTCAAAATAACCTAAGGAGATTTAGTTTAAGTTTAAATTCAACTATCTTATTGCTTTATGAATCAAGTATCTTATTACATTTAAATACAATTTAAATAAAACAAAATCTGTCTTAATTGACATACAATCGACGCTCGTTAATTCGAACTAACCGGTGCCGAGAAAAAAGTTCGAATTATCCTATTCTAAAAAAGAAAATGACTTATAATGCTATCACCAATAATATAAAAAGAAACTTATCTAGCATTAGAAAATAATACTACTTTTTTTTATTATTCGAATAATTTTAAACATATTAAAGTATAAACCAATTAAAAAATTAAAATTTAGAAGCATATATAACCTTAGCATATATACCTTAACATGCCAAACATATCTTATCTTTATCATAAATAGAATTATAATAACAGAAATAATGCAGAATAAACTGAAGTATAAGATCATTGTGCGTAAATATGAGCATTTTTTCATAAGTTTTATCACATTTATGATGTGTTTCGTCTTTTATTAAATATAAAATGCCAAATATAATTAAAAAAGGATTGATTATTACGCTTTTAAACCAAAACTAATTTGTTTTGAAGAAATTGAACAATGAGCTGTAATCTAAGCAAAAAAAGTATCATTGTCACAGTTAGGTCATTTTTGTCACATTTACAGAACTTCAATTCCAAATGAGATGTCCAAAGTACTTATGTACTCCAATGCATTTTATACATGTCAATTCATCTTATTTTTTTTTAATTTAAATGTTATCAGTTTTTTATGTACTTAATACTGAATTATAATGAAATAATGAATAATTTAACATTCATATTTTAAATACTTTTTAACTTTGAAAATTAATAAACAAGAATTAACAAATTAATGATCATTGAAACATTAATTTTACCAAAATGATGTTTAATATTGTATGTTCTACAAAAATATTTCATAAACTACATTTTTTTACACTTAGAAATTTCTGAAACGCTGTACTTGTTCCTGGATTTTAACACTTGTGGTAATATCATAGCTGCCAACCTAGCTATTTTTTTTTCAAGTTAAATAAACATAATTTCAACCAGAAAAATACCTATGAAATTTTTCTTGTGTCTACGTGCTAATTTATTAACTTCCTTTATTTTATAAAATTTCTAGTTTTGGTTGACAAAAACAGCAACGTCGGTACATATGTCTTTAATTTTATTCAGTTCATAAAATGCTTTATCATGCCTAATAGTAACAATAATACCTGGATAAAATTCACTCAAGAACAACATAGTTTCTAAACTTAATATTATCTTTCGACTCTTCAATTAGCATTTTATTAGATAATCAACTTGATTGCCCCACAAAGTTTATCGTTAAAGTTATCTTGCATTGTTGAGTGAAGAATATCACATTCTCTGTTGCCTACCCATGCTGTCTGCTGACCATGTTGTTTAACTTCTAGGGGTTTCTAGAAGTAGCTAGAAATTGCACCGGGAAAAAATTTAAAAATAGTAATTGTATTACCTGTTGAATAATTGATGTTTATTCCATAATGAAAATACTTTTTAAATACTTAAATCAAATGTAACTAAAGACAATAAGGGATGAGTTCCATATCCTGTGCCGGTAGGTTTGGTGAACTGTTTTTGGCAATAAATGTTTGATGTGGTTGTTGCGATCTTCAGCCTTTGAGGTTGCTGTTTTAACTACTGGAATGTACTTTATCCGGGGCTAACAAGAAAGACGGGCTACCGCGCTTCTCCAATTTAGAGTTGTCACGTGACGCTCACGGTCTCAGCTGAGCTAATCAAACCAATTGACATAATAGATTATTGCCTCTATTTTAGATTACTATTATATCCGAGTCATTGTTCAATGTGATAAAATTCGTTACTGCCCTCAAGCAGCGGAATAATGATTATCAAATCTTACAAAAATTCCAATACACTGAGATCTTTTTAAGTATATTAAATAAAATAATTTGTAACCAGATATAAAGTTGTCAAAAGGGGACAAAATTATGAAAATTGGGCAATTTATATCCTAAAAATCATTGTGAATACACCTAAATATAACACAAACTACATAAAAATAATTTAATTAACATTTAAAAAATTCAAAACTAAATGACAATTTAAGAAAAGAATGATTTTCGAAGAAAAATAAAATAAAAAAGAAGATTTTTTTAAAACAGTTCTTTTATACCCTAATTAACAATATTTTCCCCACCAAAATTATATGCAGACATGGGATATATATTTTATATAATATTATATATATATATATATATATATATATATAATTGTCAAAGCTTTAGAAGAAAAATAAGTATCTTTTACACAAGAGCTCTTTGTACCCTACAAATCATTCTAGATATTCAACAAATATTACTTAAGAATGATTTATTTAACATATTCATATTTCAAAGCTGTAGAGCAATTTTAAGTTATTGAAAAAAAAAATTACGATTTCGTATAAAAAAAGATTTTTTTTTTCAAACAGAACCTTTGTAATCTAATATCAGTATTTCTGAACCAAAATTATGCACTGCCATTGGATACATACTTTATATAATATATAAACTTTTCAAAGTTTTAGTATAAAAATAACTATTTTTATTTTAATTAAATGTGCTCAATATTTATCTCTTGGGCATAGAAGTTAATAACAGAAATAAAACAATTTTAAGATACAAACTATCTAAAAATTTATATTTTTTTTGAACAAAAAGTTTCCCAATTAACGGATCTATGATTTGTTAGTTCGTATTAAAAGTTCATGGCATGATTTTAAGTATATTAAATTTTAAAAAAGTTGTAAATAGGTATAATGTTGATAAAAATGAAAATAAAAGAAAATATTCAACTGAGCTCATTAAACACTAGAAATCATTTAAATACACCAAAAGTTAACACTGACTTCTTAAAAATTATTATTTTAGCATATAAAAATTTCAAAGCTGTAACACAATTTTAAGTTACTGGAAAAATACAATAGGTTAGATTAATATCATTTAAACATTAGCTAATACTTCTAGATTACGATTTTATCGATCAACTTTATTTCGTAGAAATAAAAAAATATCGGCATTCTGGTGAACAGACTAAATTATTATAGAATTAGGGTATATAGTATCAAAGATTTAGGATATATAAGATTACATACTTAAAAATCTTACATATAATACTGAAACGGAAAAATTATTAATACTTACATTCGACAGTTTATGTATGTATTATTATTTTTTTTATAAGTCTCGACTTTATATAAAAAGATAGCAATTTTTAATAAACCCAATAAATGAAACTAAATTTTCAGTAGAATAACACACTCGCAATGAAATTTACGTTCTTTTTTTCTTATTATTTCAGAATAATCTAATTATCAAATCAAACACATCGGTAGAAAATAAACTAGTGGAATTCCTTTGTTTGATAGCTGCGCGCCAAAGTGAATAAGACCGCTACTATCACGTGATTTTTAACCGTGGTAGCCACGTACGGAAGCCCCGATTTTATCCGAGGCTAACGAAAAAGAAAGGCTACCGCGGTGCTTTACGCGTATCTTTTTTTACAGACCGCGGGAGTCACGTGATGCTCGAATGCACCAATGCAGGTGTACGAAAAGAGCAACACGTCACTCTAGCGGTCTGTAAAAAAAGATAAGTGTAATGCACCGCGGTAGCCTGTCTTTTTCGTTGGCCTCGATTTTATCTATGTGACGTCACACCCCTTTTGGCGCCATTTTGGATTTTTTTGCCAATCGCGCCAACACAGGCACAGGATATGGAACTCTTCTCCACAATAACTCTGACCATTTCCTCTGAGCCCCATGTTTCTAGGAAAGTTGGGAAAGGACATTTTTGCGTTATCCCCTATCCCTTGCATACAATTTTTGGTGCATCGATCATTTTTGTTTATTCCTTGCTGAAATACAAACTGATATTATTACGTCAAATTTTTTCATTAGTTATATATATATATTTAAAGGCATGAATTTTCTTATTTTGATCATATGAAATACGTAATTGAATACTCAGCCAAATAGAAACACTAATATATCACTACGTGGAAATTTCTAAATATTCAACAAATTACAGTTGTTCAAAATTTCTGCTTTTAAAAATCATTTATTTTAATACATGAAACTACTACATAAAATTACTTTAGTGCATCTATTGATAGCCTCTTTGCATTTAAAGGATTCAATTTGTCGCTAATAAATCTATCAAAACATCGAACACCAAATTGCGATGAAAATTTTAGAATAAGTCTAGTTTAAAATGCGTCATTTTTCCTCGCTTTTAGTTCCTATAGATAAAACAGACCTTCGATGCCAAGAGACGTCGATAGAGGGTTGCTTGACATTCAAAGATTTAAAATATGTATATAACGAAACAGTAATCTCGATTTCGGGATTATTCCTCGCAATTAGAAAGTGTTGTTGCAATTTGATAACTAGCGATACATATACTGCAATGGGAAATCTTCTAGAAAAACGCTTTAAATGCAGTAACTTGTTTCGCGTTTTGTTCCGGAGATGTGAATGTTTCATTATGCTCCATTTACATAAGATTCTTACATTAGGACTTTAGGTACAAGAACTTGTCGTATTTATGGGTCATAACATTTAGGTACTTTGACCTTATATAATTATATAAAAAATAACACATTTATTTATTTATTTATTTATTTTAAGAAAAATAAACAACTGATGTTTGTTTTATTTATTATTTGTATGTTGTGAAGTCCACCTTTTTTCTTCGAATAAAAACTTCAGTTCTTTGTCTGCCAAGGTTTTATTTAAAAAAACAGTTTCGAAATATTAAATGCATTCATTATTGATTTTTCAGTAGTACATTTAAGGACGTTATGAGTCCCATCATCTGCCGAATCAGTCATTTTATTGACTCTTTGACGGTAATAATTTTAATAATTTCTGCTTAACTTAATTTAACGAAATTTTAATCTAATGATACATATTCTGATATAGTAATGTTTTATCAGTTGAATTTTTCTTTGACATAAGAAAATTCTAGCGTGTTGCTGTCATTCTATTGTGAATTTTAGATGTTTGTACATAACCATGAATTTCTGGGAGAAGATTAGAATCCTTACAATAGTACAAAACAAGTTTTGGTACTATTCAAAAATAATTTTAGAATTTTGCAATAATTTCTTATGTGTTACTGAAGAAACGGTGTACTTTTTTATAAAAAAGAAAATAAAAGAGTGATTCACAATATTATCTAACAATACCTCAGTTTTTATTTAGTTATTTATTTAAGCTTTTTTTTTTGAAGATATTAACTATTTTAGTTCGAACAAATCAATGTGACATTTTAAGTTTTTGACATTAAGTTCGAATTAATGAACTATTTTTAACATTAGGTTTTAATGCAAATATTTTAGGAATTTATTATTAGTTCGAATTAACACAGTTTGCTCGTCTACTGTATTTAAATGATTAAAATTTTAATTTAAAAACAAATAGACTTATATTGTTAATTGGACTGTAACGAACATTTATTCATCTGAAACAGATCATTAAAACTGGTAATGATGTTGTTATTAGAGATGTAATTTTGTTAATCATTTATAAGCTAATGAAACACTATATAATATTTTAGTTAATATGATTTTAATTAATATCAATATACTTATAGGTTAAATAAGTGACAAGCATGTTCTGTTAATACTTCTGCATTCATGTGAAAACGGTTGACATAATGGATATGAGAACGAAAGTGCTTGATATGCATACACCATTATCGATCTCTCTATATATGCAGATGTAATGCATATGAGTTTTACGCCAAAGCAATGCACACAAAAGCATATGGGAATCATCATGGCTTGTAGAACTGTCTAGCTTTAAAATAAACAAAGTTTGTTAATTTTATTTGTTCAAAGCCTTATACAGAAATATGTGAAATTAAAAGGTCGATAACTATCCTCTATACTTTGCATAAGCTGCTTCAGTTGTATTTTCAAATATTTGAAAAAAATGTGAGCTGAATATAAATAAATGGAATGCATAAAATATCTGTTTAGAATACCGCGAGGGTCGGGTTATACCCGTCCAGAATATAAAATATTTTAGCATAGAATATGAAATATTTTCCAGCACTTTCAGAATATTGCAATGGAATTTTGCCACTTAAAAAGGTTAAACCAGACTTTAACAATTAGCGTCTTTAGACGGAACGGTACTCGAATTCTTTTGTCCATCCCTGTATATGATCTATTTTAGTTATGTACATACACTACATAGTGTTCTAAAATTTAGGTTAGATAGAAAGCGCATAACACAGTCTGACATCCACATTTATAAATTTCCACCAATAGACGTAAATACACTCGAATAATTTTGTGCAGCCCTGTATAATATATACAGATTTTTATACATTCTTCATATGAAACTAAAATTTAATGTGGGGAAAAAACTCATAACACAACTTAAAACGTACTTACAGAAATGATCATCTATCGATAACAATGTATCCGGTTCATTCCGTAGCCCTGAATAGGAATATATTTATATTCTGCCCAAAAAGAAATTATTTAAAAATGTTGAAATGCGAACGAGGCATCGTAAAATATTTCCCCTATAGGATTAACATTAGCAAGCGGGTGTTTTCGACTGAGTGAAGTAGCCCCTTAAGGACAAGGATAGGAAAAACTACTTTTTTATTGTAGCGAACTGCAACTACAACTACTTTATCGAAAATGTAGTTAACTACAACTAAAACTACTTGTTTTGAAAAGTAATCACTACTTCGCTAATTTGAGATTTTGTCAAAGGATTTATTGGTACTTTTTTGTTATATAGATGTGTGCTTTATTTGCTATATTCTTTTATTTACTGAATATGTTATGAACGTAGGAATATACTATTTGTATGATACTTCGTAGGTCCATGAACTTCACTTTCTTGCAGTGATGAATATGGCAGTAATGTAGAACAGATTTGCATTTGACATTTGAAGGAGAATTGCTTTAAGACCTATAAGCTACTAGGCTGTTTGTCCGGAATGATCCAGAATTTTTATTCACAGAAATACATACAAGACATAATTACATAAATTACATAATGAGAAACATAAATTACATAAATTACATAATGAGAAACATAAATTACATAAATTACTTAATGAGAAACATAAATTACATAAATTACATAATGAGAAGATTTATGTAATGACAAATTACATAAATCTTCTTATTGAGAAGGACGGGATAGACACCAGGAAGTAGACAGCACTGGAGATACACACACAATGAAATCCATGCCTTATCGGGATTCGAACCCAAGCCTTCACCATGACGGTCGCCTCCGCTACCAACCACGCTGTCGGGCCAGCAACAGATTTGTATTACATAGCTCTTCACGGATTGTTTATTTGGAGTTTGCATCGAAAATAGTACTGTATTTCACTGGGGTGGGGGTGGGGACATTCTAAATAAAATTTTTGAAACACTGTTTCCCTCTTAAATTACAAATAAGCTTATTTTACTGAAACTGTTATAGTAATTTTTTTGACGTGTCAAGACGCAATCAAGTTTTGACGTATTCCATCTAGTGGATATATAAAAATAAATACCATTGCTTTAAATAATATCATATTTTACGTTAATAGTAAGAAAATATACAATGTTTTGTAACTAATGCATACTAATGTTTCACAACAATTTCTTACAATACTTCACAAGAAAAAACTTTTTAATTTTTTAACACTTCTGTCATGTAATTATTCCAATCAACTGTCGAATTTTCAGCCATACATAGTTGATTCCTACACCATTTTATGGATATTAATTTCTCTGTTCAACAGTAAATAAACCTTAAAGCAGTTTCGAATGGTATTCTCGAACCACTAAACAATATCCAAAATGGAGGCCTTTTTTTTACAGCTTTTTAAGTTGCATCTGCATATAGCTTCATCATTAGGAACATACAGTTTCATATTATGGCCATTTTCACATACTAGTTTTTTGGGTACTTCTCCATTATCCCATCGACCGCTTTCCATTAAAAAGAAACTATCGCCAAACTATAATGCCAATAAACAAATGAAAGAATCTTGCCATTAGAATCTAATATATATATATATATATCGGAGAAGCTCTTCTGAATAAAACGTCAATTTTAAGCAAAAAAAAAAAAAAGAAAAAAGAACAATATATTAATGAAAACAGAAAAAAACAATCTTGGATATTTAATTATTTACATTATTTTTCTTAATTATACCTCTAAGCTAGTGGGTAAATGTTTGTGATGTCAGTTGAAACTGATACACCGCCTCCTCAATACTAGGCCTGAGCGCTGACAACAATGGCGGCTGTCGCAGGCCGATTTTTTTTTCAGCGTTTGAACGGTCCCTCGAAATTCCACACCAATAATTTCTAAAAGTTTTCTTCGCCTTGTTTTTCGGAGATCAAATAAGTCAAAGATAACTTTTAGATATTATAGGTGTTGAAGTTCGAGGGACTGTACAAACGATTCCGCCTGCGACAACCGCCATTTTTTTCAGCGCGCAGGCCTAGTATTCAGAGGGCGGTGACTGATATATTTATCGTACGTAACTATGCGTACGTAACTATCACAACATTTTTTCACTGTTTTTTTTCTCTTTTAATATCATGTTTTCATGTCCTCGCTGTTTAATGACATAATTGTTATTTTAATTAACAAAATACTTAATAAATCACTAAAACATCATCAAAAATGCAGATAAATGTCAAATTAAAAATCACAACGTATCTGACCTTCAGTGAATGTGGCGTCAAGGTAGTGCATTTTTTGGCGTTAAATCCCATAGTTTGGAGATTTTAAAATTATTATTATGAAAAGTGGTCGACGGGATAATCGAGAGGTACCATTTTTTGTTTGGTAAAAACCCTCGTTTTCGAAAACATGAGACTGCATCCATCGCATTACTAGGTAAGTCAAAGATTATTTCCATAAAAATTAATACAGGCGATTAAAGAAAGAATAATACAACATGCAATAAAAAAAAAAAAAAAAAAAACTTATGAAAAATGTTCTGGAACATCAACAAGAAAGCAGTATAACGTTAGCTTAACCAGGGTTGTGCAAAATTTTAATTAGATTAACTATTGAAAACTAACGATTAAAAGTTTAATCATGACTAAAGATTGACCATTGAACTTTATCGTCAATCTTTAGTCATGATTAAACTTTTAATCGCTAGTTTTCAATAGTTAATCTAATTAAAATTTTGCAACACCCTGAGCTTAACTATGTGCTGTTTCTTTAGGACTGCAAACCATTTGACGAGATTTTACAACCTATCTTGGCGATATATTTCTGTCACTTGGCGATTCATCGTTGGGGCCGCTATAATAAATAATCAACGATTTATTTTTTACTCGAAATTGAAGACGCGGATTAAGTAATAAAGTGACCTCGCGTTTTATCGCGTCTGTTGAGATACAATAAAATAAGTGTGATATAACCCAGGGCATTAAAAAAAATTAAGAAAGATAACATGCAACAAAATGTTTGCCTCCAAAATGTTAGTTTAACATTTAGTAAGAATCAACGATTTATTTTACACTCGAAATTGAAGACACGGATTAAGTAATAAAGAGACCAGTTTTAAAAATATTTAAAATTACTTAGCGAAATTAAGAGCGGTATATAATTAATATTTACATACTGTTACATAAAAAAAAATCTGGTATGACTGCACTCGACTTTCCGAACATTTTACAGAATACTGTGCGTTCGAATAAATAATAATATGGCAATAAATAAAAACTTAGATCCCAATTTTACAAAAGAAATTTCTGGGGACCTGAAAACGTGATGAAATTTTAATATACACGCATACATCTACACACACATGTGGAATCATGGTAAAAATAGCTAAAACGCATTCAGCGCACTTGAAAATGTAAAAATTTACCAATATTTCCACAATGAGGTTTCTATTATGATAATTACAATATTTTTCTTACACTGTATGTGAACAAAAAGTAAAAATGCGATTAAACTACAGATTATGCTTTTGGAAGCACAAAAACAGAGCTATAGTATATGAAGGAGTGATATAACGACCGGCTTACTCTTTTATATAACATATTTACGAATCACAATTATACAGTGTATACATTTTATTTACTGCTCTTACAGTAATTATTGCATTCACTGGGATATAAAATTACCGTTGACATATGTATTTAACAATATATTTGTTTACTTAACTCTGCAATGCACTCTTAAAGTATAAATTGTAATCAGTCCTGTTGAGAGTTAATCATATTTTGGAATCTAATTTTATAGTTTAGAAAATTACAGAAAAACAACCCTAAATGAGAAAAATAAATAAATCTGTAAATAAAGTAATTTTAGATAATAAGAAATCCGATATTAAAACAGGAAGATCTAATAACAAGCTAATAAGCAAGTTTTGTCAGCAAGAAAAGTAATTCCTTTGGTGAGTCAGTACTTGATTTTAGCAACAAGTATCAATGGGAAAAATCTGATTTATCGCAACGTGTTGCTATAAACTGCAGTTGAGATTCCCAAATTGTTGAGCAGAAAAAAATTTGCACAAAAGAAGTAAGCGATGGTCACGTGATTTGTAGAATGGCGCTTTTTTTCTCTCCTAAAGTAGCGTTAAAAGTAGCGCCGGTTCTTGCTACTAACTCATCGATTTTTTGTAATTGTGCTACACGTTACACTACGTTGTTCAAAATGTAGCGCGCTAAACTACAAACTACTACTTTTAAAAGTAGCGACTACTGTAGTTTTAGTTTCGCTACATCTAGCGCGGTACTTCCGACCCCTGATTAAGGATATGAACAAAACTACCTGTTCCCGGGTTCATACGCCTCAGGGGATATAAAGTGTTGGAATAGCAGAGTTTTCGTAAAGCAATTGCCGCCATACTTTACTAAAATTCTGGTATTCTTCCCTTGAGGCGTACGAACCCTGTATTCCCATTTACTAATTTGCAATTAAATTTGTCTTTTTGAATAAACAAATATGCATTAAGATACAAATCCCTCTTCAAATTATTAAAATACGGGAAAAGCTTTTAATTCTTCGATTTTGACAGCATCCCTTAAGGAATATTTGTAACAAGTTTATTATCATATTTTATCCCACAATTATGAAATTTAATTCTTTTTTTCGCTTTATTAAAATGTTTATTCCAGAAATAAATAATAGAATTAGTGGTTATGATGAACAAAAACAATATATTTTTATTCAGCAGAAACTTAGAAATTTTAAATATTTGTTTAAATGTCTAATTAATTTGAAAACAAAATCAGCTTGAAAGACCTAGCATGTAGACTGTCATAGCCAGAGGATAAAATAAATTCCCGAATTACTTATTAAAATAAACTTCATACGCCTTTGGAAAAAAATCATAAAATATAATGATCTTTTATCTCTTAAATAAGGATACTTAAAATGTAATTGAATATTCAAATTTCTAGATTCATTTTTCTGAAACCAAGTAAATTGCTCTTCAGTAAGCATACATAAAGTAAATAAAAGTAAATAATCGCTGTTTTTTATGACATAGTTAATTAGCCCTCACTTTGCCGAGTGTATGTGATATTAATTAGCCGAAAAATCTTCACCTTACGTTAAATTAATGAAATATTTTTTCTGAATTTTCAAGTAACTTTACGTGATATATTTTTGGATAACAATGAATAATTTTTTTTTTAAATAATGGCGTCTTACAACTTAACTCGTGCAGTTTTAACAACAGTCGATATCATGAAATGCCCATTTTTTTTAAAGCATCATTTATGATGTCATACAGTTATTAGGGGCGTTCGTAATTATATAAATACGTAGCACCTGTTGTCGTCATCTGGTCCGTCCGTCTGTCTGCTGTCCGTCCGTCCGTCCGTCTGCATATAACAACGCAAAAACTACCCAATCGAATAGTTTGAAATTTAAGATATATTATCTTTGCAGAGTTTTGTCGAGACATTTCAAATTTTATGAAAATCGAATCAAAACTTTAGAAGATATTAATAAAAATATTTATTAAGAAATTTGAATTTTTTAAAAATAAATCGGCGTTTTCTTGTTATAGGACCTTCTGAGGTTTAACCGTCAAGCGACCGAGATACTTATTTTATTACTGAAATTAATCTGCAGAGGATATAATTCATTTTACTGAACTAAAAATCCTCAAGATCTGAATATTTATATAACTAGCTATAGTACGAACACACCTCATTTGTCACGTTTGACGTACAATTTCCAAATTGTTAGAAAATAGATATCTACGACTGTATAAAAAAGTTTCCAGATTCATTTTGTAGCACACAAACAAATGCAGTACAATATCGCCACTTACAGCTATAATATCCTTCAATCATGATCAGACAGTGTACCAAGAAACATCGACCGGGGATATATTCTTAGAAACGTACGAAACAGAGGCAAAGAAACATTATTAAAAAAGTAAGTGCAATTGAAAATATGGAAAAGTGGTATGATATAATCGTACAATGCATCTAAATAATTAAATACTTAAAACTATTAATTGTTCATAAAAATAATATGTTCACTGAGCCTGAGAAATCATCTCCATAGACTGTCACGGCGCTTGTTTGTACTACTTACTGGGTCTATATTTGATTAAAAGTAGTTTTTGCAAAACGCATTCTTTATTTTTAACTAGATCTGTATGAATTTCCATTGCATGAGATCTTTCGCTTTTTTGAAGTAAAAATAAATCCAATGTTATTGTAGAGTCAATACACGTATATATAAAAAAAGATACACTCGCATTTATTCTGAGACTGTTTACGATAAAATCATATGAAAGATGTCATTATACAGATAATATTGTCATCTTTCAGAATATGAATGCTATATTTGAAATAGGCGTAGTCACATATTAAAAATTGCACCAACTTCGATTTTTCAAATGGTAACACCGACTTTTGAAACCATATTTTAGTTCCTTGAATCAAGGCAGACAGGAAAAGGTATAGTTTATGTACTTTTTATTCAATCTTCATAATGTAATAAAAGAAAATGTATTAAATGTACAGGGTGGTCCAAAATTATTGAGTGCATTCATTTTTGAAAAAAAAAAGAACAAAATGAGGTACGTACATGTTTATTGTTTTCTTGGAAAGACAATTTAAAAGAGTTTTACACAACAACATTTTAAACATTAAATAAGTTTCACACAAGCCGGTAGATGGCGGGACAACATTGCGCGAGGAAAATTTACTGATTGCGTCGGTCTGCAAATGGCTACCGTACAGGAAAAAGCAATTTTGCGTTTTGTGGTTCCACGAAAGCAAATCCGTTGTAACTGTAATGTCAAATAGCGAAGTAACCGCTCGGCTAAGCCCCGGCAGGACCAGCCATTTGGCGAAGTCTGTACTGCCCCGTTTCATCCCTGCGTGCCGGGGAGCTAGCCGGGGAAGACATTAAACGCTCAACGGCTGGGTTCGTCCTCAGCCGAGTGGTCTTCCTCAGGCATTAAAATGCATTAAAATTAAAAAATCCGTTGTAACTGTTCAGAGACGTTTTCGTTTAGAACACTCAAATCGTCGTTCTCCAAGTAAGGACTCTAAAGAAGGTTGGTACCAACAATTTAAAGATACGGGAAATGTGGAATGCATTTAATGTTTAAAATGTATTGTAGTTAAGAGCCGACACTAGTCACGTGAAAACACTCGCAAGTTAACCTTAAACCAATGGCAGCGTTATTTTCAAGTTTCTGGTTTGTACTGGAAATTTTTAAATGATTTTTGCATAGGATAACTGAAGTCGTTCTCTCATCGAGTTCTTTTTTTACTATTTCAACCTTGGTTGAATATTTTTTTTTATTAGGTCATCTTTTATTTCAGAACCGGTTCCGAAAATGAAAGTATGCTTATAAACAAAAACGAAACTGAAATCGCAAAAGTAAAAAGAAATAGACAGTTAGAAATTAACCTCAACTGCCCTATGCAAATATATATATATATACATATATATATATATATATGCAGGGTGTTTCACTACCGGACCGACAAACTTTGAAGGGTGATAGTAGACATGAAGACAAACATTATTAAATAGGAAACCATGGGGCGCAAACGTCTTCTGTAAGAGCTAGGGGCCATTAAAGTTTAAGGTCCAGAACTTCAAACGATGACAAAAAAAGGTAGATTCATTTGAGGTTTTCACTAAAATCATTCTTTATATCACGATTTTCTTCAAAAATTTTTTTAAGGGTTACGTTCAAAAATTTTCGATAGAGGGTGCTTTAGACTTTAGAGTAACGAACAACTACTTTTTACCCGTTAGTTTTTGTATGGGTTTAAAATTATTCTAAAGTTTAGACTTTAACTTAAATTTTAAGCCCAAAATCGAAAACATTCGATTCGGGTAACTAGCGAAAATTCAACTGTGAACAGAGGGGGGGGGGATTTTAAACGATCAGAAACATTGAACAAACTAATCAATTTTGTTGCGGTTTGCGTGTAGGTCATTCCCTTGGAAATTATTTTATTCAAAATGACGTCCTGCTTTGATGTCCTCATTTTTTGATAGAGGGCGCTGCCAACACATTTCCATCATTTCAATGACGTTACTCCTGGGTGTTTTACTACCAGACCAACGTACTTCCAGGAAGTGTTAAGGATGCAAAGACGACTCGGAATCACATAGGAATGTAACGTTGGAAATGCCTTTTTTGCGAGTTATGGTTAAAAGAAGCAGAGAAAAAAGCAACAGAAAGAAGAAGAGAAACAACAACACGTTAATGTGAAAGAAAACAGTTTATTTAAAGGTTTTACTACAAAAGGTGTTCGAAATTACGACCAGAAGTAGTCCAGCAAGTTTGACAGCGATGGTATATGGCGCTGCGGTTTCCTTGCGGCAGATGGCGCTGCGGTTTCCTTGCTGTAGATGGCGCTGAACAGTAAGGCGCGTGAACAGAGATAACGCTGAAGTGATCATTTGCGAACCGGTTCCAAAGGTAGTAGGATGGAGTAATCGAACGATGAACTTGTCGACATGTTGATCGTATATAGAGCTGCGGACTGTAACGGGCACGCTGCTCTGAGGTTGTACAAGGAGCATTTTCCGCATAGGCGTGTACCCCATCATACGACATTTTCAAGTGTGAATAGAAGGCTTTGTGAGACTGGTTGTTTGACGAAAGTTAAGATGAATCGAGAACGAAAGATAAGGACACCTTACAATGAAGAACAAGTGTTAAGTATCACAGAAGGCCATCCAAGCACGAGTACTCGTGCGATAAGCCAACAGGTGGGGTTTTCGCACACCACTGTCTGGAGGATACTATCGGAAAACAAAATGAGCCCATACCATCTGCAAAGCGAGCAAGAATTACACCCTGAAGATTATCCACATAGGAAGACGTTTGCTGAATGGTATTTGCAACAGATTGCAGCAGACATCACAATTGCGGCGTCTGTATTGTTTACGGATGAAGCAACTTTTACAAGAGAGGGAGCCTTCAATAAACATAATGCTCATATTTGGGCTTTGGCGAACCCCCATGGTACGAGACCACGTGCTGCTCAAAGGCGTTTTTCTATGAATGTTTGGGCCGGCATTCTTGGGGACTACCTTATTGGACCATACATTCTACCCTGCCGTTTGGATGGAAGGACATACTGGATATTCCTACAAGAAGTTCTGTCGAAACTTCTGGAAGAAGCACATATTCCTCTTTCGTTGCGCCGCTCTATGTGGTTCCAGAACGATGGGGCTCCTCCACAATATAAAAATGACTTTTGCCGACACCTCAACGTGACATTTGGACAGCGGTAGATGGGCCGTGGTGGCCCGGTTCATTGGACTGCCAGATCTCCGGGCCTATCATGCATGGACTTCTTCTGCTGGGGTCAAATGAAAAGTTGGGTGTATGAGACTCCCGTACCTTCAGTTGAAGACCTCGCGTCTCGTATTTCTGTAGCTGCCCAAAAGCTATCAGAGATGCCAGGAATCTTCCAGAGCGTGAGGAACTCCATGCGACGCCGCTGTCAAGCTTGCCGGACTACTGCTGGTCGTAATTTCGAACACCTTTTGTAGTAAAACCTTTAAATTAACTGTTTTCTGTCACATTAAAGTATTGCTGTTTCTTTGCTTCTTTCAGTTGCTTTTTTCTCTGCTTCGTTTAACCATATCTCGCAAAAAAGGCATTTCCAACGTTACATTCTTATGTGATTCCGAATCGTCTTTGGATCCCTAAGACTTCCTGGAAGTATGTTACTGTGGTAGTAAAACACCCAGGAGTAATGTCATTGAAATGTTGGAGATGTGTCGAAAGGTGTCCTCTATCAAAAAGTGAGGACACCAAAGCTGTACGGCATTTTGATTAAAATAATTACCAAGGAAATGACCTACACGCAAACCGCAACAAAATTGATTAGTTTGTTCAATGCTTATGAGCGTTTAAAATTCCCCCCCCCTCTGCTCACAGTTCAATTTTCGCTAGTTACCCGATCCCAATATTTTCAATTTTGGGCTTAAAATTTAAGTTAAAGTCTAAACTTTAGAATAATTTTAACCCCATACAAAAAATAACGGTAAAAAGTAGTTGTTCGTTACTCTAAAGTCTAAAGCACCTTCTATCGACAATTTTTGAATGTAACCTTTAAAATTTTTTTTGAAGAAAATAGTGATATAAAGAATGATTTTAGCGAAAAGCCGCAAACGAATCGATTCTTTTTTACATTTTTTTTATCATCGATTGAAGTTTTGGACCTTAAACTTTAATGCCCCCTAACTCCTACAGAAGACTTTTGCGCTCTATGGTTTCCTATTTAATAATGTTTGTCTTCATGTCTACTCTCACCCCTCAGAGTTTGTTGGTCTGGTAGTGAAACACCCTGTATATATAGTTATTGCCTATTATAATATTATTATATATATGAGCCTAATTATTTTATATGTATATATATATATATATATATATATATATATATATATTCATATATATTGAAACGCACACCAGAAATTTGAAAATAAAGCTGCCATTGATTTAACATATTTAACATTAGTTTGCAAGTGTTTTCGCATGACAAATGTGTCCTCTTAAATAAAAGATTTGTAAGTCTCTACACATCTTTTTCAACTTATGCAAAAGTATATTTTCAAAAGAAGTCTTTCTTTTGTTGTTGACGTCTTAACTAGTGAAAACCAATCTCGCTAAAATACGCTAACTGACGCTCAATAAGTAAATATTAATAAATAAAAAGGCAATGTTTATGAGTTTTTTGTACAATTGCAAGTAAGTTGTTCACTAAGAAAAAGAAAAAGTTGATGTCCCGTTGATTTTTTTGTTTCAAATTGCTCGTTTATCTAATTTTTCTTGCATTATTTTTAAAACTGTTACAAAATAGAAAACAATAGCATGATATGAAACATTTATAACATTTTATTTAACTTTTGCTATTACTTCGAACGATTCAATGACTGAATAATGGTGAAATACTGGTTTTATGAAATTAATCCTCCGCACACGTTAAAGAAATATGGTGGGCGTTCTGTTGTTAAACCAAAACTAAATTTAAATTGCAAAGATTTTCAATGTTTCTTTAAACATATATTAAAAAAATATATAAAATAATTCTACAATGCATAAGAAATATGTGGGAAATGTACATACATTGCGACAAAATACAATCTTCAAAAGGCGCATACGACAATTATTTTCGGCACCAGTGAAATTGATGCACATCACTGAGGTGCACTAGAAGAAGCTTATTCTAGATTATGGTGGACATAGCATTTTATCGTTCATTTACAAAGACACACAAAAGTAATGTGTTATATGTTGTTGGCTATAAGCGATAATTGCTTGAAGTACGTTTTCCGTCGTGGTATACGTTTTTAAATTTAACAAATTTGTTGCATTTTACTTGGTGTGCATAAATTCTATAGATCAGATAAAGGGCTATACAAAAGAATTCGAATACATTTCCGTTTACTGGCGGAAATTGCTAAAAGGGTATTTTCAACTGTGTTATGCGTAAACTAAATGTTAGCATACTGTGCTGCATATGTACAAATCTGTAAGTTATATACAGAGCTTCACAAAAGAATTTGAATTCGTTTCCGACTATGGACGGTAATTGCTGAAATTGGGTTTTTTCAAATGAGTTATGCGTTTTCCAAATTTTTTTTTTTTTTTTTTTTTTTTTTTTTTTAGATTTTCTATTTATTATTATTATTTACTTCAGCCTCTTACAGTATTATTACATGGTAGTATTATTGCTCAGTATCAATCACATAGTAGTATTTAGTACTGCTAAGTAGGATTGGTAAATTGTATTTTCAGAATTTGTATTTTTGGAATCTTGTATTTTCAGAATTACATAGTATAATTATTGCTCAATGTCACAAAGTATAATTTAGTAATGCTCAAAATAACTAGGTAAACAAACCTGCTGGGCGGAGCTAATTGAGCTTAAGCCGAAAGGTAGGTCACCCCGCCCGGTTTGACCTTGACTCTGTTTTTTTAGATATCATTTTTCACTTTATTAAACAGGTAAGTTTTGTTACAGTATTCTGAATGTGTTGGAACGTGTTTCATACTCTATGCTTGGCGCATGGTTTTTCTTTCTTGTTTTTTTTATTGATAAACATATTTGTAATTATGAGAATCATTAATAAATTCATAGATAAAATATATGAATTTTGATCTTCATTAAGGATAACCTTCTTATTTGATCCTCTTACATGAACAGTATCAGTGACATCGAAAAAATAGATATGCGCTTTTACAGTTCATTTGTGGCATTATTTTTGATATATAGAGAAATGTTACTTTTTAACGGTTTAGTAGTAATATCTTCCGTTCTCTTGAATCTACAGAAAATAGTCTTACTGGAAAACACTTTTATAAACAGTTAGTTTTTATATTTAATATTTCCTTACATTTTTTACTTTTACTAATTGATTGCTCTGGGTATTTTTCTAAATTTATAGATGTATACATTTTCGTTTATAAGTGTATAAAGATTTACGAAAAGGTGTATATACAATATAAATTTCTGTGTTGATATGATTGAAGGTACTCAAATAAAATATGAAAAGTGGGTGTTAGCAATTGAAAGTTGAAAGTTGGTCAAATATTTAATATGTAGATGATCCCATATAACAAAATAACCTCAGAGGATTATAAAGAACATTATACGAATTATAACGGCACTTATAAATACACACACACAACTATGTATACATGTGTGTGTGTGTGTGTATGTATTGCAATTATTAGATCTGAAGTTATAGCCATCCATTATTCGGATTTTTTTTGACATGCAATACATAAATCTTAAAAAATCTGTAATTTTGGACAGAAAAGAAATATAACTAACATGTGACCCCGAGTTAAGATTTAGAAACAAATATTCAAACGCATGTTTTAACTAAGGTGTTCTTATTTTTCATCTTAAATGAACACCTATTTTTTGTCAGAAGTTAAAATATTTTAACTAATAAAACTAAAAGAAATATGAAATGGAGAGCAGTTTTGTTTAACTTTGATTTTCAAAAATACGGTGCCAGCATAAATTTTCTTTCTTTTTCGTCACTTATAATTTATGAATATACTTATTTCACATGCAGATCGTCATCTAAGATCCCTGCGGCAATATTTGTTTAAATATTTTTCGAAAGATAATGTATTCTTATCCTAAGATGAAAAAAAGAAAATTTTCAGCGGACTTAAATTTTTGATAACTTTATGTTACTTGTTTGAAAACATCTTCAGGGGATAAAGATTCTAAAGAAAGAGATTAAAATCAGTTTTAGAGCCTAAATTCTAGATTCTAATAGACTTGAAGTAATTTGGATTATTTAAATATAAAGCTAGATCAGTGGTGTTGGAAAAGATTGTTAATTTTGTTTCATCATAAGAAAATGTGTATTTTCGTTTCCGACGTTATAATCGTTTCCGCTTTCAACTGTTTTATATTTAAAAAATAAATCATTGTTTGTAGCAGAAGTTCAGTCCTGATTTTGTGTCAGTAGTTTTTTATTATGTTCTCTAGATTTATTAAAAGTATTTTGTTTAGGCATGTGTTACTTTACAAACCAGTGGGTTTTAAATTCATTTTAATTATTAATACCTTATAACGTTAAAAAATACAGGGTGATTATAAAAAAACTATCCCGATATATGAGCCCCTAACTATCATACTGTTCACAGAAACTGAATAAAATTTTGGTTTAAAGTACTTTGAGGTATGCGCTCAAGAATCATATAAAAAGCAACAGTTAAATTCTAACAGTTACGGTTACAGTGACAAAATTTCGAAATTTTCAAATGACAACACCTACTTTTTTTTATTGGAATGTGATCTTCATAGTGAAAAACCATAAAAAGCGTTGGAACGGTACCTGTAGCACGAAAATCGCCGGCGCTAGACAGACTAAGAAGAATAGTGAAAACAACCAATAAGGACAGAGAAGCAACAGAAAAAAAAACCATTTTATTGTGTTTCATACATTTTCCATTTCACACACGACGACACTTTACATGCGGCAGATGGTGGATAGCACTGAACAATAAAATGTTTTACTTTCTGTTGTTTCTCTGCCCTTTATTGGTTGTTTTCACTTTTCTTCTTCGTCTGCCTAGCGCCGGCGATTTTCGTGCTACAGGTACCGTTCCAACGCTTTTTATGGTTTTTCACTATGAAGATCACATTCCAATAAAAAAAAGTAGGTGTTGCTATTTGAAATTTTCGAAATTTTGTCACTGTAACCGTAACTGTTAGAATTTAACTGTTGTTTTGCACATGATTCTTGAGCGCATACCTCAAAATACTTTAGGCCAGAATTTCATTCAGTTTCTGTGAACGGTATGACAGTTAGGGCTCATATATCGGGATAGTTTTTTTATAATCACGCTGTATTTATGACTTAAGTTTGTGTATCAGTCTGGTAGTACGTACTTTAACATTCGTAAGCATTCTTAGATAATCTTGAAATTTAAATATATAGTGAGTCAAAATGTTTGCCCTGATTTAAAATGACATTATATTCGTTGTAAACAACGGTAGAAAGAAATCCTTTGAACACAATACATAAGAAGATCAAAGTTTCGTTTGGTACTTCATAATTGTTCTATGTGACTAACCTTGGTCACACGTAGAATGTCTAAGTGGTAGTTCATTACACCCTAGACGTTGTGAATGCATTGTGAGTCAAAATGTTTGTCCTGCCTTATGACTGCCGTCAGTTCTTAGAGTCACAATTCTTATAATTGCTTTTTATTGAAATATGTCAATGTCTTTTCACTTTATTTGCCAACAACACGGAATGAACTGAATATAGGCCTAAAGAATGCACTGACATTGATAATTATAGGAACATGCTTCATAATAATGATTCTGGCGTAAAATGGAATACATCATAGATGATGTTTTCTGTGGGATTAAAAGATGTCACATAGAACATTTATGATAGACGTAAACAAAACTTTTAGTTTTATTCTGTATTCTATTGGAAGGGTTTCTTTGTAGCGTTGTTGACAATGAAGTTATTCTCACTTGTAATCAGGACAATCTTTTTCACTCATGCTGTATATTCATAAAGATGACTACAACATGAATTGAAAATTGTGTTTTGCATTAAAACTTGTGTGCACGGAACTTAATAAATTTACTGCAGGTTTCACAATAAATTTAGATTTATTATCGTTTATGATAGCAGTTGTTTGAAGAGAATTTAAGTGATATTTAGGAATTAATGTTAAATAATAATTAACACATTGTTAGCTGGCATTTAATTTGAAATTTGATTTTGAAACAAAAAAGACCCGCTTTCTTCTAAAAAGTTTTAATACAGTGATTGATTTAATGGGATTTACAAATTCAGTATATACGAGGTAGGGTCAAAAAGTTCCCGGAATAGGTCAATTACAAATTATTAAAAAATAGAACAATAATTTTACCATAGTGGCCTTCAAATTACTTTCCCCCTGCATCCACACACTTCTTCCAGTGTTCGTATAACTGTTCAAAACACTCCTTGAATCCATTTTTTGAGACGTCCTTCAGTAGCTTCGTCGCATTTTCGATCTCCTCATCTGAATCCATAAAACGGTGTCTCTTCAATTTAATTTTCAGCCGTGGAAACAGGAAAAATTCCGATGGTGCTAGGTCGGGAGAATAAGGAGGGTGTTCCAGAGGGGTAACACTGTGTCTGGCAAGATAATTTGTCACAGTCAGAGCGCGATGTGGTGGAGCATTGTCGTGTAAAAATAGCCAATCGTTTGTTGCCCATTTTTCAGGTCGTTTTCGTTTGATTGCATCTCGTAGTCGTTTAAGGATCTCCAGGAAAAGTTCTTTATTGACAGTTTGGCCTTCAGGAATAAATTCGTAGTAAATGACGCCCGCGTAATCGAAAAACTCCTCCAACATCACTTTCAGCTCGGCTTTTGTCCAGGAAAAATTTGTCCTTCCTTTGTGATAATTTTGCTTTCCATTCACTTTACTGACGTTTTGTCTGAGGGTCGTAAAGAAAACACCATGTCTCATCACCTGTCACGATTTTCTGCAAGACGTTGTCATTTTCATTAGCCATGTCAATCAAATCCCTGCACATGTTCACACTCATTTCTTTTTGTTCAGGTGATAGCATTTTTGGAACCATGTGCAAACAAACACGATGCATGTTCAAATCATCATGAAAAATGTTGTGAACACTCCCATGTGAAATCCCAAGTTCAGAGGCAATGGCATTAATGGTTATTCATCTGTCCGCACGCACGATTTCTCGAACACGCTCCACATTTTCATCTGCTGTGGAAGAGGAGCGGCGCCCAGTTGGAGGGTCACCTTCGATGTTTGTGCGACCTTCACGAAAACGCTTATGCCACTCGTACACAGCCGTTCTTTTTCATGGCATCATTTCCGTATGCTTTCTTCAGTATCTCGAGCGTCTCAGAAGGTGATTTCTTGTGCAAAACGCAGAATTTGATGTTTGCACGCTGCTCTAGAGACGACATTTCAAAATAGAATGAATGAAAAATTCGCTTTGTCAGAAATGATCCGCAACTAACTCCAACAGTACCGAAAATGAATTCCAGATGCCCGTGTGCTTTCCTTATCAGTGCTGCCAACCTCCAAAAAGACTTTGTATATTCCAATGTATGGAATTAATATAAAATTTCTTATAATGTAAACTAAATGAATTAACATACATGAGAGGTATGTGAGCTGTGTGTTAGTAGATTTACCGAAAATAGCTTCGACATGGATTTTTAGGTTGTTTACGATATACTCTAACATATAAAGGTACTCAGTCACGAGTTATTACTATTCGAGTTATTACTACTGTTATTATTTAGATATTTATTTAATCGCTTACCAATGATTTTTACAAAGAAAACCAAACCTATATAACTTTTCTATGTTTATTACTAAATAATGCATGAATAATATCTAACGTATCGTCATCAGTTTCCAAATAACTTATTGTATATGTATATAACAAAAATATCTTTTATGAACAATAAATATCTTTGTTAAATCAGAGGGCATTCTAACTACCCGAAACTTCTTTCAACACTCATTAAGTCATCACCAAGCATTAAAACAGAATTTTAAACAAACATTTGCACTTTTTTGGATGGTGCAATATTTGTGGTTGTTTTAGGTAGATTTCGTAAGAAATACTACGTGTTACATTGTCCCCTATGTTAGAATTTCTGGAAAATTCTTGCAGATCTACGCCGATCATGACTCCCAGAACCCAACACCACTCTCACTTCAAAACATTATCTATCTATCTATCTATATATCTACCTAGCTATCTATCTATATCACTTTTTTATGGACATAATAACTTCAATAATTCTGCACAAATCTCCTCCAAACTGATACATAAAATAAAGGGGCATAAAATCTCTGTCAAGTTCGTTAGTGGGCAAAATAGAACCAAGGGGGAGAAAAAAGGGGGGTCTGTTTGTGGAAACAGAAAAAAACCCATAACTTCTTAATTATGATACGTATCGAATCCGTTTAAATTTATTATTACTTCTAAAAAAAGGGCCTAAAATTTATGTGTGACAGATTTTTTATATTATTAAAAATGGCCTCAAATTTTGAAAAATAGGGGTTTAAGAAGTAAAAAATTCATAACTTTGTCAATTCACAAGATATCAAATCCGCTTAAATTTATTATAAATCCTCTTAATATTATCTAAAACTTTTATATTGACAAGTTTTTTATAGGCCTAACCCTTATAGCAAAACACAAATAAAAACAAAAAAAAATCTCTGCCAACTCGGCTTTCAAAAACAGTTAGATATCGAAGTGAATGGTCCGGACTGCCGCATCATGGCAAAAAGGTCATTTCTTCTGCAATTCCCAATAAACAGGCGCCCCACGGTCTGCGTCTTGGAAATATACCTGTGTCTGTAGGCCGAGCTGTCAGGGATTTTTTTTATTTATGTGTTCGCTATAATAACTTATATTTAGTCATTATTTAAGGACATTACTTATAAAGATGTGTAAATTACAAGCAGATAGTAGATAAACGTACTGCGGGAAAATATCTTTCTGAGAAGTATATCTTTTATAGTCTATCTTTTAGAAATACCTTTTAGAGTGAAACATTTTTCACTCGTTATGCGTTGTTTAGCAAAGTGAAAATTAATTCACATTCTTTGTTAGTGTTATTAAATTTATGCGCAGTTTTAGTCCTGCTGAAAATTTAATTGGAAATTTAGATATTATCCTATGCTGGGAATTTATTCGTCTCATGTAAGCCACTGGGTAGTGTCATCATGTATTCCATCTGGAGCTGCGAAGTTGCAGCCTTGCCAACGTATAGGTGAAAAATGCCAGACTGGATGCCGTCCAGATGGCTTAAATTGTAAAGAACTTGGTTCGCTATACCAGGGTATCTGGGTTTGATCCCAAGTCTGGACACATTTTTCACTCTGTTGGTTATGCGTTGTTTAGCAAAGTGAAAATTAATTCACATCCTTTGTGAGTGTTATTAAATTTACTCGCAGTTTCAGTCCTGCTGAAAATTTAATTGGAAATTTAAGTATTAGCAATTTTTCAGCAAGCTTTTTTGTGTTTAATTTCTTTAAATTTTATTTTGATTGTATTTGAGAATTTCTTAACTGGGAATACTCACTGACGTTTCTTTACGAGCCAAAATGTGGTAGAGAAACACAATTACATTTTTCATTCATATGTGTATATATTATAACTAATTACTTAATATATACCATTTATTAATATACGTAATTATTAATTTTAGTCAATTTTAACAATTTAAATTAAATGAAATCATAATTTTATCAAATCTTAAATAGGCAGTATTTACTGTGAGTATACATATTTATTACAAAGTATAAACTTGCATGCAGTTTCAGGATTATTCACTTTATGAGATGGATGGTCTAAATTTGTAAGTGTTTCCTAATAATTTTATCAAATTTGCAAGATTCTTGACAACAACAATTCCCAGAAACATTTCAAGATTTTCATATGCCCGCCGAGACCTATACTTTTTTTTTTATCATTTTTAATCGCTTATATATACAATATTATATATTTCTTAATCAATGCATGAAATCAAATATTTCAAGAAAGAGAAGCAGGTGTATAAAACCAAACTATGAACATATTAAATAATAACATACTATAAATGAATAAAATATATTGAAAACACAGAAACAAACAAATATCACAAGTAAATAGACCGGCTTCAGTGATGGAAACGTTACATTTGGTTAAAATAGTTTTTGTTTTTGCCAATAGTTAGTAATGGATTTATATCAATGCTGTTATATTGTGTTGAATATAAAAAACGGCTCGGTTCGTCTTACGAAACCATCTGAGAGTATTGTTGTTTTTTGAGATAGGGGTGTGTAGTTTACATTGCCTTTCCACCCACTGAAGAGTAAAGGCTGGCCTATCTGCTTGCGATATTTGTTTGCTTCTATGTTTGCAATATATTTTATTTATTTATATTATGTTATTGTTCAATGTTTTCATAGTTTATTTGGTTTTATACACCTGCTTCCGAATCTTGAAATATTTTATTTCATGCACAGAGTGTGAAATATATCACACTGCATTTTTAAGAGTTGTTTTTTTAACGCTTGTAATTGCAATAATTTTCACAAGCATTGAAGGATATACGAGGGTTGCTATTTATATTTCTGGCCTTGGCAACAGGAATTGTTACTAGACGACCGCAGACGATTTCAATTGAAAGTTTGATATTTTTAACCATAAATTCTTCAGAACGATTTGCCATTTTAGCTTGATTTGTGTTATATACAGTAAACTGAAAAATCCATCTTGTGCAAAAAATGAGAATTGACTCGTGAACATTTTCGTGCGATTAGTTTTCACAACTTTCGACGTGGATTTTCAAGACAAGAGTGCTCCCATGTTTCTTTATACAGCGATAAAGTGCCATCCTACAGCACTGTAAAAAACTGCTACAACGAATTCAATCGTGGTCGATGTTCGCTCCAGGACGCATTCCTTGAAGGTCATCCAAAATCGATTGTTGTGTGAGAAAATATCGATGCTGTGCGTGAACTGATAAAGCAAGATCGTCATGTGACATACCGTGAGATTCAGGGATCTTTGGACATTAGTATGACAAGCACCAATAAGATATTACATGAACATTTGGGAGTAAAAAAATGTTTGCGATGGATCCAACATAATCTGACAAACGCTCAAAAGAAGGCTTGTGTCGATTGGTGCAAGGAAATGTTGAAAAAATACGTTCAAGGTTCATTAGTGACTGTGTACAACATCTACACAGGTGACGAATCATAGATCTATGCATATGAGCCGAACAAAAAACAGAAATCGACTATATGGCTCTTCGGGGACGAATAATAGATCTATGCATATGAGCCGGAAACACAACAGCAATCGACTGTGTGGGTCTTCCAAGATGAGCCAAATCCAACAAAAGTTGTTCGAGGAAGAAGCACATCGAATCAAATGGTTGCCTGTTTCTTCGGCATTACCGGTCACGTGGCGACAGTGGCGTTAGAGCAACGCAGGACAGTCAATTCTGAATGGTACACGACCATTTGTTTGCCAGAAGTCTTCGGAGAAATTCGAAAAAACAGAAGAACAGGCGAATAATTCTTCATCATGACAATGCGCGCTCTCACACATCGGCTCAAACAAAGGAATTTCTGAAAGGCCAAGACATCAAATTGATGGGACATCCACCGTACAGCCCTGATTTGACACCCAATGACTTTTTTTTATTCCCAGGCATCAAAAATAAATTACATGGACAACGATTTTCGACACCCGAAGTAGCGGTTGATGCATTCAAAACGCATGTTTTGGAGTTACCACCATCGGAGTGGAAACAGTGCTTCAAAAATTGGCTCAAACGCATGCAAAAGTGTATTGATCTTCATGGAGAATACTTTGAAAAACAATAAATATTTGTTTTTTCATTACTAGGCCAGAAATATAAATAGCAACCCTCATATACATGTATATTAAATATATTATTTTTGTTGTCAACAACCTTTTTCCTATGCATCCACAAAACGCAGAAAATGCACGAGGCATGATTCGAAATATTTTTGATCCGGCTTCTGACATTGTACACTCGCATTTCGTTAAAACATGTTTTTTTAATTAAAAATTGCTGTTAATTAAAAATTAACTCAGCATTGTTTTCATACCTGAAATGATAGGTTTCCTCAAATCAGTGTTACCACAAAAATAAAATACGCATTATGTCATGCTCAGCAATGATTATAAAAAGAAATAGTACAAAATAAACTAAATAAAGTGTGATGTATCTGCACGGGTTTATTTTATATTTATGATTAAAAAGAAAAACTGAATTAAAAATGTTTAGAAGAATAGATACTATCAATCGACCAAAGTAGTGGTATTTAACGTGTAGCTTAAGCGTTACGCTTTGTTATATTTCATTAAATTGCATTTTATATGTATTCAATTTATTTTCTTTGTCTTTATTTATTATAATTAATGAAGTATTGGATTTTTAAGTCTGGGACTCATTTATGAAACATTTACTATATACATAAATTAACAAAAACACGTAAAAAAATCTTTTCAAATCTAGGGAAAGAAGTCTTAATAGATTCTGAAAATATACAACTAATTCGATGATGATAATAAAAAATCTTCCATCAAAAAATGTCAATATATATATTAATTTCAAAAATAATAAAATTATCTAAATGTTTGACATATGCCAAGAATTCTATTAATTTACCTAGAGAGAAACAAATAGTTTTAAGCTATAATCAGTTTTTCATAATTACTGATAAGAAATGTCTTCAAAGACATCTTCTTAAGACAAGCTGACAGATTTCTTACATAATTAAAGTTTATTTGCTTGTTCGTTTCTTACCTGATTTAAATTTTCGCAAGAAACTTTTGGTTGTCACATATAATTAATATGCTGTTGAAAAAATTACTAAGTTTTCAAAAAAAAAAAAAAAAAAGAAAAAAAAAAGACTGAAGTAATTCAATTAGATTTTGTATGGATCAAGTAAAAGTATAACAACTTATTTTAATGAAACCTTGTCTTTCTAAGCAATTTAGAGTACAATATCTCTTTTATTGTTTTATTATAAAATTTTGTCAAGAAATTATTAGGATACTTAATGCTATGTAATGATATGACAGTTCTTATATTTATTTATCATCAAAGGTTCTTTGACAGATTTATTGTGCACTTACAGCACTTAATTTACAATTAAGATTAATTCTTAAATCCATTTCACTATAAAATAAACTAGTTCAGAATGCTAAAATTCACCTTTGTAAAACAGTATAAAAATACACAAATAATGTGATCCCTTACCTAAAAGATGACTAAAATACTTTAATAGATGTTAAAAAAATTACATTAAAAATCATCTACACTCTTAGAAAAAACTGCAAATTTATGAGCGTTTGCCCTTCAATTTTCCCGGGCAACAGCCTTATTTGATGAAAAACGGTCTGATCCACTAAATAAGCGGCCTTATCCCTTAAATACTTAGAAAATTAAGAGCAATCCACATATTCTTACAGTTCTAGCCCATTATGTTAACAAAAATACGGTACGACCCCATACATTGTCCTCCGCTGGGGTGTAACCCTTCATTTTACACATGTTTCGAAAATTTTAACCCGCCAAAATAGCGATTCTGTGATGATTATCTAACGTGCTACGTGCTACGGAACAGTAAGCAAAGTGTTATTGTGTTTTAAAGTGCATTATATCCTGTGCATTATAATGCTATATTACTTTGCCCCGTAAAATTACGGGCTGCACAAAATGATGGCAGGGATTTTTTTTTTTTACGGGGTATGACTGGAATCTCTGCTGCCGGCCTCTGCCCGTAATTTTACTGCAATTTTTTTTTACAGTGTAGTACTTTCGGCTACGTACCCAGCCTTCATCAGGATTCAGGATTTAAAACGACGTTATTAACGTTGCTTGTCTGGATCTCACTCGTAAATGGCGTGCCATATATACTATATATATATATATATATACATATATATATGTATTACAAAATTAAAATTTTTCCGCAATCTGCTAAATTATACTATAAATTATTTTCATTTAATAATGTTCCGTATAAAACCCCGGCTTATTAAAATAATTCTTAATCTTAAATTAGTCTTTCACTATCCATATGTAAAGCCATTTTATCCTAATCCACTTAATAGTATTTATCTAATAGTACTCTATTCTGAAAATGGCGCTTCTCGCTTATGTTTCTTATTTTAAAATCCCTTTGTATTAAAATCCTTATTAAATAACCTCTATCATTTCCCGTATCTAAAATACTTCTAAATTCTTTAAATAAGATATAAAATCTCATGTTTCCTGAATTATTACATCTTAAAACCCCTATTTCAGTAAATTCTTTCTTATATTAAAATATTAAATGTATTCTATTATGTTTTAATATTTAAATATTTCTCACTTTTAATCTGTGTCAGTTATTAAATTTCTTCTCTAGTATTCTAAAAAATCGTCTGCAGTTAAAGAATATATTTTATACCTATTCTCGAAGCTAAAATATTACTTCATTTAACCGCGTTTTTAAAAATTTCCAGAAAATTCCAGTTCTAACCAGAAAAGAGTATTTCGCACCAATGAAATCAGGACGTTTGATCACTACGATATCGCTACGCCGGAAATTGGATTAATTCCTTCAAATTCAGACTATGATTGGCTAAAACAGATCACATGTCGTGTTTGTATCCTTTCGCCTAGCTCTCTTAAAATCACTTGCACTGCTCGGAGGGACAAAATTTTTGACGTGTTCTCTTATCTCCGAAGTGTTGATAACTTATTCTGGAGTCGTAGTCAGAAAGAATGGAAGTCCCTGTAGTATTCTCGTAGCATTTAATATCCTGGAAAATCAATAGGTTCTAAATTTAAAGAGCAATTCCCTCATATATTGGTGTGTTGGACTTAATAAAATAACTGAAGTGAATCCACTGTCTGTTTATTTCATCTATTTTTCATGTCACGTCTACGAATATGTTTTCCAAATGTGAAAGACTGCAATCAATTGTGCTATTAATCGGGGAACATGACCTATTTCACTCAGAAACCTTCTAAAACTTCACATATACACACATGATATATACAGTATGCCCACTAAAGTCCCTTGCCACCCTTTTAACTTCGGAACGGTTGCTGCTATATTCAGAAAAGTGGTGTCTAGGTATAGTAAAGTAGTCATACATGCGCTACTGAATAAAACCGCCTACGGCGCCACCTGGTGGAAAACTGCGGAGTTAGTATTCCTATCTCGAAAACGAAAAGAGATAGGGGAAACAAGTGATTTACAAAGTTGTAGAGCATCATCGAGTTAGTACAAAAAACACCTTGTGGACATTAATGCGAAAAATAAAACGGTTAAAACGCGCATTTGGTTTTTCGTGATTTTCTACACTGTGACGTGACAAAATGATCTCACGAAGAAAGAAACAACCAGTTATGAAACAGCAGGTGTATGCGACCCCTCCACAAACATTGCAGGACCTTAAACGACGCATTACGAACGCTTCTGCCAACGTGTCACCATCTATGCTCCAACGTGTACAATGTGAAATTCAAACAAAGTTCCAAATATGCATTGCAGCTGACGGTGAGAAGTTTGAACATCTAAAATAAAGGTATATTATTATAACTAGCTGTTTTTTCTTTCTAAGATCGTTTTGTCACGTCACAGTGTAGGAAATCACGAAAAAATGAAGGCACGTTTTAACCGTTCTTTTCTTCGCATTAATGTCCACAGGGTGTCTTTACGCACTAAATCGATGATGCTCTACAACTTTGTAAATCCCTTTTTTTCTCTATCGCTTTCCGTTTTCGAGATAGGAATGCTAACTTCGCAGCATTCCACCATGTGGCGCAATAGGAGGTTTCATTGAGTAGCGCATGGCTACTTTACTATACCTAGCCACTACTTTTATGAATATAGCAGCAGCCGTTCCGAAGTTAAGAGGGTGGCAAGGGACTTTAGTGTGTGGGCATACTGTATATACTATATATATAAAACTTTAAATTCAATATATAAGCGTTACCTCTGGGGGTGCCAATCCAGATGCAGGTCTCTCATCTGGAATTGGTTCAAAATTAGGAGACCTGTTTCCATGTCAGCTATATATAGAAGCCAAAAAAGGCTAAAAATAAAGCTGCAAAATAAACAAACAAACAAACTTAAATTCAAAATACAAAAAAGTTCTTGCAACAAAACTGACCAAATCTCCAATTTTTTAAAGATAGGTAAGTATAAAGTCTATACAAAATACTATAAAGTTAATATATATATACATTATATTTTTTATTTTCTTACATTTTGTTAATAATGTTTTTAATAAAGTTTTAAATTGTGAATTTTTTGGCTGTTTCTTATTTCCTACATCCCAAGTTTATTAAAAATCCACTTGACTATTAACATATAATCGCTTAGAAAGCAAAAGCTTAATATGTGGTAAAACTAAAATACAGCAATTTTACACTTAATATACCCAACATTTTTAATTTAAACTATAAAATTTCTTCTTTCTTTCTTCTTTATATTTTGAAATAAGTGTTTGATGTCTAGAATAAATTTGTGTAATAATAATAAGTGGTTAAAGTTATAAATAATAAGTTGGCACATATTCACTTTTTTAAATATAAAAACTTCTGTTTCGTTAAGATTTATTTTATATCTTGAACTATTTTTAGCATCAAATGTTTTTCATCGTTTGACTTCGAAAAAAAAGAAAAAAAATGAAGAATATAAAATTACCACATATCGAAATCTATTTCTTACAATCATCAAAAATATACTTTATTCGACAAAGATAATTTCTAGAAAACCACATCTCATGAAAAAAAGAACTTTTCAATAAAATATTATGATAAATGTTGTTTTTAGAGAAAATTTGTTCTGAAGTGTATTTGGAAAATTTGATGTTTATCAAGCGCAATATTTTTCTAGTAAATATTGTCTGTAGCTATGAAAACTATTTGAAAGATTGTGATAAGATACATTTTAGATATTTTAGTAACATAGATGGGAAATTGTATGGCTTGAAATATTTCTTCTTTTATGTACTTTTAGTAACTTCCATTTTACAAATATATGTATTAAGTTCCTATATATATATATATATATATATATATATATATATATATATATATATATATATATATATATATATATATATATATAGATAGATAGATAGTATATAACTGTCCTAAAAGACATGCTTTAAGAAAATGTAATTTTATTCATACAATTTTTCTCTCATAACCTTTATTTTTTACAAACTAATTTTGCGAAATATACAAACTGCAATGGTGCCTTTTAAAAAGTAACAAATAAAGTCACAACGCCATAATAAAGATTTGTATAAAATAGTTCACTATGTCATTTTATCTATAGTGCTGTCCTAAAACGACATACCCATAATTTGCTATTAATTTTACTTGCATACATCACAAATAAATTTCTTTGCATACCAAGAAACACAGGCACATTCACTGTTGAAGAATGGAAATCATAAAATAATAGTAACAAAAAAAAAAAAGGGATAGTGCTTCTATCTTGCTTTAAATATAAAATAAAGGAAATACAGGTGCTTCCATCTATCTTTAAAAATAAGAGCAATAAATTAAAGCTAAATTATAGAGAATAAAATTATTATTATAAATGTAGATATAAATAGATATGTAGATTAAAGGGGGATATATGGTAGTAAACAACAATTAGTGTTAGAAAGTAAGTAGTTAATAGTTTAAAATAATATTTAAAGATAAATGTAGGTGATAACTTAAATAAATATTGAATAGATAAAGAATATAATATTAATTAAAAATATAAATCTAAAAAAATAAAAATAGCGATGAATACGTAAATGTTACATTAATATGAACAAAACGTATAATTTAAGAGAGTGAGAAAATATAGTCATGTTTGAAGAGCCATTATGTAAATATAGAATGATAAATGATTGTATTAAATGCATGAAAAACGTTTTTTCATTTGCTTTTTTTTAGCATTCCCGACCTGAAATCTTTGTAATGGCATTTAAGTTTAGAATTTTTCTGGAAATAATTTTATTAAACTGATTATTTACTTTTTGTACATATTTTCATATTTTATTTTCAGCAATCCACGTTCACCTTCCATAATATCGTTTTCAGATTTTATAATTTTTATACATATTAAAGGCTCATACTGGTAAGTGTAAATGAATATTTAATATTTGACCCATAAATAAATAAAAGAAAGGGATAATTATATGACAACGCTGTAGGATAATTATATGAAAACGCACACACATTCTCAACTGCAGATATATATATAATATATATAATAATATATATAACATAGTATAATATATATAATTTACAGTATTAAATGCAATTCTTGCAATATGCAATATATAGACCAAACTGGTTAGCCACTTCGTAAATATATTAATTTGTATGGTTCTGCAATCGAAAATTATAAAAGGCTCGAACACCACACAACTGTAATGTTGATTTAAAACACTTCAAGTTGCATAGTTTAAATAATAATATTTTCCCAATCCTTCCTTTGGAGTCCATATAGATTAAACCCCACAACATACTCTATGTCTGTTATCATACATTATTCAGCTTAAAATATTTTTTAATTATCCATACATTCTTATATATATAATTCCCACGTTTTAAAAAAATCCTTTAAAATTTTGCGCTGTCGCTGTACGATGCAATACTTATAACACACGGGCTAATACAATATTTTTAAATATTCTTGACTTAAATATTCTTGACTTTAAATATTTGTGACTTAACTATTAAAAAAGACTACACTCATTGTATAATTTTTTTTTGAATTAGTAGATAAAATACAGGCGTTAATAAACGCAAACAATATTATTACATTTTACTCCAAGGACTAATCCAATAATATTAATTTAGCGGATTTACATGCTACTATTAATGCATTATTAATATAATCTAACAATCTTCAGATTTAGCTGATAATATTGATATAGATTATTTCAAATTTTTAACTAATATTTTTCCTCTATCATAACTATGTTTTTAGGTACGTTCGTAATTATTATAAGTACGTAGCACCTATTGTCGTCGTCTTGTCCGTCTATCTGTCTGTCCGTCTGTCCGCATATAACAACGCAAAAACTACCCAACCGAATGGTTTGAAATTTAAGATATTTAAGATTGAATGAAATAAAAATTAATGGAATGGATGAAATTTAAGATTTTATTATTATTATCTTTGCAGAATTTTGTCGAGACATTTCAAATTTTATGAAAATCGAATCAAAACTTTAGAAAATATTAATAAAAATATTTATTAAGAAATTTGATTTTTTTAAGAAATCGGTGCTTTCTTGTTAAAGGAGCTTCCGAGGTTTAATCGTCAAGCGACCCAGATACTTATTTTATTACAGAAATTAATCTGAAGACGATATAATTCATTTCACAGAATTAAAAATCATCAAGGTCTGAATATTAATATAACTAGCTATAGTACGAAAGCAACTCATTTGTCACGTTTGACGTACAATTTCCAACTTGTCTAAAATAATGCTTTTTTTATTCAACATCAAGGAATTCCACAAGGTACAGCCGTTTCTAGCATATTGCATATTATCTGACTAGTATCTTTATTTCTATGAAAAAATTTCATTAACAATAATATTTTGCTCTATAGATATACCGATGATATGACAAATTCTCTCTCAGAAATGATTATTAATCTATGTGTCTTCTTTTTGCATAATCTATAATTTAGTTCTGCAAATGTAACTAATTCTACTATTAACTTTATGGATGATAATATTCTACCTAAAAAAGCGTTAATATTCAATATTTAGGATAAAATAAATGAATTTTCACTTAATGTAATTAATTTTACTAATTTTAATACCTATATATACATATTTCAGTTTACTGAAATATTCTTTTAAATCTCTGTAATTGCATAAAACGTATATGTTCTTCCGAACATATAAAGCCAAATTTAATAAATTAAAAATTAACACCGCTGTTATATAACTATCCCCTTTCTTTTATTTCATTATGGCTAAACATTAAATATTCATTTTCATTTACCAGCTGGGCATTTATTATGTATAAAAAATTATGAAATCGAAAAATATACTAAAAAAGTTGGTCACGGATTTCTTCAAAAATTATAAAAACATATTAAAACTACAAAATAAAAATAAACATATATAAAGAAGTAAATACATTAAATTGAACAAAATATCTCACTAAAAATTATAAAATCGAAAAGCTTCCACCGAAGATTAAGGACGGCACTGATAAAAATAAATAAATAAATAAAATTATAAAAAATAAAAAATAAAACATTTATAATTTTAAGTGGTTTCTTATTGACTTACACAATCAGACATGATATATTATTCTACATATGCAACTTGCCATTATTTATATATTATATACTTGTATTTCTCTTAAATTAATATACCAATATATTTACCAATGTATATTTACCAATTTAGCTTCTACATACTCATCTGTATTTTTTATTATATTTATTTATTTATTTATGTAATACTAGTTTAACGTCTGCAGTCATCATTCTATATCTTTTTAATAATATTAAATACTCCCTTTACTTCATTATTTTTTGTTTTATTACCTTATTACCCTTCTTTAATTTTCATATCATATAATTTCTATCTCGATATTGAGTGCAGTAATTCCATTTATCTTTTTCTGACACATTTGCTTCACACCTATTTGCAAAATATAGTTATTCGTTCCAATTCTAGAGGGTAGCACAGGATTTTTATCCTTTTATTTATGCCTTCTCGTGCCGGACGCTAGGTGGAAGGAGACCAGAGCGTTGTCTCTCTGAGCGGCCAGCGGCTATCCCTCGGACTTTTCTCCTGAGGAAGATGACGGAGTCCATGGTGTCAGGGTTCGGTTGCTTTTGTACCTGCATAGGGATTCTGAGCAAAGTCTAGCAAAAGAGATTAGGACAGTGACAAAACTCGAACTCAGCCACTCGTTATGTGGTCAGCGAAGGGAGTGCCCGTCCTTCTCTGTGGCTCTAATCTGCCCCTTGAATGTGGTAAGCGACCAGGAGCAGAGTCTCTTAGAGACGGTCACTGCAGTGTTTTGCTGACTACTCCATGAGTAATATTACTTTATAATACATGACTTTGTACTACGTGTACACGTCCTACATGCACACATGTACTACGACTTTGTACTACGTGAGTATTCCTATGTCATTGTTTCGATGCGTATCAGACGCGGTGACCTCACAGGATTTCTTATGTGGTCACGTTCGAACGCAACCACTCACTATACGGTCAATAAGGGGTGTGTCTATCCTTCTCTGTGTCCTGACTCGGCGACTTGAGTGTGGAAAATGACCAGGAGCAGCTACGGGGGCGTTGTGCGTCTCGTTGTTTGCTGCACGAGTAGTCTGATGTGTTTCAGACGTGGTGACTGTACAGGGTATTTCAGCATTTCCCCTTTGATATAGACAATTATTTAATACAAGAAATAATAATAGAACTGCAATCCACACTTAAACTCCTAACTCACTGCCTATTTTAACTGGGTCAAGGGCCATTCCGGCGCTTTAGGCAATGAAATGGTGGACCAGTTGGCGAGATCGGCTACAGAAGACACTACACTACCCTTAACATTTTTACCGATACCACCACCAACATTAAAAAGGGAATTCAAACAAGAAATGCAACACAATTGGCAAACACGTTGGTCCACAGAATTGGTGGGTTAATACACAAAGGACTTTCTCCCAGAAGTTTCACAATGCATACAGATTCACAACAGATACTTACATTTATTCCTAACAAACCATGGACCCTTCCAGCAACATCTATATACTATAAATAAACGTAACTCACCACTTTGTATCTGTGGAACTGAATCAACATCATTACATTATATTTTAGACTATACATTAACGTCACATTTCCACATTAAAAAAATCACAATAAAAGATTGGCTGATCTACCTGCTGGATCGACCAATTATGCGCCGTATAATAGATTACATGAAATTTATAGAAACAATTGACCATTTCTTCATTTATCCTCTACCCTACTAGCGGGGCGGAACGTGATTGTTCTGGGTACCTGTGAGCAGTCCTGATCTCAAGAACAGATAATCATTAATGCAAGTCTTGTACACCATAATGGAGATATTGTAATATTTGTACTTATTGCTATTACATAATCAAGAAATATGTACAGAGTATTGTACACATTAGAGAAATTATTGTCAAAACTGTATTAATTGAAATATCCCATCAGTGTTATGAATTAGTGTCAATGAAGTTCTTGAAAATGCTCTAAATGTATATACATATTTAATAATCAAGAAAATTTTCACAAAGAAAAATGTCTTAGAAAAACGTTCAAAATGTACCATTGCCTATATATGAGTTTATAACACAGTCCAGGGTGTCTCTGTAAAGACAAAAGCAACATATTTGAACAAAGTCATATGTAACTATGTAAATGACTTTTAAAACTGTAAAGTGTTCCTGAAATATATGATATGGAATAAACATTGAAAACGTAAATAATTGAACAAGTCATATGTAACTATGTAAATGACTTTAAAAACTGAAAAAAAAGAATTCAACACATTGTATGTATATCACAGTGAATAGTGGGCTTGTGTCTTCGTCCCGATATTGCACTTATACTCAAAAGCGAAAGCTGGGTTCCCGGGGCAGCCATCAATTGTCATCCCTTGTGTGTAACGAGAATTCGGATCACCTTCTCATAGTTCTCGCTGAATTTGGTCTCTGCTTTACAGTATGGTCTATGGTTGACGCTGTCATGGTCTACCTTTGACGCCTGTGTATGCGGACGATTGTTGTAGCAGACCACACTTAGATGTTGGCGGATGGCGGCTGGTTCCTATGCTGCTCTCTGGGTGTTGTGGCGGCGAGTTTGTCCGTCTGGTGGGGCTTGCTGTCGCTTTGGTTGGGCTTCGCCCGGGTCTAACCGCTGATTTGAGATCTTTCAATCCTGGTACGGCTTCTTCTATTTGGTTATCCTTTTCTGTTTTATCCTCTTTCTCTCTTGGTTCACTCTACTTTTATAGTTGGTATCCTGATACATCTTTGTCAGTTTTATTGCTTGGTGCGTTATTATTATTTATTTTGTTAAATTTATCATTTATTTCTTGATATATTTCAATCATCTTGAGTTTGAAGGAGTTTAATATTGTGATGTTTAGGCCTTTGGCCGACCATATTCGGCAAAATAAAATATCATTACTACGAATTGTGTTTAAAAAGCTCCTCTGAAGAATCCATAACACTTTCATAGTTTTTTATTTTTGTATTTTCATAATACATTTTAGTTTTTTAATCTGTCTGTGATATTTAATATAAAACAAGAGAAGAAATAAATGGACAATAGAATGTAATCAGCATAAGATAATGTGCCTGGAATATAAAAATAGGAAAATATTTTTTTTTCGGGATATATATTTTTAATCAAAAAATAGTTATGAATTTATATATACGAATATTTTGTTTTGTATTTGAAAATGTCGCTCATATTAAACAGAAGCTCCTGGGAGTTACATCATATCTGCACATCATTTCCAGACTAGGATTTCTTCCGAATACAAAATGCGAAATAGTAGAATATGAAAAGAATGCCAACCTTTTCCATGTATAAAATTTTAAATGCGAATTATATAACATTCTAAAGCTGGAGCCGAAGAATCTGAAGTTAAATGTAATGTTTGGTTACACCAAGAAATAATAAATGTACTATATAAAATACAATAATGAAAAGTATTTGCGTTTTATTTAAATTTTTATTGTGCATTTGTATAGAATTATTGTTTGACAACGTGATTGTGAAATGCAATTGTTTTCTTTCTAGCACAGTAATGTATGTTCTTATAATATTTGACGACCTGTGTGTAAGAAGTTGGCGTGTTACATTTTTTTTAACAGTTGTTTTAATAAAGATAAAAATGTTATGAGATAATCATAATGACGTAACAATATATCATATAGTAAAGCTAAAATAGTAAAATTCTAATTATTAGTTTTGAAGTTATGGGACACTATTTTTTAATTTTTTGTTTATTTTATTTAATAATTAAAGGTGAATTTTAAATATTTAAAAATTAATAAAGTTTATCTGAGAATGTTTAGTAGCACCTATTAGCATTTTAAACACATCATACCAAGAAGAAGATAAATCTGTAAAATTTACAACAAAAATCTCTTACCTCAATTTTCTATAAATTTAACTTTTTTACACAACATCTTCTTCAGTGGTCTTCATTTCTATTCACCTATATGTTCGTATGTGTGCTTCTTTGTGCCATTTTTACGTGCGTGCGCACATACACACAATTGAATTATTTAGGGGGAATCAAAAGTACTTAGACTCTTTTTAAGTTGCGATTGTGCACACTACAATTTCATAGATGAAACCAGACTCTCAATCAACTTATTCAGTTAAATATACAGGATATTTTCCTTTAGTTCTAAGCTGAAAATTTTGTTCAAAACTTTAACAATTATGAATATATTTTAACAGAATTTGCAACTTTTTTTGTGATATGTAATTATATTGCCAGACGTGGTAGAAGAGGGTATCGTCTGGGGATATCGCCAAATAGCACGGAATTACACGCCTCATATTTAACATTACATAATGTAATATCATATGTAATATATATGGTCTCACCGCTAGACATACTGTATACTCAGTGTATTTCGCGATGTCATTTCACTTCCCATGAAGCAAAGTAATTCGGATGAAAGGATCCTTAAAGTATCTTTATTCCGAATAAAATTGTGATAAATGGTTGTGTTCTGATTAGAGTGAGACAACCTGTATTTTTGACTGAATAATTATGACTATTTTCCTATATAAAATTCTTTGTTGCTCTACAACGCCTTAATGTTTGTCTAAATACTTTTGACCCACTCTGTATATACAGTCTGTTTAAAAAAAGATGAGTCAAACAATGAAAAACGATAGAGCACACACTATTTTTTTTGTATAGAACACCATTGTTACAATCCACCCTTTTCAGCCAGAAATACAGGGTGCTTGGATTTTTTTTTGTGCTGTATAAGAATGTACAGCTGAAGAAATGAAGAAATGAAGCTGTATAAGATGTAATTTTCCGAATTGGCCGAAAAAGTCCGGGCCAGGATTCGAACCAGGGCTGAAATTAGAGCATTGGCAGCTTTGAATTTTTCACCCAGTTGGGAAAAATTACATCTCATATGATTTCTTTATCAATTTCAATAATTGTGTCAAAATTTATATAGAATAATGAAGCTATTAATTTTAACGATATTTCCGACACATTCACATTGTATTTTCTAAAATGTGGGGGCATCAAGAAAAATGCTGGAAATTGTCTCCATTCCTTCGGAAAACACAGCGTTAGAAGCTCCATAATCCGAAATATAGTAGACATTATATGTTATCAATGGCAGAACTACAGAGCTCTTCCAGTACGTCCTATTATGTCATCCTATTTTTACAAAACAAAGTTATTCTGTTGAAAATTTTTAAAGTATTTTCTTTACTGTTAATGTTATGAAAGAAAATATGGTCCACTTTGGGATGAGGCAATTATCATAAATTGTTTACTCCACTTTTTTTTTAAAGGAAAATGTCTTAAAAAAGATTATTAATATCAATGTGCCCTAATTTTGTGTCATAAATAGTTAAACTGTTAGTTCCAATTTGTTAACATTTTAAGTAAATTTTGAAAATAATTTTATAATTTTAACATAAACAATATATGCATTTTACATCACTTTATGAAGACAATAATGGTTAACGTGATCGATAACGTCATAAACGTATTTTCGTACACATCTAAAAATAAATTTGAAGAAAAAAAAATTACTCATTTTTATATTTTAAGTACACAATAATTTTAGAAACTAAAAATATATATTCCAAAACTTTCAGATTACTTATTTTACTTTAATAAATAAAAATGCTATATAAATAATTGTACACTATAATAAATAAATACTTTAATAAATTTAAAACTACTTATACTTTTACTTTACGATTTAATATTTTATATAATAAATTTTGCTTTAATAAAAAATATTTTATTTTAATAAATTCACTAATAACGTTCATGAACGAATACAAAATTAAAGACTGTGAAATGTAACGTACAAGACGGTTTAAACCTGAAAGCACAGACGAGAAAAAAGTATACATGTCTTCACAAAATCACCGCAAAAAATTACACTTGTACAGGATGTCAAGGATTGTCAAGGATGTCTATATTCAAAAAATTTTTTATTTTAAAATTTCATTTAAATTTTATTCATGAATTAGGATTTGGGTGCTTTCTACAAATACATGGTACAAACTATTTTTTTTTCAAATATGCACTCTTGTTTAGGTAAGTTTTCTTAAATAAAGAGTTATAAAATAATGCATTAGGGGTTTATTCGTAGATTTAGAAAAATTAAATAGAAGATACTACAGAGAATTGAGTGCAATTATATGAGGAAAAAAACTCGTACAGAAATTACCGACCTCCATTTCTTGTTGCACGATCTTCTAAACTAGGAGCACTAAAAAGTAACAGGAAACAAAAAACCGCTTGATTGAAAATTCAATTGTTTAAAAGAAAACACATATAAATATATTGTGAAGTCACATATTCTAGTTTAGGAAACTCATAAAATTTTCAGGTCTTAATTTTTGAATTCGAACATGTACTGACAAAATAGTGTCTAAGTATAGTGAAGTGACTATGCTCTTTTTGATAAGATTACTTTCAGTGCGTCCTAGCGGAAAATTTATGAATTAGCATGCTGAACTCGGAAAATATAGAAGACATAGAGTCAATCACAAAGTTGTAGAGCAACATCGAATTAGTAAGGCTATGCACATTGCGCACATAAATATTAAAAACAGAATACGTTAAATACTGATTTGTTTGTTTGCGATTTCCAGCACTGCAAAGTGGAACAAAAAGCGTTAAAAATAGAAAATCATAACTATTAAATTCCAGTAGATACTACATTTTTTTCCTGTGTTCAATCTGCACTATATCAGCTACACTATACATCTTGATTTTATTTCATGCTGCGCATTTTAAAGCATACCTGGTGAGACGAGTAAGGTTTTATTCTTAGCACTTATGTTAGCAAGGTGTATTTTGTTTCTAAATCTATGTGGCCCCACTGCTCCACAACTACATAACTATTTTTTGTTGTTTTGTATAGTCTTAGAGATCAGCACGTTAACTCCTAATTTTATTGTTATGGTTTGTTGTAAGCAGTTTCATTGAAAAGCACATAGTCACTTTATTATATCTATTAGAGTTCGGGTTCTGTTTTCGGAGCTCGAGAACGCCCGAACCCCGACGATTTGAATTCTAAGCCCGTCTGGCCCGAAAATTTTGTGTCATACTCGCCCGAGTCCGATACCGAAAGTACGCAGTAGAAGATTGGTAATAGCAATTTAAAATTGTTTTAAGATTAATTTTCTTGTTTAAAAATATCTTCTAACACAGAAAAAACTATTAATTCTGTATACTCTCTCATGACAACGTTTCGTGATTTTCATGTCCCTGAAAATCTGTTTAAAATAACAAATTTGTCATTTACCCCCAGACATTGACAGAAATCTGCAAAAGTCATTTTTATTCGTTTAAAATATCATTGAAGAACTATGCTAGAAATACATGGGTTCTGTTTTACTTGAATTCTGTAAAGGGACTTCCAACAGAAAGTGAGGATAGACAAATGGATATATCGTGGCTTCTTAATGTTACTGGTACTGACTTTACAAAAGCTTCAGAATCAGATAGAATATTTATCTTTATATCCTAACAATAACAAATAAATCCCCTTTCAAATTGAATTTTAATCAATTTGAAAACACTTAGATAAGAAACTTAGACTAAATTCTTGTTTCTCAAATAGCAATTTTTGTACCTTTTAAACACTTTCCAACACAGTTGAAAAGCGTTTATGAATTCGGTTTGTCTGCCCGTCTGTCCGTGCTCTAACTCTCGTAAATATACTCGGATTGTCATGAAAATTTTACATTATCGAATTTTGCTATAGAATGTTCGGTGTTGAAAATGAAATGTGTAGAGTTAATAGTCCATTTACAGGGACACACAAAATAATTCCGTTACATTATGGTCTATGGGGTAAAATCGTTTCCGACGAATTTTATTGATGTTACGCTATTTCAAACATGATGAAATTATTGTGCATTAGTGAGGTGAATTACAGTATGGTTTTACCGGAGTATACAGTTAGAAGCATTTATAATTCTATTATAGTGATGTACAAAATAATTCCTTTACATAGGGATCTATGGGGGGAAAAGTCGTTTGCGGTGCATTTTGAGCATGTTATGATACTTGAAATCTAATGATATTTAAAAGGATAACTAAAATTCACTAGAACTTATTTTCTATAAACTATGGAGTGCGTAGGATTTATCGTTCATTTACAGAAACGCACATAACAATTCGATTAAAGGACTGTCTATGATCTGTAATTACTGGAATTGACTTTTCTGCTGTGGCATGCATTTTTATGTAATTTTTAGTGCATTATGTGTTGTTTACAAATTCTGTACATCATATAAAGGCTGCACGAAATACGTCGAATATGCGCAGCAATTGCTAAAAATGGATTTTTACTGAGTTGTGTATTTTTTAAATTGCGTATTTATATATTTCGTTTCATGCTAGGAAAAAAATAATTTTCTTAATAATAATTTGTTAGTGTTGGAAAGTGTTTCATAATCTATGCCGGATGCATGATTTTTCTTTCTTGTTTTAAATTTGTGAATAAATAAAAATTTTACTTTTAGTCCGAGCCCGAAGACTAATGTGAATATCGAGCCCGGGCTCTTATACATCGTCTGTATCTCTATAGTTTTAAGCATAGAAAAGTTAAAGGCTGTAAGAATTACAAGAATCTTCTGAAACAGAATATGTAACTTCCCATTATGTTAATAATTTTAGTCAGAAACAATTGATATTTAAATATTTTTTTCTGTATTTTCTCAGTATTCATTTCTTGGAATATGTTGCACTAATAAATCACTCGAATCGGTGATATGTAGTTTCTGAATGCGACTACTACCATATCTAAATTTTCTTCGGAATAATTGACTATTTTGGTGTAATTTGTGCTGAACAGTCGAAGTAGGAATGTGCTCCCTAAAAAAAGAGAGAGAAAAAAAAGAAATGACATAGTGCATTAAAATATGAAACAAGTAAATTTTAAGAAGAAATAAAACCGAACTTGATAGGAATATTTATTATCTCCACGTTTTTGAAGCAACCCTTTATTGTTATCCACATTACAGACATGGTGCACACTGTTAAAAATTTGCAGCAAACTGTCCAGTCATTCGACCGTTTTTATAGAAAACGGTTACTTAACCGTTATTTAACTCTATTCTGACCATATTATTGCCCATATTATGGGCAGAATAGAGTTAAATTACGGTTATATAACCGTTTTCTATAAAAACGGTCGAATGACTGGAGAGTTTGCTGCAAATTTTTAACAGTGCAGGATTATACCAGACCAGATCAAGAAAAATCTTTTTGAACTCAATACGAGTCCTTCCTGACCCAAACCTGACTCAAACCCGACGCACTTCACCCCGAAACGAAAGAAACGTAATCCATATAGTAATCCAGTTATGGAAATATACTCTATTATTGTATCTCCAAATTTTATCCTTGATATAGAAAATTAAGCCTTTGTATGTAATTATTTACATTCAGTTATACAGTTTTTTCAAATGAAACAATAATCAGACCTGAACCGCGGGTCTGAAGTTTAAATGCTATTGAAAGATTTACCGGAAATCCAATGTTGCTAATGTAGTTTATTTAGACGCACAATTGATGATAGTATATTAAAACTTTTGACGTGTCCGTGTATAAAAACTATACATGATGTGACGACTATTTAAAAAAATAAAGTAGTACTGTGTATCACACTATACTCAAAATTCGTGTCGATTGGTCAGTTTTTGCAAAATTTAAAGTTTATAAAGTAAAAAAAAAAAGATGTGAAAATAGACAGACAGATATACCATTTTTAGATCCTAATTATATTGAAACATGAAGAGAATCCCGAATACAGAAAGAGATCTTTCCAAAAAAGAGTATGAAAATCGGACTCCTCGTCCAAAAGTTATGGGCGTACACACACACACATATATATATTATACACTCTCACACACACACACACACACACACATATATATATAAAGATACAATATAAAGAACATATCATATAGATACAAATGAATTGTATAACATACTTCGTTGTAAGTTGGTGAAGAAGAGTTTTTGCAACTCTATCTAATTGTTCAACTTCCTAAAAATGTTATTTCAAAGATTTCTTATATGTTAAAATTAATGTAATTTTTTTCTTTCTGATTTCTTTATTTCTAATTTTTAATTGAGCAATAAAAATTTACATACGCATAAATGCATATTACACGCTTATTTTTTCGCTCGTATATACAATGCATTTCCTTGGACACATAAACACATTCAAATACTTACTAATACATAGCTGTATAACCTGCTTTCTTGGCAATCAGTTTAAAATAAATAATATGTTATACCCATACGAATTTTCTTTTCAAATACGGCTGAAAATCGAAAGCGCCTTTTCCACACACTCACTCTTTTTAAATTCCCCTCTACATTACATATTGAATAAAAATAAAACTATGTGAAGTAATTTCGTAAATTCCTTTCTGTACGAATAAAAAATAAAATATTTCACGAGTGTGATGATATATATAATACAAGAGGTTTTTCATATTCTGCAGCATTCAGAATTATTTTTTCGACGTTTTTACCATCAATTTTATTTGTTGGAATTTCAAAACTTGTTCACTATTTTTATTACTTGGAGTTTTGTCATGACTGATATTACGATTGTCTAAAGGTCTTATGTCAACCACAAAATACATTTTTCAAATATAATTGTGGTTACAAGGTTGAAAATTTTTTTCGTTATACTTTAGATAAATGTTCCATCATGAAACATAAGTTTAAATTTAATAGAAATAAGACAGAGAGAATTTAAATGTAGTTACGTGTGAGAAAAACAATAACATAAAATTGAAGGAAAGTTAAAATACACTGAATAAGCTATACTCTTTTATTAGGAAAGATTTATAATAGCAACATCATGTAATTATTCGCTGAGATATAATTTTAAAAATTTAGTCATTTCTATTCTAATATTATTAAAGCATATTCTACTGTAACATTTAAGATATTTAACGGCATTTTAATTTCTTTATGACTTTATTGGATTTATTCAGTTTATATTGGTATATATTCTAAAAAGATGGGAAATATTCTACATTACGATATTATTGAACATGAAAGCAGTTTTGCTTAATATGTACTATCATATTTCATTTTGATTAACCTGGATATCGAAATTAAATTTAACTTATCTGTGACTAATGTTCTATACAACACTTGTTAATTTTGTATATATCTTTTTTACACTAGGGGGCTCTGACAACTAAGAGCTACGCTCTCCAACCCCCACCCAAGACTCACAGACTCTAAAAACACACTAATCTGCCCTGTTTTAAAAATATTACCCGATTATGGAAGACTGGATGATGTTAGCAGGATCAGTGTCGATATTCTGTAATCGGATTGCCATTCATTTCCCTTTGACGAGGGAGGATTTCTCGGTTCCCAAAACCGCATCCACCAATTTTGCGACAGCGGATTGCTGTTTTCGTGATCAATAAAATACACAATTGAAAATCAGCTTGTATCAAATATGTAGCTGGCTATTGAACTATTATAACGACACTATAAGAAAATCTTTTTAAATACGACGTTTTAAATCCATTGTTTTAAATACGGTTTTAAATAAGGACCATTAAATGCTTTTTGTTCATAATTTAATCTATATTATAAAGAAAAAACATGTCCGTGAGACTTCCTATTGACGATGACAACACCTGACCATAAAATTTCGCTTTTACTGCGACTTTTTAAAGTCCCAAAAATCACACAATTTAAATTTTTACACCGTTAAATAATTAGAAAAATTGCTTTCAAATGCAATTTCTTCGATAACTGTATCTCAATTTACAGAGTTTTATGATTTTAAAAATAATTTCCAAGCATGATTTTAAAAAATCTACACGATTAATTTAACCGATTGCAGAAGATTGACACGTTTGCATTTGAAATAATGTAAATAGTTTAATATTTATTTCCGGCTATTATTCCATGACAAAATTTAAAATTCTTCATTAAAATATAAATAAATGAATACACGTTTTTAATTAATAATTAGCACACGTTTAACCCTTTCAAAGGCAGGGGAAGTATTTATCCCACTTAATTTTAATTATCAATATCCAAATTTGTACTAGAATTTTTGAATAAAATTTTGCTTTATAATGTACGAGAGGAAAAGCATTTAATTACTTTCAACTCAATTTGTTCTTGAATTCTGATGATATTCAATCATTTCAAAATTATAACAACAGAATTAATGTGCCTTATAAAGGGTTAAAAGATGTATAATTGGACTACGCGTTTAAATACTGCAATAATCAGAATGATTTTAAAGTTTTCTTTCTTTTTTTAATATTCCCGTGTAAATATCATAATTTGGGTTTTTCAAAATCTGGCAACAGTAGGTACAAAAAGACTATTATAAACTATGAATTAAATATAATAATTAAATTGAAATAAAATAATTGAAAAAAAAAAAACTTTGAAAGTTAGACAAATTAAAAAAATGATTGAACACTGCACACTTTAATCTAGTCAACTCTATGTCTGTAAAAGATAATTAAATTGCTATGCATAGTTCTTTATCCTCTAAGACTTACTTAAGTGAACTATTTAACCGATTTCATTATTAAATAGCGTTTAAAATAATTCTTCTCTATAAAAATGCCAATTTTCGTATTTTTATAGGCGATAGTGGTTTGCAGTATAAGTCGGGAATGTGAAAAAGTCACAATAAATTCATATATTCAATTACGCCAGCAGCGTTCGTTACTATTTTTTAGAATAAAGAGATTCATAAGGTAAAGCCAGGAGAGATGACACAGTCGGAGAGATTGCGCACATAGAGGTTCGCGGGGAAGGAGTAGAGTGAGCGCGCAACGACTCCAGGTAGTTGTACAACAGCAGTAGTGGGGTGTCTACTTGAAAGTGCACGTTGATTGTTTTGAGCGTCTAAGATAAAGTATTGCTATTTTGTTTTGTTTTCTCAAAGTAAGTGATTGAATTTTCATAGCTATTCATCAGAATTTCTATACAATATCAATAGTATAAAATTTTTAAAACGTGAACGATTTCTCACTAGCTACTAATCTAGACTAACAATGTGAACATCAACGGTTCGTATTAGAAGAGGTCATGTTTAAATAAAAGGCCGCGCAACCTCTCCTACCGAAATTGGAGAGTTTGCGCATCTGCTACTTAGGAGAGATGGCGCAGTGTTCCCATTAGTTTCTATGCTAGGAGAGATTACGCAGCTTATTGGTAAATTTGCATAAAAAATGAAAAATGAAAATGGACTAATTTTACGTTAAACTTGTTATTAAGTAACATAATTTCATTTTGTAATCTTATCTGGACTTGCTTTTTCTGATTCTTTAATTTTTTTCCTTTAATTAAAAATTTTTAATCGTTTTTAAAATTATTTCCTTTTTCTGATTCTTTAATCATTAGGTTGAAATATTCACTCCTAATACAATAATATTTGTTCACAAAAACCTTGCAGCAATGTCATTTAAATGTAATTATTATTGTTAACAATTTAATTGTAGTTACTATTAGTAACAATCTCTCCTACCCATGTGCGCAATCACACCAACCCTGTAAGGAGAGATTGCGCAAAATAACTTTCTTGGTTTTATTACAACTGTTCTATTAAATTGCAACATAACAACAAAATAGCAATGGAAATGCATAAAAAACAAATGAAGTAAAAATTATGCATCAATAGTTTAACAAAAAAATAATATTTAGAATTTTTATTGCTATTCTTTTGAATTGTGCGCAGACTATCCTAGCTTTACCTTACATGCATCAATCTTACATATTGCGAACCACCTTACATCTTACATCCATCTTACATCCATCTTACATACTTACATCCCTCATATAACTTACAACTATATCTGTATGCAATACTTTTTTAAACTTGCGACTGATATAACAATCCTTTTTTAAGGAAATGAAAATAATACTGATTAATCAGGACTATGCTACAATACTGACTCAACTAAAATCTAGCAAAACCAAAGAAAATCAAATATATTTTTTAATGCTTATGCAATAGGATTGTTTTCTTCTCAGAAACTGTTTTAATAGTTATTCTATTTGTAAAAGGGATAATCTAAAATTTTAAAACAGTAGATTATTTCTGAATATGTTGTGATCTATTTACTTAAATTCAAACTGGCGAACTGATTTATTTCCCAAAATGATTATCTTTATGTTTATGAAATTGACATTCATTTTTTCTACACGTTTGTAAGCGCAATAAAAGCAATCGCACAAAAACAGAAAAGTACTGGAGGGAAAATCATATTTTTCAATCTTCGTACTTTTAATCGGATTAGATTTAACGTATGTATTGCATCCATTTAAAATTATATTTTTTGTATTTGGATTTGCAGAGGTCACTGGCAATATTCAGCGAAACAAATTACATTGTAAAAAAAATTATTTCGGATGGATTCCAGCACTTATTAACTTCTCATTTCTTTAACGAATTAAAATGATTTTTTCTTAATTAGCATTATAATACAAAAAAATAGAAATGAAATTAAAGTGAGTAATTGAAAAACGTTGTTTTGTACTTTTTTCAAAATTTATTCAGTGCTAAATAATTACACGTTATTTTTATAAAACGCAATAATAAAAACTGTGTAATGAATATTTTATTTTACCTAATTGATGTTTCATGAATCGTAACAAAAGCTCTTTAAAAACAATCTTAAAATGCCATTTGTAAACAATTTTTCGATTTTGAAAAACTCGGTGCATCTAAGGCTTGGAAATACTTTCGAATAAACAATTTAATATAATATTTCAGATATATATCGCGTCTATCATACTAAATATTATCGAAGTATTATTTTCAAAATTAAAAAAAAATCTCTACATAGATAAAATAAGCATAAAAGTAAAAATAGATTTTTTTCAAACATTCTTTTATAATCATTCAATGATTATTCTCAATATCACGCCTATTTCAAGACTGCAATTCATGTTATTCAAAAAAAAAAAATCCTTTACAATAGGTTAATTTGGCGTGGGACCCGATTATTGAAAATTCACCGCTTTGATTTACGCTTGATATAAAGCCGAGACTAGTGAACGTATTAAACAATTATAATTTTTGCTCTCCTTCTTTTTTAAAATATGGAAAAAGAGCAGGTAAAATAAGCATTATCTAAACTATCTATTCAGGATTTCTAAATTGTTTTCCCACCGTATAATAATAATTTAATTTAAATTAAACTATTAAATGATAAAATAGTATTCTTTTCATTATTACACTCTTTAGTTTTATTTATATTTTTTTATTAATTTTTATTTATATTTTGTTGTTGCAGTTTCACAGCCAGTTGGCATATTTCCGCGACAGTGGTTTATCACATAAAGAACTGCATCGTTGTTGTAATTCGTACACAGTTACAACTATAAAGATTATTTAACGATTTATCACCGGCGTCTAACTAACAAAAAATGCCTGAAAATTCATTTATTAATTTATAATTAAGTTCTAAAAATATTAAAATGTTGTATTTGTCATCGGAAATTAACCTATGTACGCAATGTTTATAATTCTAGACTTGTTATTACTGTTATAAATTGTTATTACTGTTAAATCATAAACCTGCGTCTGTTGAATCATAAACTCGTAAAATATTGTATCAAAAATTGGTAACCAGGAATTGAGTCAAAAATCGGTTACAAAATTTCATCTTTATATACAAAAACCAATTAAGTTAATTAAAAGAGTGTAATATAGCAATTAGATAATATAGAAAATGTATAAAATTCACTGCTAAAAATTTGTCTCAACATTTTATCAAAGCATGGTGAGAGAAACATTGCCACCATAAGATGTTTAAACTTTGTTCTAACATTTGTTATTACTGTTAAATCATAAACCTGCGTGGGTTGAATCATAAACTCGTAAAATATTGTATCAAAAATTGGTAAAATATTAAACAATACGCTGTTAACAATTTTGTGCGGTTGAACCAACTTTTGGTGATGCTGTAGCTGCAACCATAAGATGTTGAAATCTCCTTCCAACGTTTGGAGCTATGACATTTTTTTATGGTGTACATTTTACAAACTTTTATTGAATTTTGACATTTTAATTCTAAGAAACTGTAATTTCAGACATTTTTTATATCTTTTTCATAATTATAAAAAATAATAAATTTCGTTTAATATTATTAATATTAATTTAACAATATTAGAATTTTCTTTATGCGAATACACATTTATCCTGAAATCTTAGTTTTTCTTGAAGACAACATATTTTTGAAGAAAAAAATCGAATACAAACGAAAACAAGTTGGAAATTGTACGTCAAACGTGACAAATGAGGTGCGTTCGTACTATAGCTAGTTATATACACATTCAGATCTTGATGATTTTTAATTCTGTGAAATGAATTTTATCGTCTGCAGATTAATTTCTGTAATAAAATAAGTATTTCGGTCGCTTGACCATTAAACCTCGGAAGCTCCCATAACAAGAAAGCACCGATTTTTTTTTAAATTCAAATTTCTTAATAAATGTGTTTATTAATATTTTTTAAAGTTTTGATTCGATTTTCATAAAATTTGAAATGTCTCGACAAAATTCTGCAAAGATAATATATCTTAAATTTCAAACCATTCGGTTGGGTAGTTTTTGCGTTGTTATATGCGGACGGACGGACAGACAGACGGACGGACCAGACGACGACAATAGGTGCTAAGTATTTATATATAATTGCGAACGCACCTAAAAAAGCATTCATTAATCTTAGATTATAGTGCATTTTCCAACATTAAAACTCCATCCTAACATCTATTTTTATTCAATAATCCTTTAGAAGAATGCATATAAATTTCTTAGGAAAAGCATATATAAAATCTACCAAAGGTTATTCTAAAATTAATTTTAATATGCTTGCATTGATCGCAGTAAAAGCTCTTCTGTACTGCTGAATAATACATAATTTTACATTTTCTCATAAATTTAATTTACCCAGATTCTCGGATTAATGCTTGAACATTGAAAACATGAATATTAAAGTGGAAAAATATTCAGTTTCCTCTAACAATATTTTCAAATTATGTAAACGAGAGCATGTTGCACATCTGAAAGTTTAATGATCTACTTGACACTGTATAATGCACTTCTGTAAGATATTTAAATTTAAAATATAATGCACTGATATAAGTCGCTTACGCTACTGAATTCTTCTCAATAATAAATGCTAATCTGTGTCCTTATCAAAGACAGTTTAAATATTAATTTATTTGGCTGAGAAGTATCAAAGATAATCTCATTAGTTTGATAATGCAATTAGACTTTCATCGCAATTTTTGGTTTATATTAGATACTTAGAAATTATGTTAAATTTCACTATTGAACTTATTATTATTATTATTATTATTATTATTATTATTATTATTATTAACAGGAGATACTTATATGTAAAATGGACTTGTTTTTTAGCAGTCTTCAATCAAAAGAGATTGTAAGAGTCCACATTCAAAAGAACTGAAACTTCAACGGTTAGTCACATTGGTTTCTCCATGACATCTGAAAGAACCACTCGCCTGTGCAGAATTTTCTCGCAGCGTCCTCTTTTTGTGAAAATTGTGAACATATTTTTATATTTGTGAGAAATATCATCATAATTCTGTGAATTTGTGCTGTATTCAGGTTCCTGCTTAGACTATTTAATTATAACGAGGTCCTGATTTGATGAAATAAATATATATATAAATGGAGTAAATTTTTCAAATTTTAAATGCTTAAAAGGCGTATAGCCAACATAGTGAAAAAGTACCCAAGCTGGGATTCGAACCCGGGTCATCAGTATAGCGAATCAGTGCGCTATACTGATGCCCCGGGTTCGAGTCCCGGCTTCTGTACTTTTTCACTATGTTGGCTATACGCCTTTTAAGCAATTAAAATTTGAATATTATGAATGCAAGGTGTGGGTAATTTTCTTTGGAAAAATTTCCAAGTATTAAATATAGATTTATATATGTAAGATACTTACATTAATGCATATAGCTAGATAACAAAATCTTTGGTGATTACAGCTGTTTTGGGACATGTCCAATTTTAATTTTATGATGATTAAATTTGTGAAGAGTCCATTTTTGGTATGAAAAACTTTTGTAAAGGGGGCTTTTTCAAGACCAAAAAAAAAAAAAAAAATTGAAGGGTCCTGTCCTTTAAAGGAACCAAATTCTTCCTAATCTCTTCCTTTTGCCTGAGAACTAAAACTTCCTCGGTTAGACTGATTGGTTTCTCCATAACATTCAAAAGAAATAAAATTTCACTGGCTAGACGAATGAATTCATTTCCATACATTCGAAAGAACTAAAAATTCATCGGCTACACTTATTGATTCCTCCAGCTAATGAATTTTGTTTTGTGTTAATGCCAACAAGAGAGATTTTAGAATCATATTAGAATCACAGTTTATATTAGTTTTGGGACTGGTAAGGATGACGACGTGCACTCTTTTTAAATTAGTGAAATATTTTAAATCTTAGTGTTGTGTATATTAATATTAGTGTCGTATTGTGATGTAATTAAACATTTCTGTGTGCTATGTATAGGCGCTGGTTTCACGGAGGCGAAATAGGCAATCAAGCATACTTCTACCACTACTTTAAAAACAGATTTTTAGTCCTATTTAATCACTGTGATTATTTAAGACAAAAATAACATTATCAAATTAGTAGTGGAAGTTTGTCTGATTCGTTCCCGTTAAGTCGGCGCTTATGGTGATAGTCGCCTATTCACTTAAATCTTCATACACATGATCAGAGAAGGCGTGTGGATTTTTTGTGCTGTGTGCAAAAAATTGTGTGGCGCCTTTTGAAAGAGTAAAAGAAGAATTTTTCTCATGCTACGCGTCAATTATGAAACTCCTTTTCTTCCCGGTACAGACCGGAAGTACTTTTTAGATTTAGTATATCTTCTTAGATTGCTTACCTACTACACCAAACAGCATTTTTGTTACTTTCTTATTGGTCGCATGTCAGCCGTCAATCGCGAAACATTTCACTACTTATAGTCATTGTTATAGTCATTACTTATAGTCATTCTCATTGTTATTCTGATTATTTCAGTAGTTCGATTACGTATCTGTTAAATCTCTGTTTTATTTATTAATTTGGGAACTTTATATTTTCACTATAGAATATTACACGAAAACAAACAAATGCTGAATTAATTACATTGCTATAAGTGGAAACGGGTTAATTTGGATGCACGCAGATTAAAAAAAAAAAAAAAACATTCTTGAAAATTATTTTAATACCAATAAAAATCAGTAAAGAGAGATACAGTTTTCAAACAAATTGCATTGTAAAGTACAGTTTTTTTTCTTTATTCAACGGTATACAAATTTAAATTGTGTGATTCTTAGAAGTTAAAAAACAATTGCAGTAAAAGCGAAATTTACTGGCTAGTCGTTGCCACCGTCAATATGACGCCAGTGTAACTCACGGACATCTTTTAACACTTTCCAACATAGTTGAAAAGTGTTTATGATTCCGGTTTGTCTGTCCGCTTGTCCGTCTGTCCCTGTTCTAACTCGCGTAAATATACTTGGATTGTCATGCATGTAAGGATATCACGAGAAGTGGTAGAAGTAGCTCCCATCCATATCCAAATAGCGCTGAATTACGTGCTTCGGCTGTACTTCTGGAAGTAATTGACAATTCATACGGTTTCATCTACCGAAATACTGTACATTTCTACTATTTTTTCATGATATTGCATTTTACAAAAATCAAGAAGGTATATCGAAAATTGCTTTCATATGTTTTTATATTTTACTAGCTGAAGTACCCGGCGTTGTCCGGGATTTTAAAAATCTTTGTGTAGAAAAATCAATTTCAAAATTAAACATGTTGTATAGAGGATTGCAAAATGTTAAAATATGTCAATATTTCAATAATTGTTTTTTATTAGAATTCAATACGTTCTTTAAACCCATATGGCGTTATATTCAACTGCTGACGTCATATCTACTTTTTTTCTCTATTACTCATATCCATACTCTCTTTGTATGACTCTCAAACATGTGAAAAAACCCGTTAACCTTTCAATAAGACATCATATTCATTTTGTTTTTAATTCTTAATGACGTCCTATGAACCTGCTTTCTGTACTTACTGTTGGAATACAACGTTCATTTTCTCCTCTCCGCACATATGGCGCATGCGTGTACATCTACGACGATGATGCTCCGGAAGAGAGAGCAGTTGTTTACTTTAAGAAAAATGTCGGCGCTCAGTCGCATACGAGCTGTATATATCTTGTCTTCGTTTAATTGTAAATAAATGTCTTATGTCGTGCTATTCTGCAAACTCTGCTTGCCTCATACACCTACAAATGGTTATGGGCTCAGAGACGCTACTTCACTGCGCTATAATTAGCAGAAATTATTTTTAATTCGAACATTCGGATTTGGAACTCTTAAGCCTAATCGAAAGTAAGAATTGTTCTTCATTCTGTTTATCATTTGCATTATTTCTGGCTGTGAGAGACTCTGCATAATTATGTCTCATGTAACGACAATTGAAAAGCTCGGAAAAGATAATTTTGATAGCTGGAAGCTTCAAATCGAAGCTGTATTAATCAAAAATGATCATTGGGATTACGTAATTGGTAAAGAAATTAAACCGGCTGAAGGAACCACCGAAGAAAAGAAGTGGCTCCAAGCTGATCAAAAAGCTCGTGCAGATATAATTCTTTCTATAAATCCTAGTGAACTGAGTCATATAAAGCATTGTACGACTTCAAGTGCTGTATGGAATAAGCTGAAAGATGTTTATGAATCGAGGGGACCCGCAAAGAAAGCAACTCTGTTAAAACAACTTCTGTTTAGAAAAATGTCCATAAATGAAACGATGGCTGATCATTTAAATATTTTCTTCGAAATAGTTGATAAACTGAAAAATATGGAAATAGAAATCGCGGATGATTTATTATCAATTCTACTTCTATATAGTGTTCCTGAGAACTTCGAAAATTTTAGATGCGCTATAGAATCCAGAGATGAGTTACCTAAACCCGAATCTTTGAAAATTAAGATGCTGGAAGAATGGGATGCAAGAAAAGGAAAATCCACTCAGGATTCACAAAACGCATATTATATAGAAAATAAAAGAAACAATCAAGAACAGAAGAAGAATGAAAAATGGAAAATGAATCCAAACAAAAATTTTTCCTCGGAAAGGTGTTACCGAAATTTCAAGTGCAATTATTGTTCGAAAATGGGGCACAAAGCTTCGGAATGTAGAAAGAAAATAGCTGATAGAAAGCTTACATCTTTAAATAAAGGAAATCAAGGATCGATGATAGCCACTAATTGTGAAAAACCGACTAGTATGGCATTTAATGACGCATATCAAGAACCTTCTGCATGGTGTTTAGACAGTGGATGTACATCTCACATGTGTAAAGATAGAAATTTATTTACAGAATTTCAACCTCGTACGAATTCTACTATACAGCTTGCAGTGGATCAAACAGCGAAAATTACAGGAATAGGAACAGTTTGCATTACAGTACCTAACGGTGGTGGAATTACTAATCTCACACTCAAGAACGTTCTATGTGTTCCAGAATTAAAGTGTAATTTGCTCTCAACATCTAAAGCAACAGCCAATAATCGTTCAGTGATTTTTAAAGAAGGATTTGCTAAAGTCATCGAACCAAATGGTTCTACACTAGTACATGCTGTTCGTCATGGGGATTTATATTACGTATACCCAAGCATCGAGAGAGCTGCGATAGCAGAGGTAAGTGAATTTCTAAAATGGCATCTTAAATTAGGTCATTTAAATGAGTCTGATTTAAAAAGACTTAAATCAAAGAATATGGTTAGAAATTTCAATTTCAATGATAATGAGTCTCTTAAGGACTGTAAAATTTGTATTCAAGGTAAACAAACTGTGCGTTCTTTTCCTAAAGAATCGAACTTTAAAAGTGACGATTTATTGACTCTTATACATTCAGATTTGTGTGGTCCTATGAGAGTTCCATCCCACGGAGGATCGCGATATTTCGTTACTTTTATTGACGATAAATCCCGTTACATTGAAGTCAGTTTTCTTAAAACCAAAGATGAGGTTAAAAATGCATTTGTTAAATACAAAGCAGCAGTTGAAAATCGTGTAGGAAAGAAAATAAAAATTCTTCGTACGGATAATGGCAAAGAATATTTCGGAGAAGAATTTAATAAATATATCGAAGAAAGCGGTATAAAACGAGAATTTTCATCACCATTAACTCCGCAACAGAACGGAACATCAGAGAGGGCCAATAGGACTTTAGCTGAAATGGCGAGGTGTTTACTATTACAAAGCAATCTCCCACAATCTTTTTGGGCTGAAGCTATTAATTGTGCGGTATACATACGTAATCGCTGTCCTTCGCGACGTTTAAATGAAAACAAAACACCCTACGAAGTATTTTTTGGCATCAAGCCAACTTTATCATATTTTAAAATATTTGGGCAAAAATGTTTTGTACTAAATAAAAGACAAAGTAAAGGAAAATTTGATCCTAGGTCAGAAGAGCATATTTTTGTTGGATATTCAAATGAATCAAAAGCGTACAGGCTGTGGAATAAGAATTCCAGAAAAATTGTTATAAGCCGAGACGTCCGATTTATTAACGAATTTGAAAACGATTTACCTTCAAACAGTGAAATAAAATTAATTTTTCCCTTTTCTCAAAATAATGAAAATAAAACAATTACGCAAGAATCAGAAACATCTTCTCATCCCGTCAAAAATGAACCAGACAGCTGTGGCGACAGTGATATTGATATGCAATCGGATGAAATTTCTGACCCCCTTTCTTCCCCTACAAGAGCTCGCGGTCGGCCCAGAAAAATAAAAACTGGTAAGAAAGGTAGACCCAGGAAAGAATTTAAAATAATAATTCCAAAAGAAGAAAAATCCCAAGTTGTAATGGAAAATTTATTTTCTGACTCATGTCCAGAATTTTCTGAGGCTTTAAACGGGCCTTTTAAACATGAATGGATAGATGCAATGGAATTAGAATTTAATTCTTTAATGCAAGAAAATGCATGGCAAATAGTTGATAGGCCAAAACATAAGAAAATTATAGGAAGTAAATGGGTTTTAAAAACTAAATATAAACAAGACGGGTCAATCGAAAAGTTTAAGGCGAGAATAGTTGCAAAGGGGTGTTCTCAAAAACCAGGAATTGATTTTGAAGAAAATTTTTCGCCTGTAGCCAGATTAAGTTCGATCAGAACTGCGATCGCTTATGGTATTCAAAATGGTTTTACAGCTTATCAATTAGATTTTATTATGGCTTATGTAAATGGTGATTTAACTGAAGAAGTATACATGGAGTTACCTGAAGGTTTTAAATATGAATCTAATGTTGACAAAGTTTGTTTATTAAAAAAATCCCTCTACGGATTAAAACAATCAAGTCGACAATGGTTCAATAAATTAGATGAAAAATTAAAACAAATGAAGTTTAAATCACTAAATGCTGATAAATGTGTTTATTTTTCTAAATCTCCAATTGAAGCAATTATCATTGTTTATGTTGATGATCTCATAATTCTTACTAAATGTAAACAAGATTATGAATATATTAGAGATGAATTATCCAAATCTTTTAAAATGAAAGATTTAGGTTTGTTACACTATTGTTTGGGCATAGAATTTATGCAAAACGGGGACAGTATTAAAATTACTCAAAAGAAGTATATTGAAGATATTCTGAGCAAATTTAATATGCAAGAATCAAAATCAATATCTACACCTTTTGATAACAATGTGAAGCTTACTAAAGATATGTGTCCCAAAACTGAAGAAGAAAAGTCTGAAATGAATAATATTCCTTATCGTCAACTAATTGGTTCTCTTATGTATTTATCAGTAGCAACTAGACCTGATATAACTCATGCTGTGAATTTCCTAAGTCAATTCAACAACAATCCAGGCAAACCTCATTGGATAGCTGCAAAAAGAGTTTTAAGATATCTAAGAGGTACTCAAGATCAAGGACTGATTTTTAAGCGTGATACTAAGTCCTTAGTTGCATTTGTTGATGCTGATTGGGCTTCAGATGTCAATGATAGAAAGTCCTATACTGGATACATTTTTAAATATGCTGGTGGTGCTATATCTTGGGAATCGAGAAAGCAACGAACTGTTGCATTATCCACAACTGAAGCAGAATATATGGCTTTATCAGAGGTTGCTAAAGAGACTTTACATCTCAGACGGTTCTTAAATGAACTTTCTCCTGAAATAGTGTCTGCACCTACTTTAATATTCTGCGATAATCAGTCTGCTCAAAAATTAGTAAGAAATCCAATTTATCATTCTCGCACAAAACATATTGACATTCGTCATCACTTTGTGCGCGAAATATATGAGAATGGAGATATAGAAGTTAAATATCTAGAAACTGAAAATATGGCAGCTGACATTTTAACAAAAGCTTTAAGTGCCTATAAACATAAGAAATGTTGTGATTTAATAGGACTAAGTGTTTAAAAACATTCAATGTTATTCTGTATCCTTTTTCCATATAAGTTTAAAGTATATACTGTTTGTAATTGTAATTTTATATTTTGTTTCTCTGTAATTTGCATATAATATTTGCATAATAGGAGAGTAATTAATGCCTTGTTAAGAAAATGCACGTTGTAAGGGGGGAATTGTTGGAATACAACGTTCATTTTCTCCTCTCCGCACATATGGCGCATGCGTGTACATCTACGACGATGATGCTCCGGAAGAGAGAGCAGTTGTTTACTTTAAGAAAGATGTCGGCGCTCAGTCGCATACGAGCTGTATATATCTTGTCTTCGTTTAATTGTAAATAAATGTCTTATGTCGTGCTATTCTGCAAACTCTGCTTGCCTCATACACCTACACTTACACATGCTCATACTCCTTGTATTATTGAGAAATGTTTGAAAATTTCCATTATATTACAAATATGACGGTATATTAATCTATTTTTTCAATTGTTGAAACGTTTTATTTCATTTTCATTTTCACGGGGAAATACAAAATTAATTATTGTAGAAATAATTCTATTGTGGATTTTTAATTGTTGTCAACTGCTATAACGAAAAATGTTTAAATTTGATAAGAAATGGCTTGGTTTTTTATTAATTAAAAATGAACTATATATTATATCGATTCTGGAGTACTTTATTTGCCTCGGCCGTGCTTTAATACACCTATACGTAACACTTCACGATTCTGGATCCAAATTGTTGATTTGTATAGACGTGCAGACAGACAGACAAATTTTCGCTTTTATGTATTAGATATAGTTATGAACAATAGTTATGTTCAGATTGGTGTGAGATGCCTAGTATTTTTTAATGAAAAATGTTAATTTCGCGCTGGTTTTCTATACAAAACATTTTTTGTTTTAGTTTAAAGTTAGTTTTTTTTTTTTTTTTTTTTTTTTTTTTTTTTGTAAAGCTATTTGTGAATCCTATTATATAATCTTTTGAATCATTTCTGTTAACACGCTAATATCATCATGATGTTAAGATATTCGAAATTTAAACGTCACGAATGCATTATCTATCTCTTAATAGATCAGGAATTGCGTGATAATTAACTTTAGTATACCAGAAAAGCCTCCAAACAAGAACTCAGTGATTGACAGCATGGCAATCTCTGAGTGACATGATTACATCCTGTTGAAATATAAGAGTCGCCAGAGCGAGAAACAATTCAGGAGATAGACATTTAAATGATCTATTTCCGAACATGAAGTGGAGTACATTGTGTCTGGAGTTATGCAACAGATGAGGACTATAATGAGGGGCAAGGTTATCTCCGTTTAGATGTAGATAGAGAAAAGAAAATCTAGACGTTGTAGTTTTTAATGAATGTTGTTGTATTCTTGTACAATTATACGCGTCAAACGTATAATAAAAGCTGGCAGGAATATAATGACTCCAATTTGTGATAATTAGAAAAGTATAGAATGATTTGTGGGATAACATACGAGGGTAAATATATAATAATATAAATAACCAGTGGACCCGTGCGAAGATTTCGCACTGCAATCTAATATTTTTGTTAGCAATATCTAATATATTTTAGACGCAGGTTTAAACTTAAAAAAAGAAAAAAAGATGCAAATAACATTAGTCAAGCCAGAATATCATCTCATTTATTCCAACAAAGTTACAGTAGAAACTGATCGAAGCAAAAATGTATTATCAATAGTATTTTAACTGCATTAGAGAATTACATCATCTGTTTTGAAAAAAAATTATAAAAAATAATAAATTTTGCATTTGAGTTCCAATTTTGCTTTTTAATAATAAATATAAAATAAACCCGTGCAGCAACTTTATCCCAGTTTATCTTTATTGAACAAATTATTTTCTTTTATAAAATCATTTGTTGAGCACGATATAATGCAGCGTTTTATTTTAGTGGCAACACTGATTTGAGAAAAATCTCTCATTTCATTTAAGAAAACAAAGTTGATTTAATTTTTAATGAACTGCAATTTTTAAGCAAAAAACATGTTTTAACGAAATGTAAGTGTACTATGTCTTAAGCCTGTTCAAAATTCTCATGATATTCACATGATATTTCATTTATCGTTCTGCGTTTTATATTTACTGTAAAAAAGGGTTGTTGACAACAGAAATAATATATAGGATAGCTTTTAAACTGTTATAAAGAAAGACGTTTGTTATTTTCATGAATATATTTGGTTGAGAATTTTTTAAAAATAATACAAGTGTTATTTATGTTTTAAAAATCTACGAGGATAGCCAAAAGCATTATTTTAATCTTCCAATATTTGAAAGATTCATGCATGTAAGCTTTGGGATTTCTTAATGTGTCCTTGTTAATAAAAACAAGAAAAAAAATAATAATATGTTAGTCGAAGAAAACTTTTTATTTCTAAATATAATTTTGAAACATTCTGAAATGGAAAACGTTAAGAATGTAAAGTAAAGAAAAATCATCGATAGAGTGTACTATGTCAGTGTCCGATTCTCAAACCTTTAAAATGATACAGCTTTCGTCATTGTGCGTGTTGTATCTGCAAAAACAGGTATTGACAACATAAATAATGTATATGATAATGTATCGTGGAAAATAAATGTTTTAATTTAATTTTACTGACTCGATAAGCAGTACAAACAAATGCAGCAACAAGCCACGAACATGATTTTTCAGACTCTGCGGATGCATAATTTATATGAAAATGCAATACTTTTTATTATTTAATTATTTAAATGTATTGTTCGGTTATACCACCACATTTCCATTGTAACATTCTATTAGTTTATTTTCATAATTATTCTGTTATTGTAACCTTCTAGAAGAAATGAACCTTAAAAAATATATAATTATTTTAGTATATGTAAAAAAAAATTATTTCTAAAAATTTTCGATAATTTCATTAATTTATTATATTTAAATTGATGTTCATTTAACAAACAATCAAACAAACAACAACAAAAAAAATCTATGGCATTAAAAAAAAGATAACTTCAGATAAAACCTTATTCTATTTACGATTTTCTTACCATATAGAGCCATCAAAATCACATTCATCCTATAATTATTTTTTTTTAAGTTAAAAACTTTTTTCCCCATAACTCAAACTCTTTAAGGTTATGTATATTTGTCCAAAATATATTATTTCATATGTCTAATAAAGCTGTTTCGCATGTATGTATTTTATTCGTGAAGTATCAGAAACTTTACAATATTTTTTAATATTATGTAATATACCAATGTTCTTCGTGCTCTGCCCATATTTAAGAGGAATATTTCTTCAGGAACTTTTTAGAAAACAAATATTTACAACAACAGAAAACTAGAAAAATACAACAATCAAAAAATTTCTTTTCAAAAATATTTTTATGCGTATCTTTTTTTGTATAATTTGAACACTTTCCAACCTAATTGAAAAGTATTCATGACTTCGGTTTATCTGAAGTCTGGCCGTTTGTCCGTGCTCTAACTCGCGTAAATATACTCTGATTGCCCTGAAATTTTTGTATATTATTGTCGTTTACCATAGCATGTTATCTATTCCAAATGAAGTGTGTAGCACTTATATACTTTTATTACAGGGACAGTCAAATGTATTCCGGTACATTACAGTCAATGAGAAATAATCGTTTCAAGTGAATTTTAATGATGCTACGCCATTTGAAACATGATGAAATTCATATATAATTATGAAGCGCATTAAAACATGATTTTTGTAGCATATGGGGTGAAAAGCATGTATTATTCATTTACAGGGTCAAACAATCTTCATATTAGCCAAAAGTATTCTGTTACACATCGTTCTACGGGGAAAAATCGTTTGCAGTGCAATTTAATGATGTTTCACTATTTCAATCATAATGAAAAATTATATGCATTACTGAGGCGCACTAGAAATTGCTCGCTTAAAAGTATGGTATGCATTGCGTTTATCGTTCAGTTACAGGGTCAAACAAAAGAATTCTATTGCACATTGTTCTACGGGGAAAAATCGTTTGCAGTGTAATTTAATGATGCTTCACTATTCGAAACATAATGAAATTTATATGCATTACTATAAATAGCTTACTTAAATGTATTGTGTGCATTGTGTTTATCGTTCATTTAGAGAGATGCACAAAATATATCGCTTACAGAATACATGCGATAATTACAGTCGATGTGTGATAGGTGCGTTTTCAAGTTTAGTTTACTTTTTTAAGTTTAACTAACTTTTTTCATCTTACGTGGTGTGTATAAATTCGGTTGATCATATACAGGGCTACACAAGGGAATTCGAAAGTATTACATACTATGGGAGTAAATTGCTTAAGGGTAGTTTTTAATTGTGTTACGCATTTTCTTTCTGAACTAATTTAGTAGACTAATATAATTTTGTGGAATATAAATAAATTCATATACAGGGCTATGCAAAGAACAAAATTGTCGTTTAAGGTTGGTAATTGCTGGAAGTGAGTTTTAAGTTGCCTTATGCGTTTTTTACTTTATATATATATATATATTAGAAATTGATTCCGGAGACTTTAACAACTTTACAATCTAGCACAAGAAATGTTAATAACGATTTGGGTTTGGATTTATTGCGGTATAGAATCAAGAAGCAGGATCTACAGAGATATTGCAATTTAAAGAACTGTCACAAATTTACGGAAGATCTATTTTATATTGGATTATCTGGGGAATTGCTATAAAGGAGTTAATTTTGATAAAATTTTAAACAAGTTTACTACTACTTACAAACACATTTATTACTACCAGTGAGTAAAGTAAAAATAATTAAGGTATTTAAATATGATAAGCCTTTAGGCCGTATTATGTTTAATTATAATGGATATGCAAAAGACCTAAAGAGGGGTATTGATAACAGTACATGCAGTTGCAATGACGGAGATTTTATTAATTTTATAGATAAATATTATGGACATGTTATTACTGGTAATTTAGAGATTGTAAAAGATCAGGAGCTGAGAAAGAGGATGGAATATGGCACAAAATACAGAATGAAACGAATTATAATGAAAAGTGCAGCCATTAATCGGTTTACAACAAATATAGATATTTTTATACAAAAATTGACTTATAAATATAGCTTACCAAGTAATGTTTTTGATGAGTGGAAATTCTACATTTTAAGAGAGTTAAAGAGAGAATATGTTAGAGATTGTGACGGAGCGTCTCAAGAGGATAATACTGGGTTAACTAACTCTATTAAAGAACTTCAGAGTAAATTTATAATTACATATGTCGATAAAGCTAACACAAGTTATGCATTATTCTGTAAAAAATTTTATGGTGAAATATTAAATGAAAGTTATAATAATAGCGATAACTATGAGATATTGAAATCAAGAGTTTCAGTGATGGAAAACAGGGTTAAGTCACTATATAAAACAGTTAAGTTAAAGCAGAAAAGCCAAAGTTTCCCATATCTTGTTCTGGTGCCAAAGTTTCATAAAAAACCAGTGAAATTCAGAATTGTAACTTGTGGGTATGGTTCATACCTAGAGTCTGCTAATAAGAAATTGTTGGGAGTTTTGAGTAGCGTGTTTGATAGAGTGTTGAGTACGGAGTCCACATTTATTATAAAAAACAGTTACATTTTATTAGACAAATTAAAAAAACATCAAAATATAAAGAGTTTGTTTGCATATGATTTTGCAGACCTATACAGTACAATTAACTTACAGGACTTAAAGGAAAAGGTTATAGATTTTTATAATAAACACAGCAATATAGATAGCGATAAATATTGGTTTATTAACTTGTTTCAGTTGGTAGTGCAAGAGAATTACTTGTATGAGGGGAGTAGAGTATTTAAACAGATCCGTGGAATCCCAATGGGGGGGAGTTGCAGTTCACTTTTAGCTGACATCTGTAACAGAGTTTATAGCATGGAGCAGTAGATGTTTATTTACCTTGGCGTCAGTGCTTATTAGTATAACGGAGCAGTAAACAGGGTCAAGTAGAGATGAAAAATATGTAGCAAATCCAGTAGCAAGAAGGATCACATAGTTAGATGCAAAATAGATTTATTTTTTTACGATGAGGCAATATCGATAGTTATATAAGCAAAGGGGAGGTACCTACACAACAATGACAAGTTTTGTACCGCTTTCCTGGTCAAGACAAACGGCCGAAGTGGTAGTTCTTCTAAAAGTTACATGTACGGGTGTTGGCGCGGAAAGCATGATAAAATCGCCAGTACTTGGCGAGGGAGTTTTTGGAGACAACGGTCGGACGCGTATGGGAAAAAACGATAACTGCTAGATTCTGTCTATGATAATGCATTCATTTGAGGATGGGGGGAAGGGTTGTAAAGATTCTTTTATGGAGACAGAAAAGGAAAAAGAAAGAAAGTAATTTTGGGATCGGCGTTTGATTTTGCTAAAAGACAGCTGCAATTAACGGTTACATATGACACGAATCTAATAACAGGGTGTGAAGGATATGAGCTTGCATATTATAGTTTACATGTGGGCGCTAGATATTTTAATTAATTCTTTTGAGAGCGGATGAGAAGTGCAAATGCTTGCATAAAGAATATCGGTTATACGTTACATTATTTTAATAAGTAGAGCACAGCTGCATATATATTTTGTCTAACTTTTAAGACAGATGCACTTTTGATTTCATGAGAAGGAAACGGTTGAATTAGAAATATGTGAACATTAGTAACTTATTTTTAGCATAACCGCAAATTAAGGACAGAGAGGTTTCTGATATATGAGAGTGACTTGCATTTTAGAATGAAGAAAGTAGATTCGTTATCTAAATTAAATCAGAAATAGATTTTAGTTAACATATTGAATTTTGGGGGGGGGATTACAGACATTTAAAAACTATAACCTATAATTGTTTATTTTAATTATTTATAATTATTTATTTATTTGGGGGGGAATGAATGAATCTTTATGAATTTTTTTTTTTTTAATTCTATTTTTTTGGGGGGGGGGGGAGGAGAAGCATGCAATCAATACATGTATGCTAGATGTTGGAAGAGGAATGGAAAAGCTTATGTTAACTTGTTAAAATTTTGAGGGGGGGGGGGTTTGAACTGAAAGTAGGATATATGACAAACGTCTTTGTCATATATATCACCCCATTGACCAGAAAAGCTGTACTGTTTACAGTACAGTTTAAAAATATATATACAATACAATTATACTCTCCCCAAGCTTAAAATAATACATACATAATATAAAACAAAATACTTGTAAAATTATATGAGTTGCAACAGTATAAAGGATTTTGTTACCTCAATAGTCTGTAACATCAGGCCATAGAATATAAAACATAGTGCACTACCTTCGAAGATTTTTTTTTTTTTTTATATCTTCGTCCTTTTATTTTCTGTTTTGTTCTTTTTCTTTTTGTCTTTCTGTCTGGTACCAGCTTTAAAAAGTTACTATTTAACTAGACATGTCTAATGATAACTGAACACAAAACAGTACTCATTTTCTCAATTTGTTGCACTTAAATACCATAATTACTACTTAAGTATAATATGAAACACAAATGAAAACAATTAAAAAATAAACACAAATAACACATAACATAAACATATATCCTTAAAAATTAACTTGACTTATATGAAAAAGTGAAAATGGATTAATTCAAGTGTAGTGTACTGAAAAGTTGTTTGAAAAAAAAAGTTTTTAAAATTCGTGCAAGCACAGGACGGTAAAAAAAAGAGGTGCATGTGGCACGCCCATAAAAAGGGACCGCCCTAAATCTTGTCAATACATGACAAGTGTGATGTCTCAGGCTTAGGGCCTTACGACCTAGGTGAGGAGGGCAGTGATGAGAGTCCACATCATTACAACATGAACTCCCTGCTCCCCAATGAAGATCGCACTGATCTCCAAACAGGAGCACGATTCGGGAACACATATACTTTTGGGAAAAGGGAATATTGTGAATTAGTAAACTAAATCACAATTGTCTCTCTAAACACAATCTGGTGAGGGGTGGTAACCTAAGGGCAAAAATTTAGAACGGTACCACTAGCCTGAAGGGGAAGAATTAGTAAAAATTAAAAAAACAGATACAAGTGTATCTCATGTAAATCCTAATGTATTGACAGTCCTAGAGTGTTGAGAGACCTAAAATATGTCATAATCGGGTGTGATGAAGTGAAACTGTACAAGTCATGTAAGCAAATGCTTTAAGTTTGTTTACGAGAACTTTTTTTTATTTATTTGAAAGATCTTATTTATTTAAAATATTTGCAATGTTGTATTCAGTATGAATGAAAGTTTAAAGTGTGAGAGAAAAAAGAATGTGACAAGATTATATTTATCTACTGTTTATAAAATTGAATGAAAAATTAAAAGAATGATGTGACCCGATACAAAATATTGTGTAAAAGTGGTCTTCACAAGAAGACATGGACCAGCCGTGAAGTCAGGTGAAGACAAGTTATGCACAGTATACGTAGAATCCTGGCCAGGGATAAAACACTTAGTATCAGATCATATTAAAAATTTAAAAGTTTTTTTTTTTTTTTAAATTTTATTATTATTATTATTATTTTTAAAATTTGTTACAAATTATCTTTTTCTTAAATTGTAGCGAGGGGCGAGAATGGTGTTAGAAGAATTATTATTTGTAACATGACTTGCAGGATCACATAAATGTCCATATCGAGGTGGTGCTAGAAGAAGTCTATCAATATGTACCCTAAATGCAGTATCATCATGAGCATATAATCTTTTAATTGAAAATGAAACAGGAGAGTGTTTAAATGTTACAATATATGGACCGGTATATTTAGGTTTAAATTTGTCGACTGATTTTAAATAAACAATATCTTTTAAACATATATTTCTTAATTTAGCTTTTCGACTGTGAATTTTGTAACGTCTATCTTGAGCAGTTTTGATGTTGTTATATGCTTTGTCATATATTTTGTTTAAGTCATCTAGTAATTTATAAACTTCAACATGTTTATCTAGAAATGCTTGGTTGGTACTATGATCATATGTGTCAAAAATTAATGAAAGTTCACGACCAAAATGAAGTAAGTTAGGTGAAAATAGTGTAGAAGAGTGTGTCGAACCATTATAAAGTGACTTATGAATAAACAGAGCATTTTCAAAAGAGTGTCCTTCTTGTAGTAATGTGGTAACAGAATATTTAATAGACTTGTTAATTCGCTCGGCAATACTATTAGATTGTGGGTGTGAGACCGAACTGTGATGTATTTTTATGCCAAGAGCATCATTAAATGCATTATAGATATGAGAAGTATATTGTGGGCCTAAGTCTGACAAAATACAGACGGGTCTCCCATAGGTAGTTATGTAACTAAATAAGCATTTTACAACTTTGGGTGCAGAAGTATCAGTGAGAGGATAGAGTTCAATGTGTCTTGAGAAGTGATCGGTTACAGTTAAAACATGTTTATTGTTTGAGAAAGGACCAAGTAAATCAGTACTGACTGTATGACCAGGATATCTTGGTGTGTATGTAGGTTGAAGAGGTGCGGGTGGAGTGTTATGGTGTTTGGCCTGTAAGCATTTGACACATGAAGCTACAAAGTTGAGTGTATCTACATAGATGCCTTTCCAAAAATATTTGGATGTAAGAAATTCATAAGTTTTGGCCATACCAAAGTGTGACAGATGGGATATAGTTAAAACTTTACTTTTAAGTGAATCAGGGACAACAATGTGATATGAGAAAGTATTATTTATGACATCTTCCTTTTTGAACATTAATATTTTAGAATCAGGATGTATGAAGTAATTCGGGAATTTTGAAGAAGGTCCATTTTGTAATATATGATCATAAATACTAGCTAAGGTAGGGTCTTTTTGTTGTTCAGTGCAAAAAGTTTGATTTGATATCTCCAATAATGGGTCTCGTTTTGTTCGTTCACCTGAGATGAGAAAATTAACATGACAATTGTTGTTATTAACAGATTTACAAATATCAGGTGTTTCATGATCGACTATTGGAAGTGGTTGAGGATCATGGATAAGGTTAGGATTGGTTAATAAATTTTCTTGGTTGTTGTCAAAATTACAGCGAGAGAAATAATCTGCTAAAACATTTGAAGATCCAGGAATGTGTTCAAAATCATATGAGTATTCTGAAAGGTCAATTAGCCAACGGGTGGTTATGTCTGCTGGGTTTGTAGTTTTTTTGTATTTTTTTAGAGGTTTGCTATCTGACAAGATTAGGAATTTTCTGTTGTATAAGTAATATTTGAATGCAATAACAGATTTGTAAATTGCCATGAGTTCTAGTTTTAAAGCAGGATATTTTTTTTCAGAGGAATTTAAGGATTTAGAAAAGTATGCTACTGGTAGAAGATTTCCATTATGTTCTTGCATTAAAACGCCAGAGATGGCAATGTTAGATGCATCTGTATTCAAATAAAAATTCTTATTCCAATCTGGTAACCTAACCATGGGTGAACCGAAGAAAATTTTCTGTATTGTTTTAAGTATGTCCTGATGTTTTTCTGTCCAGATGAATTTAGTTTTAGGAGTAGTTAAATCAATAAGTGGTTGCACTAGTTTGTTAAATGTTGGAATTAATGATTTATAGAAAGTTATCAAACCAATAAGCCTTTTTAGTTGTCTTTTTGTAGTTGGTGTAGGAAATGAAGTTATTTTTACAATGTTAGAATGGATTGGTGAAATACAATGATTTTCTATTTGAAAACCTAAGTAGTTGACTTTTGTTTGATGAAAGTTGCATTTATTAGGTGAAAGAGTGAGATTGTACTTGGAAAGGAGGTTAAAAATTTTGTCGAGTTTAGAACACATTTCATCAAAAGAATTCGCACCTATAATAAAGTCATCTTGATACGTATACACACCTTGTAGGTGTAGTTCGTCAATTAAAGAGTCCATTAGAGCTTGAAAGATTGAGGCACTTGTCTTTAAACCAAAGACAAGTCTGCGGTAGGAAAAAGATCCAAACATGGTGGTAAAAGTTAGTTGATTGTGAAATTTTTCTGGTAAGTTAATTTGGTGGTATGCTTGATGAAAGTCGAGTGTTGTAAAGAATGTGTAAGAAGAGAGATTAGCGATGATATTTTGAATTTTTGGTAGTGGGTAAGATGATCCTTGTATTACAGTGTTTAACATTCGAAGGTCAAGTGCGAGGCGAAATTTTTGTTTACCAGTACCATCTGGTTTTTTTCTAACAAGTAACATAGGACAAGACCATTCGGAGCAATGTCTTTGTATAATTCCAGCTTCAAGTAATTGATTAATTTGATCTAATGCATCTTTTTGTAATGCCTGAGGTATTGGAAAAGGAAGTGTTTTTATAGGATAGTCATTAATGAATTTCAAATCTGGAATAATTTTATCTGTATGCCCAAGTGTATTTAGAGATTTTGAAAATACAGGGTAATATTTGAGTAACATTTCTTTTAGAATTTCAGCCTCATTGGATGGTAAGTGTTCAAGATTGAAATCAGTTGCAGATAAGTCTTCTTTTCTTTTTTTGAGAATGTCTTTAGAAGCTTGAATGAGATTTAAAAATTGTTGATCTGAGTTATCTTGACTAATTTTATCTGGGGAGTACTCAATTATTTCCTCGACCTCAAAAAGTTGACCTATTTTAGCTTTTTTTTGAATGTGAATGGGATTATCAGAATTGTTTTTAACCGAAATCAGGAAAAATGTATATTGTTGTGGAATTTTTCTTTTTCGCTTTGGATTTTTTGATTTTATTATAGCATCAAATCCTATTAAGTTGTCAACGGGTGAATTGTATTGAAATAAATAATCTTTGTCTGTGCTAATAGAATCTGTGAAAACTGAAATCCATTTTTGTTCCTGAGGGTTTAAGGAAATTCTACGAGTCAAAGCTACAGTTTGATTTTTGAAGGAGGTGGGTTGTGTACTACATTGGTTTATTTCAGAAGATGAAGTAGTTTGTTTGTTTACCAAAGGAATCGATAAAGTGTTGTCAATATGGATAATGTTTTTGACGGTGTTTACAACAATATTGAATCGTTTGATGAAATCATAGCCGATAATACCTTGAAAACTAGATGAATCTGGTATGTCTACAATGTAGAAGTGATGATTAAAGTTTTTGTGCTGTAATTTAATGGAGGTTCTAATACATGCGGAAAAATCTACATCAGAATTGACTGTTTTGATGACAACACCAGTTGATAATCTCTTATATTTTAAAATTGTTTTTAATTCATCAAATAAAGACTGTGATAGTAACGAAATAGTACTTCCTGTATCGCAAAGTAGAGTAATATCTTTTTTTGCAATTGAGGCCTTTACAAGGGGAAGTGATGTTGAGTCTTTAATGACATTGTAAATAATTTTTGTAGTAGTGTCATCATATTGTTCTGTGTTTGTTTGTGTCGTTTCATGCTTAGAAATTTTTACACTATCACATGTTTGTGTGCTTACAGAGTTTACTAGTCTATTAAGTGAAATTTTTGGTAAGGACGGATCTGGGAAAAAACTGGCTGATGTGTAATCAGTAGGGAGGTGAGGTGCAAAGCCATCAGCAAAATTACACCTCTGACTTAGTTTTCCTGTTGTCGGTTGTTGTTGTTGTGAAATTGTCCTCGTCTTTGTGTATTTAAGCGTTTCCACTTAAAACAGGCTTGCGCTTCGTGACCACTTTTGAAACATAGCTGGCAAGTAGTTCTGTGAAATCTGTACGACTTATGTGGAGAGGGGCGTTTGTTAAAATTGCGACTTTGAAATTTCCGTTTGTTGTGCATGCCAGCAAATTTAGTTTTGTAAGTTGCCTCGTCTTCTTTAATTTCTGGTTGTGTTTGGGTATTTACAGAAAGGGCGTTTATTTTCTCGGCTAGCTGTTTCAGCTGGTCGGCAAATATTGAATCAGTTGGGGAAGGGGTGGGGTAAGCATGCAAAATTTTTTCTCCATACAAAATATCTTGTAGCGCCTGGGCTCTTACAACTGCGGGTTGGTACTCTGTAATCCCTTCCTCTTGGATTTTAATTCGTAGATTGGATGGAATGGTTTCCAGGAATTTCATGTATTTAATTTTGTCACGCGCATTGGCATCTTGAATGTCCGAATAAACTGTTGCAGCCAGGACATTAAGCCTATGGGCAAAGTTTTTAATGGTTTCTGCGGGTAAGAGCGTTAAGTTTGCAAGTTCGACTGCTACCTGTGATTTGCTAGGCGGGGAAAAAAAATTGGAAAATTCTTTTTCGATTACATTTATGTCATTTGAGATTAGTAAATCAGGGTTCTGTGTTAAATATTTTAATGCAGGACCAGATAATTTACTTTTTAGTAGAGCAATTGTTGCTTGCGGGCTGTATTTATTTATTTGACTAACAGACCGTACTTGGTCGAAAAAGAATTTGAGTGATTCATGATCACCGTCAAAAGTAGGCAAGTTAATTGGTATTTGCCGAGAAGCCATGGTGGCCAAAAATACTATTAACTAATCAATGAAATTCAAGGAAACACTGCATGCACAATAAAATAACTAAAAAAAATATCAATATACACTAGCAGATAATAAATATAACATGAAAGAAAAATGTAAACCGGATTTATATCATAATAAATAATAATGACTGATCACTGTTTCTTTTTAGCGTATAGATCCCTAACGCTCATTTTTTTAAATTCATCTTTAAAAAGAAACAGCGATGAATGAGAGAAAAATAGAGGAGGAAAAAAAAAATATATATCCTTTTTTTTTTATAACTTTAAAATCAATTTGTATAGCATGAAATACAAGCAAAGATCTTACCTGGGATCAATCAATACAAGTATAAAAAGTAAAAAAATTCATGCAAACTATTTAAATTGTTAAGAATGGAACGTAGCATTTCTTTTCTTCATTTAAAAAAAATGAAACCAATATTGCAAGACAATTTATTTATTTATTTTTTTTTTTTTTAAACTGGTTTACTAAAAATTAAAAACTCAAATTAATATTTGTATCCAAAACACCTTAAAAAAAACAATCTTGCCTTAAATATTCATAAAAATATCATATTTTACAACTAAAAAAAATGCAAGATAAAATAATCATATTTATATGATTTGATGAGAAGGTTCAAAAATTAAATTAACTTAATTTCAACCTGAATATTTAATTAAGAAGGTTTTGGTAAAAGGCAAACACAAAAAGAACATAACTAAAACTCTGTTATTAAATGTATTCTTTTAAAAAAGAAATGCAATAATTTAACCAAATAAAATTCACTACTGACTGGTAGAGAAAAAATTAATTATATTACGAGAGAAGTATGAAGGTTGAAATGTGCCTTTTAATCAAAGCCACAGTTTATTTATTTATTTTTATTTTTTTTATTTATTTATTTATTTATTTAAAGAAAAATTTTTTTTTACTGTGAGTGAGAGAAAGTTACAATATACTAACATTCTATTCATCCTTCATACTTATTAATTTGAAAACCATGGACCACAAAAAAAAAATATTCATTATCGTGCCGATAATTAAAAAAAATAATGCCATGTAAAAATCACGGAGAGCGTGGAAATTTTGTAATATCTCACTCTTGTAAGTTATGCATTGATTATTTGATGTACACACTTGAGACACTGCAGACACTACGACCACTCGTTTTCTTTTTCTTTTCTTTTTTTAATTTCACTTAGCACAGCACTATTGAAGCACAAATGTTGAAGAACTTTCTTTGGATGAAACTTACACGGATTACTTGTAACACTGTCACTAGTAACACTGTTAGAAATATATCATTGTAAATTTACTTTTGGACCACTATTTTGAAACACATACAGAATACACTAACACATTCACCGGCATTGAAGCACTTGAAGGCACAAATAATTTAGTAGCATTATGAGTCGCAAAACGGATGAAATTTGTAGGGTGATATCATTTTGATAAAATAAATAAAAATCGCATACCATAGATCACACACGCAGATGGAGGGAAGAGGAGGATCCTTGATTTTATGGAACTTAACACTTAAAATGCAACGAAACACTTGTGGTTTTCAACGAACCACACTTTTTTTTTTTTTTTTTTTTTTTTAAACACTACTTTTCACACAACACACTGACACTTTTAGATGAGGGGAAAGCACTGGGGGAACACCACAATCTTGCATTCATGTTAGAAAAGATGAGGATCGGCGAGAGAGTTTCAGTTATGCAGATAAACAGACCGACTGTCTTGAATCCGGCGAAGGGGGTGCGGGGGTAGCACTTCCAGAAACAGCAGGTATTCAGCAGAGATGAGGGGGTGAAGAAAGCCTCCTGGTAGAGGAACGATCTAGCCTGGCAGGTGGGAGGGCTGTGATGACGAGTTCCGGAGTCAGGTACATCGTGCTGCGAAGAGATGGGGGGGTGAAGAAAGCCTCCTGGTAGAGGAACTATCCAGCATGGCAGGTGGGAGGGCTGTGATGACGAGTTCCGGAGTCAGGTACATCGTGCTGCGAAGAGATGGGGGGGTGACGCGCAGTCTGGAATCAGCGAAGCGGAGCGGATGCAGAGTTACACTTCCAATGGCAGATCAGAGAAGTTGTATTTAAAGTTCCACATAGTTGCAGATGAAAGGAAATATGCCTCATATAATTATTGTACCTCGGTACCTCCCCTTATTGGAAGAAAAAAATGAATCGCTAAGTTCAAGCGAAACCGGCGAAAGCACCAGAGTTTGTAACAGAGTTTATAGCATGGAGCAGTAGATGTTTATTTACCTTGGCGTCAGTGCTTATTAGTATAACGGAGCAGTAAACAGGGTCAAGTAGAGATGAAAAATATGTAGCAAATCCAGTAGCAAGAAGGATCACATAGTTAGATGCAAAATAGATTTATTTTTTTACGATGAGGCAATATCGATAGTTATATAAGCAAAGGGGAGGTACCTACACAACAATGACAAGTTTTGTACCGCTTTCCTGGTCAAGACAAACGGCCGAAGTGGTAGTTCTTCTAAAAGTTACATGTACGGGTGTTGGCGCGGAAAGCATGATAAAATCGCCAGTACTTGGCGAGGGAGTTTTTGGAGACAACGGTCGGACGCGTATGGGAAAAAACGATAACTGCTAGATTCTGTCTATGATAATGCATTCATTTGAGGATGGGGGGAAGGGTTGTAAAGATTCTTTTATGGAGACAGAAAAGGAAAAAGAAAGAAAGTAATTTTGGGATCGGCGTTTGATTTTGCTAAAAGACAGCTGCAATTAACGGTTACATATGACACGAATCTAATAACAGGGTGTGAAGGATATGAGCTTGCATATTATAGTTTACATGTGGGCGCTAGATATTTTAATTAATTCTTTTGAGAGCGGATGAGAAGTGCAAATGCTTGCATAAAGAATATCGGTTATACGTTACATTATTTTAATAAGTAGAGCACAGCTGCATATATATTTTGTCTAACTTTTAAGACAGATGCACTTTTGATTTCATGAGAAGGAAACGGTTGAATTAGAAATATGTGAACATTAGTAACTTATTTTTAGCATAACCGCAAATTAAGGACAGAGAGGTTTCTGATATATGAGAGTGACTTGCATTTTAGAATGAAGAAAGTAGATTCGTTATCTAAATTAAATCAGAAATAGATTTTAGTTAACATATTGAATTTTGGGGGGGGGATTACAGACATTTAAAAACTATAACCTATAATTGTTTATTTTAATTATTTATAATTATTTATTTATTTGGGGGGGAATGAATGAATCTTTATGAATTTTTTTTTTTTTAATTCTATTTTTTTGGGGGGGGGGGAGGAGAAGCATGCAATCAATACATGTATGCTAGATGTTGGAAGAGGAATGGAAAAGCTTATGTTAACTTGTTAAAATTTTGAGGGGGGGGGGGGGGGTTTGAACTGAAAGTAGGATATATGACAAACGTCTTTGTCATAACATCTACTTGCATATATATGAGAATAACAATAATTTAAATAAGTACATATTGAATTATAGGTATATTGATGATATTATAATAGTTGGAATAAATAACGAAAATGTAAACCTAGATTTTAAATATTATCCAAATACTTTAAAACTAGAACTCTCCTTCCGGAATATTAAAAACATCAATTATCTGGATGTGAATTTAGAGTTGGAGAATGACAATTTAATAACAAGGGTTTATGACAAGAGAAATGATTTCGATTTTAAAACTTTAAAGATATTAAATTTTGAATCGAACGTGCATATTTCAGTATTTAGAAATGTGTTTACAAACGGTTTAGTTCGTATTGAAAGATTATGTTCAAGATTTGGCGATGCAGTTGGCGAGTTCATGGAGTGGATTAACATGGCATTGATGCAGGGTTACCCTGTGAACTTTGTAAGGAGAAACATGATTAATTTTATAGGTAGAAGTAAATATAGAAATTAAATGAATTCATTTTTGAATGCTAAGGGTGGTCTAGATCAGTTGTTGGAAGAGTTCAGATAGAGTTGGTTGCTGCTGAGTGTAGCTTGGTGTTTTAGTTGATAGTTTGAATTAATTTGGTCTCGGCAGGAGAAGGGGGACGTTGTTAACGTAGAGGCCGGTTTTAACCCTGCAGTGCATGTTGTTAGCCATGCCCTCCTGCCTTCAGGTTTAATTTTCCTGGTATTGTTTTTTCGTTAGTATTTTGAGTTTGGTTATATTTGTTTTATAGTTTTAATTGGTTATAGTTCAGTGTTCAGTTGATATATTGTTATTTGTTTTTGGCTATATAGTGTGGTTAATGTAAATGTATAATTGTGTTTTAGTAATATTATGTCCTGTGAGGTTCGGTGGCGTGTCTACGATTTCACTTGGGCAGTAATTTAATGTAGTTTCTTGTTTTTATGAGTCGTATGGATTGAGTTTAGGACTACTTTGGGCGGCTGTCAGGTATGTCTTTTATACTCTATGATATAAGTTGGAATAAATTATGGTCTACCACAATGGTATTTATTGTTGTTGTTTTGTGGAATTTTACAGTTTGGTTTATAGTGTTGATTTTAAATTGTTTTTTAGTTTTTTTTAAAAATGTTAAGTGTTTTTATAGTGGTTGCTAATATTGGTTTTTGCATATTTATTTTGTGGATTTCCCCAGGTCTCTCGTCGTCTCTCTACGTGAAGTTACGCAATGTACATTGGGTGTTATGGTAAATACAGTTATACTGGGATAGACTAGAATATAGTTTTAGTGGTTGTGTTGTGGTGTGCATAAGTTGTTTCATAATATAAAATTTAAATATAATGAAGAGTACAAAATATAGTAATAAAGATTCCGGCAAGATACGGAATTTTATGAAATACCGTAGTGCCCGGTCGGATCCTGATTACATGGTGGGAATCGGATCGTTACAAAGCTACCATGCAAATAGTGTTTGCGGAGGTTCTGCAGTTTTAAGGAGTATAGTTTGTGAGGGTGATATTGAGGATGTTTGTGAGACGAGGGGGAATTAGGAGAGAAGCAGAAAAGAAAAAATACAAAAAAAGACACATAATGTTACAAAAATAAATAAAAATAGTTGTTTAAGTTATTCGTTGTGTGTAAACAGTTGTGGTAGTAAAAATAAAGGTGGGATGAGGTATAGGACCAGATATATGTATAATCAAACTTTAATGAACAAGAAAAAATATGATAGTGATGGAGTAGGTATTGGTAAAATATATAAAACAAGATGGTTTTATAATAGGTGTTTTGAGAGAGTACATATTGGAGAAGGTCTTAAACTATTCAAATGTAGGGACAAAAGATGTAAAGTGTGTCCTTGTGCTGAAATAGAAAATGAGAGTGATGTGTTTGAAAATAAATGTATAAAATTCTGTAAGGTATATAACTGTGTATATAAATTGAGGTGTAATGTGTGTAACCAGATGTATATTGGGCAAACATCCACTCCAATAAATAAGCGAATTAATAATCATAAATCGGAAATAAGAAATCTTAAGACCAAAAAAGAGGACCAGGAGATTGAAATTACTCCTTTTGCTGAGCACGGTGTGGACAATATTAGAATATCTATATTGAAAATTGTCCCAAATAAGATAGAAAGAATGATTTGTGAAAAAGAAATGATGATTAGATATGGAACGGTATACCCGTATGGTTTAAATGTTATGTTTAATCAGAATGTCCTACAAAATTTTAGAGATAGGAATCCGGATGACTCTATTTATGACAAAATAAAACATGGTATAAGGAAAAAGCTTATCAGTAGTGATATTAGACAGAATATCAATTTGAATACTTCTAAAAATTTAAATACTAGTAAAGAAATAGAAAAATCAATATTTAATTGTGATAGTAATCGAAGAGAAAATGACATTAAGGGAATTATATTTAATATAAAAAAGAAATTGATTCCGGAGACTTTAACAACTTTACAATCTAGCACAAGAAATGTTAATAACGATTTAGGTTTGGATTTATTGCGGTATAGAATCAAGAAACAGGATCTATAGAGATATTGCAATTTAAAGAACTGTCACAAAAGTACGGAAGATCTATTTTATATTGGATTATCTGGGGAATTGCTATAAAGGAGTTAATTTTGATAAAATTTTAAACAAGTACAATGATCTACTACCAGTGAGTAAAGTAAAAATAATTAAGGCATTTAAATATGATAAGTCTTTAGGCCGTATTATGTTTAATTATAATAGATATGCAAAAGACCTAAAGAGGGGTATTGATGACAGTACATGCAGTTGCAATGACGGAGATTTTATTAATTTTATAGATAAATATTATGGACATGTTATTACTGGTAATTTAGAGATTGTAAAAGATCAGGAGTTGAGAAAGAGGATGGAATATGACACAAAATACAGAATGAAACGAATTATAACGAAAAGTGCAGATTTTAAACGATTTACAACAAATATAGATATTTTTATACAAAAATTGACTTATAAATATAGCTTACCAAGTAATGTTTTTGATGAGTGGAAATTCTACATTTTAAGAGAGTTAAAGAGAGAATATGTTAGAGATTGTGACGGAGTGTCTCAAGAGGATTATACTGGGTTAACTAACTATATTAAAGAACTTCAGAGTAAATTTATAATTACATATGTCGATAAAGCTAACACAAGTTATGCATTAATATGTAAAACAATTTATGGTGAAACATTAAATGAAAGTTATAATAATAGCGATAACTATGAGATATTGAAATCAAGAGTTTCAGTGATGGAAAACAGGGTTAAGTCACTATATAAAAAAGTTAAATTAAAGTAGAAAAGCCAAAGTTTCCCATATCTTGTTCTAGTGCCAAAGTTTCATAAAAAACCAGTGAAATTCAGAATTGTAACTTGTGGGTATGGTTCATACCTAGAGTCTGCTAATAAGAAATTGTTGGGAGTTTTGAGTAGCGTGTTTGATAGAGTGTTGAGTACGGAGTCCACATTTATTATTAAAAACAGTTACATTTTATTAGACAAATTAAAAAAACATCAAAATATAAAGAGTTTGTTTGCATATGATTTTGCAGACCTATACAGTACAATTAACTTACTGGACTTAAAGGAAAAGGTTATAGATTTTTATAATAAACACAGCAATATAGAGAGCGATAAAGATTGGTTTATTAACTTGTTTCAGTTGGTAGTGCAAGAGAATTACTTGTATGAGGGGAGTAGAGTATTTAAACAGATCCGTGGAATCCCAATGGGGGGGGGGGGGTTGCAGTTCAATTTTAGCTGACATCTACTTGCATATATATGAGAATAACAATAATTTAAATAAATACATATTGAGTTATAGGTATATTGATGATGTTATAATAGTTGGATTAAATAACGAAAATGTAAACCTAGATATTAAATATTATCCAAATACTTTAAAACTAGAACTCTCCTCCCGGAATATTAAAAACATCAATTATCTGGATGTGAATTTAGTGTTGGAGAATGACAATTTAATAACAAGGGTTTATGACAAGAGAAATGATTTCGATTTTAAAACTTTAAAGATATTAAATTTTGAATCGAACGTGCATATTTCAGTATTTAGAAATGTGTTTACAAACGGTTTAGTTCGTATTGAAAGATTATGTTCAAGATTTGGCGATGCAGTTGGCGAGTTCATGGAGTGGATTAACATGGCATTGATGCAGGGTTACCCTGTGAACTTTGTAAGGAGAAACATGATTAATTTTATAGGTAGAAGTAAATATACAAATGAAATGAATTCATTTTTGAATGCTAAGGGTGGTCCAGATCAGTTGTTGCAAGAGTTCAGATAGAGTTGGTTGCTGCTGAGTGTAGCTTGGTGTTTTAGTTGACAGTTTGAATTAATTTGGTCTCGGCTGGAGAAGGGGGACGTTGTTAACGTAGAGGCCGGTTTTAACCCTGCAGTGCATGTTGTTAGCCATGCCCTCCTGCCTTCAGGTTTTAATTTTCCTGGTATTGTTTTTTCGTTAGTATTTTGAGTTTGGTTATATTTGTTTTATAGTTTTAATTGGTTATAGTTCAGTGTTCAGTTGATATATTGTTATTTGTTTTTGGCTATATAGTGTGGTTAATGTAAATGTATAATTGTGTTTTAATATATATATATATATATATATATATATATATATATATATATATATATATATATATATATATATATATATATAACCATTAAATGAACGTTACAACCACCAACAAAAACTGTGTAATTATGAATAAAATTAAAATAACTAATTGACAACAAAAGAGATCCCCCCCAACAAACTGAACATAGATACCAAAAACATAGTATTTAAAAAAAAAAAAAAGAGCAGAAATTGAATAACAGAAATTGAATAATGGAAATTTGTGGAATTTAGACAGAATCTTCAGGCCACACATGCCTAAATTTCATAAATAAAATGTGTGGTTTCATCTTCATATTAGCCATAAAATAGCTAAAGGATATGAATTTGGGACAATCACACTCAGAATGTAGAGAAATACACAATGAAACAACAATTAAGTTCAAAATAAAATATGATTAAAAAGGATTGAGGGAAAAATAAATAAAAACGTGAAATTACCCTATTTAAAAGCAAAATCCAAACTTGAGTCAGCATATTATAAGAATTGGAGTCTATACAAATGTTGCCAAAAAAAGTTATTTAAAAATTGATGGATCATGTATCAAAGAACAACATGTAATGCATAGCCAGACACATACCCCAATATATAAAACCAGCACCCTGTATAGAAAAATTAAAATTGAACTCTCCGTAAATTCAAAAGAATAAATCAATGAGGTGTTGCTATCTATAGCTAAATATATACAATTATAGAATTTATTACATTGTTGGATGATGTTTTAGAACAAATACTGTCTTAAGACAGATAATTGAACAAAATTATGTTAATAAAATTTATTGTATTAGAATAAGGAATAAAAGATGTATTAAAAAAAATAAAAAAATAAAAAATAAAATAAAAAATAACTGAAACTTACGATTATTGATTAATGTATCATATAAATATTTGTACCTATCGAAGACCTATCACCATTTATATTATTGTGGCACATTGCATCATATCTTAAGTTAATTTATAATTAATAAAAAAATGTATATAATAAAGATGCTAAGGAATTAATATTAATAATTAAATTTTGAAATTAATTAGTTACATTTAAGGTGTCAACAAACTTTCTTAAAAATTAAATACACCTGATATAAGGGGAGAGAGTAAAATAAAAAATAAAAATAAATACATGCAATGTATTCTCATTTAAGAAAATAAACTAGGTATTAAAAGTTAATATGACATTGTCCGCAGTGGGCAAGAATTTAAATACAAGAAATCGTAAAATTATTAATGAATATGAATACATTTAATATCAATAAATAAATAAAAATAAAAACATAACTTAACCAATATGCATATAAAAAATCGAATCAAATTCCATTACAAAATGTGTAATTGCATCGTAGTTCTAAATCAAATGCCCCTTTCCATTTCTTTTGTTAAATTAACATAAGCGTATTATCCAAACAACTCCACCACACCTCCTTAATCTATCATCTACTCACTCATCCGTCCTATTATAATTTTTTATTATTATTTTACATTTTTATTTTTTTAAAATTATTTTCTTATTTTATATTTTTTTAATAATTTTTTTACGCATGTGTTAATTTGGTTTTTTAAGATCATTATTGTACTAATTATATAGTAAAGAATATATGAATTTTTTTGGAAAACCATGTTTTAATGCATCATAAATTAGTTTTTTAAGATTGCTGTTAATTAGATGAGACGAACATAAACACTTTATTCTATACATATGATTAAGGAGTATATTACGATATACAGAATTACGAAGAAAAGATTTAAAATTAGTAAATGTATTAACCTTGAATTTAAGTTCTTTACGTTTGTCATATAGACCAATTATTGTTTTTGTTTCTTTTAGTGTAATTTTAAGATCTAAAAAGTTAATTGTATTGTTAGATAGGAGGTTTTCCGTTAATTCTAAATTAGTAGGATAATCTACTGGAAATTGTGAAATATTGGTTTGATCAGTGGCAATTAAAATTTAAAGAATTTATATATTGGCATCATAAAGTTTAAATAATGTCATCAATATAACGATATAAATGTATATTACTATTTATAAAAGTACGTTCATAGTGATGTAAGTCTGAAAATAAACGGGATGTACAACCACCTTGTGCTATACCGACTATCTGTAAATATAATGTGTTATCATGCATGATAAAATTATTATATATAATGAAATTTGTTAGAGTTTTAAAATAAGCTGTATCTATATGCAATGGTAAATTCAGTTTATGGTGATACTTTTTAAATAATTCATTTATTATATTATGTAGATCTAATAAATCTATATTTTTAAAAAGATCTTTAAAATCATATGTCGTTATATTATTTATACTTTTAAGATTTTTCATAACATTGACCAGTTGATAGCTATTTTTTATATAATGTGTATTATCAGTGGTTGTTGTCAGTGTGTATATTTGATTGAGAATTTTTAATAAATATGTGTATAATTGTAATACCTTTGAATTTCAAAATACACTAAACAAGTTCTTGCATCAAATCTAACCTAATCTCCTATTTAAAGATAGGTAATCATAAAGTGTATACAGAATACAATTAAGTTAATACAAAAATTAACAAGTGCAAACATCAGATTACCAATGCGCCATTTCAGTGATGGCACGCAGCCAAACATATGTATATATATATATATATAATTAAACTGTAAAAAAAGAAATATCTTTATACATATTTATAAAATCCCATTTTCTTTCAAATGTGATTAAAAAAAGCTTTTGGCTGAGGAAATAATTATTAGAATATTGTGTAGTGTTATTTATATTTCTCGAGAATATTATTCTGTTTTATAAACTTAATTGAATAATAATTTAAAAATTAAAAGAAATTTTTTTCAAAATTATTAAATTAAGTTTAAAATCCTATTTAAAATCCTATTGTTGCCAATATCAGCTCATTTTGATGCACAGTAGACATTGATATCTTAATGCTTTCTGATTTGCCCATGTAAAAATTGTATACCTTCATTCCATGTTCTGAATTAGTCACAACTGGCCAGTTTTTACCAAAGTTAAAGGCGATAAAGTAAAAAAAAAAATTACTAACAAGTAGACAGACAGACAAAGAGTCTTCTTTTTAGATTCTAATAAAATTGAAACGGAACGCCTAACGGAATGAAAACTTTCTAAAAAAAGTAAAAAAATCGGAATATCCTATCAAATGTTACGGAACGCCTAACGGAATGAAAACTTTCTAAAAAAAGTAAAAAAATCGGAATATCCTATCAAATGTTACGCGTGATTATGTAAGTAATACACACATATATATACATGTACCGTATTTTAGGTTTAAAGGAGCATTAAATATGGCATTAAGAACTATATTTTGTATTACAAATTCTTCCATATATTTTTTTTCTACATTTCTTTGTTTAACTAGGCAATAAATATTCAAACTCTTTAATGGTGGAAGCAGAGGAAAATAAGTATCATACAAATCAAATCTTCAAGTATACTTCTGCAATCAAAATGGCTGTATACGTTGTTTAGCATAATGGATATTAGCATAAAGTAATTGCATTCGGCCGGAAAGGAAGGGAAATGGGAAGTAATGGTAATTATACTCAATTAAGTTTACTTCACTGAATGTCTTATTCAGTATAAGCAAGAAATAATGATTTTTTAGGCTATTTAAAGCTTTGTTCACATTGATGCACAGAAAAACTCTCTCTCTCTCTCTCTCTCTCTTTATTTTTTTAATAACATAAAAGGAGGGATACTAAATACCCACTTTTACAGCTTTTACTTTATACGATAACATTTTTATATTAATATGTTTAATCCTACGTTAATGTAAAATAATAACATAGATTAAATTTACACCTTTTGTATTTCGTTTTTAATATCTTTTTATTAAAAAAAAACAAGAATAAATGGATTTGCAAGAAACTAAAGTTTTAAAAAAGAAAAAAACAACAACAACTAAAGTTTAAAAAAAAATAGGTATACTCCTAATAAAAAGGGTAAACATCTCCCATTAATTCTGTCAAAAATCATCGTATAAAACTCAATGATGTAGTCGTAAAAAAGCCAGAACGTACACGCTATAGACAGACGTTGTACGCTATAGCTTTACTTGAGAAACGAAGGGTATACGGAGCTTCTTAAAAACATCCAGACAGTATACAGCGTATTCCACCGTGCAACCTCCATTACATCCAAAACTGATACTGGTACCAATTGAATGAAAATGTGTAAATATATATATACCTTTTATGTGGCGCTAAAATAAGGTTGAATTTGTAGCTTTCCGTTTGACAACAACCGTACTTTCTAGAGTGACGATTCTGAGAGGTTCATTTTAGGGTCACATGATCTATTCAGCAAATCAAAATTCGGAACAGAGTGTCTGTTTAAACACTGCATGATCTTTCGGCCGATGTAGCTATTTTCAGCGATGCATGTCATTGGTTCGTTTTACGGTCACGTGATGCATTCAGCAATTCAGTTTTTTGATCGAGAATTTATTTTACACCCAGCAAAACACGTGTTTACGTCTGCGAGATATTGTATTCTTCACGTCGAACGAACTTTAGGCGATGATTGTTGATTTATTTTCGAAATTAATTTAAGACGTGCTGTACAATATTATAGGCGCAAGTAGTTTTATATTATTTGTGTTTCTAAGGTGTTTTATATTATTTGTGTTTCCAAGGTGTTTTAAATTATTTGCGTTTATAAGGTGTTTTTAATTATTTGTGTTTCCAAGGTGTTTTAAATTATTTGTGTTTAAAGGTAATTTTTTTTTATGTTAAAATGATTTTTGCTCATTAGTAGCACGAAATAAATGCATTTTTAATTGTGTTTTCAACGAAGTTCTCAATTATTTTTTTTACATTAAAAAAAAAAGATGTAAATGTCATATGTTAAATTGTTTTGTGGTAGTACTTATTCTGGTTAGAGTTGCTGCAAAAAGTGGTGAACGGGGGCGGAGCAGTTTATTATTTTGCATTTCAAAAATTTGTAAATTTTATATTGTTAAAATGAATTACGCCCATTGGTTACACATCTAAATTAATTTTTATTTGTATTTTCAGCGAAGTTTTCCATTACTTTTTTATACATTAATTTTTTTGTAAATTTCATATGTTAAAAGGATTTATGATAGTACTCATTCTGGCTAGAGTTGACACACATAGTGGCGAGCGAGCGAAGCGAACTGTGGTCACGTAGCGGTCCCAATGTAAATTGCTTTGCAATTCACGGGGATTGGCGACCGATAGCAAGCAGGAGGCAAAGGCCTCTAGTAACTTCTATTTTTAAATAGTGTGCATAAATTATATTTAAGAAACCGTCTACTTATTAAATTTTTTCCAAATTTTAAATTTTTACAGCAACTCTCAATGCAGACAAAATATTATTTTTATAATTTTATATTTATCCCCAGATACGAAATTTCTAGCCATTTCGATAGAAAAATTTGGAATTAAAGTTGTTCACAGTTTTAACTTTATAATATTATATTACTTTTATATTTTTATTCATATTTTCTGAAAAATAATTTCACCAAACAGTTTATTTTTTTTGCTATGTTTTGTTGATCTTTTTTTGAAATATTACTATAATTTTTCTATCATCTTGTGTACAGAAAATCTTGCATAAGACTTTTGGTGCATTTACAGTAACAGGAACTTATTCTAATGTGAAAAAAGTTATTATTATGGATGCTCGATACAAGTCCGGAATTTCATTTAGGAGATAAACCAATGTATCTAATCTTTATGAAATATTTAATAACTCTGAATCTGATCGTAGTGACGTCTTGTGAAATCATATTTAGGCTAAATGAAGGATACAGATATTTTTACTGTGTGAAATTTTATAAATAACATTAAAAACAATAACTTAACAAAATTAAAACTGAATTCGAGGGATTGTTCCTTAGTTTCGTGCTTTGTGGCAACATTTTATTCTTATCCACATTAAAGTCCTACACGGGTCGCATTAAATTCGTCCTGGATCTAAAGAAAAAACAAAAAACTTTGGTACTCCGGGAATGCCGACAGAAGTGAAAACTTGAACAATTACGTGTGTATTTTTTTAATCATCAGGAAATGTTTTAATATTTATGAAGTATAATAATATATATATAAATGAATATATAATATGGTATGATTATATTATATTATTATATATAATTATATATACTTTATATATAATATATATACATAAATTTATATATTATAATAATATAATATAATATATAATATATATATATATTATATTAATATACTAGCTAATCCGCCCTGCGTTGCCCGGGCCCGAAATATTAATAATCTGTTCCATTCGAATATGACTGAAATCTGTAAGGCTATCGAAATCAAGTCGAATGAGGTAAACCCCGCCGTAATCGGCTTATAAAACCCAAGATCGGAAAGTACATCCTGGCGGTCGAAAGTGCAGCTAAAATATTTAAGGCTATAGATATCAAGTCGAATGAGCCTAACCCCGTCGTAATTGGGTCCATAGAACCAGATATACTCCTATAGTTCCACTTTTTACCGCCAGGGGGCGCGGTCTGTTCTGGAAGGGGTCATTTCAGAACACTTGACCCAACCAAATTTCCTAGTAGAATTGAAATTTAACTACGGGTAAACGTTGCCAAAATAGCGCGAAATCGCGAAACTGGGTTACGTAATCGATCGGTTTCTAAAGGGTTAATGTAGATATTTTTTAAAACCCAACCGTGCATTTTGAAGAAAATGAACGTGTCTATGATCTGGATTCTACTGTTTGTCCGTACTTGCATTTCCCGAGTCGATGCCGATTTTAAAATCTGGACCAAAAAAAGGAAATTCGCGTGAGTGAGTTTTGAAAGGATTTTTTTGTCGGAGGGTTAAAATTAAATTTTTTCAAAACGGATACCAGATTTTAAAAAACAAAGGGATATAGACTAGGCACGGTATTTTTAGTTTTTGTATCTTGTTTATAAACGCCAATTCGGATTTTTAAAGATAGGAGAAATAGTTAAAAAAGCGAAATTGACTTACGGTTAAAAACGTTTTCGAAAGGGTTAACGTGATTTATTTTTTAAACTAAAGGTTTCTGCCTAAACCCGATAGAACGTAGATGTCTTTAGGTGTGTTTGCTTTTTGTTTGGTTATTTTAGAAAGCCGATGTCAGATTTAATATATAGCAGAAAATCGGAATTCGCAAAAGAGAGTCCTGTGCACGAATTTTTTTTGAAGGGTTAATATTCGTATTTTTCAAAAACAAATACAGATGTCGAAAACGGAATAAATGTAGATATTGTCTGGTATTTTTAGATTTTCGTACCTGTCTCTGAATCGCCGATGCAAAATTTTAAAAATTGCCAAAATCGCAAAAATCGCAAAACGGCATACAGAAAATATACTTTTTCGAAGGGTTAATTTTTGTATTTTTTAAAACAAAAGGTGGCTTTGAAAAGGACAAAAACAGTTCTTTAATTTGGTGACCTTTGTTTTTCCGTATCTTTTGTATTCCGGTAGATGCAAGGCTCGGAAAACGGGAGAAAATAAAAAACACGAATTCAATGCTTTTTGATTATTTTTTTTGAAGGGGTTAAATGTAAAATTTTTTCAAACCAACCAGATTATTCGAGACGTAAAAGTATGTTCTTTTAGAATATGTAGACGGTTTTTCCGTATCTTTAGCCGTTTGTCCATGGCGAATTTAGAAATACTTTAAACAAAAACGGAATGTCTTCTGCTTTCTTTCTTCTGTTCGGGAAGATACGGAAATTGGTTTCTGCGCATGCGCCAGCTTGCTTCAGGATAATGACTTTTTTATTTGTGATCTTTGATCAGTTTTTAATTGATAATTACTTTAATTTTCAAAATTTTAAAATTCTGAGGCTCAGGTATACCAGGAGAGAGTTTGGACTACCTAAATCTAAATTTACAGACTTCTAGGTGCGCTAAATTTTCCTAGCCATCGCCAACAGACACACACACACACACACAGACACACAGAGCGAAACTTTCTTTTATTAGTATAGATATATATTAATATAATCTACCCTATATATATAAAATCCTAATGAAACGAATTTGTGAAACGATTTTATGAAACGAATTTATGAAACGATTTTATGAAACGACTGATTAAACGACTGATTATGTTTCAGGGCTATTTTTAATAAAATATTAAACGCTTGATGGTGAAATTAATACCAATTGTCCATAAAAATCCGCGGATGTCAAAACTGGTAATAGAATTTTGAAATTGGAATTAGTTTTCAAAATATTAATTTTTTTCTAATTTTAAATGATATTTCTGTAATGATGGTAACTAATTACTCAGTTTTTTTGTGACAGAAAAGGGAAAAAAATTGAAAAGGATCCCGATAGGGATTATTGATTTCTTTTTATTTGAAACTACTTTGAATCTATATTCTTTTTACTTTGAATTATCTTTATCTTTTATTTCTATCATTAATGAAGACAAGATTGTGATTAAATTATGTTTTTCAGGAAAATTTGGAAAAAAAATCACATTTCTATCGTCAGGATTCAAACGTCTGTCAGCATTTAATTTAATTTATTCGGTGCTTTTCCACTTTATGGGGCCTTGACGAAATAGGGAAAATAGCCTTGACGGAAAAGGAAATTTGGCAACATAATTTCTGTCAACTTATTCACTTTGTCATTTCGTATACAGAAGCATTTTTTCAATATTTATACAATTTGTTTAGCGTAAAATGTCATTTATCTTATTTTATATATAATCAGAAGTATTTTGATAGAAAAAACAATAATAATATACGTATAATTAAAATACGCATATAAACAAAAAAATCGTCGAATTTGTTTCCATGGCTGTTTATGTCATTTGGCACCAAATCTCACTTTCTGATGCCCGAATTGCGCCAAGCTTTTTAAAAAAGCGTCAAGACCCCTATAATAGAAAAGCACCAAAAGTTCATTGGGTTTGTTTTCATAACTTTTGGCAACAAATATATGTATATTAACGAATCTATCCCTTTTTGAAGCTCGAATTACGCCAAACCTAAAAGCAAAGGATCCTATACTGGAAAAGTACCCGATTTTCTTATGGACAATATTCAAGTGACATAACATGGTGTAAAATTATCGCGATGGCAAATTTGTTTAAATATCTCATCAATAGATGCCAAATAAATGCAGTCATGCATGCACAAAATATTTAATTAATTTTGTATGATAAATAATTATTAGAAAATTCGTATATACATATTAATTAAAATAAATAATTTACATATTTAAAATAACATGAAAATATGCATGATGGTGCACTAAAATAGAGAGAAAATTAAAACCTGTTACTGAAAATATATATACAGAATTTATATTTCAATACCGTGGTTCTTAATGTTATTCACAAGCAGATGGAATTTTTTTCATCCTTAAACGCAAAGGAAGAATAGAATACAAAGCGTTGTTTTAAAAGTCCAAGAGGTAGCCACAATTTAAACCTAACCATTTTATACAAGCTGGTTTTAAGTTGTAATTGATTTTACTTATCAATCCCGAAAACAGTCGTCAGTTGTTGTAACAGCTGTGTATGAGGACATGATAATCAAAAAATGCCCCATTAAAACGTTAAAAGCATGGCAATCCAATTACAGATCGACCAATATTTTTAAAACAAAGCACGCTGTCATGTTTTTAGAGGCCTCGAAGTCTGAGCGGGGGTTGGCGAGCGTAGATCGCAGGGGGTAGGCCCCCTAGTATGTATATATATGTTTATAATATATTATATATATATATATTTATATTATATTATATAAAATTAATTTATATATATATATATATATATATAAAATATATTATATATATATATTTATTATATATTATATAAAATTAATTAATATATAATTATATAATATTATATTATATAATTATATGGTTAATATTGTCATATATATATATATATATATATATATATATGACCCCGCCCTACCTCGCCCTACCTCATACCGAACTATACACAATACATGTACATACTTATATACAGAGGTGTTGGTTACAGTAACAGTGTCGCGAGTTCAATGGTTTTTTCCCATCTCAAAAAATGCCCAACGCACCTAAAGAAGTTTTTTCACTTCAAATATACAGAGGTGTCGGTGTCGGTAACAGTGTCGGTAACAGTGTCGGAAGTTCAATGGATTTTTCCCATCTCAAAAAATGCCAAAGAAGTTATCACTTCAAATATACAGAGGTGTCGGTGTCGGTAACCGTGTCGTGAGTTCAATGGTTTTTTCCCATCTCAAAAAATGCCCAATGCGCCTAAAGAAGTTTTCACTTCAAAAATCTAATCGACATCAACATGATTCAATGCAACATGAAACATTGAATGCAAATATGGAGAAACGCTATAATTATCTCTAATATCCATATGTAGCAAATGAACACACAACCCTCCCCCCACACACATACATATAAACACACACACACACATATATGTACCAAAATTCAATCAAAATTGTGTTCCAATGTTTGGAACATATAATGTATGTTTCAAAATTTTCTTTACAACTTCCACCCTTCATAAAACCTAAACAAAATAAGACGGCGAAGTTTTGTTATAGGCAGGAAAAGTCACAGTGTGTGGCCTAGTTCATATAGATGAGTTTGGATACACAAGTTAAATAGGATTTTTGAACAAAATACTGACAGGATTCACCATCCGGACCCTCAGTAGGTGAGTGGCAACAGAAGCTTATGGGACCGGTAGTGTGTTGCATAAAAAAGGGCACACAGTCCAGCCAAGCAAAACTCAAGAGAATGCAGAACGTGTTTTACTAAATTTCGAACGCAGCCCAACGAAGTCTATTCGTACGGCCTCCAGACAGTTGGGTTTACCCCAACAACGATACACAGGTTGCTTCACCAACGCTTGCACGTAGCTGCCTACAAAGTTCTATGGAGGGGATCAAAGTTGTAAGATAAATTTAGAACATATATATATGTAACTCATCTCAACACAAACCACGCGTCGCGTCGGGGTCAGGTAAAATGCTTATGTATGGACACACAGACATAGGCCGGGTGGTTGTATCACTCAGATACTACGACGAAAATGTGTGTATTCCATAAGTAAACAATCGAAATTCGCTTTTCAAAGCTTTATTACATAACCAGGATCAACCAAGCAGGAGAAATGTTCTAGCAAGTCGTGATTTAAATGATTACTTAATCGTCACTATGCGGCAGTCGAAGTTTCAAATAATCTTTACATGATGATGTCTTAGAATTACTATGATGATATTATCGAAGAAAATATGTTATTACTGGTACCAAAGATCTTATTAGGTACGGTATAAATATCACTGGGTTCGAACATGACAGTCACCGTAGAAACTGCACGTCTCGAAAAGCTTCGAATAAACTTCGAACTCTCTAACTTCCGGAAAAACAACTCTCACTCGTTCCCCTATCTGTCTCCTGGATTTTGCTGCGCTTGCGTATTTAAGTTAATCTCGCGCAAAGTGACAACCAAGTCACATGACTTCCCGTCTCAATCATAATCGTTTTAAGAGGGTTTAATAACAGTTCCGGTGAAATAATCTTGATGTGATTTTACTTCCGTAGCGCAAAAAGACTCTTCTAGGACAATCTATGGCCTCCAAATCAGTTACACAATGTGTAAACAAACAATAAACTCTGGTCTCGAGAGTGCCGGTTAAAAATAGATTTTGGATTGTCAGACGATAATTTTAGCTTACGCTAGAGAAAAACAGAAAAGAAAAAAATGAACTTATTGATGCGGAATAAAAACTAGAATATTAAAGCATTGAATATTATAATAGATAATTTGATATTTTAATAAAATAATGATTTTATATAAATAGGTTTTTTAAAACCGGATAATTTAAGAGTAATGACATTTTAGCAATTAAGTAAAGAATTTAGAGAGGTCCGATATACACGAGAAATAATAGTGAATTTTAATAGCGATTTAAATAATAAAAGGGTTTTATTTAAGGAACATAAGTAGTTAGCGCCATTTTTAGATTTAAGCAATTTGGAATATATATTATTAGGTGGATTAAGATCTTATACCTTTACATATGGAGATTGATATCTTAGTTTAAGAATAGATTTTAATTTAATAAGCCGGCATAATATATGGAATATTATTAAAAGGAAAATTTATGTAGAATAGTGTTATTCTTGGTGAGACAAAAATTTTAATTTTGTAATATTATCTCCCCTATCCAAAGATTTTGGATGAATTTGGTAGTTAAGTAAAACTACAAGTTCAGACAACATATTTTCAATAATTTTAATATTTGAATTTTGAATAGTAAAATTTTAGAAACTGTCAGCGAAGAGATGAAAAAGAAAATTAAAAGCAATGGAAGAATAATTACTAAAAATTTTAGAAGTAAATAAGAAAGAAAAAAATAGTTAGGAACATTTCCCCTGTAAAAGAGTACTAAATAATGGTTATAATATCACTTACCATTTGTAAGTGCACAGGAGAAAATACAATAACAATAATAAGTAATAAGTATTAATAAACAAGAAATAATGAAAGCATAATAGTAATAAGAACAAAATTTTCTCTGTTTTATGGAAATTTAGTAAAATTTTTCCATTTTCTTTAATAGCTTTCAAAGAAGTTCACAAAGTTTCAAATTCTTACTTAGTTTAATTGGAAATATTTCTAAGTACCATTAACTTAATCAGTCTGTTTTTGGAATTTTTATGAAGTCCTATAATTAAAAAAAAAATTGATACAGTTCTTTTAAATAACAAGTTCTATAAGGCTGTAATATTTTTTTTTCTCAATTTTAGCCATATCAGACTAATTTTTCTTTACATTAGAGATAAAACTCTTCATTACTCTTTTTTTTTAACATAATAATATTAAGATATTTGTAGTCACTTTTTATTTGAGTTTGTCACCATCATAAATATTTTTTTAAGTACTTTGTTCTAATGTCACAATTTTTACCATCAATTTTATAACTCTAACTATTTCATCAACACAATGTTTCACCGTCAATATATAATTGTATTACTTTGTCATAATACTTTTATCATAAGTATAGTAAACTTATCATAATTATAGTAATTTTTTATATAATAAATAAGTTTCTGGTAGTCACTCAACTACTTTTACAACTAACGACTTTTTGTTTGTTTATCAAATTATTTTTTGAGCTCTTTTTAATTTTCATCTTTAAATAAGATTTTTCAAATTGATCTAAGTAGTGAATATAAGACTTTTTAATCATAATTGTATATTTTCTTTCCAATAATAAATAATAAATAGTATAACTCTCAATAATATAAATAAACAATATAATAAATTTCAATTCATAATACGAACAATAATAATTATCAATATAACTAATAATTCTCAATGTAAATAGCAATTCAATAGTAGAAATAATAATAATATAATAACAAGAGTATAATCTAAGAAAATATCACAGTTATTGATAGGGAAAAATATTGGTTGAGGGTAAAAATAATTACATAGCAATTAAATATATTTTCTTATTTTTTAATTATACAAGAAAGTATTTTTGCCAGACGAAAGTATTAAAACAATATACATAATAATAATTCCAAAATCCAAATAAATATAAATCTAAATCTTTAGAAAGGGAACTCTCAACCATAATTTTCTCTCTGATACTCTTTAACAAAGTTGTACAGTTAGGTTATAAGTTTCCTTATCCCACATGTAGAATAATTATTTTCTTTCTACATGTGTTTGGCAAACTTAGAATAGTAAAAATAAAGAAAATAAATAGGAATAAAAATATGTTAATTTTAACCGAAAAATGGAATAAAAAGGTAATTTGTTTAAATACTTAATTTCTATTGTTATAAAAAATCACTGCAAAATCACATCATCATTATCAAATTATTCATATGTTTATAAAATTATAGAAATATTTATAAACTTTTACTATTTAACTATCTATTGAAATAAATAACATAATAAAAAAAAGGTTTAAGAAAAGTAAATAAAGTAAATATAATTTATTTTGATGGAGAACTTTTATACAGAACTAAAAACATATAATTTTACTTTCAACATCACTTTGAAAGTTCCTAAAATCAAAATACACATCTTATGCCTTAAAAGGTGTTTAATTTATCCCCAAAAACTCCCCAAAACAAGTAATTTTCTCGTTGTGCACCAAGGACATACCTGATAATGTTGAAAACTATTGTAATAAAAGATATCTAAAGAATTAGAATTTAATCTATTGTTTTTACTTTAGTTTAATTTTGTGATTGAGATGGTTGTTGTGATTTTGATTGCTGTTTGGGTTGCTCATGAAACAGTCTGAAATTTTCTGGTGAAATATATCGTCGTAATTTAGAAACATGTACAATAACTGAAATTAGTCTTGTCTCATAATTAAATTTATCTATTTCATAAATTACTTCCGAATGTTTATTTATAATTTTGTATGGTACTGAGAAGGTAGGCTCTTATTTTCGAGTGTTAGGATATTTAAATTCCTCATAAATTACATAATCTTGTATTTTTATTATTAATAGTGGGGATTCAACAAAATTTCTATCATAGAGTCTTTTACTTTTAAGATGAAATTCACGAGTTCGCGTTTTTGCAATTTTGAGTGCTTTATTTACAGGGGGTAGTACTTTTGTTTTAAATGAGATTCATAAGACAATTGACCATAAAGTAAATAGCAAGGTTGGAATTTGGTTATGGAATGTGGTCTATTATTGTATGCTTGGATGACTTGGTCTAACAATCTAGTCCAAGGTATTTTAGAAGAAGTGGAATTGACTGTCCATTTGAGCATAGTAACTATAGTTTGATTAACGCATTCTACTTGTCATTGGTTTGTGGATGATGTGGTGATGTAAAACGTTGCTGAATATGATGTTTTCTGAGGAATGTTGTTAATCTTGGAGACCTAAAAGATTTATGTCTATCACTAAGTATTTTTTGAAGTGTTTGAATATTGAAAATTTGTTTTAAACAGTTAGTATATGCTTCAGTAGTAACATTTTTGGAGGGAAAAGTCCAAACAAATCTAGTTGCATGATCTTTTATTATATGTAAGATTTTTTTGTTGGGTTGTAGTAATAATTAAATCCACCCACAGTATCAAAGAAAGACATTCAAAATGTTGATCTGTGGCTGGCATAGCTTGTAACAAGCCAAATCATTTTTGTTTTGTTTTTTTACTTTTTTGGTATGTGTCGCAATGTCTAACAAATTGTGTAATGTCTATAGTTATATTAGGCCAATAATAGATAAGAGATATTAAGCATCTTTTGAATTGCTAAATGTCCAAAATTATCATGAGCAATATGGAGTAATTGTTTTCTTAATGACATTGGTACAACTATTTTTTTAATCTTTTCTCTGCATTATGATAATTCCATTCTCTTTTTTATATTTTTTGTCACAAACATTGTTTTTATTTTGCATTTCTGTGATCTCTTTTTTGTCTAGCAATAAACTTTTATGTTGATTAAAGTAAGCAACAGGATTTCGAGACAACATGTCTGCTTCTACATATAAATATTGAACTCTTTTCATACTTGATCTCATAATCAAACATACTGAGTTTAAACGACCATCTAAAAAGTCTACCTCTTAAGTTCTTAACACTCTTTAGCCATACCAAAGATTCATGGTCAGTATGGATTGTAAATTTGACACAATGGAAATTATGATAGAATTTATCAAGAGTATCTATAATAGCTAGACATTCTAATTCAGTTATAAAATAATTCTGTTCATAATTCTTCAAAATTGTAGAATGATAAGCAATAGGATGTAAGAAACTATCTTTGTCAGGCTGTTTTAGAACTTCACCTACTTCCACTTGAGGGGCATCTACGAACATATGCAGGGTCAATTTTGGACCATAAATTTTGAGGATTGGTTTTGCAATTGAGTATTTTTTAGTGTTTCGAAAGAGTTTTGACATTTTGAGTTCCATTCACATATTGTGTTTTTCTTAATTAATCTATTGAGGGAATATCTAACTTCAGCATACTTATCAATGAATTTATGATAATGGAACCTAAAAATCGTTGTAGTTCTTTAACATTGGAGGGAGGTTTTAGTTTTTTAATGGTTTCAATATTAGCATTAGCTGGAGTTAAAGTCCTACTGGTGATTTCATAGCCTAAGAAGTTAATTTTATTTTGGTTTAATTTACATTCAGAAAATTTAAGTTTAATGTTTTCTAATTTACAGATTTTAAAGTTTTGAGTTAAGTGATTTAAATGTTCTTCTAGAGAGGAGGAGAAAATTGTGATATCATCAAAATAACGACAAGCTAAATCTATTTTACATTTATTAAGGATTCATTCTTCTAATGGTTCTATTAAATATTGGGAGGCCTGTCTTTATACCGAAAGGAAGCATAATCCATTCGAAAAGGCCAAAATTGGTAGCAAAAGCTAATTTTTTTGTATCGGATGGATGTATTGGAATGGGCCAGTAGCCAGAGGCTACGTACAAAGTGGAAAAATACTGAGCACTACTTAATTTATCTAAAATTCCATCGATACTGGGCAAGGGTTATGCGTCATTTTTAATTATTGCATTTAATTTTCTATAATCTATACATAGTCGTGTCTTTTTGCCTTCCTTTCTTTTCAAAGCTAAAGTGACAGGGGCAGAATAAGGGCTATTACTTTCTTTTATGAGATCAGCCGCTAATAAAGATTGAACTTGCTTTTTTATTTTATTTTCCTCTAAGGGGGAAGTTCTGTAGGGCCTCAAAGATATAGGTAGGTCAGATTTTAGAAAAACGCGTTGTGGTTCAATATTTATCTTACCCACATCCTATTTATGTTTTGAAATAATATTACTACAATTTTGAACTATTTCTCCTAAATTCCCATTTTGAATTAAATTTAATTCTTCAATTAAATCTGAATCAGAATTATTAACATCGCGAAAATTTTGAGGAATCATGAAACTTCTATAATCAGGCTGCACATTACAGTCATTGTTATTATTTTCTAAAAAGTCCTGAGTAGTCACATAATTTTCACAAGTAGATGATAATACTATATCATTATTGCATAAATTCAAATTTTCATTACTTCTCATCAGCTGTTACTAAATTATCATAATTACATGAATTCAAATTCTCTATATTCAGATGCTACCAAATCATCATCGTCTTGTTGTAATTTATTTATATCCACAATATTGAAATGAAGAGATCTCTCATAATGTATGGATATACTCCTATTTATAATTTTCTTTTCCTGTCTGACAGTACAATTTCTGCAGTCTATAGTTAAATTAAATTTGCTGCATTACTTAACCCCCAAAATAGCATAATCCAAATTAGTATTACACACTAAAAAGTTAACATATTTTTTTATTTTACCCACTTTAAGAAAAATACTACACTTTTGATTGTAAAAACCCTCTTGCCGGACCAATAGTAACTGGAGGTATGATTTCAATTTTAGCATTTAGTTTTTTGACAAATTTGAGTGATAATATTGCAGTAGTGGAGACAATGTCCACAACACATGGTAAATTACAATTATTTGTATATCCATACATAATTAGTTGCCAAACATTAGGAATATTAGATTGTGATTTGATTGTAAGAGTATTAGAGTATGTTGAATTATTTCTAAAAAATACATTATCTTTTCCAATGATAAGCATTATTTACCCCTCTATTTGTACATATTCTCATGGCCTAGAAGGGTATGGATTCTAAAAATAATTATTTTGAAAATTTCTAGACCCTTCAACCTGAGATTGTCTCTGTGGAATCCAATTCCTAGGTGCATTATTGGGCCTAGAATATTAAAGCATTGAATATTATAATAGATATTTTGATATTTTAATAAAAGAATGATTTTAAAGAAATAGGTTTTTTAGAACGGGATAACTTAAGAGTAATGACATTTTAGCAATTAAAAAAAGAATTTAGAGAGGTTCGATATACACGAGAAATAATAGTGAATTTTAATAGGTATTTAAATAATGAAAGTGTATTATTTAAGGAATAGAAGTAGTTAGCGCCATTTTTAGATTTAAGCGATTTGGAATAAATATTATTAGGTGGATTAAGATCTGATACTTTTACATATGGAGATTGATAGATTAGTTTAAGAATAAGTTTTAATTTATTTAATAAGCCGGTATAATATATGGGATATTATTAAAAAGAAATTTTATATAGAATATTGTTACGTTGGCGAAACAAAAATTTAAACTTTGAAATATATATATATATATAACTTATCCCGACACAAACCACGTGTCGCGTCGGGTTCAGGTAAAATGCGGTTTTCCGAACCGATGTAAGACTCTAATCTGCATTCATTTTAAATCCCATTGTTTCCAATTTTATTCACTTTGACGCGGTAGAAGTGGATATCTTAAAACTTTTGCCGTGTCTCTGTCTTGAAAAAAAACAAAACAAAACAAAAAAAAACATGTTACGGCGACTACTTTAAAAGAGTAAATTATTAAACCGCACCTGAATACCATACTCTAAATTCCTGAAAACAGGTCAATTTTTAAGTCAATTTGTACAGCGTTCTCGATTTATTATGAAATGACGTCTTACATCTGAAAATAATTTTATTAGATTCCATAAAATGTAAGTTTTCGATATCCAATCACCGTTGTCACTCATCACTTGCAGAAATGTTGGCAGATGCACATTTATTCTCTACAAACTGATGTAAGCAAGTGACAAATAATTTTAATTGGAAAACCACGTGAAGTAAGTTTAATTTATCCACCATTTACATCAATATCTAGGTATGTATGCGAGTGTATATACATTGTTGGCATTGCACACATTGCCGTTGCAAACATGATGTACACATTGAGCATTAACTTGATTCTCTTATCAAAATGAATTTTGCACTATATATCGGCACTATATGTATAAGCAGTATAACGGCATACTTATTCTGCCGTGAATCACAGCTGATTCCACATAGTAGTTCTGAATTATATTTTAAAAATTACCCGTATTGCAAACTGTTTTGGTATGATTAAAAATGAATTTAACATTAGGAGTTCTAAACTTTAAACCTGCACTATTCGTAAACTACTTATCCGAATGACACTCCGTTTGATATCTAAATGTACAATTTTGTAGAAAATCCAAATATTTCAAAATTAAGTGTTCGTATGGAAAATTTGAGATTTCGATAAAATTTCAGTATTAAAATGATCCTTTAAACAAAACTTAGATATGACATTAATTTATATACGTTAGTATTAATAAATTTGTACAAGTCACATTTTTATAGCGTTATTTGTGGCAGAATTAGTATGGGGTATATATATTTTTTCCCACGATTATAACTTTGCTCACATTAGATTTATTTACAAAAATCCATGTGCACTTCAGCACGCAATTATCATATGTAAGTCGGTGGTTGTATATAAAAAAATTACATTTCAGGACTTCTAATAAACTTTTTGTTACATGTAAGACACTCGTACATAGTTTAAGAAGATGCTTTACATTTTTCTAAATGACTTTCTTTCACTATGCCACATAGTTTCTAAGATATGGCTGATATTTTCCCATTTTCACCACTAGGGACGCTGCAGTCAATATTTTAGGATAGCGAGTGGTCATTTTATTATAGGTAGAAACTCTTTCCACAACTCTAGCTTTATGAATTCAAACGCCATTTTAGTGTATTATGGTTTTATTTTGTACCCTCTATACAAATGAAATTTTTCGCAAATCAAAAGCTTGGCTAAAAAACGGCAGAGTATAAAGTTTTTCAGTTAGTTAATTTTTATGACAATTATATGAATGAACTCTTATTCATCCAGTCGTATACTTTCAAGCATTGATCCCACGACATCTGCCTCATAGATCCGTAGCTTTGCCTCAGCATTTTGAAATTACGATCGTTATTTCTCTCTCCCTCTTTTCACTCTGTTTCTTAGTGGCTCACCAATTTTCTGTATTTTTTAAAATTTCTATAACAATGACCGTTATCATATGATCGTTTTCATTTTAGAAATTTGCAATCTATTGAAATCTTAAAAGGAGATAAATAAGAAATTCCAAGATATTAGCCCTCCTAGTACAATTGGGATCTGTTTTTGACCCCATTTTTATTTGTTTTGAAGTTTTTCGTCTTTCGAAAAAGAAAATAAACTATTTTAATTTAATAAATTAAATTAAACAGACACACGTGTAAGGAAACTACATTTAATATAGTTAAAATTCTGGTTCCAATCATGCAAAATTAAAAAAAAGTTTGTCAAAAATTGGAATCTGGTACTAGGAGGATTAATATTATATAATTTTGATAATACTTTACATTTCTCCTATTTTACTGAGATTTATTGATACAGTGCTTTCTCAGTTCTTGGACACAATTCGTTAGAAAAAACTGTTTGGGAAGTGAATTTGTCGGGCATCTAATTAATCTTTTCCATAAGAAATAATGAAAATACGATTAATAGTTTCTCACTTTCGAAATTACAGCCTGTCGTTATCTATTTCAAACAATACATTCTGCAGTATAGTACAGTAAATTATAAAAACACATTAGAGTTCTGAAATGTGACAGTAATGAACTTAGCAAATTTTAATAACAAATTAACAAAAACTGTACAAATATCTTCATTGGTGAGATTTTAGATGACTTGAGATTGAGAGAATGGATGGAGAGAGGGGGGGGCAATCTTTATTTATTAACATTATTAAGATCTCTAGAATAACTCGGTGTTTACTAATCTCAAAATGAATGAAATTTTCAGCACCAGTATCATATCACATGTATATTCTTTTCGTGCCCATGAAGGAAAAAAAAAGGAAAGGAGAGGAAATAAAAATAAAAATGAGTGGATTCAGCAAATTAGCTATACAGCAATCTCAAAATGCACTAATTTCGTTGACCCTGAGAGCACTGTACGTTGTTCGTGCTTCTGAAGAAAAAACGGAAAAATGAAACCTATCAATTTGGTCGCTTTTGTTACTGCATTAAATTGGTAGATGATTTTAGAAGACAACGTCACTGTTTAAAAATTGAATGTCTGTTCGAAAATTTAATTTTTCGACAAGCGGATCGTTCGACAATCCTGCTGCATATTGGTACTTTTATAAAATTGTTGAATGTTTTTATTATTAATTCTCTATAACAAGAGTATGTTTCTTTAAATGAAAGTTTGTTTTACTCCCTGTTTCCAATAAATAAGTAAATAAATAAGTAAATAAAACTTTTACTTCCTCCATATCTCGCTCTTTTTCGTATATACACAAACCAGCATTCTTATGTAAAATGAATTTATCAAATTCCAGAATGTCTTTAGTTCTGATTCCGTATACAGTTTTCACTCTTCTATTTGTTTACTAAAACAATATTAACTGTTCCTTTCAATCAAACGTCACTTATGAAATTTCAAGAATTCTGAAATTTTCCAAAATTAAATTTACTAATATAAATTAAAGCCATAGACAGAACCAAATTCCAGTCATTCATCTGCAGCAGTTTGATAATTAATTTGACAAGACAGCTTTAATTATTAGTATGAATATTTTAAATACCGAGAAAATTTTTAGACTTTTGGGATACAGAATAAATACGTTTATTTAAGTACTTCTTCATTTAAATTTTACACGGTAAAATGCAGCAAAAGCACTAAAGCTTTTAAGCGTATTAGTGACTTTCTCTAAATTATGAAGTTTTGAAAGCTATTTTAACAATACAGTCTATTTTACATTATAAACAATTATTAGTGTATTGCATCTGTAAAGGGAGAAAAATGAAGTAATGTATAGATTACGAAACACATTTAAGTATCACAACAATATACTTATACAATAAGTTTATCATCTTACACATGAATTCGAATTAATTCGTTTCTTGCGGACTTGAAAAAAAAAAGTACAATTGAAACAAATATCATTTTTAATAGGGAACATGTTGTTCACATATTTAAATTTTATGGCCTTTGAACATATTTACATACTTAAAAACATGAAAATCAAATATTCAAACTTTTTAAGGGATAGGCCTCAAAAACACATTTTTAGGAAGTATGCAAGTTTTTTTGTTACATTTGAATCATAACTGAAACACACTTCAAGTAATAATTTCCCTTTTTTCAATATAAGTGTATGGTGTGGAATCTTGTAATCAAAGTCATTAAGTTTTTCGAATAGCTCGTCGTTAATGTCGACCAAAATATCATGCAATATATAATGCTCATTAATCAAAAATGCCTGTAAAACTACTTTCGCAGCAACACTGTTGCGTATGTGTGAAAGCCATTTTAGTCATTTTATGCCAATGATCTAATTGTGTTTAGTTTAAAATGTATAACTTTGCTCAAAAAACATTTTTTGCAATATCTGCATGCATGTAATAATGTATTCGAATTATTCTGGATGAGTCCTTATTTCGATTGATGATGGTTCTTTATTTCGACTAAAAGAGATTTACTGACTATATTACACGCTAAAATTTAGTTCTTCGGGTAGAAATGTAATTTTCTTGAAAATGCACTTCCAAAAATAACCGGTAATAAATGATACTGTATTCAATATACAGTATCGATTGTATTTTGTGGTTCGCTGTGTTATAGAGATAAAACACATACAACATAGTACACTAAAATTTGGTTTACTTGGAATATGTATAACGCAATGAAAAAAGCACTTTCACCCATAGATTTTATTATATTCAAGCATTTGTATTATCCTGTAAAAAAATTATAAATAAGTATTGCATAGCGGACGTAATGTAATAAACCTCGATCACCTATAAATATTTCGTTCTGTTTCAAATAATACAACATTATTAAAACATTCCTAAAACGCATATCAAACAATTATCATAGGCACTGCAGCACTTACCTATGTTTGAGATTTATTTTGTGTTCACTTGGAGAAGTTTGAAAGGTACATGCAGAATTTTCTATTAGGAACATATTAATCTTCATTCCAATAATGCATATAAATTTTGTTATCTAAAGTATTTGAACTCTGACGTATTACCGCATACAGACAATAATGTATCCTAATTAATTTGTGGGTGCGTGGAAAAGTACTGTAAACTATTAAGCACACTGTTGCAGCTGTCTCATAGTGCACTAGCTTCTTGTTATATCAGGCCTTTATATTAAAGTAAAAAGCGCAGTATAATTTATGTTTATACATATAAACGTTTTGAAAATATACTTATTCAAACTTTGATTGTTTTTCTAGATTTTCGTCGCGCTTAAAAGGTACAAGACCCCTTAAGTATTGCGTATATAGATATCCGTTCACTTATAATAGATAAATAATAATCTGTTGAACTATAATATACCATAATAAATAATTTGATCTATATACTTGTTAACTTTAAAATAATAAATTTTGTTTGAAAGAAACATTTTTCAGAGGATTTCTTAAAATATTTCGAGTTTGCTAGCAATTTTTCGGACGTCTTGTAAAATTATTATACAAGGAATTAAAACAAATCTAATATAATAATGTACACATGGAACTACGAAAAAAAAAACACCCTTATATCTCGTATAAGAAATAAAGGCTACCTGGCATGCAATATTATCCAAAATATTTTAATTGAATCTGTAATCAATTGTTTTAGTTAAATTTGTATATTATATATATATATATATATAAATATATTAGACATAAATATACGGAAATGTCTGTATATAATATTCGTTGCAAAATAAATAAATCTAGCTCGATATTTAGTTTTGTTTTAATTACTACTGCCAGTTTGATCAGAAAATTGTTTATTAAATTTATAGATTAAAGAAAAAAAATGTATTTTTTTTTTTATCGAGTAACTTTAAATTTTTTTTTTACTGTCGTGCAAAATTTTGTAAAAAGAAACCTAACTGTATCAGTATTTCTAATCTTTGGATCAAATTTTGCTAACGAACAAAAACATCAAATCAAAATGGTAACTCGGAATTTATTTGTAATGTTTACTTATCTGAAAATTAAACACGATAAGCATTCACTTTCCATACCCATTTTTGTTTCGCTATTGAAAACTGCTGCTAAGTAAGGATCTCATCAACACGATTATTACGTCATGTGATTCCTTTGGCTAATCAGCTATACACATTTCAACCTTAGGTTGACTACATGAGGTCGAGTAATCTCGGCCCTGAAGTTACCGATGAATTCCAAATATTATCCGGTGGCAAGATGTGCTAACCTAAGGTTTCTCAAATGTGAGTTGAATCACAGGTTGGTGGTGAATTGATCGGTAAGAGGTCTAAGAAATGCTTCTTACAAACTGATTGCAAACCAGCCATATCCGGTTCAAAACTGATTAAAAATAGATATAACCGAATCAAACAGCTTTTGCGTGTCATCTTTAATACTTTAACGATTAGGAAATTGTTATTCTATAAAATAACTAGTTAAATCGCAGAATCCAATAATTTTACACACTTTAACCGACTTGGTTAGTTATTTCATGGAACAATTAGATATTTTATGAAATAAAGGATTCCACTCTTTAACTGTAACATATATATTTAAAAATGCGGGTTAAATATATATACTGTTCAAAGCTTGAGAAGGAAATTCATGACATAATCCGGAAGTTTATTATAGATATACATACTTTTAAAGATGCATTACAAAAACTAGGGGTTCCATCCCGAACTTCCCGGGTTAAAGAAAATGGGTGAAAACTTTTTTTGTTTCAATTTAAAGCTCTAATAGATTAGATAGATAGATACATTTGATATATTATTTTAGAATGTCCACTAACAACATAAAAATATATTTGTATATGAAAAACATCAATAACGCATTCAAGTAAAGTTTTGAAATTTATTAAAAGCGATACTTTCGTATGAGCTGCATGCCAGGAGTTAATTGATGAAGAAATAATCAATGATTTTACTAGTTACAGTAGGCTCTTTTATTCTGCTAATTTCAATTATTTAAGGTCGTAGTTCGATCCCTATCTATTAAATTTATGTTATATATATATTATATATTTGTTGATGAAGTTTTATTTTCGCTATGGCATATTAGTCAGAAACAAAATTGAAATATTTATATTGTTTAAAGTGAAACGAGTTCATTTTACATAATCGAGCTCCGCACAATAGAGATAAATTAAAAAATATATATATGCTTGAAAATTATTTTTAAAACCATAGAAGTTCAGTAAATTGAGAAACAGTTTACAAACAAAATGCATTTTAATGATTATTTTGTTCCTATTGGACGGTGTAAAAATTAAAATTGTGCGATATGCAGAAAAAAATTTGCTGTAAAAGCAAAATTTATTAATCAGGTGTTGCCACCAACAATATGACGTCCGCGTTAGTCACGGTAATGTTTTTGCTTTATGATATAGAAATATCCCTATAAATGTTAGTATAAACATAATGATGTAATCTGGAAGTCAAGAAAATAAAAGTTACAAGTGTTACAAGAACGATTATTCGTTAGTTATTAACTGCATAAATATTTATAATTACTGCATATGTTGGAAATATTTAATTGTATCCTTAGAACAAAAGCTTTATCTGTCAAGCCCCACGCAATTTATCGCCTACTGTGCTGAGTTTGAAAGGATAATTCTTTAGTTATTAACTCCATAAATATGTATAAATACTGTATATATATACTGTACATTAATGTGCAACATATTATGTATTAATGGGGAAGAGTTTCCATAAACATATCCACAACAAATTGGTGTATTCTAACGAGAATTGATTGGTGCGAAATTAAATAAATCATTGTAATCAGAGATTTTTTTTGACGTTGCAAAGATTTAATTGTATCTTAGAAAATTATTTCTTGCTCATGTTCGGCGCTCTGTACCCGGTTATATAAAATTAGCCTATTAATGCTTAATTATCAGTCATTTATGCATTAATTATCTATAAGAATTTTAAATGTAACTGTATACTTAATAAGAACACTTATGGTAATATTTGTGAACTGTATAGTATATTCTAACATTGTTAATAATTTTGGATATTATTATAATATCGAATTAAAAATTTTGGATACTAGTATAATATCAGATTAACATTTAAAATTATAAATTCAACTCCGAATAAATTTAGTTTATTGCTTTTAAGAAACATAGATTCTTCCGATAATTATTAATAATGTTTCAAGTTCGGAGGAAAGAGATGACCACGAAGCAAAAAAAACGGGAGAGCGCAGGAATATCGGAATTATGTAAAATTTTTAAGGGCTAAAATAAGAATGCAAATTTTTGAAGGGCTTGAATTTATAATATGTACGATTTGTTTATTTTAAGTATACATGGATATATGAACAATAGACATGCGAACAATGAATATTTGTTTGTTATAATTTTTTTTCTTACAACAAATAAATCACGCATAACAATAAAAATGTATAATAATAGTAATAATAATAAACCAGTTTGTTAATGGAACAAGTTCTTTCTGGCAATGAAATTTCTTTATCCACATCATTTGCAGAGAGGAAGCCAGATTAGTAGATAGGAAAAAGGTCGAGTGCCTGGAACACATTTATGCACTTTATTTGAAAAGGTATGACTTGGAACAAACACTTTTTCTGCCAAGCCCCACACAATTTATCCCCTACTGGTGAGTGCTGAACGAGATTATTCGTTATTTATGAACTGCATAAATATGTATAATTACTGCGTTTGTTGGAAATATTTAACTGTATCTCTGGAGATCATTGCTCGCTGCTATTTTGTGCTTTTTACCCAGATATCTTATATTAACTTATTAATGAGTTATTATTAGCCATTTATTCATTACTTGTTTATAAGAATTTTAAATGCAACAGTATACTTAATAATGGCACTGCTGGTAATATACATGAATATAGTATGATAATATACTGATGATGACTGAGGCACTGATGATAATATAGTATATTATATTCCAACATTGTTGATAATTTTGGATATTACTGTAATATCGGATTAAAATAGTTTGGTTAGTATTAAATTGAAAAGATTTGATTACTGTTATAATATCGGATTAACATTTTAAATTTAAATTCAAGCCTAAAAAAATGTAGTTTATTATACTTGAGAAACATGCATACCTTTGATAATTATTAATAATGTTTTAAGTTAGGATGAAGGAATAGGACAAAAAACAGGAGAAGGCAGGAATATCGGAGTTGTCTATATTTTCTAAGTGTAATAAATTAAATTTTATAGGGACTTTAATTTAAAATAAAAAAAATATATTTTTTTAGGTATGCATGGGTATCTGAACAATGGATATGACAACAATGAATATTTTATTATAAAATATTTTATATTTTTACAACAAACAAATCAACAATAAAAATCTAGAATAATAGAAGAAATAATAATATTAAACTAGTTTATTTTAACAATGGAACAAGTTCTTTCTGGCAATGAAATTTCTTTATCCGCATCATTTGAAGAGAGGACGCCAAATTAGTAGGTAGGAAAAAGATTGAGTGCCCATTTATACATTTTTCTTGAAAAAGGTATGGCTTGGAACAAACACTTTCTCTGCCAAGCCCTACGCAACTTATCGCCTACCGGTGAGTGCCTACCGATTATTCGTTAGTTATTAACCGCATGAATATGTATAATTACTGTGTATGTTGGAAATATTTAATTGTATACTAGGAGATCATTTATCGCTGATATTTGTTGCTTTATACCCAGATATGTAATATTAACCCATTAATGAGTTATTATCAGCCATTTATTCATTACTTGTTTATAAGAATTTTAAATGTAACTGTATACTTAATAATAACACTAATGATAATAATGATGAATTGCATAGTATATACCAACATTGTTGATAATTTTCGATATTACTATAATGTCGGATTAAAATAGTTTGGTTACTATTAAATCAAAAAGTTTTGATTACTATTAAATTAAAAAGATTTGGGTACTGTTCTAATATCGAATTAACATTTAAAATTTTAAATTCATGCCTGAAAAAATTTAGTTTATTACCCTTGAGAAACATACATACCTCCGATAATTATTAATAATGTTTTAAGTTAGGATGAAGGAAAATACTCTGAATCGAAAAAAAACAGGAGAAGGCAAGAATATCGGAGATATCTATATTTTCTAAGTGTAATAAATTAAATTTTATGGGGACTTGAATTTATAATATGAAATATATTTTTTTTTAATTTAAAGTATATATGGATATCTGAACAATGGATATGTCAACAATGAATATTTGATTGTTATAAAACGTTTTATATTTTTAAAACAACTGAACAATGGATATGTCAACAATGAATATTTGATTGTTATAAAACATTTTATATTTTTACAACAACTGAACAATGGATATGTCAACAATGAATATTTGATTGTTATAAAACATTTTATATTTTTACAACAAACAAATCAACAATAAAAATCTATCATAACAGTAATAATAATAATAAATCAGTTTATTTTAACAATGGAACAAGTTCTTTCTTGCAATGAAATTTCTTTATCAACATCATTTGCAGAGAGGACCCGAGATTAGTAGGTAGGAAAAAGATCGAGCGCCTGGAACAGATTTATGCGCTTTACTTGAAAAGGTATGGCTTGGAACAAACACTTTCTCTGCCACGTTCCATGTAACTTATCGCCTACTGGTGAGTGTTCAACGATTATTCGTTAGTTATTAACTGCATAAATATGTGTAATTCAATAAAGTACATTAATTTGCATAATACTCTATATTAATGGGAGAGAGTTTTCCTAAACGGATATATAGTCAATTGGTGTTTTTTTTAACGAGAAATGTTTGGCGAAATATTAAATACATAATTGTAATCAGAGTTTTTTGTATGTTGGGAATATTTAACTGCATCTTAAGAGGTCATTTGTCGCTGGTATTTGACACATTTTAAACAGATATGTAATATTAACCTATTAATGAGTAATTATCAGCCATTTATTCATTACTTGTTTATAAGAATTTTAAATGTAACTGCATACTTAATAGTGACACTGATGATAATATTGATCAACTGCATAGCATATTCCAACATTGTTGATAATTTTGGATATTACTATAATGTCGGATTAAAATAGTTTGGTTACTTTTAAATTAAATTAAAAAGATTTGGTTACTGCTATAATATCGGATTAACATAGTATAAAAAAATAATTTATTACCCTTGAGAAACATACATACCTCCTATAATTATTAATAATGTTTCAAGCAAGGATAAAGGAATATCGGAGATATCTATATTTTCTAAGTGTAATAAATTACATTTTTGAGGGACTTAAATTTATAATATGAAATATGTTTTTTTATTTTAGGAATACATGGATATATGAACAATGGATATATCAACAATGAATATTTGTTCGTCATAAAACATTTTATATTCTTACAACAAACAAATATAATAAAATTATAGAAAAACAGTAATAAGAATAATATTAAACAAGTTCTGGCAATGAAATTTCTTTATCCACATCATTTGCAGAAAGGACACCAGATTAGTGGTTAGGAAAAAAATCGAGCACCTGGAACAAATTTTTGCACTGTATTTGAAAGGTAAGGCTTGGAACAAACACTTTCTCTGCTACGCCCCACGCGATTTATCACCTACTGTTGAGAATTCAATGATTATTCGTTAGTTATTAACTGCATAAAGATGTTCAATTACTGTACATAAAGTGCATCATTTTGCTGTATATTCTATATTAATAGTGGAGAGTTTCCATAAACATTCCCACAGACAATTTGCTTATATTAACGAGCATAGTTTGGCACAAAATTAAATACATTATTCTAATCATAATTTCCTTAACGCTGCAAACATTGAATTGTATACCAGGAGATAATTTCTCCCTGATATTTGGCGCTCTGTACCCCGTTATGCAATGTTAGCCTATTTATTCTTAATTATCAGTCATTTATTCATTATTTATTTAAAAGAATTTTAAATATAACTGTATCTATATCTATACTATTATATAAAGAGGAAACGGTGACTGACTGACTGACTGGGTGACTCATCAACGCCCAGCCGAAACTACTAAAGTTAGGGTCACGCAATTTGGACTGTAGATTGCTGTTATGGCCTACGCAAGCAATAAGAAGAGATTTTTGAAAATTCCCCCCCGAAGGGGGTTAAAGGGGGGTTCGAATGTTTTAGGTCATTTTGCCATATCTCAGCAGCAGTTATAGGTAGGAGCTTGAAATTCTAGAAAACAAATCTACTAAAAAATTGATTAAACACCTATTTCAGCGATTTTAGAAATTCCCGCCAGAAGGGGGTTAATGGGGGGTGGTCGAATGTTTTACGTCATTTCGCCATATCTCAGCAGCAGTTATAGGTAGGAGCTTGAAATTCCAGAAAACAAATCTACTAAAAAAATGATTAAACACCTATTTCAGAGATTTTAGAAATTCCCCCCCAGAAGGGGGTTAAATGGGGGTGGTCGAATGTTTTAGGTCATTTCGTCATATCTCAGCAGCAGTTATAGATAGGAGCTTGAAATTCCAGAAAACAAATCTACTAAAAAAATGATTAAACACCTATTTCAGAGATTTTAGAAATTCCCCCCCCAGAAGGGAGTTAAATGGGGGTGGTGGAATGTTTTAGGTCATTTCGCCATATCTCAGTACCAGTTATAGGTAGGAGCTTGAAATTCCAGAAAACAAATCTACTAAAAAAATGATTAAACACCTATTTCAGCGATTTTAGAAATTCCCCCCAGAAGGAGGTTAAAGGGGGGTGGTCGAATGTTTTAGGTCATTTCGCCATATCTCAGCAGCAGTTATAGATAGGAGCTTGAAATTCCAGAAAACAAATCTACTAAAAAAATGATTAAAGACCTATTTCAGCGATTTTAGAAATCCCCCCCCCAGAAGGGAGTTAAATGGGGGTGGTCGAATGTTTTACGTCATTTCGCCATATCTCAGCAGCAGTTATAGGTAGGAGCTTGAAATTCCAGAAAACAAATCTACTAAAAAAATGATTAAACACCTATTTCAGCGATTTTAGAAATTCCCCCCAGAAAAAGGTTAAAGGGGGGTGGTCGAATGTTTTAGGTCATTTCGCCATATCTCAGCAGCAGTTATAGATAGGAGCTTGAAATTCCAGAAAACAAATCTACTAAAAAAATGATTAAAGACCTATTTCAGCGATTTTAGAAATTCCCCCCAAAGGGGGTTAAAAGGGGGGGGTCGAGTGTTTTAGATCATTTCGTCATATCTCAGCAGCAGTTTTAGTTAGGAGCGCGAAAATCAGGTAAACAAATCTACTAAAAAATGAATAAAACACGTATTTCAGGAATTTTGGAAATTCCTCCCAGAAGGTGGTTAAATGGGGGGGGGGGTCGAATTTTTTAGGTCATATCTACTAAAAAATGGTTAAACACGCATTTCAGTGATTTTAGAAATTCCTCCCTAAGGGTTTTAAAGGGAGTGGTTTCGAAAGTTTTAAGTCATTTCGCCATATCTCAGCAACAGTTTTTGATAGGAGCGCGAAATTCAGGAAAACAAATATACAAGAAAAATGGATAAACACGTATTTCTGTTATTTTAGAAAATCCCCCCAAAGGTGTTTACAGAAGGGGGATTTTGAAAGTTTTAGGACACATTTTTTTTATAATGAAATTGTACCAATAAAATTACAACAATGAAATACATAAAGTACAGCTAAACCAATCTCCTAAAAAATAGTTAAACATTTATTTCATCTATTTTATTGATTTCTTTGCAAACGAACACGATTATGGAAGATTAGATGAAAAAGACAACTATTGCTGATTTTTTATTACATATTTTGCATAAGACATTTTCACAAGGAGGTTGACACCGTTGATACATGTCCATCCGAGCGATGCTGGGACAAGCCGCTATCTATACTATTATATAAAGAGAGAACGCCTGACTGTTTGACTAACTCATCATTGCAGAGCTGAAAGGACTAAAGTCAGGATAACGAAATTTGGATTGTAGACTGCTGTTATGACATATGCAAACAATAAGAAAGTATTTTTGAAAATTCCCCCCGGAAGAGGGTTAAAGAAAAGTGGTGTCGAAAGTTTTAGGTCACTGTTGCGATCTTCAGCTTTTAAGGTTGCTTTTTTAACTACTGGAATGGACATTATCTACGTGCTGTCACATCCTTTTTGGCGCCATTTTGGATTTTTTTGGCAATCACGCCAATCCTCACAGGATACGGAAATCTTCCTATTCAACCATTAAAAAGATCAAATGGGCGTTTTTCTAAAATTGCTGTTAACTTAAATTTAAAACAGCTCTGTAGGTTTTCTCAAATTAGTGTTACCACAAAAAATACCGCATTATATAATGCTAAATAATAATTTAAGAAAAAATAGTAAAAAAAAGTTAAAGTATGATTTCTATGCACGTAAAAGGTTGTTATTAAATTGTATTTTAAATGCATTCAATTTATTTTTTACTTTGTTTTGTGTTTTTCAAGAAATGGATGACGTCATCTATTGCAATTAAAATGTTAAAATACTATTTTTAATTTTTTTTTCTCGCGCGTGTTTTTTGTAATCTTCAATTAGTTTCTACTTTAACTTTGATGGAATAAATGAGATAATATTTTGGCTTCACTATTGTTGTTTGCAGAAATGTTTATCTTTAATTTTGATTTAGAATTTTAAACTTCATCTAAAAATATTAAGTATACCTAAAATATATTAGGCTGCATGCATGGATCCAACGGTAAGCACTAATTTTTCATAATAATTTAATAATGATTAAAGAAGTAATAAGCGTTCGTGGTGATATGATATCGCATACGGTTGTTCCTATTATAGGAGATGGCGCCTGCCTGTTTCGGTGCCTCTCTTATCTGTTATATGGTACTCAGGTTATGGCTAAAGAGATTTGAGAAGAAATTGTTGATTATGTCATTCAAAATTGGAACGAAATTTCCATCATGACCCACGACCCGAACGGTGATAATTATGTGACTGCTGAATCATATAATATGGATATGTCCCGAGAGAACACTTACGGTGGTTTAAGTGAATTGTATGCTGCAGCTCACATATTTGGTTACGTTTTCGAGGTGTATTGCAATGGTGTGATTTATGTTACTTTTGGTGAAGAAGGAAATCCAGTTGGTAGGCTGCGCTTCACACATGATTTGTCTAACGGACATTTTGAAGTATATTTGCCATGCGATTTACAGTATGAAATTTTGCCATTTTTCACTGATCCTGATCATAACATAAACAATGTGGTATCGCTCTTATCACCAAGTTTTACTTCCGATACAGTCACTTTTAATAATTCTCCAGAAACACTAATAGTATCTGCTTCATTATATCCTCAGCATCTTAACTCTCAAAGTCCTTTGCCACCTACTAATACTTCTAAAAAACGGCGCACAAGATTAACAGGAGTTACAAGATGGAAACAAATTAGGAATGCTGCTAAAAAATACAGCCTAAATAACGCAGATGTTCATCGATCTTCAGTACCCAAGTTCAAAAAAAAATATCCGGAGTTGAACAGGGCAGCGGTCTCAAAATTTCAGAAAAACAATCCTGAGTTGCACAGGGTAGCGGTCTCAAAATTTCAGGAAAACAATCCTGAGTTGCACAGGGCAGCGGTCTCAAAATTTCAGAAAAACAATCCGGAGTTGCACAGGGAAGCGGTCTCAAAATTTCAGAAAAACAATCCTGAGTTGCACAGGGCAGCAACAGATAGGTACAAGTCTCGAATTCCAGGAAAACGTGCTGAACGACATAATTCAGAAAACAATAACAAATTCAGATCTGCCTTCCATTATGATCCAAATATTAACTATTCTGGACAGATAGATATTCAGATTGGTAATATGAATAAAGTGTGTAATAAATGCAAAGCAAAGAAATGGAGTGATGAAACCAATGGATTGTGTTGCGCTTCTGGCAAGGTCGTTTTATTTGACATTCCTGAACCACCAAAACTAATTAAAGATTTGTTACTTGGTAATCATCCACTCTCAGCACACTTCGTAAATAATATAAGACGATACAATACCTTATTTCAAATGACTTCCTTCGGTGCGAATAAAATCAAGGAGGGCAATTTTATGCCTACATTTAAAGTACAAGGGCAAGTTTACCACTTAATCGGTAGTTTACTCCCTCCAGAAGGCAGAGATCCTCAGTATTTGCAAATTTATTTTCTTTCTGATCAAGATCAGATAAGAGTAAGATCAAATATTGTGCCCAATCTTAACGTAGAATTAATTGGACAGATTCAAGCTATATTACAAAAAAAAAAAATAATTGTTACATTCAAAACTTCAAAAGTAACTTGAATAATAATTTAGAATCAGAGGATTTGAAAATCATAATACATGCAGATCGACTACCGGTCAATGAGCATAGAGGACGATACAATGCTCCTACAGCTAATGAAGTAGCGGTGCTTTTAGTTAACGAACATAAAGGTCCGAGAGATGTAGTTTTGCATCGCCGTGGTGGACTATTAAAAAGAGTTTCAGAATTGAATAGATCTTATGACGCTTTACAGTCCCCATTGATTTTCATTAGGGGAGAAGATGGGTATTGCCTGAATGTACCACAACAAAATTCTCCACGTAATAAAACAGTCACGTGTATGCAATTTTACGCGTACCGGATTATGATAAAACAAGGCAGCTTTAATACCATGCATCATTACAGAAATTTATTTAACCAATACTGTGTCGATATGATGGCAAAAATAATTACAGAAAGATTAGATTATATCCGCAGAAATCAAACAAAATTAAGATCCGAAAATTATCTTTACTTGCGAGATGCAGTGAATCAAGACCAAAAAATTAATGCTCACGATATTGGCCAATACGTCATATTACCTTCAACGTTTACAGGTTCACCGAGATACATGCACGAGAAAACGCAAGATGCGATGACATATATTAGAAATTTTGGCCGACCATATTTATTTATAACATTTACATGTAACCCTGAATGGCCTGAAATAAAAGCTGAACTATTTCCTGGACAAAGATCATACGATAGGCATGATATTATTGCACGTGTCTTTAATTTGAAAGTGAAGAGTCTCATGAAACTTCTGACGAAAAATGCCATATTTGGAGATACAAAAGCTTATATATTTAGTGTTGAATGGAAAAAAAGAGGGTTACCTCATGTACATATTCTGCTGTGGTTACAAAAAAAATACAGCCTGATGATATAGATTCTTTGATATCAGCTGAACTACCGGATCCTGACCATGATCCTATTTTACATGCCATAGTGGTGAGAAATATGTTACACGGCCCCTGTGTGGAATATAACATGTCCGCACCATGTATGACAAACGGTATTTGCACGAAAAAATACCCACGTAATTTGATTGATGAAACACAAACTGGAGAAGATGGTTATCCAGTTTGTCGTCGTAAAAGTCCCAATAATGGTTTAAATACGATAACTCTGAAGGTGCGAGGACGAGAGGTTACAATAGATAACAAATGGATAGTCCCTTACTCTCCCATACTGTGTAGATCATTCAATGCTCACATTAATGTGGAGTACTGTCATTCAGTAAAAGCAATCAAATACATTTGTAAATACATAAATAAGGGATCCGACCAAGCTACTATATCAATAGAGAAAACTCACGACGAGATCGAAACTTATTTGAATGGCCGCTATATAAGTACATCTGAAGCTGCTTGGAGAATTTTGGAATTCCATATCCATGAAAGACACCCAACGGTTACACATTTAGCGGTACATCTTGAAAATGGACAAAGAGTGTATTTCACAGGAAATAATTTACAGCAAAAAGTCGAAAACCCACCCGCAACAACACTCACGGCATTTTTTGAATTATGTAGAAAAGATGACTTTGCAAAAACTTTATTATATATTGAAGTACTTGCATACTACACCTGGGCCAATGGTAAATTTTCACGCAGAAAAAAAGGACAATTGGTGGAAGGATTTCCTAACATTAAAAAAGACTCAGCACTTGGCCGGATGTACGGTATTCATCCAAGTCAATGTGAATGTTTTCATCTGAGAATACTGTTGCATCATGTTCGTGGACCAACCTCTTTTATAAACTTACGAACTATTGCAGGAAAAATTATGCCAACATATCAGTTAGCTTGTAAAGAACTTGGTCTCATTGAAAACGACGAACATTGGAACCACACATTAGCCGACGCAGTACTTTCTGATTCACCAAAACAATTGAGAGAATTATTTGTGACCATTCTATTATTTTGCCAACCATCAGACCCTTTAAAGCTATGGGAGATATTTAATAAACATTTGTGTGAAGACATACTCCACAGAGTGAGAGAGCTACATAATAATATGTCTATACCATATTCAAATGATATTCTGAATGAAGGTCTTATACAAATTGAAGACAAATTATTTGAGTTGAGTGAAAAAACTTTAGCTGATTTTGCTCTGCCTTCACCAGTAAGCGAGGATACATTAATGGATCGCTTACGAAGGCCATCAAGACAACCATATGACCGTCTTGAACTCGGTAACTTCGTTTGTAATAATTTGCCGAATCTGGTCCCAGATCAACGTTACGCGTATGATGTTATAATAGATAGCGTCGACAATAATAAAGGCAAATTATTGTTTATTGACGCACCGGGCGGAACGGGGAAAACATTTTTGATTAACATAATACTTGCTAAAGTTAGATCAACAGGAAAACTGGCAATAGCCGTCGCGTCTCCCGGAATTGCTGCCACACTTCTTAGCGGTGGAAAAACGGCACATTCTACATTTAAATTACCTTTGAATGTTTCATTCACAACGGGATTCTGTCTGTTCAATCCGAAAAAATGGACCACTTGGCAAAATTTTCCAAGAAGCATCTTTAATAATGTGGGATGAATGTACCATGAGCCACCGATCGCATATTGAAGCAGTAGACAGATCTCTAAGAGACCTTAGAAATTCGGATAGAGCAATGCGTGGCATCACTTTTGTATTTGCTGGGGACTTTCGCCAAACCCTACCAGTGATTCCCAGAGGAACTCGAGCAGACATTATTAAAGCCTCCTTGAAATCGTCTCATCACTGGAATCCTATTGAATCATTAACCTTACGAACAAACATGCGAGCTCATTTGGGAGGTGGTGACAGCAGCTTTTCAAGACGACTGTTACAACTTGGCGATGGAAACATACATGAACAAGATGGTCTAATTGAAATAGATGACCAATTAGGAACAAATGTAGCAACTCTTGAAGAATTAATTTGCAAAGTATATCCTGAAATAGAAACAATATTCGAAAAAGATTACACGTGGGTGTGCGAGAGAACTATAATATCGGCTAGAAATGCCTCGGTTGATCAAATAAATGAAGAAATTTTGAAAAGAGTACCTGGTGACGAAAAATGCTATAAATCAATAGACACGGTAATAAATAAAGAAGATTCAGTTCACTATCCACAAGAATTACTCAATACCCTCAATCCATCAGGCCTTCCATCTCACTGTCTCAAAATAAAACTTGGCATTCCTATCATTTTAATGCGTAACCTTAATCCTCCATATCTGTGCAATGGGACGAGATTGCAAGTTAAAGCACTCAGAAATAATATTATTGAGACAGTCATCCTTACAGAACCAGCAACTGGGCAAATGGCGCACATTCTTCGCATTCCCATGATCCCCACTGACTTACCATTCCCATTTAAAAGACTACAATTCCCTGTTAAACCTTCATTTGCGATCACCATCAACAAATCTCAAGGTCAAACGTACAAATATGTCGGGATTGATCTGCGACAAGAATGCTTTTCTCATGGGCAACTGTATGTAGGCTTGTCGAGATCTGGAAATGCAGACAATCAATATATTTTGATTAAGTCAAGAAATAGTACAAAAAATGTTGTATATTCAGAAATATTAAAATAAATTTATTAGTTTCAATCTGTACATGAACAGAAAATTTTATTTATCACATTTTTACAAGCTTTTAATTAAAGTTAAAAATTTCCAAGTACTGCAGTTTTGTCTCACTCCCACTTTTAACCAATTTAGAACAATTTTTTTAAAGAACCTACACTTCTCTACCCAACATTGTAGTGAACACATTGTCTACCCGTGCAAAGCCGGGACCGGCCGCTAGTACTTAATAATGACACTGATGATAATATTGGTGAACTGTATAGTATATTCTGACATTGTTGATAATTTTGGATATTATTGTAACATCGGATTAAAATATTTCGTTTACTATCGAGTTAAAAAGATTTGGTTACCATTATAATATCGTATTAACATTTTAAATTACAAATCCAAGCCCGAATAAATTTAGTTTATTACCCTTAAAACATACATACCTTCGATAATTTTTAATAATGTTCGTAGTTAGGAGGAAGGCAATGATCACGAAATGAAAAGCAGGGGAACGCAGGAATATCGGAGGTATGAATATTTTCTAAGGGTAATAATTTTTTGTGTGTGGGAGGAAAGGGTGCGGTGTGGTGGCTTGAATTTCTAATTTAAAATATTTGTTCATTACCAATACATGTATATTTCATTTCAATAGATGGATGGAAAATATGTACCCTTCAAGTTTTAAAAGGAAAATAATGAAAGTATCTGGAAGTTAATTAAATGTATACATATTTTTAAAAAGATACATTTAAAATATGTATCTCTGTGACTTTTAGAAGAACTATTTTGAAGTAATTTAGAACTCAAGAGATAAGATACAAGTGCGAATGAAACAGATGACATTTAAGCAAAGAATCTGAAGAATTCCTGAATATCGGACTTTCAGTGGTGGACGATTTATAAGAACGGCTGATGTTATAAACGCCACTAAATGGAAAGCAGCAGTATTTGGAAATTAGCATAAGGAACGACACCACTGAAAACGGGTGCTGAGGTGAACTCTCGGCATTGGGATAAAACAAAACAACCCTTTGGGCGTATAGCCGTTTTTGATTAAAACTTCTGGCTATATTTTATAGAGAGATAGTGTTGCCTGTCGCAGCAAGAAACTCAATTGACTAGCTGTTTTGCTATGGTCTGCTTAGCCAATGGGACAATATACATGTCTTTTGCAGCGCGTACTGCAAAGACGAAATATACCATGACGCTTTTTATGTATCCCAGTTTTTTGAAATGCTCTGCAATAATGTGTGCTAAAAAATTTCCCAGGCAACATCACTTATTTGTTGAATATCTTCGAGCTCCCCAATAATTTGGCCGCATGTAACATTATCTTAGCGATATAAACCAGGCACATTCATAATTTCAAAATTGTGGTTTGATTCATTTGCGTTCAACTTTCACATCAAACAGCAACAGATATTCCGCACCAGAACTTTTAAATCCTATATTGGCGCTATCAAGGGACCAATGCGCGTTTACATACGCAAAAAGCTTCTTTTTATATCCTGCACCTATATTAGTTTCGACATGATCCTGCTTTGGATTTTGTTACTGTTATCGTCCATAGTTCCAACCGTCTATACCAAATGGTCACCATTGTATGTAAATTTCTGAACGGTATAAAACTAATTTTTTATCTGAGTAAATTTATAATGTAAGTTATTTCTTTCATTCCGGTACACACAAGTTTAAAAAGATGAGTTAGATATATGTATCTGTCCGTATTTAAGAAGGAAAATGATGAAGCAGTCTGAAAGTTTATTACAGGAAAACGTATTTTGAAAAAGATACATATACATTAGAAATAAATATTCTTGTGAATTTTAGAAGGAAAAATGATGAAGTAGTACGTAAGATAAGAGATGAAAAGTTTCAAGTGAGAATGATGGAGAAGATCTCGAAACGAAGAATCAGAGACCACAAGAATATCTAGATTATGTATATCTTCTAAGGGTAATAAACTAAATTTATTTTGTGCTTTAATTTGTAACTTAAAATATTTGTTTTCTTTAGGTATACGTATGTTTAAAAAGATTGGTCAAAGATATGTCAGAAAATCAGAACACATCAATATGTCCTCGGTACGCATACTTTCTATCAGCATTAAACTACTTTTCAGGTGAACTGAAATTATAATTTAACATGTTTCTTTTTTTAAGGTATACATCTGCTTAAAAATATCGGATAATGATACCCACAACTCCGAATTAAAAAAAAATTTAAATTGATGTGGATTTATTTTACAAGTATTCGTATTTATAAAAAGACACTTTCAAAATATGTATCCCTGTAAATTTCATAAAAAAGAATTATGAACTTATCGAAAGTCGATAGACGAGAAATTTCTAGTGAGAAAGAAATAGATAACGATGAAACAGAAAATCAGAATACATCAATGTCCTAGGTATGAATATTTCCTATCATCATTAAATTACTTATTTAGATGATTTGAAATTATTAATTTAACATGTTTCTTTATTTCAGGTATACATATGTTTCTAAAGATGGGATAATAATACCCACACCTCCGAATTTCAGAAAAATATTACGATTTCATGTGGAATTATTTTACAGGTATGCATATTTTTAAAAAGAAGCACTAAAAGTATGCATCCCTGTACACTTTAGAAGAAAAATTATGAAATAATCCAATGTCGAGAGAAGAGAACTTAGAAGAAAGAAAATGAGAACGAAATTCTTTTTCTAGTGAGAACGAAATAGATAACGATGAAACAGAAAATCAGAATACATCAATCTCCTAGGTATGCATATTTCCTATCAACATTAAATTACTTTTTTTAGGTGATTTGAAATCATAATTTAAAATGTTTCTTTTTTTCAGGTATACATCTGTTTAAAAAAATCGGGGAATATTACCCACAACTCCGAATTTCAGAAAAATATTACGATTTGATGTGGATTTATTTTACAGGTATGCATATTTACAAAAAGACACATTAAAAATATGTATTCCTGTAAATTTCAGAAGAAGAATTATGAACTAATCGAAAGTCGAGAGAAGACAATTTTCAAGTGATAACGAAATAGATAAGGAGGAAACAGAAAATCAGAATACATCAATATCCTAGGTAATGCATATTTCCTATCACCATTAAATTACTTATTTAGGTGATATGAAATTATTAATTTAACATGTTTCTTTATTTCAGGTATACATATGTTTGTAAAGGTGGGATAATAATACCCACACCTCCGAATTTCAGACAGAAAACGATGAAGTGATGTGGAATTATTTTACTGGTATGCATATTTTTAAAAAGAAGCATTAAAAGTATGCTTCCCTGTACACTTTAGAAGAAAAATTATGAAATAATCCAATGTCGAAAGAAGAGAACTTAGAACAAAGAAAATGAGAACGAAATTTTCTTTCTAGTGAGAACGAAATAGATAAAGATGAAACACAAAATCAGAATACATCAATCTCCTAGGTAAATTTCAGAAGAAGAATTATGAACTAATCGACAGTCGAGAGAAGAGAAATTTCTAGAAAGAACGAAATAGGTAACGATGAAACCGAAAATCAAAATACATCAATGATCCGGGTATGCATATTTCATCTCAAAATTAAATTAATTTTTTAGGTGAATTGAAATCATAATTTAAAATGTTTCTTATTTTCAGGTATACATCTGTTTAAAAAGATCGGATAATAATACCCACACCTCCGAATTTCAGAAAGAAAATGATGAAGTGCTGTGGAATTATTTTACAGGTATCATATTTTTAAAAAGAAGCATTAAATGTATGCATCAATGTACCCTTTAGAAGAAAAATTATGAAATAATCGAATGTCGAGAGAAGAGAACTTTCTAGTGAGAACGAAATAGATAACAATGTAACAGAAAATCAGAATACATCCATGTCCTAGGTATGCATATTCACTATCAACATTAAATTACTTTCTTAGCTGATTTGAAATCATAGTTTAAATTGTTTCTTTTTTTCAGGTACACACCTGTTTAAAAAGAATAGATAATGATACCCACAACTCCGAATTTCAGAAAAATATTATAAATTGATGTGGATTTATTTTACAGCTATGCCTGTTTATAAAGAGACACATTAAAAATATGTATCTCTGTGAATTTCAGAAGAAGAATTATGAACTTATCAAAAGTCGAGTGAAGACAAATTTCTAGAGAGAACGAAATAGATAACAATGAAACCGAAAATCAGAATACATCAGTGTTCCAGGTATGCATATTTCCTATTATTCATATTTCCTAAATTAAATTAATTTTTTAGGTTGACGTGAAATCATAATTTAAAATGTTTGTTATTTTCAGGTATACATCTGTTTAAAAAAATCGGATAAAGATACCGGCAACTCCGAATTTCAGAAAAATATTACGATTTGATGTGGATGTATTTTTCAGGTATGCATATTTATAAAAAGACACATTAAGAATATGTATCCTTCATACACATGTTCATACACATTAAAAATATGTATCCCTGTAAATTTCAGAAGAAGAATTATGAACTTATCGAAAGTCGAGAGACGAGAGCTTTCTAGTGAGAACGAAATAGATAACGATGAAACGGAAACTCAGATTACATCAATGTCCTAGGTAATGCACATTTCCTATCACCATTAAATTATTTATTTAGGTGATTTGAAATTATTAACTTAACATGATTCTTTCTTTCAGATATACATATGTTTGTAAAGATGGGATAATAATACCCACACCTCCGAATTTCAGACAGAAAACGATGAAGTGATGTGGAATTATTTTACAGATATGCATATTTTTAAAAAGAAACATTAAAAGTATGCATCCCTATACACTTTAGAAGAAAAATTATGAAATAATCCAATGTCGAGAGAAGAGAACTTAGAAGAAAGAAAATGAGGACGAAATTTTCTTTCTAGTGAGAACGAAATAGATAACAATGAAACAGAAAATCAGAATACATCAATCTCCTACGTATGCATATTTCCTATCAACATTAAATTACTTTTTTAGGTGATTTGAAATGATTAATTTAACATGTTTCTTTATTTCAGGTATACATATGTTTCTAAAGATGGGATAATAATACCCACACCTCCGAATATTAGAAAGAAAATTATCTGTTTAAAAAGATCGGGGAATAGTACCCACAACTCCGAATTTCAGAAAAATATTACGATTTGATGTGTTTTTTCTTTTCATGTATGCATATTTACAAAAAGACACATTAAAAATATGTATTCCTGTAAATTTCAGAAGAAGAATTATGAAATAATCGAAAGTCCAGAGAAGACAATTTTCAAGTGATAACGAAATAGATAAGGAGGAAACAGATAATCAGAACACATTAATATGTTCTAGGTAAGCATATTTTTTATCACCTTTAAATTACGTTTATAGGTGACTTGAAATTATAATTTAACATGTTCCTTTATTTCAGGTATGTTTATAAGGTGGGATAACGATACCTATACCTCGAAATTTCAGCAAGAAAATCATGAATTTTTGTGGAATTATTTTACAAGTAGGCATTTGTTTAAAAAAAAGCATTAAAATTAGTTATTCAGAAGAAGAATAATTAACTCATCAAAAGTCGAGTGAAGACAAATTTCTAGAGAGAACGAAATAGATAACGATGAAACCGAATATCAAAGTACATCAATGTTCCAGGTATGCATATTTCCTATCAATATTAAATTACTTTTTTAGGTGATTTGAAAGCATAATTTAAAATTTTTCTTATTTTCAGGTATACATCTGTTTAAAAAGAACAGTTAATGATACCCACAACTCCGAATTTCAGAAAAGAATAATATGAATTGATGTGGATTTGTTTTACAGGTATTCCTATTTATAAAAAGACACATTAAAAATATGTATCCCTGTAAATTTCAAAAGAAGAATTATAAACTAATCGAAAGTCGAGAGAAGACAATTTTCAAGTGATAACGAAATAGATAAGGAGGAAACAGAAAATCAGAACACATCAATATGTCCTAGGTACGCATAATTTTTATCTGCTTTAAATTACGTTTTTAGGTGATTTGAAATTATAATTTAACATGTTTCTTTATTTCAGGTATGTTTAAAAAGGTGGGATAACGATACCTATACCTCGAAATCCCAGGAAGAAAATCATGAAGCTTTGTGGAATTATGTTACAAGTATGCATTTGTTAAAAAAAAGCAGAAAAATTATTTAACCGTGTAAATGTTAAAAGAAAAGTAATGAAATAATTCAAAGTCGAGAGAAGAAAATTTTTCAAGTGAGAACGAAATAGTTAACGATGAAACAGAAATTCAGGTTAATACATAAATGTTCCAGGTATGCATATTTCCTATCAAAATTAAATTAATTTTTTAGGTGATTTGAAATCATAATTTAAATTGTTTCTTTTTTTCAGGTACACACCTGTTTAAAAATTTCGGATAACGATACCCACAACTCCGAATTTCTGGAAAATATTATGAATTGATGTGGATTTATTTTGCAGCTATGCATATGTATAAAGAGCCACATTAAAAATATGTTTCCCTGTGAATTTCAGAAGAAGAATTATGAACTTATCAAAAGTCGAGTGAAGACAAATTTCTAGAGAGAACGAAATAGATAACGATGAAACAGAAAATCAGAATACATCAATGTACTAGGTATACATATTTCCTATCAATATTAAATTAATTTTTTAGGTGATTTGAAATCCGAATTAAAAATGTTTCTTTTTTTCAGGTATAGATCTGTTTAAAAAAATCGGATAATGATACACACAACTCCGAATTTCAGAAAAAGATTATGATTTGATGTGGATTTATTTTACAGGTATGCATAATTATAAAAAGGTCAATTAAAAATATGTATCCCTGTAAATTTCAGAAGAAGAATTATGAACTAATGGACAGTCGAGTGAAGAGAAATTTCTAGAGAGAACGAAATATATAACGGTGAAACAGAAAATCAGAATACATCAATGTCCTAGGTATGCATATTTCCTAACAAAATTAAATTACTCTTTTAGGTGATTTGAAATCATAATTTAAAATGTTCTTTTTTTTTCAGGTATACATCTGTTTAAAAAGATCGGATAATGATTCCCACATCTCCGAATTTCAGAAAGAAAATGATGAAGCGATGTGGAATTATTTAACCGGTATGCATATTTTTAAAAAGTAGCCTTAAAAGTATGCATCCCTGTAAACTTTAGAAGAATCATTATGAACTATTCGAATGTCGAGAGAAGAAAATTTTCAAGGGAAAACGAAATGCATAAGGAGGAAACAGAAAATCAGAATACTTCATTGTCCTAGGTATGCATACTTCCTATCAACATTAAATTACTTTTTTAGGTGAATTGAAATCATAATTTAAAATGTTTTTTTTTTCAGGTATACATCTGTTTAAAAATACCGGGGAATATTATACACAACTCCGAATTTCAGAAAAATATTACGATTTGATGTGTTTTTTCTTTTCATGTATGCATATTTACAAAAAGACATATTAAAAATATGTATTCCTGTAAATTTCAGAAGAAGAATTATGAAATAATCGAAAGTCGAGAGAAGACAATTTTCAAGTGATAACGAAATAGATAAGGAGGAAACAGATAATCAGAACACATTAATATGTTGTATGTAAGCATATTTTTTATCACCTTTAAATTACGTTTATAGGTGATTTGAAATTTTAATTTAACATGTTCCTTTATTTCAGGTATGTTTATAAAGGTGGGATAACGATACCTATACCTCGAAATTTCAGCAAGAAAATCATGAAGTTTTGGGGAATTATTTTACAAGTATGCATTTGTTTAAAAAAAAAGCATTAAAATTATTTATTCAGAAGAAGAATAATGTACTTATCAAAAGTCGAGTGAAGACAAATTTCTAGAGAGAACGAAATAGATAACGATGAAACAGAAAATCAGAATACATCAGTGTCCTAGGTATACATACTTCCTATCAATATTAAATTACTTTTTTATGTGATTTAAAATCATAATTTAAAATTTTTCTTATTTTCTCTTTATACATCTGTTAATAAAGATCAGTTAATGATAGCCACAACTCCGAATTTCAGAAAAGAATAATATGAATTGATGTGGATTTGTTTTACAGGTATTCCTATTTATAAAAAGACACATTAAAAATATGTATCCCTGTAAATTTCAGAAGAAGAATTATAAACTAATCGAAAGTCGAGAGAAGACAATTTTCAAGTGATAACAAAATAGATAAGGAGGAAACAGAAAATCAGAACACATCAATATGTCCTAGGTATGCATAATTTTTATCTGCTTTAAATTACGTTTTTAGGTGATTTGAAATTATAATTTAACATGTTTCTTTATTTCAGGTATGTTTAAAAAGGTGGGATAACGATACCTATACCTCGAAATCTCAGGAAGAAAATAATGAAGCTTTGTGGAATTATGTTACAAGTATGCATTTGTTAAAAAAAAGCATTAAAATTATTTATCCGTGTAAATGTTAAAAGAAAAATAATGAAATAATTGAAAGTCGAGAAAAGAAAATTTTTCAAGTGAGAACGAAATAGTTAACGATGAAACAGAAATTCAGGTTAATAATAGTTCCAGGTACGCATATTTCCTATCAAAATTAAATTAATTTTTTAGGTGATTTGAAATCATAATTTAAATTGTTTCTTTTTTTCAGGTACATACCTGTTTAAAAAGATCGGATAACGATACCCACAACTCCGAATATCGGGAAAATATTATGAATTGATGTGGATTTATTTTACAGCTATGCATATTTTTAAAGAGACACATTAAAAATATGTTTCCCTGTGAATTTCAGAAGAAGAATTATGAATTTATCAAAAGTCGAGTGAAGAGAAATTTCTAGAGAGAACGAAATAGATAACGATGAAACAGAAAATCAGAATACATCAATGTCCTAGGTATACATATTTCCTATCAATATTAAGTTAATTTTTTAGATGATTTGAATTCCGAATTAAAAATGTTTCTTTTTTTCAGGTATACATCTGTTTAAAAAGATCGGATAATGATTCCCACACCTCCGAATTTCAGAAAGAAAATGATGAAGCGATGTGGAATTATCTTACAGGTATGCATATTGTTAAAAAGAAGCCTTAAAGGTATGCATCCCTGTAAACTTTAGAAGAATCATTATGAACTATTCGAATGTCGAGAGAAGAAAATTTTAAGTGAGAACGAAATACACAAGGAGGAAACAGAAAATCAGAACACATCAATATGTCCTAGGTATGCATATTTCTTATCAGCATTAAATTACGTTTTTAGGTGATTTGAAATTCTTAATTTAACATGTTTCTTTATTTCAGGTATACAGATGTTTGTAAAGATGGGATAATTATACCCACACCTCCGAATTTCAAAAAAATATTACGATTTGATGTGGAATTATTTTACAGGTATGCATATTTTTAAAAAGAAGCATTAAAAGTATGCATCCCTGTACACTTTAGAAGAAAAATTGTGAAATTATCGAATGTCGAGGGAAGAGAACTTTCTAGTGAGAAAGAAATAGATAACGATGAAACAGAAAATCAGAATACATCAATGTCCTAGGTATGCATATTTCCTATCACCATTAAATTACTTATTTAGTTGATTTGAAATTATTAATTTAACATGTTTCTTTATTTCAGGTATACATATGTTTCTAAAGATGGGATAATAATACCCACACCTCCGAATATTAGAAAGAAAATGATGAAGTGATGTGGAATTATTTTACAGGTATGCATATTTTTAAATAGAAGCACTAAAAGTATGCATCCCTGTACACTTTAGAAGAAAACTTATGAAATAATCGAATGTCGAGAGAAGAGAACTTTGTAGTGAGAACGAAATAGATAACGATGAAACAGAAAATCAGAATACATCAATGTCCTAGGTATGCATATTTAATATCAACACTAAATTACTTTTTTATGTGATTTGAAATCATAATTTAAAATTTTTCTTATTTTCTCTTTATACATCTGTTAATAAAGATCAGTTAATGATAGCCACAACTCCGAATTTCAGAAAAGAATAATATGAATTGATGTGGATTTGTTTTACAGGTATTCCTATTTATAAAAAGACGCATTAAAAATATGTATCCCTGTAAATTTCAGAAGAAGAATTATAAACTAATCGAAAGTCGAGAGAAGACAATTTTCAAGTGATAACAAAATAGATAAGGAGGAAACAGAAAATCAGAACACATCAATATGTCCTAGGTATGCATAATTTTTATCTGCTTTAAATTACGTTTTTAGGTGATTTGAAATTATAATTTAACATGTTTCTTTATTTCAGGTATGTTTAAAAAGGTGGGATAACGATACCTATACCTCGAAATCTCAGGAAGAAAAAGCTTTGTGGAATTATGTTACAAGTATGCATTTGTTAAAAAAAAGCATTAAAATTATTTATCCGTGTAAATGTTAAAAGAAAAATAATGAAATAATTGAAAGTCGAGAAAAGAAAATTTTTCAAGTGAGAACGAAATAGTTAACGATGAAACAGAAATTCAGGTTAATACATAATAGTTCCAGGTACGCATATTTCCTATCAAAATTAAATTAATTTTTCAGGTGATTTGAAATCATAATTTAAATTGTTTCTTTTTTTCAGGTACACACCTGTTTAAAAAGATCGGATAACGATACCCACAACTCCGAATATCGGGAAAATATCATGAATTGATGTGGATTTATTTTACAACTATGCATATTTATAAAGAGACACATTAAAAATATTTTTCCCTGTGAATTTCAGAAGAAGAATTATGAACTTATCAAAAGTCGAGTGAAGAGAAATTTCTAGAGAGAACGAAATAGATAACGATGAAACAGAAAATCAGAATACATCAATGTCCTAGGTATACATATTTCCTATCAATATTAAGTTAATTTTTTAGATGATTTGAAATCCGAATTAAAAATGTTTCTTTTTTTCAGGTATACATCTGTTTAAAAAGATCGGATAATGATTCCCACACCTCCGAATTTCAGAAAGAAAATGATGAAGCGATGTGGAATTATCTTACAGGTATGCATATTGTTAAAAAGAAGCCTTAAAGGTATGCATCCTTGTAAACTTTAGAAGAATCATTATGAACTATTCGAATGTCGAGAGAAGAAAATTTTAAGTGAGAACGAAATACACAAGGAGGAAACAGAAAATCAGAACACATCAATATGTCCTAGGTATGCATATTTCTTATCAGCATTAAATTACGTTTTTAGGTGATTTGAAATTCTTAATTTAACATGTTTCTTTATTTCAAGTATACAGATGTTTGTAAAGATGGGATAATTATACCCACACCTCCGAATTTCAAAAAAATATTACGATTTGATGTGGAATTATTTTACAGGTATGCATATTTTTAAAAAGAAGCATTAAAAGTATGCATTCCTGTACACATTAGAAGAAAAATACTGAAATTATCGAATGTCGAGGGAAGAGAACTTTCTAGTGAGAAAGAAATAGATAACGATGAAACAGAAAATCATAATACATCAATGTCCTAGGTATGCATATTTCCTATCACCATTAAATTACTTATTTAGTTGATTTGAAATTATTAATTTAACATGTTTCTTTATTTCAGGTATACATATGTTTCTAAAGATGGGATAATAATACCCACACCTCCGAATATTAGAAAGAAAATGATGAAGTGATGTGGAATTATTTTACATGTATGCATATTTTTAAAAAGAAGCACTAAAAGTATGCATCCCTGTACACTTTAGTAGAAAAATTATGAAATAATCGAATGTCGAGAGAAGAGAACTTTGTAGTGAGAACGAAATAGATAACGATGAAAAAGAAAATCAGAATACATCAATGTCCTAGGTATGCATATTTAATATCAACATTAAATTACTTTTTTATGTGATTTGAAATCATAATTTAAATTGTTTCTTTTTTTCAGGTACACACCTGTTTAAAAAGATTGGATAATGATACCCATGACTCCGAATTTCAGAAAAATATTATAAATTGATGTGGATTTATTTTACAGCTATGCATATTTATAAAGAGACACATTAAAAATATGTATCCCTGTGAATTTCAGAAGAAGAATTATGAACTTACCAAAAGTCGAGAGAAGACAAATTTCTAGAGAGAACGAAATAGATAACGATGAAACCGAATATCAAAGTACATCAATGTTCCAGGTATGCATATTTCCTGTCAAAATTAAATTAATTTTTTAGGTGACTTGAAATCATAATTTAAAATTTTTCTTATTTTCAGGTATACATCTGTTTAAAAAGATAGATTAATGATACCCACAACTGCGAATTTCAGAAAAGAATAATATGCATTGATGTGGATTTGTTTTACAGGTATTCATATTTATAAAAAGACACATTAAAAATATGTATCCTTGTAAATTTCAGAAGTATTATGAACTTAACGAAAGTCGAGAGCAGAGAACTTTCTAGTGAGAAAGAAATAGATAACGATGAAACAGAATATGAGCATACATCAATGTCCTAGGTATGCATATTTCCTATCAACATTAAATTACTTTTTTAGGTGATTTGAAATCATAATTTAAATTATTTATTTTTTTCAGGTACACACCTGTTTAAAAAGATTGGATAATGATACCCATGACTCCGAATTTCAGAAAAATATTATAAATTGATGTGGATTTATTTTACAGATATGCATATTTATAAAGAGACACATTAAAAATATGTACCCCTGTGAATTTCATAAGAAGAATTATGAACTTACCAAAAGTCTAGTGAAGACAAATTTCTAGAGAGAACGAAATAGATAACAATGAAACCAAAAATCAGAATACATCAGTGTTCCAGGTATGCATATTTCCTATTATTCATATTTCCTAAATTAAATTAATTTTTTAGGTTGACGTGAAATCATAATTTAAAATGTTTCTTATTTTCAGGTATACACCTGTTTAAAAAAATCGGATAAAGATACCAACAAATCCGAATTTCAGAAAAATATTACGATTCGATGTGGATGTATTGTACAGGTATGCATATTTATAAAAAGACACATTAAGAATATGTGTCCCTGTAAATTCCAGAAGAAGAATTATGAACTTATCGAAAGTCGAGCAAAGAGCACTTTCTAGTGAGAAAGAAATAGATAACGATGAAACGGAAAATGAAAATACATCAATGTCCTAGGTATGCATATTTCCTATCATCATTAAATTACTTATTTAGCTAATTTGAATTTAATAATTAACATGTTTCTTTATTTCAGGTATACATATGTTTTTAAAGATGGGATAATAATACCCACACCTCCGAATTTCAGAAAGAAAATGATGAAGTGCTGTGGAATTATTTTACAGGTATGCATATTTTTAAAAAGAAGCATTAAATGTATGCATCCGTGTACCCTTTAGAAGAAAAATTATGAAATAATCGAATGTCGAAAGAAGATAACTTTCTAGTGAGAACGAAATAGATAACGATGAAACAGAAAATCAGAATACATCAATGTCCTAGGTATGCATATTTCCTATCAACATTAAATTATTTTTTAGGTGATTTGAAATCATAAATTAAATTGTTTCTTTTTTTCAGGTACACACTTGTTTAAAAAGATTGGATAATGATACCTACAACTCCGAATTTAAGAAAAATATTATAAATTGATGTGGATTTATTTTACAGCTATGCATATTTATAAAGAGACACATTAAATATATGTATCCCTGTGAATTTCAGAAGAAGAATTATGAACTTACCAAAAGTCGAGTGAAGACAAATTTCTAGAGAGAACGAAATAGATAACAATGAAACCGTAAATCAGAATACTTCAGTGTTCCAGGTATGCATATTTCCTATCAAAATTAAATTAATTTTTTAGGTTGACATGAAATCATAATTTAAAATGTTTCTTATTTTCAGGTATACATCTGCTTAAAAAAATCGGATAAATATATCCAAAACTCCGAATTTCAGAAAAATATTACGATTTGATGTGGATGTATTTTACAGGTATGCATATTTATAAAAAGACACATTAAAAATATGTATCCCTATAAAATTTCAGAAGAAGAATTATAAAATAATCGAAAGTCGAGAGAAGACAATTTTCAAGTGATAACGAAATAGATAAGGAGGAAACAGAAAATCAGAAAACATGAATATGTCCTAGGTATGCATACTTTTTATCTGCTTTAAATTACGTTTTTAGGTGATTTGAAATTTTAATTTAACATGATTCTTTATTTCAGGTATGTTTAAAAAGGTGGGATAACGATACCTATACCTCGAAATCTCAGGAAGAAAATCATGAAGTTTTGTGGAATTATGTTACAAATATGCATTTGTTAAAAAAAAGCATTAAAATTATTTATCCGTGTAAATGTTAAAAGAAAAATAATGAAATAATTGAAAGTCGAGATAAGAAAAATTTTCAAGTGAGAACGAAATAATTAATGATGAAACAGAAATTCAGGTTAATACATAAATGTTCCAGGTATGCATATTTCCTATCAAAATTAAATTAATTTTTTAGGTGATTTAAAGTATAATTTAAATTGTTTCTTTTTTTCAGGTACACACCTGTTCAAAAAGATCGATAATGATACCCGCAACTCCGAATTTCTGAAAAATATTATGAATTGATGTGGATTTATTTTACAGCTATGCATATTTATAAAGAGCCACATTAAAAATATGTTTCCCTGTGAATTTCAGAAGAAGAATTATGAACTTATCAAAAGTCGAGTGAAGAGAAATTTCTAGAGAGAACGAAATAGATAACGATGAAACAGAAAATCAGAATACATCAATGTCCTAGGTATACATATTTCCTATCAATATTAAGTTACTTTTTTAGGTGATTTGAAATCCGAATTAAAAATGTTTCTTTTTTTCAGGTATACATCTGTTTAAAAAAATCGGATAATGATACCCACAACACCGAATTTCAGAAAAAAATTATGATTTGATGTGGATTTATTTTACAGGTATGCATATTTAAAAAAAGGACAATTAAAAATATGTATCCCTGTAAATTTCAGAAGAAGAATTATGAACTAATGATCAGTCGAGTGAAGAGAAATTTCTAGAGAGAACGAAATAGATAACGATGAAACAGAAAATCAGAATACATCAATGTTCTAGGTATGCATATTTCCTAACAAAATTAAATTACTCTTTTAGGTGATTACAAATCATAATTTAAAATGTTTCTTATTTTCAGATATACATCTGTTTAAAAAGATCGGATAATGATACCCACACCTCCGAATTTCAGAAAGAAAATGATGAAGCGATGTGGAATTATTTTACAGGTAAGCATATTTTTAAAAAGAAGCCTTAAAAGTATGCATACCTGTAAACTTTAGAAGAATCATTATGAACCATTCGAAAGTCGAGAGAAGAAAATTTTCAAGTGAGAACGAAATACACAAGGAGGAAACAGAAAATCAGAACACTTCAATATGTCCTAGGTATGCATATTTCTTATCAGCATTAAATTACGTTTTTAGGTGATTTGAAATTATAATTTAACATGTTTCTTTTTTTCAGGTATACATATGATTCTAAAGATGGGATAATAATACCCACACCTCCTATTTTCAGAAAAATATTACGATTTGATGTGGAATTATTTTACAGGTATGCATATTTTTAAAAAGAAGCTCTAAATGTATGCATCCCTGTACACTTTAGAAGAAAAATTATGAAATAATCGAATGTTGAGAGAAGAGAACTTAGAAGAAAGAAAATGAGAACGAAATTTTCTTTCTAGTGAGAACGAAATAGATAACGATGAAACAGAAAATCAGAATACATCAATCTCCTAGGTATGCATATTTCCTATCAACATTAAATTACATTTTTAGGTGATTTGAAATCATAATTTAAAATGTTTCTTTTTTTCAGGTATACATCTGTTTAAAAAGATCGGATAATGATACCCACAACTCCGAATTTCAGAAAAATATTACGATTTGATTAAAATGTAGACAAATGCTTAAGTGATTAAAAGAAATAACAAAAGGCTTATAAAAACCTTTTTACTGATTCAACATACGTTTCAACGCTACATTTAGGCGTCATGTAGCGTTGAAACGTATGTTGAATCAGTAAAAAGGTTTTTATAAGCCTTTTGTTATTTCTTTTAATCACTTAAGCATTTGTCTACATTTTAATTATAATTAGTGATATTATTTTATGATTACGATTTGATGTTTATTTATTTTACAGGTATGCATATTTACAAAAAGACACATTAAAAATATGTATCTCTGTAAATTTCAGAAGAAGAATTATGAACTAATCGACAGTCGAGTGAAGAGAAATTTCCAGAGAGAACGAAATAGATAACGATGAAACAGAAAATCAGAATACATCAATGTCCTAGGTATGCATATTTCTTAACAAAATTAAATTACTCTTTTAGGTGATTTGAAATCATAATTTAAAATGTTTTTTTATTTCAGGTATACATCTGTTTAAAATGATTGGATAATGATACACACACCTCCGAATTTCAGAAAGAAAATGATGAAGCGATGTGGAATTATTTTATAAGTGCATGTTGTTTTATATAATAGCACATTGTATATATAACATTTCATAAATATCTTAAAAATATCGTATTTGAAATAAGTATCAAATATAACTAATATAGAAAATACATGAAAGTTATTTATTAATTAAAAAATTACTTTACGGACATTTTTCACTGCGAAAGTTTCATGATATGATTATAGAACAGGTTGTGAGCTATACATACTCAAAAATTATAAATTAATTACAATTGTTAACTGTGGTTCTTTTGTTAAATTTCCCACATATGCTTTAAAGAATTTAAACTTGTTAAAACTTCTTTCGTATGAAACAACAGATATAAGGCAGTGTAAGAAAGACTTCGATTTACGTAGAAAAGGTTTGATTAAACATCTTTAACCCTCCAGCTGCCGGCTATTTTTTCATTTTCTTATACAGGGTGTTTCACTATCAGATCGACAAACTTTGAGGGGTGATAGTAGACATGAAGACAAACATTATTAGGAAACCGTGGGGCGCAAACGTCTTTTGTAGGAGCTAGGGGCCATTAAAGTTTAAGGTCCAAAACTTCAAACGATGATAAAAAACGGAAAAAAGGGTCGATTCGTTTGCGGTTTTCGGTAAAATCATTATATTACGATTTCGATCAAAAATTTTTTTTAAAGGTTACATTCAAACTTTGTCGATAGAGGGTGCTTTAGACTTTAGAGTAACGAACAACTACGTTTTACCGTTATTTTTCGTATGGGGTTAAAATTAGTCTAAAGTTTAGACTAACTTAAATTTTAAGCCCAAAATCGAAAACATTGGGATCGGGTAACTAGCGAAAATTGAACTGTGAACAGAGGGAGGGGGGGATATTAAACACTCATAAACAGACTAACCAATTTTGTTGCGGTTTGCCTGTAGGTCATTCCCTTGGTAATTATTTTATTCAAAATGACGTACAGCTTTGGTGTCCTCACTTTTTGATAGAGTTCGCTTCCGACACATCTCCGACATTTCAATGACATTACTCCTGGGTGTTTTACTACCAGACCAACATAATTCCAAGAAGTGTTAGGGATGCAAAGATGGCTGGGAATCACATAGGAACAGGGCCTGATTACCAACGGGGCACACTTCCACCAGTAAAAAATAATTGAAATTTTTTCCTTATTTATGGCAGTAATATTGCACGAATAGGGCGTTTTAATAAGACGAAAATTTCTATTACAATTTACTGGTGGGAGTGTGCCCCGTCGGTAATCAGGCCCTGCATAGGAATGTAACGTTGGAAATGCCTTTTTTGAAAGTTATGGTTAAAAGAAGCTGAGAAAAAAGCAACAGAAAGAAGCAGAGAAACAGCAACACGTTAATGTGACAGAAAACAGTTTATTGAAAGGTTTTACTACAAAGGGTGTTGGAAATTACGATCAGAAATAGTCCGGCAAGCTTGACAGTGACAGTAGATTGCGCAGCGGTGTACTTGCGGTAGATGGCGCGGCGGTTTCCTTGCGGTAGATGATGCTGAACAGTATGGCGCGTGAACAGCGATCATGCTGAAGTGATATCATTTGCGAACCGGTTCCAAAGGTTGTAGGATGGAGTATTCGAACGATGAACCGGTCGACATGTTGCTCATATATGGAGCTGCAGACTGTAATGGACACGCCGCTCTGAGGTTGTAAAAGGAGCGTTTTCCGCATAGGCGTGCACCTCATCATACGACATTTTCAAGTGCTAATAGAAGGCTTCGTGAGACTGGGTGTTTAATGAAAGTTAAGATGAATCGAGAACAAACGACAAGAGCACCGTACAATGAGGTACCAGTGTAAAGTATCGCAGAAGGCCATCCAAGCACGAGTACTCGTGCGATAAGCCAACAGGTGGGGTTTTCGCACACCAATGTCTCGAGAATACTATCGGAAAACAAAATGAGCCCATACCATCTGCAAAGCGAGCAAGAATTAAACTCTGAAGATTATCCACATAGGAAGACGTTTGCTGAATGGTATTTGCTACAGATTGCAGCAGACAACACATTTGCGGCGTCTGTATTGTTTACGGATGAAGCAACTGTTTCAAGATAGGGAACCTTCAATAAACATAAAGCCCATATTTGGGCTTTGGCGAACCTCCATAGTACGAGACCACCTTCTACTCAAAGGCGTTTTTCTATCAATGTTTCGGCCGGCATTCTTGGGGACCACCTTATTGGACCATACATTCTACTCTGCCGTTTGGACGGAAGGACATACTTGATATTCCTACAACAAGTTCTGTCGAAATTTCTGGAGGAAGCACATGTTCCCCTTTCGTTGCGCCACTCTATGTTGTTCTAGCACGATGGGTCTCCTCCACATTATACCAATGACGTTCGCCGACACCTCAACGTAACATTGGGACAGAGGTGTATGGGTCGTGGTGGTCCGGTTCATTCGCCTGCCAGATCGCCTGGACCTATCATGTATGGACTTCTTCTGCTGGTGTCAAATGAAAAGTTGGGCGTATGAGACTCCCGTACCTTCAGTTGAAGACCTCGCGTCTCGTATTTATGTAGCTGGCAGAAAGTTATCAGAGATGCCAGGAATCTTCCATAGCATGAGGAATTCCCTGCGACGCCACTGTCAAGCTTGCCGGACTACTTCTGGCATTAATTTCGAACACTTTTGTAGTAAAACCTTTAAATAGACTGTTTTCGGTCACATTAACGTGTTGCTGTTTCTCTGCTTCTTTTAACCATAACTCGCAAAAAAAGCATTTCCAACGTTACATTCCTATGTGATGCCGAGTCGCCTTTGCATCCTTAACACTTCCTGGAAATACGTTTGTCTAGTAGTAAAACACTTGTAGTAGATTATGAGCAGAGTAGAAAAACAGGGGGAAATGTGGCTACCATGAACGCAGAAGAAAGTGGATACTATTATGTGTTCATGCGGTGGCAACAAACTGCAAAACAAGAATATGCACCTGGTGTTATAGCTTTCAAAATAAAAGACAACAATTGCTTAGTTGCCAACCAAGTTCTGCATCAATCGAACGTGTGTTCTCCGCATTTGGTAACATATGGAAAAAATTAAGAAATCGATTAGGGGCGGAAACGGCTGGAAACTAGTAAAGATTCAGCTTTCTCTAAAGAAAGCACGAAATAAACTGAAAAATGGTAGTTTTAAAATTAGATATATGTACAATGCTTAGTTATGTTAAACTTCTAATATTTGTTAAAATGTAAATCATATTTCTTATATAACTGTCTGTTTTGTAAATTTAAAAAACAAAACAATCATTACAGCTCAAATTTTATAAGCATTTTTTTAAACTCATTTTATCAAAGAAAGTCGTAAACAAATCAAAAACACCCAAAGAGTGGACATAAGTGTGGGTGTTATTTTCAAACGGGTCGTTTTGAAAAACCCCATTGAATACAACGTTCAACCCTGGTATTTACCACAGATATGTTGATATGTACAGTAGTGTTCCGGCTAATTTGTGAAATAGCTATTTAGCCAGCGCATGCGCAGTTTGAACTCATATTTTCATGTGAACTGAAGAGAAATAATTGTATTGTTGATATGTAGATTTTAGATTTGTTGCGTCGAATACTTGGCGCTAATATTCTTTTATGTGTTTTATTGTAATTAAATGTCATTTGTTCCGTAAATGCAGATTGATTTTGTTTAGATAGTTTTACACTGAACCACACGTAAGATTTTAGAATATATTTATCATTTTACTAAAATTAGTTTTGATTGAATTCGAAAGAATGGAAAAGAGAATCGTACATTTTTGGTGCATCGGCCGGGAAAAGGATTATGATAACTTCGTTCTTAGAGTGATTGCATAATAGAAAGTAATTATTTTGTTTGACTGGAAATCGGTGAGTTTATTTTATCATTATATTTTGTTTTGAAAATGTCTGAAAATAAACAAACGAAAATGCGTGATACGCATCGCAATCTTCTCAATAAAATTTTTGAAAGTATCGATCAATATTTAACTAATACAGAATATTCTGTACAAGAATTAGAAGTACTTCTTGATAAATTGAACGAAAAATATGAAACTATTAAGGAACTTGATAACACCATTATAACTACGATTAATGCTAAACCTATTGAAACCGAAATTTTAAATTGTGACATCTATGATCAAAAAGTAATATCATATAGATCAAAACTGAACTTTAAGATAAAAATTTATGTTCTAATGATAACAATGCTTATGTTAACAATGTTTATCCAGTGCGAGCAGATCCTGCTACTACCGAACTGAAAAAGGTAAAGCTTCCAAAATTACATATAAATAAGTCTTTTGGTGAACCTGATAAATTTACAGAATTTTGGAACACCTTCGAAACAGCCATAGATCAAAACACAAGTCTATCAGATATTGAGAAATTTAGTTATTTGAAAAGCTTAGTTTCCGGAACGGCTGCAAACACCATAAGTGGATTCAGTCTAACGGAAAAAAATTATGCAGCGGCCGTATCCCTTTTGAAAGAAAGATTTGGTAGACATGATATGCTCGTACATGCTCATTTGAATAATTTACTAAATATGGAATATCTGAAAAGTTCTTCTGACACTCGGGGTTTAAGAAATCTGTATGATAAATGTCTAGTACAAATTCGTAATTTAGAGTCACTAGGTGTAAAATCAGATACATACAGTGGAATACTTTGTCCAATATTACTTAAATTAATACCTCCGGATTTAACGTTAGAATTCAATCGGAAGTTAAATGATGGAGAAATGTGGAATATAGAAAATCTCATGAGTTTTCTTAAAAACGAAGTTGAAAGTAGAGAAAGGGTATTAACTATCCATGATTTAGATGTTAAAAAATCATTTCCCAGTGATAATAAAATTGAACATAGATCAAAATTTTATGACAAACAATCAAAATATAAACCGAGATTGCAATATAGTACGAAAGGATTTAAACAAAATAATGTTTCAGCTACTGAATTAATGACTTCTGTAAATAAGAATGCGTGTTTATTCTGTAACAGTATTGATCATAACAGCGAAATGTGTCAATCTTTAACTATAGATCAGAAAAAAGAAATATTAAAAAGGCAGGGAAGATGCTTTTTATGTTTACAGGCCAAACATAGAATTAAGGAATGTGAAAAAACTAAAATGTGTGATATTTGTAACAAAAAACATAGTAGGGCCATTTGTTTCCAACTTGAAAATGATTTAAAAGTAAATACGGATAAGAGTGTCGTATCTGTTTCACATTGTGATAGCAGTTCTACTAATAATGTACAAAATAAAAACACCCAATGCAACATTTTTTTGGAAACTTGTTCCGTGATGGCAAAGGATCCGAAAGATAATAGAACTGAACCAATTCGTATTTTATTGGATAATGGTAGTATGAGAACATTCATAATTCGCGATGTTTCACAAAAATTAAATTTACCTGTTATTAGAACAGAAAATTTATCTGTTTATGCTTTTGGAGCCGAAAAGGCAACTGATAAAAGGTATAATGTAGTAAAAGTAAAATTAGAAAATAGAGATGATCCCTTTTCAAATATTGAAGTTGAAGCCCTCGAGACAGATCAAATTTCAGCTGCTTGCTTACCCACTATTGATAAATACATTCATAAAACTTATAGTAAATTAAAAGGGTTACAACTAGCTGACAGTTACGAATGTAATAATAATAAAATTGCAGTGTTAATTGGATCAGATAATTATTATAATGTTGTAACTGGCAGAATTAAAAGATTAAAGGATAAACTAGTAGCTACTGAAACTCTTTTTGGCTGGTGTTTACAGGGTTACATGGGGTCAGCCAACGAATTGTTTAGTATGAAAATTATAGTTGAAGAAAAGGATATATCGGATCAAATCAGAAATTTTTGGCAATTAGAAAGCTTAGGAATTGAATCTGAAACTAAAGATGTTAGTAATGTAGATGAAGAAATTATGACTGAATTTCAATCAAGCATAGTTTTTAAAGATAATCGGTACAAAGTTAAATTCCCATGGAAGTCTAATTTGAAAATGTCTCTTAATAATAATCGCGAAGTGGCATATAGACGATTTTTGAAGTTGAGAACAAATTTTACAAATGATCCTTTGTTATTCTCAGAATATAAAGCTATTTTAGATAGTTATTTAGAAGAGAATATTATTGAACCTGTTGAGAACAACACATCGGAGGAAAACACATTTTACTTAACCCACAGAGCAGTAATTCGCGAGGATAAGTCGACTAGCAAAGTCAGAATCGTATTCGACGCAAGCGCCCATGCTAAAGGTCACCTTTCACTAAACGATTGTTTATATACAGGCTTAAATCTTAGTAATCAGCATTTGATACCTCCCAAGGTTTTAGGGGTTGCTTGGGATCCAAACAGTGATAAGTTTTTATTTAAAACTCAAAACTTAGAAAAATTCCTGTCGAAAAAACTTAGTACTAAACGTTATCTATTGCAGACTGTTGGTCATATTTTCGACCCAATTGGTTTTATTAGTCCTTATACTATTAGAATTAAATGTTTAATCCAAGAAGTTTGGTGTTTAGGACTTGACTGGGATGAAAATCTACCCAAACAATTGGATATTTTGTGGAATGAATGGTTCGAGGAAATCAAAGAACTGAATAGTATTAATGTTCCCAGATATTATTTGGCAGATATTGCCATCGAAGAAGTTGATTATTTTGAGTTACACAGTTTTTCAGACGCTTCAAAGAAAGCATATGGTACAGTAGTGTACCTTAGAGCAGTATTAAAAAACAAGAATGTTGTTACCAACTTTATTGCAGCGAAAGGTAGAGTAGCCCCATTAAAAACTGTTTCTATACCTCGCTTAGCGTTGTTAGGAGCAGTTTTGTCTGCTAGACTTTGTCATAAAATTGCTAAAAACTTATATTTTCCTGCAACTTGCTACTTTTGGACTGACTCTACTATTACTTTCTATTGGATTAGAGGAGAGTCAGAAAGATTTAAAATGTTCGTCAGAAACCGAATAAAAGAAATAAAAGATCTTAGTGATCCACTTAGTTGGTTTCATTGTCCTGGACAAGATAATCCCGCCGATCTAGTTACTAGAGGTTTGAAAGTTTCAGAATTGAAAGATAATCATCTTTGGTGGCAAGGTCCCCAATGGTTAAAACAGAACAGATCTCTTTGGCTAAAATTCGAAAAACCATCTGATAAATTAGATATTTCTGGAGTTAAGGATCAGTTAGAACTAAAGAAAAACACTGCTGTGAAATCAACTATTGTAGATAAAAATGAAGGAAACACTTATTTAATTAATCGATATTCTTCTTTTATGAAATTAATAAGAATTACTGCATGGTGCTTGAGATTTCTCAATAACTATAAACCAGAACCAAAAATTAAGAAACATGATTATTTAGATACTTCTGAGTTACAAAGTGCAACAAAAAAACTAATAAAGATTGTACAAAATTCCACATTTCAAACGGAAATTCGATGTTTAAAAGGAAAACGCCCTCTACTAAACAACAGTAAGATCTTGAATTTAAATGTGTTTTTAGATACAGATGAACTGTTAAGGATCGGTGGAAGACTGAAGTTTTCTAATGTATCAGAATCTCAGAAACACCAAATATTGTTACCAAAGTCTCACTATTTCACCGACCTATTGATTGAATATTATCATAAAAAGTTTCTACATTCGGGTACTCAGACCACTCTTTCTTTATTAAGACAGTTTTATTGGATACCATCTGGTCAGAGCCAAGTAAGGCGAATTATAAATAGATGTATGACTTGTCTTCGAACAAAGCATCAAACTATTCAACAAATGATGGGTGACTTGCCCCGTGATAGAATTGTACCCTCTAGACCATTTGAGAAGACTGGCGTGGATTTAGCCGGTCCTATTATAACAAAGCCTAACTTAAAAAGATAAAAAATAACACTAAAGACATACATTGCTATATTCATCTGCTTTTCGACCAAAGCCGTTCATTTGGAAGTTGTTTCAGACTTGACCACAGAAGCATTTTTAGCCTGTTTAAGAAGATTTGTTGCTCGACGATCTAAACCTTCCATTACATGGAGTGACAATGCCACAAATTTTAAGGGTACTTTTGCTCTTTTGAAATCCTTTTATCAAATTTGTGCTTCGAATGAAATTCAGCGTTTTAGTGCAGAAGAAGGAATACAATCGAATTTTATACCCCCTGCATCACCACATTTCGGCGGACTATGGGAATCGAATATCAAAACAATGAAGCGAATCCTCTTGAAGATAACTAAATCTTCTATCTTGAATTTTGAAGAACTGACAACACTCGTGACACAAATTGAGACAGTTATGAATTCACATCCGTTAACGCCCTTGTCTGCAGATATAAATGATTTACAACCACTAACACCTGGTCACTTCCTTATTGGAGGTCCTGTCTTAAGTATTCATGAAAATAATGATGTTTTAGATTCTTTACCATTTTCTTCTAGGTGGACACTGATTCAAAGATTAAAAATGCAGTTTTGGCAGCGCTGGAGCCGAGAATACTTGAATGAACTGCAAGTCCGCAGTAAATGGAAAAAGCCTTCACTAAAACTTGAAGTTGGTCAGCTGGTCTTGTTAAAAGATGGAAATGACAAATTTATAGACTGGAAATTAGCTCGAATTTTGGAAAACCTATAAAGGTGATGATGGACTTGTTCGCGTCATCGATCTGAAGACATCCACAGGTATATTACGTAGAAACATTACTAGAGTAGTGCCTTTGCCATTTTATGATGATGTTGGACAGCCGTCCAACGCCGGGCGGGATGTTCCGGCTAATTTGTGAAATAGCTATTTAGCCAGCGCATGCGTAGTTTGAACTCATATTTTCATGTGAACTGAAGAGAAATAATTGTATTGTTGATATGTAGATTTTAGATTTGTTGCGTCGAATACTTGGCGCTAATATTCTTTTATGTGTTTTATTGTAATTAAATGTCATTTGTTCCGTAAATGCAGATTGATTTTGTTTAGATAGTTTTACACTGAACCACACGTAAGATTTTTGAATATATTTATCATTTTACTAAAATTAGTTTTGATTGAATTCGAAAGAATGGAAAAGAGAATCGTACAAGTAGGGTGGGTCGAAAAAACTGAAATTTATATAATCGAAACATAATAGTGCGGGAAAGTTGCCATTGGTAATAAGGAATAAATTCGCAAAATATTACGTCAAATGGTTAATATCTTTTACCGCATGAATGGAGCCAAAGCTTCAAAAGATCGAAAAAAAGGTGTTTAAAAAAATAAATAAACTATCCAACCATATTAATACAATCTCTAATAGAATATGCAACAGCTACAACAAGATGTTAGTAATGTTCCAATAAAAATTCATTATGGTGAAATCATTTCTTTTACCACTGCAGAAGTGGCGAAAAGTTTGAAAAAAACGGCAAAAATTTCAATTTTCCGTTTTTTTCAATTTTCCTAATTTTTATTATATGTCTACAATTAAATAAATTTGCATTATATCTAGTAATAACTTATAAATGTCTAGTAATTTTGATCATGGGCATTGCCAACCAAAAGCGAAAGGGCGTATTTTTTGTAGGTGGGAGCCCAAAAGTGGAAAACGATGGGGAATTTATGTATGCTCCCCCCCCTCCTACAAAACAAATTTCCCGGAAAATCTGCAAAATTCCTTCAAAAAGCCCCTTTCTGTCAAATTTAGGGGGGGGGGGGCGGCGGTCCCCCTAGCCCTTGGTTTTCAATGCCCATGATCAAAATTACTAAACATTTATAACTCAATACTACATATAATGTAAATTTATTTAATTGTAGACATATAATAAAAATTGGGAAAATGGGGGAAAAACGGAAATTTTTTTTCAAAATTTTGGTCGTTCTTGCGGCGGTAATAGAAATGATTTCATCATAATGAAATTGTATTGGAACATTACTAACATCTGGATGTAGCTGTTGTATTATTTTTTTGAAAAAAAACACATTTTTTCGATTTTTCGAAAGCCTTTGGAGCCTTTTTTGGAGCCTTTTTTGGATCCTTTGTGGTGGTAAAAGATATTAACCATTTGGTGTAGTATTTTGCAAATTTATTCCTTATTACCAATGGCAACGTCCCTGCACTATTATGTTTCGATTATATAAATTTCGGTTTTTTCGACCAACCCTAATGTACAGTCAGGAAAAGAAAAAAACCCTCATACATTTTAATCGTCAAATTGATCTAAAAACATTAATCAGTTGACTGGATGTATTCAACTATGATCTTATGCTGTATTGCTGTATTATTTACATTCTACACATGAGAACTAGTGTCAAAATATTATCTTTCTATTTGTAAAATAAGCATATCTTAAATGTTTAGTAGTTAAATTAGTCTTTCTGTTAAGTATTATCCTTTCTATTATGCCTTTCATGATAAATTTTGAGTATTCTTGTGTTGCATGTTCGCTTGTTTGTAAGTTCAGGGGTTGATGCAAAGTTTTTCATGGGGCCCATTTTTAGGTGGTGATGGGGAAGGTATGGGGGGGAGGTAAATTTATGAAATTTTGCATCGAAAAGTCAAATTTAATTTCTCAAATTCGAGCCAGGCATTTATTAATAAATTTTTTACGTCTTCTTGCTAAAGTTTTCCAATCTGGTGAGTTTGTTTTGATTGTAAATTAAACATTTCAAACAGCAACAAAATGAAAATAATTAATGAAGAGTTTGCTTTTATTAAGAGGATGTTTATGAAAGGACCTGTTTTATTAAAAAGAATTTTGTGAAGCCCGTTTTATTAAATGGAATTTTAAAAAGAGGTCCTAACTAGACCCAATTTTTTGCCTTGATCGACCCCTGAAGTTATTATGTAAAATATAACTACTTTTAATACTTATTTATTTCAATTTATTGTTTTATGTAGAAATATTTTAAAAGTCTGAGTTTTTGTGATTTATTGTATGTTTATTGATATTAAGCAACTTATAAATTGATAATTTTTATGATAACAATATAAACATTGCATTGCTAATCAATTGTTTTTTAAATATTAATATTTTAAATATTTCCTGTTTTCGAGAATTTGCCAAAATCCCAATTTCACTTTAAATTTCCCTGGGTTTTTTTTTCGAGAATAAACCTGGTAATTTGAAATCTTTGTAATTCTATTTGTGAGTAGTTTCGGGAAAATTACTTTTGTTGAAAAATTTGACAGTGGGTGACAATGCGTTCGCTAGAAAATAAATAGTATATTGTGTGCGTGTGTACACACACATATATATATATTTGCAAATAGTACCCTTATAACGCTAATTCCATATAATGTGGAAAAGGGGAGATAAAGTAACTTTGATAAGTGAAGGCGAATAAAGAGAAAAAGAGAAGTGAAATTGTGTACTGTGTTTTGTTATTAGTTTGGAGATAAATTTTGCAAATAAATACAAGGTGTGTGAAATAAATAAAAACATTAATAATTAACAATATGAAATATTTGTTTATTTTAGGTATACATGGATATGTGAACAATTCATATATCAACAATGAATATTTGTTTGCTAGATATCTTTTTACATTCTTACAACAAAGAAATAAAGAATAACAATAAAAATCTATAATAATAATTATAATAATAACAATAAACCAGTTTATTTTAACAATGGAACAAGTTTTTTCTGACAATGGAATTTTTTTATACACATCTTTTGCAGAAAGGACGCCAGATTAGTAGGTAGGAAAAAGATCGAGCTTCTGGAACACATTTATGGACTTTACTTCAAAAGGTATGGCTTGGAACTAGCATTTTCTCTGCTAAGCCCCACGCAGTTTTATAGCTTACTGGTGAGTGTTGAATGATTATTCGGTAGATATTAACTGCATAAATATGTATAATTACTGCATATAAAGTACATCATTTTGCAGTATATTCTATATTAATGGTGGAGAGTTACCATAAACGTACCTACAGTCAATTTGCTTATGTTAACGAAAATCATTTGGCTCACAATTAATCACACTATTGTAATCAGAATTTTCTTAATGTTTCAAAGATTTAATTGTATCCCAGGAGATAATTTCTCCCTGATATTTGGCGCTCTGTACCCGGTTATGCAATATTTGCCTATGTATTCTTAATTATGCAATATTTGCGTATGTATTCTTAATTTTCAGCCATTTATTCATTATTTATTTAAAAGAATTTTAAATATAACTGTATACTTAATAATAACACTGATAGACACTGCATAAATATGCATAATTGTTCGCTGATATTTGGTGCTTTTCCCCAGATATGTAATATTAACCTATTAATGGGTTATTATTAGCCATTCATTACTTGTTTATAAGAATTTTAAATGCAACAGTATACTTAATAATGGCACTGATGATAATATAGGTGAACTGCATAGTATATTATATTCCGATATTGTTGATAATTTTGGATATTACTGTAATATCGGATTAAAATAGTTTGGTTAGTATTAAATTGAAAAGATTTTGTTACTGTTATAAAATCGGATTAACATTTTAAATGTAAAATCAAGCCTGTAAAAAATTAGTTTATTGCCCTTGAGAAACATGCATACCTCCGATAATTATTAATAATGTTTTAAGTTAGGATGAATAAAAATGGCATGAATCGAAAATAAACGGGAGAATGCAGGAATATCGGAGATGTCTATATATTCTAAGTGTAATAAATTAAATTTTATGGGGACTTATAAATATTTTTTTTATTTATGTATGCATGGGTATCTGAACAATGGATATGACAACAATGAATATTTTATTGTTATAAAACATTTTATAATTTTACAACAAACAAATCAACAGTAAAAATCTAGAATAATAGAAAAAATAATAATATTAAACTAGTTTATTTTAACAATGGAACAAGTTCTTTCTGGCAATTAAATTTCTTTATCCGGATCATTTGCAGAGAGGACGCCAAATTAGTAGGTAGGAAAAAGATTGCGTACCTGGAACACATTTATGCACTTTTCTTGAAAAAGGTATGGCTTGGACCACTTTCTCTGTCAAGCCCTACGCAATTTATCGTCTACCGGTGAGTGCTGAACGATTATTCGTTAGTTATTAACTGCATGGATATGTATAATTACTGTGTATGTTGGAAATATTTAATTGTATACTAGGAGATCATTTATCGCTGATATTTGTTGCTTTATACCCAGATATGTAATTATTACCCATAAATGAGTTATTATCAACCATTTATTCATTACTTGTTTATAAGAATTTTAAATGCAACTGCATACTTAATAATAGCACTAGTGATAATAATGATGAACTGCATAGTATATTTCAACATTGTTGATAATTTTCGATATTTCTGTAATATCGGATTAAAATAGTTTAGTTACTATTAAATTAAAAAGTTTTGATTACTATTAAATTAAAAAGTTTTGGTTATTGTTCTAATATCGAATTAACGTTAAAAATTTTAAATTCATGCCTGAAAAAATTTAGTTTATTACCCTTGAGAAACATACATACCTCCGATAATTATTAATAATGTTTTAAGTTAGGATGAAGGAAAATACTCTGAATCGAAAAAAACAGGAGAAAGCAGGAATATCGGTGATATCTATATTTTCTATATGTAATAAATTAAATTTTATGGAGACTTGAATTTATAATATGAAATATATTTTTTAATTTTAAGTATATATGGCTATCTGAACAATGGATATGTCAACAATGAATATTTGATTGTTATAAAACGTTTTATATTTTTAAAACAACTGAACAATGGATATGTCAACAATGAATATTTGATTGTTATAAAACATTTTATATTTTTACAACAACTGAACAATGGATATGTCAACAATGAATATTTGATTGTTATAAAACATTTCATATTTTTACAACAAACAAGTCAACAATAAAAATCTATCATAACAGTAATAATAATAATAAATCAGTTTATTTTAACAATGGAACAAGTTCTTTCTTGCAATGAAATTTTTTTATCAACATCATTTGCAGAGAGGACCCGAGATTAGTAGGTAGGAAAAAGATCGAGAGCCTGGAACAGATTTATGCGCTTTGCTTGAAAAGGTATGGCTTGGAACAAACACTTTCTCTGCCACGTTCCATGTAACTTATCGCCTACTGGTGAGTGTTCAACGATTATTCGTTAGTTATTAACTGCATAAATATGTGTAATTCAATAAAGTACATTAATTTGCATAATACTCTATATTAATGGCAGAGAGTTTTCCTAAACGAATATATAGTCAATTGGTGTTTTTTTTTTAACGAGAAATGTTTGGCGAAATATTAAATACATAATTGTAATCAGAGTTTTTTGTATATTGGAAATATTTAACTGCATCTTAAGAGGTCATTTTTCGCTGGTATTTGACACATTTTAAACAGATATGTAATATTAACCTATTAATTAGTAATTATTCATTACTTGTTTATAAGACTTTTAAGTGTGACTGCATACTTAATAGTGACACTGATGATAATATTGATCAACTGCATAGTATATTCCAACATTGTTGATAATTTTGGATATTACTATAATGTCGGATTAAAATAGTTTGGTTACTTTTAAATTAAATTAAAAAGATTTGGTTACTGCTATAATATCGGATTAACATAGTATAAAAACATTATTTATCACCTACTGGTGAGTGTTCAATGATTATTCGTTAGTTTTTAACTGCATAAAGATGTTTAATTACTGTACATAAAGTGCATCATTTTGCTGTATATTCTATATTAATAGTGGAGAGTTTCCATAAACATTCCCACAGTCAATTTGCTTATATTAAGGAGCATAGATTGGCGCAAAATTAAATACATTATTGTAACCATAATTCCCTTAATGTTGCAAACATTGAATTGTATACCAGGAGATAATTTCTCCCTGATATTTGGCGCTCTGTACCCCGTTATGCAATGGTAGCCTATTTATTCTTAATTATCAGCCATTTATTCATTATTTATTTAAAAGAATTTTAAATATAACTGTATACTTAATAATGACACTGATGATAATATTGGTGAACTGTATAGTGTATTCTGACATTGTTGATTATTTTGGATATTATTGTAACATCGGATTAAAATATTTCGTTTACTATCGAGTTAAAAAGATTTGGTTACCATTATAATGTCGTATTAACATTTTAAATTACAAATCCAAGCCCGAACAAATTTAGTTTATTACCCTTAAATCATACATACCTTCGATAATTTTTAATAATGTTCGTAGTTAGGAGGAAGGCGATGATCACGAAATGAAAAGCAGGGGATCGCAGGAATATCAGAGGTATGAATATTTTCTAAGGGTAATAATTTTTTGTGTGTGGGAGGAACGGGTGCAGTGCGGCGGCTTGAATTTCTAATTTAGAATATTTGTTCATTACCAATACTTGTATATTTCAATAGATGGATGGAATATATGTACCCTCTCCAAGTTTTAAAAGGAAAATAATGAAAGTATCTGGAAGTTGTGTAAATTAAATGTATACATATTTTTAAAAAGATACATTTAAAATATGTATCTCTGTGACTTTTAGAAGAACTATTTTGAAGTAATTTAGAACTCAAGAGATAAGATACAAGTGCGAATGAAACAGATGACATTTAAGCAAAGTATCTGAAGAATTCCTGAATATCGGACTTTCAGTGGTGGACGATTTATAAGAACGGCTGATGTTATAAACGCCACTAAATGGAAAGCAGCAGTATTTGGAAATTAGCATAAGGAACGACACGGGTGCAGAGGTGAACTCTCGGCATTGGGATAAAATAAAACAACACTCTTAAAACTGTACCGCTTATTTAAAAGGCACAAGCACATTGTGCCTTCGATTACTTTAATGTAAGAGGCACGTAGACAATGTGCCTCTGATTAGGAGAAAAACGTTAGAGGCAACATGAAATGAAAGGCACCCATAACACAGCGAAATATCTCAGAGGCACACAGTTCGCCTCTGACAGATTGGTGCCTTTAAAAAAAACATGCTGCGTTTCAGAGGTACACTCAGAAGCGGACATGCGATACAGCCGTTTACCCGTCATTTATTGGGATCAGTGGAAGGGAAGCATAAGCAATGGCCGCCAATGTAAATACGCCTGTAAACAACGTTGAATCGAAGCAAATAATGACTCTGGAATAAGTAAGTAGTATATTTAACTTTGTATTCTTTGCTGTGAATGTTATAATGTAAAACATCATTCTTTACACATGAAGACACTCGTGATTAGGGAGGGGCAACGATAATTACTTCGTCAAACTCTTAGTTATTCAAGTTATATCTTACTATTTTCAAAGGTTTAGGGGAATGGCGGCATTACCCTGCACCCTCTAGCGTACATGTATGTATATGTATATATTATGTATGTGTACCTCTCAGCAAATCTTTGTTTTTATGTGCATATAAATAGGACTTAATAAATAATAAAATGAATAATACATAGTAAATCATTCTTTAATCATATATAGTATTTCCAAAACCATAGTCAGATTTTTTTTCTGGTGTTTGTGTGTGTGAGGAGGGGGGGGGGGCTACCTTGTAGATGTTAAGCTACAGTGCCTTTCTTTTAAATAAAAGTATAACATGAATTGATCCTTCCTACTCACCTGGCTACAGCCTTGAATACTTTCTACATTTTATAAAGTTTCACAAATCGCAATGTTGATTCAGATTTTGCACTCTAAAATATTATTTGTATATTTCAAGTAAAAGTTCCTTAAAAAAATATTATTTGTTTAAAAAAAATAGAATTTAATTAAACTGTCATTGATCATTCTCCCTGTTGATAAAAATGAGAATATATTTTTATTTTATTTTCATTGCATTAAATTTTCGTATAATAATTTATTGAAATTTTGAAAAATCACCGTTTCTTGGCTTCCATAAATGTTTGCAATTTTAAATATCTCAAGTTCTATCAAATGTAGAAAATTTTATGATCCCTCATTTTAAAGAGGAGTTTATAAATTTTAATTTAATATTAAAATTGACTATGTTTAGTTTTAAAAAGTAAATTTTGATTTTTTTTTTTAAATTTTTGAAGAAAAAAAAAGAAAAAAAAATATGTTTGTTGTAATATTATAAGCTTAAAATTATGAAATTTTTTGAGTGGGATCTCAATGGGATCAGGAGTTATCAAATAGAAGCTAAAAAATTGCCATTTAAATAACAACCTAACGCGCCTGCATCATTTTTCATGTTTTTAATGTTTGTCTTATTTGTTTTTAATAAAGCTTTTATGCCTTTTTATGTATTTTGTTGTGCACAAAATAAATTAAAATGTTGACAAGGTTCTTTATTGAACCACAGAACTGACTTAGGCCACATGGACACACATTTTAATATTTATTTCATATTTATTTCAATAGATTGGGGGTGAGAAAATTTTCTATTATAGTATTCTGCCTTAGACAAAATTTAATCTATGTCTTCGGATATGCCATGCTGGAAAATCTTTCTGCAGTAGACAGAATTTAATGTAAAGATATAAATTTAATATAAAATATAATTAAATTACAGTCTGCACCTCTTATAATGGTGGTACATGCATGTGCCACCAATATAAAAGGCACAGAATGTATTTTTAAATAAGAGGCACTTGAATATATAAATTCAATGGCACACTGTGCCTCTTAATTTCAAAGGCACTTACGCTGTGCCTCTGAATCCCAAAGGCACTATGTACCTCTTAATTTCAAAGGCACCACGTGCCTCTTAATATTCAGAGGCACAAAAATTCAGAATGTACCTCTTAAATCAGAGGCACAGTTTTAAGAGTGAACCCTTTGGGCGTATAGCCGTTTTTGATTAAAACTTCTGGCTACATTTTATAGAGATATAGTGTTACCTGTCACAGCAAGAAACTCAATTGACTAGCTGTTTTGCTATGGTTTGCTTTGCCAATAGGACAATATACATGTCTTTTGCAGCCGCGTACTGCAAAGACGTCATATACCTTGACGCTTTTTATGTATCCCAGTTTTTTGAAATGCTCTGCAAAAATGTGTGCTAAAAATTTCCTAGGCAACATCACTTATTTGTTAAATATCTTCGAGCTCCCGAATAATTTGGCCGCATGTAAAATTATCTTAGCGATATAAACCAGACACATTCATAATTTCAAAATTGTGGTTTGATTCATTTGCGTTCAACTTTCACATCAAGCAGCAATTGATATTCCACACCAGAACTTTTAAATCCTTTATTGGCGCTATCAAGGGACCAATGCGCGTTTACATACGCAAAAAGCTTCTTTCTACATCCTGCACCTATATTAGTTTCGACATGATCCTGCTTTGGATTTTGTGACTGTTATCGTCCATAGTTTCAACCGTCTATACCAAATGGTCACCATTGTATGTAAATTTCTGAACGGTATGAAACTAATTTTTTATCGGATTAAATTAATAATTTAAGTTATTTCTTTCATTCAGGTACACACAAGTTTAAAAAGATGAGTTAGATATATGTATCTGTCCGTATTTAAGAAAGAAAATGATGAAGCAGTCTGAAAGTTTATTACAGGAAAACATATTTTGAAAAAGATACATATACATTAGAAATAAATATTCTTGTGAATTTTAGAAGGAAAATTTATGAAGTAGTACGTAAGATAAGAGATGAAAAGTTTCAAGTGAGAATGATGGAGATGATTTAGAAACGAAGAATCAGGAGACCACAAGAATATCTAGATAATGTATATTTTCTAAGGGTAATAAAATAAATATATTTTGTGCTTGAATTTGTAACTTAAAATATTTGTTTACTTCAGGTATACATATGTATAAAAAGATTGGTCAAACATATGTCAGAAAATCAGAACACATCAATATGTCCTCGGTATGCAGACTTTCTATCAGCATTAAATTACTTTTTAGGTGAACTGAAATAATAATTTAACATGTTTCTTTTTTTCAGGTACACACCTGTTTAAAAAGATCGGATAATGATACCCGCAACTCCGAATTTCAGAAAAATATTATGAATTGATGTGGATTTATTTTACAGCTATGCATATTTATAAAGAGACACATTAAAAATATGCATCCCTGTGAATTTTAGAAGAAAAATAATGAACTTATCAAAAGTCGAGTGAAGACAAATTTCTAGAGAGAACGAAATAGATAACGATGAAACAGAAAATCAGAATACATAAATGTCCTAGGTATATATATTTCCTATCAACATTAAATAACTTTTTTAGGTGATTTGAAATCATAATTTAAAATGTTTCTTTTTTTCAGGTATACATCTGTTTAAAAAGATCGGATAATGATGCCCACAACTCCGAATTTTAGAAAAATATTATGAATTGATGTGGATTTATTTTACAGGTATTCATATTTATAAAAAGGCACATTAAAAATATGTATCCCTGTAAATTTCAGAAGAAGAATTATAAACTAATCGAAAGTCTTGAGAAGACAATTTTCAAGGGATAACGAAATAGATAAGGAGGAAACAGAAAATCAGAACACATCAATATGTCCTAGGTATGCATACTTCTTATCAGCTTTAAATTACGTTTTTAGGTGATTTGAAATTATAAATTAACATGTTTTTCATTTCAGGTATGTTTAAAAAGGTGGGATAACGATACCTATACCTCGAAATTTCAGGAAGAAAATCATGCAGTTTTGTGGAATTATTTTACAAGTATGCATTTGTACAAAAAAAGCATTAAAATTATTTATCCGTGTAAATTTTAAAAGAAATTATAATGAAGTAATTGAAAGTCGAGAAAAGGAAAATTTTTCAAGTGAGAACGAAATAGATAAAGATGAAACAGAAATTCAGGTTATTACGTAAATGTTCCAGGTATGCATATTTCCTATAAAAATTAAATTAATTTTTTAGGTGATTTGAAATCATAATTTAAATTGTTTCTTTTTCTCATGTACACACCTGTTTAAAAAGATCGGATAATGATACCCGCAACTCCGAATTTCAGAAAAATATTATGAATTGATGTGGATTTATTTTATAGCTATGCATATTTATAAAAAGAACAATTAAAAATATGTATCCCTGTAAATTTCAGAAGAAGAATTATGAACTAATCGACAGTCGAGTGAAGAGAAATTTCTAGAGAGAACGAAATAGATAACGATGAAACCGAAAATCAAAGTACATCAATGTTCCAGGTATGCATATTACCTCTCAAAATTAAATTAATATTTTATGTGGCTTGAAATCATAATTTAAAATGTTTCTTATTTTCAGGTATACATCTGTTTAAAAAGATCGGTTAATGATAACCACAACTCCCAATTTAGGAAAACAATAATATGAATTGTTGTGGATTTGTTTTACAGGTATTCATATTTATAAAAAGGCACATTAAAAATATATATCCCTGTAAATTTCAGGAGAAGAATTATAAACTAATCGAAAGTCTTGAGAAGACAATTTTCAAGGCATAACGAAATAGATAAGGAGGAAACAGAAAATCAGAACACATCAATATGTCCTAGGTATGCATACTTCTTATCAGCTTTAAATTACGTTTTTAGGTGATTTGAAATTATAAATTAACATGTTTTTCATTTCAGGTATGTTTAAAAAGATGGGATAACGATACCTATACCTCGAAATTTCAGGAAGAAAATCATGCAGTTTTGTGGAATTATTTTACAAGTATGCATTTGTATAAAATAAAGCATTAAAATTATTTATCCGTGTAAATTTTAAAAGAAAATATAATGAAGTAATTGAAAGTCGAGAGAAGAAAATTTTTCAAGTGAGAACGAAATAGATAAAGATGAAACAGAAATTCAGGTTATTACGTAAATGTTACAGGTATGCATATTTCCTATAAAAATTAAATTAATTTTTTAGGTGATTTGAAATCATAATTTAAATTGTTTCTTTTTCTCATGTACACACCTGTTTAAAAAGATCGGATAATGATACCCGCAACTCCGAATTTCAGAAAAATATTATGAATTGATGTGGATTTATTTTACAGCTATGCATATTTATAAAAAGAACAATTAAAAATATGTATCCCTGTAAATTTCAGAAGAAGAATTATGAACTAATCGACAGTCGAGTGAAGAGAAATTTCTAGAGACAACGAGATTGATAACGATGAAATCGAAAATCAGAATACATCAATGTCCTAGGTATGCATATTTCCTACCATCATTAAATTGCTTATTTAGGAGATTTGAAATTAATAATTTAACATGTTTCTTTATTTCAGGTATACATATGTTTCTAAACATGGGATAATAATACCCACACCTCCGAATTTCAGAAAGAAAATGATAAAGTTATGTTGAATTATTTTACAGGTATGCATATTTTTAAAAAGAAGCACTAAAAGTATGCATCCCATTACACTTTATAAGAAAAATTATGAAATAATCGAGTGTCGAGAGAAGAGAACTTTCTAGTGAGAACGAAACAGATAACGATGAAGCAGAAAATAAGAATACATCGATGTCCTAGGTATGCATATTTTCTATCAACATTAAATTACTTTTTTAGGTGATTTGAAATCATATTTTAAAATGTTTCTTTTTTTCAGGTATACATCTGTTTAAAAAGATCGGATAATGATGCCCACAACTCCGAATTTTAGAAAAATATTATGAATTGATGTGGATTTATTTTACAAGTATTCATATTTATAAAAAGGCACATTAAAAATATGTATCCCTGTAAATTTCAGAAGAAGAATTATAAACTAATCGAAAGTCTTGAGAAGACAATTTTCAAGTGATAACGAAATAGATAAGGAGGAAGCAGAAAATCAGAACACATCAATATGTCCTAGGTATGCATACTTCTTATCAGCTTTAAATTACGTTTTTAGGTGATTTGAAATTATAAATTAACATGTTTTTTCATTTCAGGTATGTTTAAAAAGGTGGGATAACGATACCTATACCTCGAAATTTCAGGAAGAAAACCATGCAGTTTTGTGGAATTATTTTACAAGTATGCATTTGTATAAAATAGAGCATTAAAATTATTTATCCGTGTAAATTTTAAAAGAAATTATAATGAAGTAATTGAAAGTCGAGAGAAGAAAATTTTTCAAGTGAGAACGAAATAGATAAAGATGAAACAGAAATTCAGGTTATTACGTAAATGTTCCAGGTATGCATATTTCCTATAAAAATTAAATTACTTTTTTAGGTGATTTGAAATCATAATTTAAAATGTTTCTTTTTTTTCAGGTATACATCTGTTTAAAAAAATCGGATAATGATGCCCACAACTCCGAATTTTAGAAAAATATTATGAATTGATGTGGATTTATTTTACAGGTATTCATATTTATAAAAAGGCACATTAAAAATATGCATCCCTGTGAATTTTAGAAGAAGAATTATGAACTAATCGACAGTCGAGTGAAGAGAAATTTCTAGAGAGAACGAGATTGATAACGATGAAATCGAAAATCAGAATACATCAATGTCCTAGGTATGCATATTTCCTACCATCATTAAATTGCTTATTTAGGAGATTTGAAATTAATACTTTAAAATGTTTCTTTATTTCAGGTATACATATGTTTCTAAAGATGGGATAATAATACCCACACCTCCGAATTTCAGAAAGAAAATCATGCAGTTTTGTGGAATTATTTTACAAGTATGCATTTGTATAAAAAAAGCATTAAAATTATTTATCCGTGTAAATTTTAAAAGAAATTATAATGAAGTAATTGAAAGTCGAGAGAAGAAAATTTTTCAAGTGAGAACGAAATAGATAAAGATGAAACAGAAATTCAGGTTATTACGTAAATGTTCCAGGTATGCATATTTCCTATAAGAATTAAATTAATTTTTTAGGTGATTTGAAATCATAATTTAAATTGTTTCTTTTTCTCATGTACACACCTGTTTAAAAAGATCGGATAATGATACCCGCAACTCCGAATTTCAGAAAAATATTATGAATTGATGTGGATTTATTTTACAGCTATGCATATTTATAAAGAGACACATTAAAAATATGCATCCCTGTGAATTTTAGAAGACAAATTATGAACTTATCAAAAGTCGAGTGAAGACAAATTTCTAGAGAGAACGAAATAGATAACGATGAAACAGAAAATCAGAATACATAATTGTCCTAGGTATACATATTTCCTATCAACATTAAATAACTTTTTTAAGTGATTTGAAATCATAATTTGAAATGTTTCTTTTTTTCAGGTATACATCTGTTTAAAAAGATCGGATAATGATGCCCACAATTCCGAATTTTAGAAAAATATTATGAATTGATGTGGATTTATTTTACAGCTATGCATATTTATAAAAAGAACAATTAAAAATATGTATCCCTGTAAATTTCAGAAGAAGAATTATGAACTAATCGACAGTCGAGTGAAGAGAAATTTCTAGAGAGAACGAGATTGTTAACGATGAAATCGAAAATCAGAATACATCAATGTCCTAGGTATGCATATTTCCTACCGTCATTAAATTGCTTATTTAGGAGATTTGAAATTAATAATTTAACATGTTTCTTTATTTCAGGTATACATATGTTTCTAAAGATGGGATAATAATACTCACACCTCCGAATTTCAGAAAGAAAATGATAAAGTTATGTTGAATTATTTTACAGGTATGCATATTTTTAAAAAGAAGCATTAAAACAAAGTATGCGTCCCTGTACACTTTATAAGAAAAATTATGAAATAATCGAATGTCGAGAGACGATAACTTTCTAGTGAGAACGAAATAGATAAAGATGAAATAGAAAATCAGAATACATCAATGTCCTAGGTATGCATATTTCCTATCAACATTAAATAACTTTTTTAGGTGAATTGAAATCATAATTTAAAATGTTTCTTTTTTCCAGCTACACATCTGTTTAAAAAGATCGGATAATGATACCCACAACTCCAAATTTCAGAAAAAGATTATGATTTCATGTGGATTTATTTTACAGGTATGCATATTTATAAAGAGACACATTAAAAATATGCATCCCTGTGAATTTTAGAAGGCAAATTATGAACTTATCAAAAGTCGAGTGAAGACAAATTTCTAGAGAGAACGAAATAGATAACGATGAAACAGAAAATCAGAATACATAAATATCCTAGGTATACATATTTCCTATCAACATTAAATAACTTTTTTAGGTGATTTGAAATCATAATTTGAAATGTTTCTTTTTTTCAGGTATACATCTGTTTAAAAAGATCGGATAATGATGCCCACAACTCCGAATTTTAGAAAAATATTATGAATTGATGTGGATTTATTTTACAGCTATGCATATTTATAAAAAGAACAATTAAAAATATGTATCCCTGTAAATTTCAGAAGAAGAATTATGAACTAATCGACAGTCGAGTGAAGAGAAATTTCTAGAGAGAACGAGATTGTTAACGATGAAATCGAAAATCAGAATACATCAATGTCCTAGGTATGCATATTTCCTACCGTCTTTAAATTGCTTATTTAGGAGATTTGAAATTAATAATTTAACATGTTTCTTTATTTCAGGTATACATATGTTTCTAAAGATGGGATAATAATACCCACACCTCCGAATTTCAGAAAGAAAATGATAAAGTTATGTTGAATTATTTTACAGGTATGCATATTTTTAAAAAGAAGCATTAAAACAAAGTATGCGTCCCTGTACACTTTATAAGAAAAATTATGAAATAATCGAATGTCGAGAGACGATAACTTTCTAGTGAGAACGAAATAGATAAAGATGAAATAGAAAATCAGAATACATCAATGTCCTAGGTATGCATATTTCCTATCAACATTAAATAACTTTTTTAGGTGAATTGAAATCATAATTTAAAATGTTTCTTTTTTTCAGGTACACATCTGTTTAAAAAGATCGGATAATGATACCCACAACTCCAAATTTCAGAAAAAGATTATGATTTCATGTGGATTTATTTTACAGGTATGCATATTTATAAAGAGACACATTAAAAATATGCATCCCTGTGAATTTTAGAAGACAAATTATGAACTTATCAAAAGTCGAGTGAAGACAAATTTCTAGAGAGAACGAAATAGATAACGATGAAACAGAAAATCAGAATACATAAATGTCCTAGGTATACATATTTCCTATCAACATTAAATAACTTTTTTAGGTGATTTGAAATCATAATTTGAAATGTTTCTTTTTTTCAGGTATACATCTGTTTAAAAAGATCGGATAATGATGCCCACAACTCGGAATTTTAGAAAAATATTATGAATTGATGTGGATTTATTTTACAGGTATTCATATTTATAAAAAGGCACATTAAAAATATGTATCCCTGTAAATTTCAGAAGAAGAATTATAAACTAATCGAAAGTCTTGAGAAGACAATTTTCAAGGGATAACGAAATAGATAAGGAGGAAACAGAAAATCAGAACACATCAATATGTCCTAGGTATGCATACTTCTTATCAGCTTTAAATTACGTTTTTAGGTGATTTGAAATTATAAATTAACATGTTTTTCATTTCAGGTATGTTTAAAAAGGTGGGATAACGATACCTATACCTCGAAATTTCAGGAAGAAAATCATGCAGTTTTGTGGAATTATTTTACAAGTATGCATTTGTATAAAAAAAAGCATTAAAATTATTTATCCGTGTAAATTTTAAAAGAAATTATAATGAAGTAACTGAAAGTCGAGAAAAGGAAAATTTTTCAAGTGAGAACGAAATAGATAAAGATGAAACAGAAATTCAGGTTATTACGTAAATGTTCCAGGTATGCATATTTCCTATAAAAATTAAATTAATTTTTTAGGTGATTTGAAATCATAATTTAAATTGTTTCTTTTTCTCATGTACACACCTGTTTAAAAAGATCGGATAATGATACCCGCAACTCCGAATTTCAGAAAAATATTATGAATTGATGTGGATTTATTTTACAGCTATGCATATTTATAAAGAGACACATTAAAAATATGCATCCCTGTGAATTTTAGAAGAAGAATTATGAACTAATCGACAGTCGAGTGAAGAGAAATTTCTAGAGAGAACGAGATTGATAACGATGAAATCGAAAATCAGAATACATCAATGTCCTAGGTATGCATATTTCCTACCATCATTAAATTGCTTATTTAGGAGATTTGAAATTAATACTTTAAAATGTTTCTTTATTTCAGGTATACATATGTTTCTAAAGATGGGATAATAATACCCACACCTCCGAATTTCAGAAAGAAAATGATAAAGTTATGTTGAATTATTTTACATGTATGCATATTTTCAAAAAGAAGCATTAAAACAAAGTATGCGTCCCTGTACACTTTATAAGAAAAATTATGAAATAATCGAGTGTCGAGAGAAGAGAACTTTCTAGTGAGAACGAAATAGATAACGATGAAACAAAAAATCAGAATACATCGATGTCCTAGGTATGCATATTTTCTATCAACATTAAATTACTTTTTTAGGTGATTTGAAATCATAATTTAAAATGTTTCTTTTTTTTCAGGTATACATCTGTTTAAAAAGATCGGATAATGATGCCCACAACTCCGAATTTTAGAAAAATATTATGAATTGATGTAGATTTATTTTACAGGTATTCATATTTATAAAAAGGCACATTAAAAATATGTATCCCTGTAAATTTCAGAAGAAGAATTATAAACTAATCGAAAGTCTTGAGAAGACAATTCTCAAGGGATAACGAAATAGATAAGGAGGAAACAGAAAATCAGAACACATCAATATGTCCTAGGTATGCATACTTCTTATCAGCTTTAAATTACGTTTTTAGGTGATTTGAAATATAAATTAACATGTTTTTCATTTCAGGTATGTTTAAAAAGGTGGGATAACGATACCTATACCTCGAAATTTCAGGAAGAAAATCATGCAGTTTTGTGGAATTATTTTACAAGTATGCATTTGTACAAAAAAAGCATTAAAATTATTTATCCGTGTAAATTTTAAAAGAAATTATAATGAAGTAATTGAAAGTCGAGAAAAGGAAAATTTTTCAAGTGAGAACGAAATAGATAAAGATGAAACAGAAATTCAGGTTATTACGTAAATGTTCCAGGTATGCATATTTCCTATAAAAATTAAATTAATTTTTTAGGTGATTTGAAATCATAATTTAAATTGTTTCTTTTTCTCATGTACACACCTGTTTAAAAAGATCGGATAATGATACCCGCAACTCCGAATTTCAGAAAAATATTATGAATTGATGTGGATTTATTTTACAGCTATGCATATTTATAAAAAGAACAATTAAAAATATGTATCCCTGTAAATTTCAGAAGAAGAATTATGAACTAATCGACAGTCGAGTGAAGAGAAATTTCTAGAGAGAACGAAATAGATAACGATGAAACCGAAAATCAAAGTACATCAATGTTCCAGGTATGCATATTACCTCTCAAAATTAAATTAATATTTTATGTGGCTTGAAATCATAATTTAAAATGTTTCTTATTTTCAGGTATACATCTGTTTAAAAAGATCGGTTAATGATAACCACAACTCCCAATTTAGGAAAACAATAATATGAATTGTTGTGGATTTGTTTTACAGGTATTCATATTTATAAAAAGGCACATTAAAAATATGTATCCCTGTAAATTTCAGGAGAAGAATAATAAACTAATCGAAAGTCTTGAGAAGACAATTTTCAAGGCATAACGAAATAGATAAGGAGGAAACAGAAAATCAGAACACATCAATATGTCCTAGGTATGCATACTTCTTATCAGCTTTAAATTACGTTTTTAGGTGATTTGAAATTATAAATTCACATGTTTTTCATTTCAGGTATGTTTAAAAAGATGGGATAACGATACCTATACCTCGAAATTTCAGGAAGAAAATCATGCAGTTTTGTGGAATTATTTTACAAGTATGCATTTGTATAAAATAAAGCATTAAAATTATTTATCCGTGTAAATTTTAAAAGAAAATATAATGAAGTAATTGAAAGTCGAGAGAAGAAAATTTTTCAAGTGAGAACGAAATAGATAAAGATGAAACAGAAATTCAGGTTATTACGTAAATGTTACAGGTATGCATATTTCCTATAAAAATTAAATTAATTTTTTAGGTGATTTGAAATCATAATTTAAATTGTTTCTTTTTCTCATGTACACACCTGTTTAAAAAGATCGGATAATGATACCCGCAACTCCGAATTTCAGAAAAATATTATGAATTGATGTGGATTTATTTTACAGCTATGCATATTTATAAAAAGAACAATTAAAAATATGTATCCCTGTAAATTTCAGAAGAAGAATTATGAACTAATCGACAGTCGAGTGAAGAGAAATTTCTAGAGACAACGAGATTGATAACGATGAAATCGAAAATCAGAATACATCAATGTCCTAGGTATGCATATTTCCTACCATCATTAAATTGCTTATTTAGGAGATTTGAAATTAATAATTTAACATGTTTCTTTATTTCAGGTATACATATGTTTCTAAAGATGGGATAATAATACCCACACCTCCGAATTTCAGAAAGAAAATGATAAAGTTATGTTGAATTATTTTACAGGTATGCATATTTTTAAAAAGAAGCACTAAAATTATGCATCCCTGTACACTTTATAAGAAAAATTATGAAATAATCGAGTGTCGAGAGAAGAGAACTTTCTAGTGAGAACGAAATAGATAACGATGAAGCAGAAAATAAGAATACATCGATGTCCTAGGTATGCATATTTTCTATCAACATTAAATTACTTTTTTAGGTGATTTGAAATCATAATTTAAAATGTTTCTTTTTTTCAGGTATACATCTGTTTAAAAAGATCGGATAATGATGCCCACAACTCCGAATTTTAGAAAAATATTATGAATTGATGTGGATTTATTTTACAAGTATTCATATTTATAAAAAGGCACATTAAAAATATGTATCCCTGTAAATTTCAGAAGAAGAATTATAAACTAATCGAAAGTCTTGAGAAGACAATTTTCAAGTGATAACGAAATAGATAAGGAGGAAGCAGAAAATCAGAACACATCAATATGTCCTAGGTATGCATACTTCTTATCAGCTTTAAATTACGTTTTTAGGTGATTTGAAATTATAAATTAACATGTTTTTCATTTCAGGTATGTTTAAAAAGATGGGATAACGATACCTATACCTCGAAATTTCAGGAAGAAAATCATGCAGTTTTGTGGAATTATTTTACAAGTATGCATTTGTATAAAATAAAGCATTAAAATTATTTATCCGTGTAAATTTTAAAAGAAAATATAATGAAGTAATTGAAAGTCGAGAGAAGAAAATTTTTCAAGTGAGAACGAAATAGATAAAGGTGAAACAGAAATTCAGGTTATTACGTAAATGTTACAGGTATGCATATTTCCTATAAAAATTAAATTAATTTTTTAGGTGATTTGAAATCATAATTTAAATTGTTTCTTTTTCTCATGTACACACCTGTTTAAAAAGATCGGATAATGATACCCGCAACTCCGAATTTCAGAAAAATATTATGAATTGATGTGGATTTATTTTACAGCTATGCATATTTATAAAAAGAACAATTAAAAATATGTATCCCTGTAAATTTCAGAAGAAGAATTATGAACTAATCGACAGTCGAGTGAAGAGAAATTTCTAGAGACAACGAGATTGATAACGATGAAATCGAAAATCAGAATACATCAATGTCCTAGGTATGCATATTTCCTACCATCATTAAATTGCTTATTTAGGAGATTTGAAATTAATAATTTAACATGTTTCTTTATTTCAGGTATACATATGTTTCTAAAGATGGGATAATAATACCCACACCTCCGAATTTCAGAAAGAAAATGATAAAGATATGTTGAATTATTTTACAGGTATGCATATTTTTAAAAAGAAGCATTAAAACAAAGTATGCGTCCCTGTACACTTTATAAGAAAAATTATGAAATAATCGAGTGTCGAGAGAAGAGAACTTTCTAGTGAGAACGAAATAGATAACGATGAAACAAAAAATCAGAATACATCGATGTCCTAGGTATGCATATTTTCTATCAACATTAAATTACTTTTTTAGGTGATTTGAAATCATAATTTAAAATGTTTCTTTTTTTCAGGTATACATCTGTTTAAAAAGATCGGATAATGATGCCCACAACTCCGAATTTTAGAAAAATATTATGAATTGATGTGGATTTATTTTACAGGTATTCATATTTATAAAAAGGCACATTAAAAATATGTATCCCTGTAAATTTCAGAAGAAGAATTATAAACTAATCGAAAGTCTTGAGAAGACAATTTTCAAGTGATAACGAAATAGATAAGGAGGAAGCAGAAAATCAGAACACATCAATATGTCCTAGGTATGCATACTTCTTATCAGCTTTAAATTACGTTTTTAGGTGATTTGAAATTATAAATTAACATGTTTTTCATTTCAGGTATGTTTAAAAAGATGGGATAACGATACCTATACCTCGAAATTTCAGGAAGAAAATCATGCAGTTTTGTGGAATTATTTTACAAGTATGCATTTGTATAAAATAAAGCATTAAAATTATTTATCCGTGTAAATTTTAAAAGAAAATATAATGAAGTAATTGAAAGTCGAGAGAAGAAAATTTTTCAAGTGAGAACGAAATAGATAAAGGTGAAACAGAAATTCAGGTTATTACGTAAATGTTCCAGGTATGCATATTTCCTATAAAAATTAAATTAATTTTTTAGGTGATTTGAAATCATAATTTAAATTGTTTCTTTTTCTCATGTACACACCTGTTTAAAAAGATCGGATAATGATACCCGCAACTCCGAATTTCAGAAAAATATTATGAATTGATGTGGATTTATTTTACAGCTATGCATATTTATAAAGAGACACATTAAAAATATGCATCCCTGTGAATTTTAGAAGAAGAATTATGAACTAATCGACAGTCGAGTGAAGAGAAATTTCTAGAGAGAACGAGATTGATAACGATGAAATCGAAAATCAGAATACATCAATGTCCTAGGTATGCATATTTCCTACCATCATTAAATTGCTTATTTAGGAGATTTGAAATTAATACTTTAAAATGTTTCTTTATTTCAGGTATACATATGTTTCTAAAGATGGGATAATAATACCCACACCTCCAAATTTCAGAAAGAAAATGATAAAGTTATGTTGAATTATTTTACATGTATGCATATTTTTAGAAAGAAGCATTAAAACAAAGTATGCGTAACTGTACACTTTATAAGAAAAATTATGAAATAATCGAGTGTCGAGAGAAGAGAACTTTCTAGTGAGAACGAAATACATAACGATGAAACAAAAAATCAGAATACATCGATGTCCTAGGTATGCATATTTTCTATCAACATTAAATTACTTTTTTAGGTGATTTGAAATCATAATTTAAAATGTTTCTTTTTTTCAGGTATACATCTGTTTAAAAAGATCGGATAATGATGCCCACAACTCCGAATTTTAGAAAAATATTATGAATTGATGTGGATTTATTTTACAGGTATTCATATTTATAAAAAGGCACATTAAAAATATGTATCCCTGTAAATTTCAGAAGAAGAATTATAAACTAATCGAAAGTCTTGAGAAGACAATTTTCAAGGGATAACGAAATAGATAAGGAGGAAACAGAAAATCAGAACACATCAATATGTCCTAGGTATGCATACTTCTTATCAGCTTTAAATTACGTTTTTAGGTGATTTGAAATTATAAATTAACATGTTTTTCATTTCAGGTATGTTTAAAAAGGTGGGATAACGATACCTATACCTCGAAATTTCAGGAAGAAAATCATGCAGTTTTGTGGAATTATTTTACAAGTATGCATTTGTATAAAAAAAAGCATTAAAATTATTTATCCGTGTAAATTTTAAAAGTAATTATAATGAAGTAATTGAAAGTCGAGAGAAGAAAATTTTTCAAGTGAGAACGAAATAGATAAAGATGAAACAGAAATTCAGGTTATTACGTAAATGTTCCAGGTATGCATATTTCCTATAAAAATTAAATTAATTTTTTAGGTGATTTGAAATCATAATTTAAATTGTTTCTTTTTCTCATGTACACACCTGTTTAAAAAGATCGGATAATGATACCCGCAACTCCGAATTTCAGAAAAATATTATGAATTGATGTGGATTTATTTTACAGCTATGCATATTTATAAAGAGACACATTAAAAATATGCATCCCTGTGAATTTTAGAAGAAGAATTATGAACTAATCGACAGTCGAGTGAAGAGAAATTTCTAGAGAGAACGAGATTGATAACGATGAAATCGAAAATCAGAATACATCAATGTCCTAGGTATGCATATTTCCTACCATCATTAAATTGCTTATTTAGGAGATTTGAAATTAATACTTTAAAATGTTTCTTTATTTCAGGTATACATATGTTTCTAAAGATGGGATAATAATACCCACACCTCCGAATTTCAGAAAGAAAATGATAAAGTTATGTTGAATTATTTTACAGGTATGCATATTTTTAAAAAGAAGCATTAAAACAAAGTATGCGTCCCTGTACACTTTATAAGAAAAATTATGAAATAATCGAGTGTCGAGAGAAGAGAACTTTCTAGTGAGAACGAAATAGATAACGATGAAACAAAAAATCAGAATACATCGATGTCCTAGGTATGCATATTTTCTATCAACATTAAATTACTTTTTTAGGTGATTTGAAATCATAATTTAAAATGTTTCTTTTTTTTCAGGTATACATCTGTTTAAAAAGATCGGATAATGATGCCCACAACTCCGAATTTTAGAAAAATATTATGAATTGATGTGGATTTATTTTACAGGTATTCATATTTATAAAAAGGCACATTAAAAATATGTATCCCTGTAAATTTCAGAAGAAGAATTATAAACTAATCGAAAGTCTTGAGAAGACAATTTTCAAGGGATAACGAAATAGATAAGGAGGAAACAGAAAATCAGAACACATCAATATGTCCTAGGTATGCATACTTCTTATCAGCTTTAAATTACGTTTTTAGGTGATTTGAAATTATAAATTAACATGTTTTTCATTTCAGGTATGTTTAAAAAGGTGGGATAACGATACCTATACCTCGAAATTTCAGGAAGAAAATCATGCAGTTTTGTGGAATTATTTTACAAGTATGCATTTGTATAAAAAAAAGCATTAAAATTATTTATCCGTGTAAATTTTAAAAGAAATTATAATGAAGTAATTGAAAGTCGAGAGAAGAAAATTTTTCAAGTGAGAACGAAATAGATAAAGATGAAACAGAAATTCAGGTTATTACGTAAATGTTCCAGGTATGCATATTTCCTATAAGAATTAAATTAATTTTTTAGGTGATTTGAAATCATAATTTAAATTGTTTCTTTTTCTCATGTACACACCTGTTTAAAAAGATCGGATAATGATACCCGCAACTCCGAATTTCAGAAAAATATTATGAATTGATGTGGATTTATTTTACAGCTATGCATATTTATAAAGAGACACATTAAAAATATGCATCCCTGTGAATTTTAGAAGAAGAATTATGAACTAATCGACAGTCGAGTGAAGAGAAATTTCTAGAGAGAACGAGATTGATAACGATGAAATCGAAAATCAGAATACATCAATGTCCTAGGTATGAATATTTCCTACCATCATTAAATTGCTTATTTAGGAGATTTGAAATTAATACTTTAAAATGTTTCTTTATTTCAGGTATACATATGTTTCTAAAGATGGGATAATAATACCCACACCTCCGAATTTCAGAAAGAAAATGATAAAGTTATGTTGAATTATTTTACAGGTATGCATATTTTTAAAAAGAAGCATTAAAACAAAGTATGCGTCCCTGTACACTTTATAAGAAAAATTATGAAATAATCGAGTGTCGAGAGAAGAGAACTTTCTAGTGAGAACGAAATAGATAACGATGAAACAAAAAATCAGAATACATCGATGTCCTAGGTATGCATATTTTCTATCAACATTAAATTACTTTTTTAGGTGATTTGAAATCATAATTTAAAATGTTTCTTTTTTTTCAGGTATACATCTGTTTAAAAAGATCGGATAATGATGCCCACAACTCCGAATTTTAGAAAAATATTATGAATTGATGTGGATTTATTTTACAGGTATTCATATTTATAAAAAGGCACATTAAAAATATGTATCCCTGTAAATTTCAGAAGAAGAATTATAAACTAATCGAAAGTCTTGAGAAGACAATTTTCAAGGGATAACGAAATAGATAAGGAGGAAACAGAAAATCAGAACACATCAATATGTCCTAGGTATGCATACTTCTTATCAGCTTTAAATTACGTTTTTAGGTGATTTGAAATTATAAATTAACATGTTTTTCATTTCAGGTATGTTTAAAAAGGTGGGATAACGATACCTATACCTCGAAATTTCAGGAAGAAAATCATGCAGTTTTGTGGAATTATTTTACAAGTATGCATTTGTATAAAAAAAAGCATTAAAATTATTTATCCGTGTAAATTTTAAAAGAAATTATAATGAAGTAATTGAAAGTCGAGAGAAGAAAATTTTTCAAGTGAGAACGAAATAGATAAAGATGAAACAGAAATTCAGGTTATTACGTAAATGTTCCAGGTATGCATATTTCCTATAAAAATTAAATTAATTTTTTAGGTGATTTGAAATCATAATTTAAATTGTTTCTTTTTCTCATGTACACACCTGTTTAAAAAGATCGGATAATGATACCCGCAACTCCGAATTTCAGAAAAATATTATGAATTGATGTGGATTTATTTTACAGCTATGCATATTTATAAAGAGACACATTAAAAATATGCATCCCTGTGAATTTTAGAAGAAGAATTATGAACTAATCGACAGTCGAGTGAAGAGAAATTTCTAGAGAGAACGAGATTGATAACGATGAAATCGAAAATCAGAATACATCAATGTCCTAGGTATGCATATTTCCTACCATCATTAAATTGCTTATTTAGGAGATTTGAAATTAATAATTTAACATGTTTCTTTATTTCAGGTATACATATGTTTCTAAAGATGGGATAATAATACCCACACCTCCGAATTTCAGAAAGAAAATGATAAAGTTATGTTGAATTATTTTACAGGTATGCATATTTTTAAAAAGAAGCACTAAAATTATGCATCCCTGTACACTTTATAAGAAAAATTATGAAATAATCGAGTGTCGAGAGAAGAGAACTTTCTAGTGAGAACGAAATAGATAACGATGAAGCAGAAAATAAGAATACATCGATGTCCTAGGTATGCATATTTTCTATCAACATTAAATTACTTTTTTAGGTGATTTGAAATCATAATTTAAAATGTTTCTTTTTTTCAGGTATACATCTGTTTAAAAAGATCGGATAATGATGCCCACAACTCCGAATTTTAGAAAAATATTATGAATTGATGTGGATTTATTTTACAGGTATTCATATTTATAAAAAGGCACATTAAAAATATGTATCCCTGTAAATTTCAGAAGAAGAATTATAAACTAATCGAAAGTCTTGAGAAGACAATTTTCAAGGGATAACGAAATAGATAAGGAGGAAACAGAAAATCAGAACACATCAATATGTCCTAGGTATGCATACTTCTTATCAGCATTAAATTACGTTTTTAGGTGATTTGAAATTATAAATTAACATGTTTTTCATTTCAGGTATGTTTAAAAAGGTGGGATAACGATACCTATACCTCGAAATTTCAGGAAGAAAATCATGCAGTTTTGTGGAATTATTTTACAAGTATGCATTTGTATAAAAAAAAGCATTAAAATTATTTATCCGTGTAAATTTTAAAAGAAATTATAATGAAGTAATTGAAAGTCGAGAGAAGAAAATTTTTCAAGTGAGAACGAAATAGATAAAGATGAAACAGAAATTCAGGTTATTACGTAAATGTTCCAGGTATGCATATTTCCTATAAGAATTAAATTAATTTCTTAGGTGATTTGAAATCATAATTTAAATTGTTTCTTTTTCTCATGTACACACCTGTTTAAAAAGATCGGATAATGATACCCGCAACTCCGAATTTCAGAAAAATATTATGAATTGATGTGGATTTATTTTACAGCTATGCATATTTATAAAGAGACACATTAAAAATATGCATCCCTGTGAATTTTAGAAGAAGAATTATGAACTAATCGACAGTCGAGTGAAGAGAAATTTCTAGAGAGAACGAGATTGATAACGATGAAATCGAAAATCAGAATACATCAATGTCCTAGGTATGAATATTTCCTACCATCATTAAATTGCTTATTTAGGAGATTTGAAATTAATACTTTAAAATGTTTCTTTATTTCAGGTATACATATGTTTCTAAAGATGGGATAATAATACCCACACCTCCGAATTTCAGAAAGAAAATGATAAAGTTATGTTGAATTATTTTACAGGTATGCATATTTTTAAAAAGAAGCATTAAAACAAAGTATGCGTCCCTGTACACTTTATAAGAAAAATTATGAAATAATCGAGTGTCGAGAGAAGAGAACTTTCTAGTGAGAACGAAATAGATAACGATGAAACAAAAAATCAGAATACATCGATGTCCTAGGTATGCATATTTTCTATCAACATTAAATTACTTTTTTAGGTGATTTGAAATCATAATTTAAAATGTTTCTTTTTTTTCAGGTATACATCTGTTTAAAAAGATCGGATAATGATGCCCACAACTCCGAATTTTAGAAAAATATTATGAATTGATGTGGATTTATTTTACAGGTATTCATATTTATAAAAAGGCACATTAAAAATATGTATCCCTGTAAATTTCAGAAGAAGAATTATAAACTAATCGAAAGTCTTGAGAAGACAATTTTCAAGGGATAACGAAATAGATAAGGAGGAAACAGAAAATCAGAACACATCAATATGTCCTAGGTATGCATACTTCTTATCAGCTTTAAATTACGTTTTTAGGTGATTTGAAATTATAAATTAACATGTTTTTCATTTCAGGTATGTTTAAAAAGGTGGGATAACGATACCTATACCTCGAAATTTCAGGAAGAAAATCATGCAGTTTTGTGGAATTATTTTACAAGTATGCATTTGTATAAAAAAAAGCATTAAAATTATTTATCCGTGTAAATTTTAAAAGAAATTATAATGAAGTAATTGAAAGTCGAGAGAAGAAAATTTTTCAAGTGAGAACGAAATAGATAAAGATGAAACAGAAATTCAGGTTATTACGTAAATGTTCCAGGTATGCTTATTTCCTATAAAAATTAAATTAATTTTTTAGGTGATTTGAAATCATAATTTAAATTGTTTCTTTTTCTCATGTACACACCTGTTTAAAAAGATCGGATAATGATACCCGCAACTCCGAATTTCAGAAAAATATTATGAATTGATGTGGATTTATTTTACAGCTATGCATATTTATAAAGAGACACATTAAAAATATGCATCCCTGTGAATTTTAGAAGAAGAATTATGAACTAATCGACAGTCGAGTGAAGAGAAATTTCTAGAGAGAACGAGATTGATAACAATGAAATCGAAAATCAGAATACATCAATGTCCTAGGTATGCATATTTCCTACCATCATTAAATTGCTTATTTAGGAGATTTGAAATTAATAATTTAACATGTTTCTTTATTTCAGGTATACATATGTTTCTAAAGATGGGATAATAATACCCACACCTCCGAATTTCAGAAAGAAAATGATAAAGTTATGTTGAATTATTTTACAGGTATGCATATTTTTAAAAAGAAGCACTAAAATTATGCATCCCTGTACACTTTATAAGAAAAATTATGAAATAATCGAGTGTCGAGAGAAGAGAACTTTCTAGTGAGAACGAAATAGATAACGATGAAGCAGAAAATAAGAATACATCGATGTCCTAGGTATGCATATTTTCTATCAACATTAAATTACTTTTTTAGGTGATTTGAAATCATAATTTAAAATGTTTCTTTTTTTCAGGTATACATCTGTTTAAAAAGATCGGATAATGATGCCCACAACTCCGAATTTTAGAAAAATATTATGAATTGATGTGGATTTATTTTACAGGTATTCATATTTATAAAAAGGCACATTAAAAATATGTATCCCTGTAAATTTCAGAAGAAGAATTATAAACTAATCGAAAGTCTTGAGAAGACAATTTTCAAGTGATAACGAAATAGATAAGGAGGAAGCAGAATATCAGAACACATCAATATGTCCTAGGTATGCATACTTCTTATCAGCTTTAAATTACGTTTTTAGGTGATTTGAAATTATAAATTAACATGTTTTTCATTTCAGGTATGTTTAAAAAGGTGGGATAACGATACCTATACCTCGAAATTTCAGGAAGAAAATCATGCAGTTTTGTGGAATTATTTTACAAGTATGCATTTGTATAAAAAAAAGCATTAAAATTATTTATACGTGTAAATTTTAAAAGAAATTATAATGAAGTAACTGAAAGTCGAGAAAAGGAAAATTTTTCAAGTGAGAACGAAATAGATAAAGATGAAACAGAAATTCAGGTTATTACGTAAATGTTCCAGGTATGCATATTTCCTATAAAAATTAAATTAATTTTTTAGGTGATTTGAAATCATAATTTAAATTGTTTCTTTTTCTCATGTACACACCTGTTTAAAATGATCGGATAATGATACCCGCAACTCCGAATTTCAGAAAAATATTATGAATTGATGTGGATTTATTTTACAGCTATGCATATTTATAAAAAGAACAATTAAAAATATGTATCCCTGTAAATTTCAGAAGAAGAATTATGAACTAATCGACAGTCGAGTGAAGAGAAATTTCTAGAGAGAACGAGATTGATAACGATGAAATCGAAAATCAGAATACATCAATGTCCTAGGTATGCATATTTCCTACCATCATTAAATTGCTTATTTAGGAGATTTGAAATTAATACTTTAAAATGTTTCTTTATTTCAGGTATACATATGTTTCTAAAGATGGGAAAATAATACCCACACCTCCGAATTTCAGAAAGAAAATGATAAAGTTATGTTGAATTATTTTACAGGTATGCATATTTTTAAAAAGAAGCATTAAAACAAAGTATGCGTCCCTGTACACTTTATAAGAAAAATTATGAAATAATCGAGTGTCGAGAGAAGAGAACTTTCTAGTGAGAACGAAATAGATAACGATGAAACAAAAAATCAGAATACATCGATGTCCTAGGTATGCATATTTTCTATCAACATTAAATTACTTTTTTAGGTGATTTGAAATCATAATTTAAAATGTTTCTTTTTTTTCAGGTATACATCTGTTTAAAAAGATCGGATAATGATGCCCACAACTCCGAATTTTAGAAAAATATTATGAATTGATGTGGATTTATTTTACAGGTATTCATATTTATAAAAAGGCACATTAAAAATATGTATCCCTGTAAATTTCAGAAGAAGAATTATAAACTAATCGAAAGTCTTGAGAAGACAATTTTCAAGGGATAACGAAATAGATAAGGAGGAAACAGAAAATCAGAACACATCAATATGTCCTAGGTATGCATACTTCTTATCAGCTTTAAATTACGTTTTTAGGTGATTTGAAATTATAAATTAACATGTTTTTCATTTCAGGTATGTTTAAAAAGGTGGGATAACGATACCTATACCTCGAAATTTCAGGAAGAAAATCATGCAGTTTTGTGGAATTATTTTACAAGTATGCATTTGTATAAAAAAAAGCATTAAAATTATTTATACGTGTAAATTTTAAAAGAAATTATAATGAAGTAACTGAAAGTCGAGAAAAGGAAAATTTTTCAAGTGAGAACGAAATAGATAAAGATGAAACAGAAATTCAGGTTATTACGTAAATGTTCCAGGTATGCATATTTCCTATAAAAATTAAATTAATTTTTTAGGTGATTTGAAATCATAATTTAAATTGTTTCTTTTTCTCATGTACACACCTGTTTAAAAAGATCGGATAATGATACCCGCAACTCCGAATTTCAGAAAAATATTATGAATTGATGTGGATTTATTTTACAGCTATGCATATTTATAAAGAGACACATTAAAAATATGCATCCCTGTGAATTTTAGAAGAAGAATTATGAACTAATCGACAGTCGAGTGAAGAGAAATTTCTAGAGAGAACGAGATTGATAACGATGAAATCGAAAATCAGAATACATCAATGTCCTAGGTATGCATATTTCCTACCATCATTAAATTGCTTATTTAGGAGATTTGAAATTAATACTTTAAAATGTTTCTTTATTTCAGGTATACATATGTTTCTAAAGATGGGATAATAATACCCACACCTCCGAATTTCAGAAAGAAAATGATAAAGTTATGTTGAATTATTTTACATGTATGCATATTTTTAAAAAGAAGCATTAAAACAAAGTATGCGTACCTGTACACTTTATAAGAAAAATTATGAAATAATCGAGTGTCGAGAGAAGAGAACTTTCTAGTGAGAACGAAATAGATAACGATGAAACAAAAAATCAGAATACATCGATGTCCTAGGTATGCATATTTTCTATCAACATTAAATTACTTTTTTAGGTGATTTGAAATCATAATTTAAAATGTTTCTTTTTTTTCAGGTATACATCTGTTTAAAAAGATCGGATAATGATGCCCACAACTCCGAATTTTAGAAAAATATTATGAATTGATGTGGATTTATTTTACAGGTATTCATATTTATAAAAAGGCACATTAAAAATATGTATCCCTGTAAATTTCAGAAGAAGAATTATAAACTAATCGAAAGTCTTGAGAAGACAATTTTTAAGGGATAACGAAATAGATAAGGAGGAAACAGAAAATCAGAACACATCAATATGTCCTAGGTATGCATACTTCTTATCAGCTTTAAATTACGTTTTTAGGTGATTTGAAATTATAAATTAACATGTTTTTCATTTCAGGTATGTTTAAAAAGGTGGGATAACGATACCTATACCTCGAAATTTCAGGAAGAAAATCATGCAGTTTTGTGGAATTATTTTACAAGTATGCATTTGTATAAAAAAAAGCATTAAAATTATTTATACGTGTAAATTTTAAAAGAAATTATAATGAAGTAACTGAAAGTCGAGAAAAGGAAAATTTTTCAAGTGAGAACGAAATAGATAAAGATGAAACAGAAATTCAGGTTATTACGTAAATGTTCCAGGTATGCATATTTCCTATAAAAATTAAATTAATTTTTTAGGTGATTTGAAATCATAATTTAAATTGTTTCTTTTTCTCATGTACACACCTGTTTAAAATGATCGGATAATGATACCCGCAACTCCGAATTTCAGAAAAATATTATGAATTGATGTGGATTTATTTTACAGCTATGCATATTTAAAAAAAGAACAATTAAAAATATGTATCCCTGTAAATTTCAGAAGAAGAATTATGAACTAATCGACAGTCGAGTGAAGAGAAATTTCTAGAGAGAACGAGATTGATAACGATGAAATCGAAAATCAGAATACATCAATGTCCTAGGTATGCATATTTCCTACCATCATTAAATTGCTTATTTAGGAGATTTGAAATTAATACTTTAAAATGTTTCTTTATTTCAGGTATACATATGTTTCTAAAGATGGGATAATAATACCCACACCTCCGAATTTCAGAAAGAAAATGATAAAGTTATGTTGAATTATTTTACAGGTATGCATATTTTTAAAAAGAAGCATTAAAACAAAGTATGCGTCCCTGTACACTTTATAAGAAAAATTATGAAATAATCGAGTGTCGAGAGAAGAGAACTTTCTAGTGAGAACGAAATAGATAACGATGAAACAAAAAATCAGAATACATCGATGTCCTAGGTATGCATATTTTCTATCAACATTAAATTACTTTTTTAGGTGATTTGAAATCATAATTTAAAATGTTTCTTTTTTTTCAGGTATACATCTGTTTAAAAAGATCGGATAATGATGCCCACAACTCCGAATTTTAGAAAAATATTATGAATTGATGTGGATTTATTTTACAGGTATTCATATTTATAAAAAGGCACATTAAAAATATGTATCCCTGTAAATTTCAGAAGAAGAATTATAAACTAATCGAAAGTCTTGAGAAGACAATTTTCAAGGGATAACGAAATAGATAAGGAGGAAACAGAAAATCAGAACACATCAATATGTCCTAGGTATGCATACTTCTTATCAGCTTTAAATTACGTTTTTAGGTGATTTGAAATTATAAATTAACATGTTTTTCATTTCAGGTATGTTTAAAAAGGTGGGATAACGATACCTATGCCTCGAAATTTCAGGAAGAAAATCATGCAGTTTTGTGGAATTATTTTACAAGTATGCATTTGTATAAAAAAAAGCATTAAAATTATTTATCCGTGTAAATTTTAAAAGAAATTATAATGAAGTAATTGAAAGTCGAGAGAAGAAAATTTTTCAAGTGAGAACGAAATAGATAAAGATGAAACAGAAATTCAGGTTATTACGTAAATGTTCCAGGTATGCATATTTCCTATAAAAATTAAATTAATTTTTTAGGTGATTTGAAATCATAATTTAAATTGTTTCTTTTTCTCATGTACACACCTGTTTAAAAAGATCGGATAATGATACCTGCAACTCCGAATTTCAGAAAAATATTATGAATTGATGTGGATTTATTTTACAGCTATGCATATTTATAAAGAGACACATTAAAAATATGCATCCCTGTGAATTTTAGAAGAAGAATTATGAACTAATCGACAGTCGAGTGAAGAGAAATTTCTAGAGAGAACGAGATTGATAACGATGAAATCGAAAATCAGAATACATCAATGTCCTAGGTATGCATATTTCCTACCATCATTAAATTGCTTATTTAGGAGATTTGAAATTAATACTTTAAAATGTTTCTTTATTTCAGGTATACATATGTTTCTAAAGATGGGATAATAATACCCACACCTCCGAATTTCAGAAAGAAAATGATAAAGTTATGTTGAATTATTTTACATGTATGCATATTTTTAAAAAGAAGCATTAAAACAAAGTATGCGTACCTGTACACTTTATAAGAAAAATTATGAAATAATCGAGTGTCGAGAGAAGAGAACTTTCTAGTGAGAACGAAATAGATAACGATGAAACAAAAAATCAGAATACATCGATGTCCTAGGTATGCATATTTTCTATCAACATTAAATTACTTTTTTAGGTGATTTGAAATCATAATTTAAAATGTTTCTTTTTTTTCAGGTATACATCTGTTTAAAAAGATCGGATAATGATGCCCACAACTCCGAATTTTAGAAAAATATTATGAATTGATGTGGATTTATTTTACAGGTATTCATATTTATAAAAAGGCACATTAAAAATATGTATCCCTGTAAATTTCAGAAGAAGAATTATAAACTAATCGAAAGTCTTGAGAAGACAATTTTTAAGGGATAACGAAATAGATAAGGAGGAAACAGAAAATCAGAACACATCAATATGTCCTAGGTATGCATACTTCTTATCAGCTTTAAATTACGTTTTTAGGTGATTTGAAATTATAAATTAACATGTTTTTCATTTCAGGTATGTTTAAAAAGGTGGGATAACGATACCTATACCTCGAAATTTCAGGAAGAAAATCATGCAGTTTTGTGGAATTATTTTACAAGTATGCATTTGTATAAAAAAAAGCATTAAAATTATTTATCCGTGTAAATTTTAAAAGAAATTATAATGAAGTAATTGAAATTCGAGAGAAGAAAATTTTTCAAGTGAGAACGAAATAGATAAAGATGAAACAGAAATTCAGGTTATTACGTAAATGTTCCAGGTATGCATATTTCCTATAAAAATTAAATTAATTTTTTAGGTGATTTGAAATCATAATTTAAATTGTTTCTTTTTCTCATGTACACACCTGTTTAAAAAGATCGGATAATGATACCCGCAACTCCGAATTTCAGAAAAATATTATGAATTGATGTGGATTTATTTTACAGCTATGCATATTTATAAAGAGACACATTAAAAATATGCATCCCTGTGAATTTTAGAAGAAGAATTATGAACTAATCGACAGTCGAGTGAAGAGAAATTTCTAGAGAGAACGAGATTGATAACGATGAAATCGAAAATCAGAATACATCAATGTCCTAGGTATGCATATTTCCTACCATCATTAAATTGCTTATTTAGGAGATTTGAAATTAATACTTTAAAATGTTTCTTTATTTCAGGTATACATATGTTTCTAAAGATGGGATAATAATACCCACACCTCCGAATTTCAGAAAGAAAATGATAAAGTTATGTTGAATTATTTTACAGGTATGCATATTTTTAAAAAGAAGCATTAAAACAAAGTATGCGTCCCTGTACACTTTATAAGAAAAATTATGAAATAATCGAGTGTCGAGAGAAGAGAACTTTCTAGTGAGAACGAAATAGATAACGATGAAACAAAAAATCAGAATACATCGATGTCCTAGGTATGCATATTTTCTATCAACATTAAATTACTTTTTTAGGTGATTTGAAATCATAATTTAAAATGTTTCTTTTTTTTCAGGTATACATCTGTTTAAAAAGATCGGATAATGATGCCCACAACTCCGAATTTTAGAAAAATATTATGAATTGATGTGGATTTATTTTACAGGTATTCATATTTATAAAAAGGCACATTAAAAATATGTATCCCTGTAAATTTCAGAAGAAGAATTATAAACTAATCGAAAGTCTTGAGAAGACAATTTTCAAGGGATAACGAAATAGATAAGGAGGAAACAGAAAATCAGAACACATCAATATGTCCTAGGTATGCATACTTCTTATCAGCTTTAAATTACGTTTTTAGGTGATTTGAAATTATAAATTAACATGTTTTTCATTTCAGGTATGTTTAAAAAGGTGGGATAACGATACCTATGCCTCGAAATTTCAGGAAGAAAATCATGCAGTTTTGTGGAATTATTTTACAAGTATGCATTTGTATAAAAAAAAGCATTAAAATTATTTATCCGTGTAAATTTTAAAAGAAATTATAATGAAGTAATTGAAAGTCGAGAGAAGAAAATTTTTCAAGTGAGAACGAAATAGATAAAGATGAAACAGAAATTCAGGTTATTACGTAAATGTTCCAGGTATGCATATTTCCTATAAAAATTAAATTAATTTTTTAGGTGATTTGAAATCATAATTTAAATTGTTTCTTTTTCTCATGTACACACCTGTTTAAAAAGATCGGATAATGATACCCGCAACTCCGAATTTCAGAAAAATATTATGAATTGATGTGGATTTATTTTACAGCTATGCATATTTATAAAGAGACACATTAAAAATATGCATCCCTGTGAATTTTAGAAGAAGAATTATGAACTAATCGACAGTCGAGTGAAGAGAAATTTCTAGAGAGAACGAGATTGATAACGATGAAATCGAAAATCAGAATACATCAATGTCCTAGGTATGCATATTTCCTACCATCATTAAATTGCTTATTTAGGAGATTTGAAATTAATACTTTAAAATGTTTCTTTATTTCAGGTATACATATGTTTCTAAAGATGGGATAATAATACCCACACCTCCGAATTTCAGAAAGAAAATGATAAAGTTATGTTGAATTATTTTACATGTATGCATATTTTTAAAAAGAAGCATTAAAACAAAGTATGCGTACCTGTACACTTTATAAGAAAAATTATGAAATAATCGAGTGTCGAGAGAAGAGAACTTTCTAGTGAGAACGAAATAGATAACGATGAAACAAAAAATCAGAATACATCGATGTCCTAGGTATGCATATTTTCTATCAACATTAAATTACTTTTTTAGGTGATTTGAAATCATAATTTAAAATGTTTCTTTTTTTTCAGGTATACATCTGTTTAAAAAGATCGGATAATGATGCCCACAACTCCGAATTTTAGAAAAATATTATGAATTGATGTGGATTTATTTTACAGGTATTCATATTTATAAAAAGGCACATTAAAAATATGTATCCCTGTAAATTTCAGAAGAAGAATTATAAACTAATCGAAAGTCTTGAGAAGACAATTTTTAAGGGATAACGAAATAGATAAGGAGGAAACAGAAAATCAGAACACATCAATATGTCCTAGGTATGCATACTTCTTATCAGCTTTAAATTACGTTTTTAGGTGATTTGAAATTATAAATTAACATGTTTTTCATTTCAGGTATGTTTAAAAAGGTGGGATAACGATACCTATACCTCGAAATTTCAGGAAGAAAATCATGCAGTTTTGTGGAATTATTTTACAAGTATGCATTTGTATAAAAAAAAGCATTAAAATTATTTATCCGTGTAAATTTTAAAAGAAATTATAATGAAGTAATTGAAATTCGAGAGAAGAAAATTTTTCAAGTGAGAACGAAATAGATAAAGATGAAACAGAAATTCAGGTTATTACGTAAATGTTCCAGGTATGCATATTTCCTATAAAAATTAAATTAATTTTTTAGGTGATTTGAAATCATAATTTAAATTGTTTCTTTTTCTCATGTACACACCTGTTTAAAAAGATCGGATAATGATACCCGCAACTCCGAATTTCAGAAAAATATTATGAATTGATGTGGATTTATTTTACAGCTATGCATATTTATAAAGAGACACATTAAAAATATGCATCCCTGTGAATTTTAGAAGAAGAATTATGAACTAATCGACAGTCGAGTGAAGAGAAATTTCTAGAGAGAACGAGATTGATAACGATGAAATCGAAAATCAGAATACATCAATGTCCTAGGTATGCATATTTCCTACCATCATTAAATTGCTTATTTAGGAGATTTGAAATTAATACTTTAAAATGTTTCTTTATTTCAGGTATACATATGTTTCTAAAGATGGGATAATAATACCCACACCTCCGAATTTCAGAAAGAAAATGATAAAGTTATGTTGAATTATTTTACAGGTATGCATATTTTTAAAAAGAAGCATTAAAACAAAGTATGCGTCCCTGTACACTTTATAAGAAAAATTATGAAATAATCGAGTGTCGAGAGAAGAGAACTTTCTAGTGAGAACGAAATAGATAACGATGAAACAAAAAATCAGAATACATCGATGTCCTAGGTATGCATATTTTCTATCAACATTAAATTACTTTTTTAGGTGATTTGAAATCATAATTTAAAATGTTTCTTTTTTTTCAGGTATACATCTGTTTAAAAAGATCGGATAATGATGCCCACAACTCCGAATTTTAGAAAAATATTATGAATTGATGTGGATTTATTTTACAGGTATTCATATTTATAAAAAGGCACATTAAAAATATGTATCCCTGTAAATTTCAGAAGAAGAATTATAAACTAATCGAAAGTCTTGAGAAGACAATTTTCAAGGGATAACGAAATAGATAAGGAGGAAACAGAAAATCAGAACACATCAATATGTCCTAGGTATGCTTACTTCTTATCAGCTTTAAATTACGTTTTTAGGTGATTTGAAATTATAAATTAACATGTTTTTCATTTCAGGTATGTTTAAAAAGGTGGGATAACGATACCTATGCCTCGAAATTTCAGGAAGAAAATCATGCAGTTTTGTGGAATTATTTTACAAGTATGCATTTGTATAAAAAAAAGCATTAAAATTATTTATCCGTGTAAATTTTAAAAGAAATTATAATGAAGTAATTGAAAGTCGAGAGAAGAAAATTTTTCAAGTGAGAACGAAATAGATAAAGATGAAACAGAAATTCAGGTTATTACGTAAATGTTCCAGGTATGCATATTTCCTATAAAAATTAAATTAATTTTTTAGGTGATTTGAAATCATAATTTAAATTGTTTCTTTTTCTCATGTACACACCTGTTTAAAAAGATCGGATAATGATACCCGCAACTCCGAATTTCAGAAAAATATTATGAATTGATGTGGATTTATTTTACAGCTATGCATATTTATAAAGAGACACATTAAAAATATGCATCCCTGTGAATTTTAGAAGAAGAATTATGAACTAATCGACTGTCGAGTGAAGAGAAATTTCTAGAGAGAACGAGATTGATAACGATGAAATCGAAAATCAGAATACATCAATGTCCTAGGTATGCATATTTCCTACCATCATTAAATTGCTTATTTAGGAGATTTGAAATTAATACTTTAAAATGTTTCTTTATTTCAGGTATACATATGTTTCTAAAGATGGGATAATAATACCCACACCTCCGAATTTCAGAAAGAAAATGATAAAGTTATGTTGAATTATTTTACATGTATGCATATTTTTAAAAAGAAGCATTAAAACAAAGTATGCGTACCTGTACACTTTATAAGAAAAATTATGAAATAATCGAGTGTCGAGAGAAGAGAACTTTCTAGTGAGAACGAAATAGATAACGATGAAACAAAAAATCAGAATACATCGATGTCCTAGGTATGCATATTTTCTATCAACATTAAATTACTTTTTTAGGTGATTTGAAATCATAATTTAAAATGTTTCTTTTTTTTCAGGTATACATCTGTTTAAAAAGATCGGATAATGATGCCCACAACTCCGAATTTTAGAAAAATATTATGAATTGATGTGGATTTATTTTACAGGTATTCATATTTATAAAAAGGCACATTAAAAATATGTATCCCTGTAAATTTCAGAAGAAGAATTATAAACTAATCGAAAGTCTTGAGAAGACAATTTTTAAGGGATAACGAAATAGATAAGGAGGAAACAGAAAATCAGAACACATCAATATGTCCTAGGTATGCATACTTCTTATCAGCTTTAAATTACGTTTTTAGGTGATTTGAAATTATAAATTAACATGTTTTTCATTTCAGGTATGTTTAAAAAGGTGGGATAACGATACCTATACCTCGAAATTTCAGGAAGAAAATCATGCAGTTTTGTGGAATTATTTTACAAGTATGCATTTGTATATAAAAAAGCATTAAAATTATTTATCCGTGTAAATTTTAAAAGAAATTATAATGAAGTAATTGAAATTCGAGAGAAGAAAATTTTTCAAGTGAGAACGAAATAGATAAAGATGAAGCAGAAATTCAGGTTATTACGTAAATGTTCCAGGTATGCATATTTCCTATAAAAATTAAATTAATTTTTTAGGTGATTTGAAATCATAATTTAAATTGTTTCTTTTTCTCATGTACACACCTGTTTAAAAAGATCGGATAATGATACCCGCAACTCCGAATTTCAGAAAAATATTATGAATTGATGTGGATTTATTTTACAGCTATGCATATTTATAAAGAGACACATTAAAAATATGCATCCCTGTGAATTTTAGAAGAAGAATTATGAACTAATCGACAGTCGAGTGAAGAGAAATTTCTAGAGAGAACGAGATTGATAACGATGAAATCGAAAATCAGAATACATCAATGTCCTAGGTATGCATATTTCCTACCATCATTAAATTGCTTATTTAGGAGATTTGAAATTAATACTTTAAAATGTTTCTTTATTTCAGGTATACATATGTTTCTAAAGATGGGATAATAATACCCACACCTCCGAATTTCAGAAAGAAAATGATAAAGTTATGTTGAATTATTTTACATGTATGCATATTTTTAAAAAGAAGCATTAAAACAAAGTATGCGTACCTGTACACTTTATAAGAAAAATTATGAAATAATCGAGTGTCGAGAGAAGAGAACTTTCTAGTGAGAACGAAATAGATAACGATGAAACAAAAAATCAGAATACATCGATGTCCTAGTTATGCATATTTTCTATCAACATTAAATTACTTTTTTAGGTGATTTGAAATCATAATTTAAAATGTTTCTTTTTTTTCAGGTATACATCTGTTTAAAAAGATCGGATAATGATGCCCACAACTCCGAATTTTAGAAAAATATTATGAATTGATGTGGATTTATTTTACAGGTATTCATATTTATAAAAAGGCACATTAAAAATATGTATCCCTGTAAATTTCAGAAGAAGAATTATAAACTAATCGAAAGTCTTGAGAAGACAATTTTTAAGGGATAACGAAATAGATAAGGAGGAAACAGAAAATCAGAACACATCAATATGTCCTAGGTATGCATACTTCTTATCAGCTTTAAATTACGTTTTTAGGTGATTTGAAATTATAAATTAACATGTTTTTCATTTCAGGTATGTTTAAAAAGGTGGGATAACGATACCTATACCTCGAAATTTCAGGAAGAAAATCATGCAGTTTTGTGGAATTATTTTACAAGTATGCATTTGTATATAAAAAAGCATTAAAATTATTTATCCGTGTAAATTTTAAAAGAAATTATAATGAAGTAATTGAAATTCGAGAGAAGAAAATTTTTCAAGTGAGAACGAAATAGATAAAGATGAAACAGAAATTCAGGTTATTACGTAAATGTTCCAGGTATGCATATTTCCTATAAAAATTAAATTAATTTTTTAGGTGATTTGAAATCATAATTTAAATTGTTTCTTTTTCTCATGTACACACCTGTTTAAAAAGATCGGATAATGATACCCGCAACTCCGAATTTCAGAAAAATATTATGAATTGATGTGGATTTATTTTACAGCTATGCATATTTATAAAGAGACACATTAAAAATATGCATCCCTGTGAATTTTAGAAGAAGAATTATGAACTAATCGACAGTCGAGTGAAGAGAAATTTCTAGAGAGAACGAGATTGATAACGATGAAATCGAAAATCAGAATACATCAATGTCCTAGGTATGCATATTTCCTACCATCATTAAATTGCTTATTTAGGAGATTTGAAATTAATACTTTAAAATGTTTCTTTATTTCAGGTATACATATGTTTCTAAAGATGGGATAATAATACCCACACCTCCGAATTTCAGAAAGAAAATGATAAAGTTATGTTGAATTATTTTACAGGTATGCATATTTTTAAAAAGAAGCATTAAAACAAAGTATGCGTCCCTGTACACTTTATAAGAAAAATTATGAAATAATCGAGTGTCGAGAGAAGAGAACTTTCTAGTGAGAACGAAATAGATAACGATGAAACAAAAAATCAGAATACATCGATGTCCTAGGTATGCATATTTTCTATCAACATTAAATTACTTTTTTAGGTGATTTGAAATCATAATTTAAAATGTTTCTTTTTTTTCAGGTATACATCTGTTTAAAAAGATCGGATAATGATGCCCACAACTCCGAATTTTAGAAAAATATTATGAATTGATGTGGATTTATTTTACAGGTATTCATATTTATAAAAAGGCACATTAAAAATATGTATCCCTGTAAATTTCAGAAGAAGAATTATAAACTAATCGAAAGTCTTGAGAAGACAATTTTCAAGGGATAACGAAATAGATAAGGAGGAAACAGAAAATCAGAACACATCAATATGTCCTAGGTATGCATACTTCTTATCAGCTTTAAATTACGTTTTTAGGTGATTTGAAATTATAAATTAACATGTTTTTCATTTCAGGTATGTTTAAAAAGGTGGGATAACGATACCTATGCCTCGAAATTTCAGGAAGAAAATCATGCAGTTTTGTGGAATTATTTTACAAGTATGCATTTGTATATAAAAAAGCATTAAAATTATTTATCCGTGTAAATTTTAAAAGAAATTATAATGAAGTAATTGAAATTCGAGAGAAGAAAATTTTTCAAGTGAGAACGAAATAGATAAAGATGAAACAGAAATTCAGGTTATTACGTAAATGTTCCAGGTATGCATATTTCCTATAAAAATTAAATTAATTTTTTAGGTGATTTGAAATCATAATTTAAATTGTTTCTTTTTCTCATGTACACACCTGTTTAAAAAGATCGGATAATGATACCCGCAACTCCGAATTTCAGAAAAATATTATGAATTGATGTGGATTTATTTTACAGCTATGCATATTTATAAAGAGACACATTAAAAATATGCATCCCTCTGAATTTTAGAAGAAGAATTATGAACTAATCGACAGTCGAGTGAAGAGAAATTTCTAGAGAGAACGAGATTGATAACGATGAAATCGAAAATCAGAATACATCAATGTCCTAGGTATGCATATTTCCTACCATCATTAAATTGCTTATTTAGGAGATTTGAAATTAATACTTTAAAATGTTTCTTTATTTCAGGTATACATATGTTTCTAAAGATGGGATAATAATACCCACACCTCCGAATTTCAGAAAGAAAATGATAAAGTTATGTTGAATTATTTTACAGGTATGCATATTTTTAAAAAGAAGCATTAAAACAAAGTATGCGTCCCTGTACACTTTATAAGAAAAATTATGAAATAATCGAGTGTCGAGAGAAGAGAACTTTCTAGTGAGAACGAAATAGATAACGATGAAACAAAAAATCAGAATACATCGATGTCCTAGGTATGCATATTTTCTATCAACATTAAATTACTTTTTTAGGTGATTTGAAATCATAATTTAAAATGTTTCTTTTTTTTCAGGTATACATCTGTTTAAAAAGATCGGATAATGATGCCCACAACTCCGAATTTTAGAAAAATATTATGAATTGATGTGGATTTATTTTACAGGTATTCATATTTATAAAAAGGCACATTAAAAATATGTATCCCTGTAAATTTCAGAAGAAGAATTATAAACTAATCGAAAGTCTTGAGAAGACAATTTTCAAGGGATAACGAAATAGATAAGGAGGAAACAGAAAATCAGAACACATCAATATGTCCTAGGTATGCATACTTCTTATCAGCTTTAAATTACGTTTTTAGGTGATTTGAAATTATAAATTAACATGTTTTTCATTTCAGGTATGTTTAAAAAGGTGGGATAACGATACCTATACCTCGAAATTTCAGGAAGAAAATCATGCAGTTTTGTGGAATTATTTTACAAGTATGCATTTGTATATAAAAAAGCATTAAAATTATTTATCCGTGTAAATTTTAAAAGAAATTATAATGAAGTAATTGAAATTCGAGAGAAGAAAATTTTTCAAGTGAGAACGAAATAGATAAAGATGAAACAGAAATTCAGGTTATTACGTAAATGTTCCAGGTATGCATATTTCCTATAAAAATTAAATTAATTTTTTAGGTGATTTGAAATCATAATTTAAATTGTTTCTTTTTCTCATGTACACACCTGTTTAAAAAGATCGGATAATGATACCCGCAACTCCGAATTTCAGAAAAATATTATGAATTGATGTGGATTTATTTTACAGCTATGCATATTTATAAAGAGACACATTAAAAATATGCATCCCTCTGAATTTTAGAAGAAGAATTATGAACTAATCGACAGTCGAGTGAAGAGAAATTTCTAGAGAGAACGAGATTGATAACGATGAAATCAAAAATCAGAATACATCAATGTCCTAGGTATGCATATTTCCTACCATCATTAATTTGCTTATTTAGGAGATTTGAAATTAATACTTTAAAATGTTTCTTTATTTCAGGTATACATATGTTTCTAAAGATGGGATAATAATACCCACACCTCCGAATTTCAGAAAGAAAATGATAAAGTTATGTTGAATTATTTTACAGGTATGCATATTTTTAAAAAGAAGCATTAAAACAAAGTATGCGTCCCTGTACACTTTATAAGAAAAATTATGAAATAATCGAGTGTCGAGAGAAGAGAACTTTCTAGTGAGAACGAAATAGATAACGATGAAACAAAAAATCAGAATACATCGATGTCCTAGGTATGCATATTTTCTATCAACATTAAATTACTTTTTTAGGTGATTTGAAATCATAATTTAAAATGTTTCTTTTTTTTCAGGTATACATCTGTTTAAAAAGATCGGATAATGATGCCCACAACTCCGAATTTTAGAAAAATATTATGAATTGATGTGGATTTATTTTACAGGTATTCATATTTATAAAAAGGCACATTAAAAATATGTATCCCTGTAAATTTCAGAAGAAGAATTATAAACTAATCGAAAGTCTTGAGAAGACAATTTTCAAGGGATAACGAAATAGATAAGGAGGAAACAGAAAATCAGAACACATCAATATGTCCTAGGTATGCATACTTCTTATCAGCTTTAAATTACGTTTTTAGGTGATTTGAAATTATAAATTAACATGTTTTTCATTTCAGGTATGTTTAAAAAGGTGGGATAACGATACCTATACCTCGAAATTTCAGGAAGAAAATCATGCAGTTTTGTGGAATTATTTTACAAGTATGCATTTGTATAAAAAAAAGCATTAAAATTATTTATCCGTGTAAATTTTAAAAGAAATTATAATGAAGTAATTGAAAGTCGAGAGAAGAAAATTTTTCAAGTGAGAACGAAATAGATAAAGATGAAACAGAAATTCAGGTTATTACGTAAATGTTCCAGGTATGCATATTTCCTATAAAAATTAAATTAATTTTTTAGGTGATTTGAAATCATAATTTAAATTGTTTCTTTTTCTCATGTACACACCTGTTTAAAAAGATCGGATAATGATACCCGCAACTCCGAATTTCAGAAAAATATTATGAATTGATGTGGATTTATTTTACAGCTATGCATATTTATAAAGAGACACATTAAAAATATGCATCCCTCTGAATTTTAGAAGAAGAATTATGAACTAATCGACAGTCGAGTGAAGAGAAATTTCTAGAGAGAACGAGATTGATAACGATGAAATCGAAAATCAGAATACATCAATGTCCTAGGTATGCATATTTCCTACCATCATTAAATTGCTTATTTAGGAGATTTGAAATTAATACTTTAAAATGTTTCTTTATTTCAGGTATACATATGTTTCTAAAGATGGGATAATAATACCCACACCTCCGAATTTCAGAAAGAAAATGATAAAGTTATGTTGAATTATTTTACAGGTATGCATATTTTTAAAAAGAAGCATTAAAACAAAGTATGCGTCCCTGTACACTTTATAAGAAAAATCATGAAATAATCGAGTGTCGAGAGAAGAGAACTTTCTAGTGAGAACGAAATAGATAACGATGAAACAAAAAATCAGAATACATCGATGTCCTAGGTATGCATATTTTATATCAACATTAAATTACTTTTTTAGGTGATTTGAAATCATAATTTAAAATGTTTCTTTTTTTTCAGGTATACATCTGTTTAAAAAGATCGGATAATGATGCCCACAACTCCGAATTTTAGAAAAATATTATGAATTGATGTGGATTTATTTTACAGGTATTCATATTTATAAAAAGGCACATTAAAAATATGTATCCCTGTAAATTTCAGAAGAAGAATTATAAACTAATCGAAAGTCTTGAGAAGACAATTTTCAAGGGATAACGAAATAGATAAGGAGGAAACAGAAAATCAGAACACATCAATATGTCCTAGGTATGCATACTTCTTATCAGCTTTAAATTACGTTTTTAGGTGATTTGAAATTATAAATTAACATGTTTTTCATTTCAGGTATGTTTAAAAAGGTGGGATAACGATACCTATACCTCGAAATTTCAGGAAGAAAATCATGCAGTTTTGTGGAATTATTTTACAAGTATGCATTTGTATATAAAAAAGCATTAAAATTATTTATCCGTGTAAATTTTAAAAGAAATTATAATGAAGTAATTGAAATTCGAGAGAAGAAAATTTTTCAAGTGAGAACGAAATAGATAAAGATGAAACAGAAATTCAGGTTATTACGTAAATGTTCCAGGTATGCATATTTCCTATAAAAATTAAATTAATTTTTTAGGTGATTTGAAATCATAATTTAAATTGTTTCTTTTTCTCATGTACACACCTGTTTAAAAAGATCGGATAATGATACCCGCAACTCCGAATTTCAGAAAAATATTATGAATTGATGTGGATTTATTTTACAGCTATGCATATTTATAAAGAGACACATTAAAAATATGCATCCCTCTGAATTTTAGAAGAAGAATTATGAACTAATCGACAGTCGAGTGAAGAGAAATTTCTAGAGAGAACGAGATTGATAACGATGAAATCGAAAATCAGAATACATCAATGTCCTAGGTATGCATATTTCCTACCATCATTAAATTGCTTATTTAGGAGATTTGAAATTAATACTTTAAAATGTTTCTTTATTTCAGGTATACATATGTTTCTAAAGATGGGATAATAATACCCACACCTCCGAATTTCAGAAAGAAAATGATAAAGTTATGTTGAATTATTTTACAGGTATGCATATTTTTAAAAAGAAGCATTAAAACAAAGTATGCGTCCCTGTACACTTTATAAGAAAAATTATGAAATAATCGAGTGTCGAGAGAAGAGAACTTTCTAGTGAGAACGAAATAGATAACGATGAAACAAAAAATCAGAATACATCGATGTCCTAGGTATGCATATTTTCTATCAACATTAAATTACTTTTTTAGGTGATTTGAAATCATAATTTAAAATGTTTCTTTTTTTTCAGGTATACATCTGTTTAAAAAGATCGGATAATGATGCCCACAACTCCGAATTTTAGAAAAATATTATGAATTGATGTGGATTTATTTTACAGGTATTCATATTTATAAAAAGGCACATTAAAAATATGTATCCCTGTAAATTTCAGAAGAAGAATTATAAACTAATCGAAAGTCTTGAGAAGACAATTTTCAAGGGATAACGAAATAGATAAGGAGGAAACAGAAAATCAGAACACATCAATATGTCCTAGGTATGCATACTTCTTATCAGCTTTAAATTACGTTTTTAGGTGATTTGAAATTATAAATTAACATGTTTTTCATTTCAGGTATGTTTAAAAAGGTGGGATAACGATACCTATACCTCGAAATTTCAGGAAGAAAATCATGCAGTTTTGTGGAATTATTTTACAAGTATGCATTTGTATAAAAAAAAGCATTAAAATTATTTATCCGTGTAAATTTTAAAAGAAATTATAATGAAGTAATTGAAAGTCGAGAGAAGAAAATTTTTCAAGTGAGAACGAAATAGATAAAGATGAAACAGAAATTCAGGTTATTACGTAAATGTTCCAGGTATGCATATTTCCTATAAAAATTAAATTAATTTTTTAGGTGATTTGAAATCATAATTTAAATTGTTTCTTTTTCTCATGTACACACCTGTTTAAAAAGATCAGATAATGATACCCGCAACTCCGAATTTCAGAAAAATATTATGAATTGATGTGGATTTATTTTACAGCTATGCATATTTATAAAGAGACACATTAAAAATATGCATCCCTGTGAATTTTAGAAGAAGAATTATGAACTAATCGACAGTCGAGTGAAGAGAAATTTCTAGAGAGAACGAGATTGATAACGATGAAATCGAAAATCAGAATACATCAATGTCCTAGGTATGCATATTTCCTACCATCATTAAATTGCTTATTTAGGAGATTTGAAATTAATACTTTAAAATGTTTCTTTATTTCAGGTATACATATGTTTCTAAAGATGGGATAATAATACCCACACCTCCGAATTTCAGAAAGAAAATGATAAAGTTATGTTGAATTTTTTTACATGTATGCATATTTTTAAAAAGAAGCATTAAAACAAAGTATGCGTCCCTGTACACTTTATAAGAAAAATTATGAAATAATCGAGTGTCGAGAGAAGAGAACTTTCTAGTGAGAACGAAATAGATAATGATGAAACAGAAAATCAGAATACATCGATGTCCTAGGTATGCATATTTTCTATCAACATTAAATTACTTTTTTAGGTGATTTGAAATTATAATTTAAAATGTTTCTTTTTTTCAGTAAACATCTGTTTAAAAAGATCGGATAATGATGCCCACAACTCCGAATTTTAGAAAAATATTATGAATTGATGTGGATTTATTTTACAGGTATTCATATTTATAAAAAGGCACATTAAAAATATGTATCCCTGTAAATTTCAGAAGAAGAATTATAAACTAATCGAAAGTCTTGAGAAGACAATTTTCAAGGGATAACGAAATAGATAAGGAGGAAACAGAAAATCAGAACACATCAATATGTCCTAGGTATGCATACTTCTTATCAGCTTTAAATTACGTTTTTAGGTGATTTGAAATTATAAATTAACATGTTTTTCATTTCAGGTATGTTTAAAAAGGTGGGATAACGATACCTATACCTCGAAATTTCAGGAAGAAAATCATGCAGTTTTGTGGAATTATTTTACAAGTATGCATTTGTATAAAAAAAAGCATTAAAATTATTTATCCGTGTAAATTTTAAAAGAAATTATAATGAAGTAATTGAAAGTCGAGAGAAGAAAATTTTTCAAGTGAGAACGAAATAGATAAAGATGAAACAGAAATTCAGGTTATTACGTAAATGTTCCAGGTATGCATATTTCCTATAAAAATTAAATTAATTTTTTAGGTGATTTGAAATCATAATTTAAATTGTTTCTTTTTCTCATGTACACACCTGTTTAAAAAGATCGGATAATGATACCCGCAACTCCGAATTTCAGAAAAATATTATGAATTGATGTGGAGTTATTTTACAGCTATGCATATTTATAAAGAGACACATTAAAAATATGCATCCCTGTGAATTTTAGAAGAAGAATTATGAACTAATCGACAGTCGAGTGAAGAGAAATTTCTAGAGAGAACGAGATTGATAACGATGAAATCGAAAATCAGAATACATCAATGTCCTAGGTATGCATATTTCCTACCATCATTAAATTGCTTATTTAGGAGATTTGAAATTAATACTTTAAAATGTTTCTTTATTTCAGGTATACATATGTTTCTAAAGATGGGATAATAATACCCACACCTCCGAATTTCAGAAAGAAAATGATAAAGTTATGTTGAATTATTTTACATGTATGCATATTTTTAAAAAGAAGCATTAAAACAAAGTATGCGTCCCTGTACACTTTATAAGAAAAATTATAAAATAATCGAGTGTCGAGAGAAGAGAACTTTTTAGTGAGAACGAAATAGATAACGATGAAACAAAAAATCAGAATACATCGATGTCCTAGGTATGCATATTTTCTATCAACATTAAATTACTTTTTTAGGTGATTTGAAATCATAATTTAAAATGTTTCTTTTTTTTCAGGTATACATCTGTTTAAAAAGATCGGATAATGATGCCCACAACTCCGAATTTTAGAAAAATATTATGAATTGATGTGGATTTATTTTACAGGTATTCATATTTATAAAAAGGCACATTAAAAATATGTATCCCTGTAAATTTCAGAAGAAGAATTATAAACTAATCGAAAGTCTTGAGAAGACAATTTTCAAGGGATAACGAAATAGATAAGGAGGAAACAGAAAATCAGAACACATCAATATGTCCTAGGTATGCATACTTCTTATCAGCTTTAAATTACGTTTTTAGGTGATTTGAAATTATAAATTAACATGTTTTTCATTTCAGGTATGTTTAAAAAGGTGGGATAACGATACCTATACCTCGAAATTTCAGGAAGAAAATCATGCAGTTTTGTGGAATTATTTTACAAGTATGCATTTGTATATAAAAAAGCATTAAAATTATTTATCCGTGTAAATTTTAAAATAAATTATAATGAAGTAATTGAAATTCGAGAGAAGAAAATTTTTCAAGTGAGAACGAAATAGATAAAGATGAAACAGAAATTCAGGTTATTACGTAAATGTTCCAGGTATGCATATTTCCTATAAAAATTAAATTAATTTTTTAGGTGATTTGAAATCATAATTTAAATTGTTTCTTTTTCTCATGTACACACCTGTTTAAAAAGATCGGATAATGATACCCGCAACTCCGAATTTCAGAAAAATATTATGAATTGATGTGGATTTATTTTACAGCTATGCATATTTATAAAGAGACACATTAAAAATATGCATCCCTGTGAATTTTAGAAGAAGAATTATGAACTAATCGACAGTCGAGTGAAGAGAAATTTCTAGAGAGAACGAGATTGATAACGATGAAATCGAAAATCAGAATACATCAATGTCCTAGGTATGCATATTTCCTACCATCATTAAATTGCTTATTTAGGAGATTTGAAATTAATACTTTAAAATGTTTCTTTATTTCAGGTATACATATGTTTCTAAAGATGGGATAATAATACCCACACCTCCGAATTTCAGAAAGAAAATGATAAAGTTATGTTGAATTATTTTACAGGTATGCATATTTTTAAAAAGAAGCATTAAAACAAAGTATGCGTCCCTGTACACTTTATAAGAAAAATTATGAAATAATCGAGTGTCGAGAGAAGAGAACTTTCTAGTGAGAACGAAATAGATAACGATGAAACAAAAAATCAGAATACATCGATGTCCTAGGTATGCATATTTTCTATCAACATTAAATTACTTTTTTAGGTGATTTGAAATCATAATTTAAAATGTTTCTTTTTTTTCAGGTATACATCTGTTTAAAAAGATCGGATAATGATGCCCACAACTCCAAATTTTAGAAAAATATTATGAATTGATGTGGATTTATTTTACAGGTATTCATATTTATAAAAAGGCACATTAAAAATATGTATCCCTGTAAATTTCAGAAGAAGAATTATAAACTAATCGAAAGTCTTGAGAAGACAATTTTCAAGGGATAACGAAATAGATAAGGAGGAAACAGAAAATCAGAACACATCAATATGTCCTAGGTATGCATACTTCTTATCAGCTTTAAATTACGTTTTTAGGTGATTTGAAATTATAAATTAACATGTTTTTCATTTCAGGTATGTTTAAAAAGGTGGGATAACGATACCTATACCTCGAAATTTCAGGAAGAAAATCATGCAGTTTTGTGGAATTATTTTACAAGTATGCATTTGTATATAAAAAAGCATTAAAATTATTTATCCGTGTAAATTTTAAAAGAAATTATAATGAAGTAATTGAAATTCGAGAGAAGAAAATTTTTCAAGTGAGAACGAAATAGATAAAGATGAAACAGAAATTCAGGTTATTACGTAAATGTTCCAGGTATGCATATTTCCTATAAAAATTAAATTAATTTTTTAGGTGATTTGAAATCATAATTTAAATTGTTTCTTTTTCTCATGTACACACCTGTTTAAAAAGATCGGATAATGATACCCGCAACTCCGAATTTCAGAAAAATATTATGAATTGATGTGGATTTATTTTACAGCTATGCATATTTATAAAGAGACACATTAAAAATATGCATCCCTGTGAATTTTAGAAGAAGAATTATGAACTAATCGACAGTCGAGTGAAGAGAAATTTCTAGAGAGAACGAGATTGATAACGATGAAATCGAAAATCAGAATACATCAATGTCCTAGGTATGCATATTTCCTACCATCATTAAATTGCTTATTTAGGAGATTTGAAATTAATACTTTAAAATGTTTCTTTATTTCAGGTATACATATGTTTCTAAAGATGGGATAATAATACCCACACCTCCGAATTTCAGAAAGAAAATGATAAAGTTATGTTGAATTATTTTACAGGTATGCATATTTTTAAAAAGAAGCATTAAAACAAAGTATGCGTCCCTGTACACTTTATAAGAAAAATTATGAAATAATCGAGTGTCGAGAGAAGAGAACTTTCTAGTGAGAACGAAATAGATAACGATGAAACAAAAAATCAGAATACATCGATGTCCTAGGTATGCATATTTTCTATCAACATTAAATTACTTTTTTAGGTGATTTGAAATCATAATTTAAAATGTTTCTTTTTTTTCAGGTATACATCTGTTTAAAAAGATCGGATAATGATGCCCACAACTCCGAATTTTAGAAAAATATTATGAATTGATGTGGATTTATTTTACAGGTATTCATATTTATAAAAAGGCACATTAAAAATATGTATCCCTGTAAATTTCAGAAGAAGAATTATAAACTAATCGAAAGTCTTGAGAAGACAATTTTCAAGGGATAACGAAATAGATAAGGAGGAAACAGAAAATCAGAACACATCAATATGTCCTAGGTATGCATACTTATCAGCTTTAAATTACGTTTTTAGGTGATTTGAAATTATAAATTAACATGTTTTTCATTTCAGGTATGTTTAAAAAGGTGGGATAACGATACCTATACCTCGAAATTTCAGGAAGAAAATCATGCAGTTTTGTGGAATTATTTTACAAGTATGCATTTGTATAAAAAAAAGCATTAAAATTATTTATCCGTGTAAATTTTAAAAGAAATTATAATGAAGTAATTGAAAGTCGAGAGAAGAAAATTTTTCAAGTGAGAACGAAATAGATAAAGATGAAACAGAAATTCAGGTTATTACGTAAATGTTCCAGGTATGCATATTTCCTATAAAAATTAAATTAATTTTTTAGGTGATTTGAAATCATAATTTAAATTGTTTCTTTTTCTCATGTACACACCTGTTTAAAAAGATCGGATAATGATACCCGCAACTCCGAATTTCAGAAAAATATTATGAATTGATGTGGATTTATTTTACAGCTATGCATATTTAGAAAGAGACACATTAAAAATATGCATCCCTGTGAATTTTAGAAGAAGAATTATGAACTAATCGACAGTCGAGTGAAGAGAAATTTCTAGAGAGAACGAGATTGATAACGATGAAATCGAAAATCAGAATACATCAATGTCCTAGGTATGCATATTTCCTACCATCATTAAATTGCTTATTTAGGAGATTTGAAATTAATACTTTAAAATGTTTCTTTATTTCAGGTATACATATGTTTCTAAAGATGGGATAATAATACCCACACCTCCGAATTTCAGAAAGAAAATGATAAAGTTATGTTGAATTATTTTACATGTATGCATATTTTTAAAAAGAAGCATTAAAACAAAGTATGCGTCCCTGTACACTTTATAAGAAAAATTATGAAATAATCGAGTGTCGAGAGAAGAGAACTTTCTAGTGAGAACGAAATAGATAATGATGAAACAGAAAATCAGAATACATCGATGTCCTAGGTATGCATATTTTCTATCAACATTAAATTACTTTTTTAGGTGATTTGAAATTATAATTTAAAATGTTTCTTTTTTTCAGTAAACATCTGTTTAAAAAGATCGGATAATGATGCCCACAACTCCGAATTTTAGAAAAATATTATGAATTGATGTGGATTTATTTTACAGGTATTCATATTTATAAAAAGGCACATTAAAAATATGTATCCCTGTAAATTTCAGAAGAAGAATTATAAACTAATCGAAAGTCTTGAGAAGACAATTTTCAAGTGATAACGAAATAGATAAGGAGGAAGCAGAAAATCAGAACACATCAATATGTCCTAGGTATGCATACTTCTTATCAGCTTTAAATTACGTTTTTAGGTGATTTGAAATTATAAATTAACATGTTTTTCATTTCAGGTATGTTTAAAAAGGTAGGATAACGATACCTATACCTCGAAATTTCAGGAAGAAAATCATGCAGTTTTGTGGAATTATTTTACAAGTATGCATTTGTATAAAAAAAGCATTAAAATTATTTATCCGTGTAAATTTTAAAAGAAATTATAATGAAGTAATTGAAAGTCGAGAAAAGGAATATTTTTCAAGTGAGAACGAAATAGATAAAGATGAAACAGAAATTCAGGTTATTACGTAAATGTTCCAGGTATGCATATTTCCTATAAAAATTAAATTAATTTTTTAGGTGATTTGAAATCATAATTTAAATTGTTTCTTTTTCTCATGTACACACCTGTTTAAAAAGATCGGATAATGATACCCGCAACTCTGAATTTCAGAAAAATATTATGAATTGATGTGGATTTATTTTACAGCTATGCATATTTATAAAAAGAACAATTAAAAATATGTATCCCTGTAAATTTGAGAAGGAGAATTATGAACTAATCGACAGTCGAGTGAAGAGAAATTTCTAGAGAGAACGAGATTGATAACGATGAAATCGAAAATCAGAATACATCAATGTCCTAAGTATGCATATTTCCTACCATCATTAAATTGCTTATTTAGGAGATTTGAAATTAATAATTTAACATGTTTCTTTATTTCAGGTATACATATGTTTCTAAAGATGGGATAATAATACCCACACCTCCGAATTTCAGAAAGAAAATGATAAAGTTATGCTGAATTATTTTACAGGTATGTATATTTTTAAAAAGAAGCATTAAAACAAAGTATGCGTCCCTGTACACTTTATAAGAAAAATTATGAAATAATCGAGTGTCGAGAGAAGAGAACTTTCTAGTGAGAACGAAATAGATAATGATGAAACAGAAAATCAGAATACATTGATGTCCTAGGTATGCATATTTTCTATCAACATTAAATTACTTTTTTAGGTGATTTGTAATTATAATTTAAAATGTTTTTTTTTCAGGTATACATATGTTTAAAAAGATCGGATAATGATACCCACAACTACGAATTTCGAGAAAATATTATGAGTTGATGTGGATTTATGTTACAGCTATGCATATTTATAAAGAGACACATTAAAAATATGTATCCCTGTAAATTTCAGCAGAATAATGAACTAATAGAATCGAGATAAGGGAAATTTCTAGTGAGAACGAAATCGATAACGATGAAACAGGAAATCAGAATACATCAATGACCTAGGTCTGCATATTTCCTATCAAAATTAAATTATTATTTTAGGTGATTTGAAATCATAATTTAAAATGTTTCTTTTTTTCAGGTATACATCTGTTTAAAAATATCGGATAATGATACCCACAACTCCGAATTTCAGAAAGAAAATGATGAAGCGATGTGGAATTATTTTACAATTATGCATATTTTTAAAAAGAATCCTTAAAAGTATGCATCCCTGTAAACTTTTGAAGAAACATTATGAACTATTCGAAAGTCGAGAGAACACAATTTTCAAGTGAGAACGAAATACATAAGGAGGAAACAGAAAATCAGAACACATCAATATGTCCTAGGTATGCATATTTCTTATCAGCATTAAATTACGTTTTTAGGTTATTTGAATTTATAATTTAACTTGCTTCTTTTTTTCAGGAATGTAGGTTTGTTTAAAAAGGTGAGATAACGATACCTATACCTCGAAATTTGAAGAAGAAAATCATGAAGTTTTGTGAAATTATCTTACAAGTATGCATCCATTTTAAAAGAGCATTAAGATTATTTATCCGTGTTAATTTTAAAAGAAAAATAATGATGAAATTGAAAGTCGAGAGAAGAAATGTTTCAAGTGAGAACGAAATAGATAACGATGAAATAGAAATTCAGGTTAATACATAAATGTTCCAGGTATACGTATTTTCTATCAAATTTAAATTAATTTTTTTGATGATTTGAAATTATAATTTAAAATGCTTCTTTTTTTTCAGGTGTACATCTGTTTAAAAAGATCGTATAATGATACTCACATCCCCGAATTTAAGAAAAAATTATGAATTGATGTGGATTTATTTTAAAGGTATGCATATTTACAAAAATACACATTAAAAATATGTATCTTTGTAAATTTCAGAAGAAGAATTATGAACTTATTGAAAGTCAAGAGACGAGAAATTTCTAGTGAGAACGAGATTGATAACGATGAAATCGAAAATCAGAATACATCAATGTCCTAGGTATGCATATTTCCTATCAACATTAAAGTGCTTTTTTAGGTGATTTGAAAATATAATTTAACAGGTTTCTTTATTTCAGGTACACATATGTTTCTAAAGATGGTATAAAAATACCCACACCTCCAAATTTCAGAAAGAAAATGATGAAGCGATGTGGAATTATTTTACATGTATGCATAGTTTTAAAAAGAAGCATTAAAAGTATGCATCCCTGTAAACTTTAAAAGAAACATTATGAACTAACCTAAAGTCAAGAGAAAACAATTTTCAAGTGAGAACGAAATAGATAACGAGGAAACACAAAATCAGAACACATAAATATGTTCTAGGTATGCATATTTCCTATCAAAATTAAATTACTTTTTTAGGTGATTTGCAGTCATAATTTAAAATGTTTCTTTTTTTCAGGTATACATCTGTTTAAAAAGATTGGATAATGTAACCCACAACTCCGAATTTCAGAAAAATATTATGAATTGATGTGGATTTATTTTACAAGTATGCGTATTTATAACAATACACATTAAAAATATGTATCCTTGTAAATTTCAGAAGAAGAATTATGAACTAATAGATATTCGAGAGAAAGGAGATATTTCCTATGAGTATTAAACTATTTTTTGGATGTATCAGGAATTCATAATTTAACATGTTTCTTTTTTTCTGCTATACATCTGTTTAAAAAGATTGGATAATGATACCCACATCTCCGAACTTAAGAAAAAATTATGAATTGATGTGGATTTATTTTAATGGAATGCATTTTTACAAAAATACACATTAAAAATATGTATCTTTGTAAATTTCAGAAAAAGAATTATGAACAATTAAGAAAACAATGAAGTGATGAGGAATTTATTTTTTATTTTGCATACTTATAAAAAGAAGCATGAAAAATATGTATTTCTGTAAATCTTAGAATAAATGTTATGAAGTAATTAAAAAACGATAGAAGAAAATTTTCACGTAAGAACAAAATTGATAGCGATGAAACAGAAAATCAGGAGAATACATAAATCTTCCAGGTATGCATATTTCCTATCAAAATTAAATACATTTTCTAGGTGATTTGAAATCATAATTTAAAATGTTACCTAGGTATGCATATTTTTAATGAGTATTAAACTAGTGTTTTGGGGGAAGAGGTTTTAATGTTAATTTATCATGTTTTATTTTTTTAATTTATTTATGGTATACATATGTTTAAAAATATGTAATAATGATACCTACACCTCCAAATTTGAGAAAGGAAATGATGAATTGGCGTTAATTATTTTACAGGTATGCATATTTTTAAAAAGAAACATTGAAAATGTATTCCTGTAAATATTTGAAGAAAAAGTATGAAGCAATCGAAAGGCGATAGAAGAAATTTTTCCTGTGAGAAGGAAACAGATAACGATGAATTAGAAAATCAGAACACATCCATGTTCTTGGTATGCAGATTTCATATCAGCACTGAAGTGTTCTTTTGGGGGAATTGAAATTATAATTTAAAATGTTTTTTTTTTTTTCATTTTAGCTAAATATATGTTTTAAAAAATGGAATAATAATACTTGTACCTCCAAATTTGTGAAAGAAAATGATGAAATGATGTTGAAATATTTTACATGTATGCATATATATTTTAAAACATCTTTAAAAATATGTATCCTGTAAATTTTAGAAGAAAAATTACGAAGTAAAGGAATGTCGAGAGAAGAAATTTTTTCAGTGAGAACGAAATACATAGCGATTGTCATGTAACCAACATCCTTCCAACCCTTTTTCGAAAAGTAAACAGAAGTGAAGAGAAGACGGAAGGAATGGTGTTTTGTTCGGAAGGGTAGGATGTGGAAATGCATCCGAGTATATTTTGGTTGTTTTAAGAAGTGATGTGGTTTGGTGGAATTATTATGAATATTAGTGAAAATGTATATAATGTAAATATATTATTGTAAATACCAGCTCTAATATTTAATAAACTGTTTATTTAAATTTTAAAAAGAAGAATCGGTGCTAATATTTAAAGTCATTCGGCTGTCATGATATTACAGAGCGATGAAGCAGAAAAGTTGGAGAACACATGAATGTCCAGAGTATGAATATTTTCCATATGCATTAATACATATATATATATATATATATTGGGGGGGGGGGCATGGATTTATAATTTAACTTGCTTCTTTATTTCAGGTATACATATGTTCAAAAAGATGCGACAATGTTGCTTTCACCTCCAAATATCAGAAAGAAAATGGCGAAGTGATGCATATTTATATACAGGTATGCATATTTATAAAAAGACGCATTAAAATATGTATCTCTTTAAATTTTAGAAAAACAAATCTGATAGATCGAAAAATCGAAATTGATAGAAGAACATTTTAAAGTGGGAACAAAATGGAAAGTGATGAAACAAAAAATCAGGAGAAACAAAAATGTCATAGTTATGCATATTTCTTATGAGTATTAAATTAAACCCTTTTTTGGGTGGGGGAAGGTTGGGGTCTTAAATTTATAATTTAACACGTGTCTTTATGTCAGGTATACACATGTTTAAAAAGATGGGTAATGATACCTACACCTCCAAATTTGAGAAAAAAAATGATGAAGTGTTGTGTAATTATTTTACATGTATGCATATTTTTTAAAATTAAGCATTAAAAATATGTATCCCTGTAAATAAAAAAATGTAGTAATTGAAAGTCCAGAAAAGAAAATTTTCACATAAGAATGAAATAGAAAATCCAGAGAACACATTAATGCCGAAGGTATGTGTATTTACTATGAGTATTAAACTAATTTTTTGGAGGTGCCTGTAATTTATAATTTAACATGTTTCTTTATTTCAGATATACATATTGTTTAAAAAGATTGGATAATGATATCTACACCTCGAAATTTGAGAAAGAAAGTGATGAAGTGTTGTGAAATTATTTTAGTGTAAGCCATATTAATAATAAGCAGCATTAAAAATATGTATCCCTGTAAATTTTAGAAGAAAAAATTACGAAGTAAGGAAAGTCGAGAGAAGAAATTTTCTAGTGAGAAGGAAATCGATAGTAATAGAATAGAAAATCAGAACACATCAAAGTTCTAGGTATGCTTATTTGCTATCAGTATTAAACTATTATTTTGGGGGAATTAAAATTAAAATTTATGTTTCTTTATATCAGGTAAAAATATGTTTTAAAAAAATCCCTGACGGCTCGGCCTACAGGCACAGGTAGATTTCGAAGACGCAGACCGTGGGGCACCTGTTTATTGGGAATTGCAGAAGAAAGACCTATTTGCCATGATGTGGCAGTTGGAACCACCCACTTCGAAATATATCTCTGTCTGTAGGCGGAGCCAGCAGGGAATTTTTTTTTCCGTAAGAGTTGGTCCTATAAGAAACTTGTCAGTATAAAAGTTGTAGATAATATTAAGAAAATTTATAATAAATTTAAGCGGATTTGATATCTTGGGAATTGACGGAGTTATGAATTTTTTTCTTCTAAAACCCCCTTCCCCCCCTTGGGGCCATTTTTAATGATATCAAAAATCGGTCATACACAAATTTTCGGCCCTTTTCCTAGAAGTAATAATAACTTGAAACGGATTCGATACGTATCATAATTAAGAAATTATGGGGGATTTCTATTTTCAGAACCCACCCCCCATTTCCCCCCTTTGTTCGATTTTGCCCATTAACGAACTTGACCGATATTTTATGCCCCTTGATTTCTTCTTACTTCTTCTTTTCTTGATTTTTTCTTGATGCCCCTTGATCAGTTTGGAAGAGATTTGTGCAGAATTATGCAGTTATCATGTCCATAAAAATGTGACAGATATATATATATATACTAGCAAGCTACGCCCGCTACGCTGGTCGATTCCTCTTAACGAAACTTTAATCAAACGAAATATTGACCTTGTGTTTTAAAACCATATGAACCTTTACTTGGAATGCCCTCCTGCATTTCGGAAAAAATACGAACGCCATTGCGTTATTACATTTTTAATTTGTCAGACAAAATTTGGGCTGTTAAGGACAAACTCTTTTTGTTGATCATTTACTGTAGGATTTGGTAAAGAGCGATAACACGATATGCTATATACTATAACCATCCTTGAAAACCCATCTAACTAACAGTGAAGGTTACGTCAAAATCCATTCGGCAGAATCTTTTTAAAAGGCTAAGTTTTCATAATCGGATTCATCTGATTATAAAACTTTCGGCACAGATGTCATATACGCACCACGTTGGCGCGATTTTGAATCCTGCCAATTTGGCGTAAACTTTGTTTTTGAATATTAGTTATGCTATTGCATGCGATAACATCACGTGATTTTTTATTTCAATGTAAAAATAAAATAACTTTATATTCAAAACGTTATACGTTAATATTATAACGTTAATGTTATAACGTTAAGTTAAATTATAACGTTAATATTCAAAAACAAAGTTTTCGCCAAATTGGCGGAGGAAAAATTACGCCAACGTGGTGCGTATATGACATCTGTGCCAAACTTTCCCCAATTATTCTACAACTAAGTAAAATAGAACAATATGTGAGATACTAAAACCATCTCTGATAAATTATGTAACTAACAGCGCAAGTCCCGCCAAAATCCATTCGCAAAGTTAATAAACATTTCCTTTTTGAATCAGCGAAAAATGTAAGTTATAACTTAATAAAAAGTATTTACGATTCAAAAAATAGTAAATTAAGATATTTTGCAGTCTTACAATTAAATAATAATAATAAAAAAAAACACATATTTGTGTTGAATAAATAGCGAGTCACAGTGCTTGGCATAGTTTGAAATAAAAATTATTTGCACATTCAGGGTTGAAATAAATGGCGCATTAGCATACATTTTGGCTTGATGTTGGTATAATGGAAAAGTACCAAAAGGTGTCCAAATAACCTCGTTCCAAATTAGGCCAATTCTCTGTAAACTCTATTATGGAATAGGTCAGCTTAAAAAAATAATAATTGTGTTACATTATGGTCTCTATTGGGAAAAATCATTTCCGTTGGATTTTAATGGAGTTACAATACTTCAAATATAAAGAAATTGATATGCCTCACTTACGTGGACTAAAATATGCTATTTGTCGATAATTAAATAAAAATCATGAACTCGTGACATCATAATTCACTTTTATATTTTAACAGAATAATTAATAAGGCTACTATAATTTGTGACTCGTGTTATAGCCAGTATTCACGTCAGGACACATTGTCGTTATCATTATCTTTATACGCTTGAAGTTTCGCTATGGTACTCCATTGTGAAATTTGGTAATTTTTGAAATTCAATATTTGAAAAACGGCATAATAATTAGATTTGAAATTTATATCAAGAAAATTACAATTTTTACTTTCAAACGCAGTTTGTCTAACAATTTTCTGACAAAAACTTTTCGAGCTATTAATTTCTTCAGTAACTTCAAATGCTTCATTTTCCGGGATTAATCTGTGGCAACTGCAAAAAAGCCAGTCGTCAGCAACGAGTCACGGAGTAAAGAGGAACTGGAGGTGAAATATTTACGTTTTGCGTGATGCCAAAAATGCAACCCTACATTCGGCCTAAATAACTCGCGGCTTGCTTTGAAAACCTCTCCCCGTCCAATGAATGCAGTCGTTGTTCCATGTGCAGCCTCTCTTCGTCTAATGAAATATCTTGTTTGGGCCTAATGATTTGAGCGATAACCGGCTTCATATTGCAAGCCGGGTACTTCTCTATTATCCAGTCGACCACTTTTCATAACAAAAAAATATCGCCAAACTGTAACACTAAATAAAAGGGAGAACGTTGCCATTGAAATATCAAAATAAATAAATAAATCAAATATAAGAATTTAATGACACATTTGTTATTTTAATTAATGAAATCACTAATAAATCAGTAAAACATAATGAAAAATACACGCGAATGTCGAATTAAAAACCACTTGATGACATAACAAACACGTATAATACTTTTGACATTAAGTAAATGGGATTGCATTTTTGGCATTTAATCTTACAGTTTGGCAATATTATTTTGTTATGAAAAGTGGTCGACGGGATAATAGAGAATTGCCGCAAGCCGTTTTTACGGTCTGCTTACTCTGTATTCTTTCTCTTAACTCTGTGGCAACGCGTAACTTTTTATTAAAGATGATAACGATGGAAAGAAGTCCCGTCCCATACCTTTTATCGACAATTTGAATTTCTTCCGTTGCTATAAAAACACGTGTATTTTTAGAAATTGTCATTGGTAATTTTTTTTAGGTTTTGGCGCCAAAAACATCGCCAAATTAAAAAAAAATGCAATATATCATAAATTATAGAACTTCGAAGAATGTAGTTAATTTGAATTTCTTCCATTGCTATAGTAACGGATGTACAGCGTGTCCGAGAAAGGTCTTTATTACTCTAAACATTAATAACAAAAATACCAACAGGTGAAATGGAATGAAGTTTTCTGGAACAGAATGAAGAAAGCTAAGAGTTTTTTCTGGTATCAATTGGCAGAGGTATGAAATGACAAATCATGAAATCATCATTCATCAATTCTCACTGTTACACCACTAATGTTAAAAAAACACTTGAAGGAAAATCGAGCACAGGCTCGACATTCTTCGTGCTACTAACGGACCTCACATACAGCTACATTGAAAGTACTGCAAAAAAACTCTCATATTCCTGCATTCTTTTGCAGCAAACTGCATTTCATTTCACCTGTTAGTATTTTTGTTATTAATGTTTAGAATAATAAAGACCTTTCTCGGTCACGCTATAATTTTAGAAATTATTACTCGCATTGTTAGCATAGTGTTAGTCGCATTTTGGCACCGAATTAAAAAAATGTGAAAATATCTCACGAACTATTTCACTTAGGATTATTTAATTGGCACCATTCGATTCACATAACTGTAATACCCGATTTTTAAGGAATTTTTAAAAAGTTTGTCCCCCTTTCTACTCCCATTAGGGGTGAAGTTTTTGAAAATCCTTTCTTAGTGCGCCTCTACATACCAAGAAGTATTTTGTCACTAATTTTCATGTTTCTAGGTTCAGTAGTTTTCGCTGTGCGTTGATTATGAGTCAGTCACGACATACGCTTTTATAAGTATAGATGAAACAAAAATCCCTGGAAAAATGTCTTACGCAAACTATTAATCACAAATCAGCAATAGTTGTCTCATTCGTCTAATCTTCCATAATCAAGTTCATAGCCGATAGCGGCTACAAAATCGCTAAAATCGCTAAAATCGCTAAAATCGCTGAAATATGTGTTTAATTGTTTTTTAATAGTTTTGTTATCCTGAATTTCAAGCTCCTACTTACAACTGCTGGTGAGATATAACGAAAAGCTGAAATGACATAAAACTTTAGACCCTCCCATTTAACCCCTTTAGAAGTTGAATTTCTAAAATCGCCTGAAATACACGTTTAACTATTCGTTAGTAGATTTGTTGTCCCGAATTTCACGCTCCTACCTAAAACTACAGCTGAGATATGGCGAAAAGACGAAAGGATTTAAAAATTTCTACCCCCATTTAACCCCCTAAGGGTGTGAATTTTCAAAAATCCCTTCTTAGTGGGTGCCTACATTATGTAAGAAATATGTCTTCCAAATTTCATTGCTCTAGGACCAACGGTTTAGGCTCGGCGTTGATTATGAGACAGTCAGGACTTATTATTTTATAATATAGTAGAAGTAGATATATCTTTCATAATTACATTCACCTTTCCCAATCACTTTCCCATTAGCTCTATCACTAAGCAACTTAGAATGATATGTTATAGGGTCATTAACCATGCCTGAAAAATCACTTCCATCAAAATTTGTTCAGTAGAATTTCTTTTAAAAAGGTAATCTTTAATAATCGGGTTCACTTAATTTTAGAGCTTTCCGCTGTAGCTCTATAACAAAGTAACGTAGAAGAAACGCTATACGATAAAACCTTTCAAAAAACATTACCTACCTAACAGTGTAAAAACTACCAAAATATCACGAATAATCGGATTAAAATGTGAATATGCGGTTTATACTCATAGTAGATGATGGTATGATTTCCTGTAATAGGATTCATCATGAAGGTTTCGCTTCAAACATAAACGATGCTTTCAACATTGTAGCTAATACGCCAATTGGCGAGGTATCCGATTACGGAAAATTAGCCCGAAATCGTATGAATAACTACTCAAAGAAAAGGGGAAACATGGTTGAAGACTGAAAACAAATAACGAAGTAATATATAATACTAAACAGACCTGCGAAAATTTATTTTAGGAAGCACGTTTTATTTTAAATCGTAGCATTTTTAGAAATAATTATAATACACAATTGCATAAATATCCGTAAGAATAATATTCAATTCCCAATTGAACAGTTAATGTTTCTATCTGTAAAAATAAACAAAATAATTAAATAACAAAAAAATTTAAAAACACAAATTGCACAAATTGTGCTTATTAGTTGCTAAAATCAGTGTAAAATTTGTTTTAAACTCATAAAAGAGCTAAAATCCCAACAATTTGTGCAATTTGTGTTTTTAAAATATTAGTTAACAGTGTAGTGTCCAAATGGATTCAATTGGGATTTTAGCTCTTTTATGAGTTTAAAACAAATTTTACACTGATTTTAGCAACTAATAAGCACAATTTGTGCAATTTGTGTTTTTAAAATATTAGTTAACAGTGTAGTGTCCAAATGGATTCAATTGTGGAAAAAAATTTAATTTGAATTTTTTCCATTGCTATAGTAACGGATGTATTTTTAGAAATTCTCACTTGTATTGTTAGATTTTGACGTCAAAAACTTCGTCAAATTAGAAAAATGTGCAATATCTCACGAAATATTTAACTTAGGAGTAATTGGTACTATTCGATTCAGCTTACAAAAATACATTAAAATATGTTATCATTTGTCACGTAACTATAATACCCACGTAACTATAATAAATATAATAATTTTTTAAAAGTTTGTTCCCCTTTTTACCCCCCTTAGGGGTGGAGTTTTTGAAAATCCCATCTTAGTACGCCTCTACATACTAAGAAGTATTTTTCCTGCAAGTTCCGTCTTTGTAGGTTCAGTAGTTTTGGCTGTGCGTTGATCATGTAGCCAGAAAGAACTTTCTTATATATATATATATATATATATATATATAAAGTTTTAAACTGGGGGGTGGTTTTGGGTTCTGGGAGTCATGATCGGCGTAGATATCTGCAAAATGTTTTCAAAAATTTCCAACTTCGGGGAGAATGTAATAGGTAGTATTTCTTACGAAATCTACCTAAAAGGGAATAATGATACCTACACCTTCAAAGTTGGGAAAGAAAATGATGAAGTGATGTGGAATTACTGTGGTGAATGTGGTGATGTGGTCCTGAAGTGATGTGGAAGTGATGTGGAACATATAAAAATGTATATGTGTACGTACTTTAAAAATATGTATCCCTTTAAATTTTAGAAGAAAAATTACTTAGTAAAGGAACGTCGACCGAAGAAAATTTTCAAGTGAGAACGAAATATATAACTATGAAACACAAAGGAAGGAGAACATATCAATGTATCAATGTCCAGGGTTGGAATATTTTCTATGAGTATTAATATACATATTTTTTGGTGGCATGAATTTATAATTTAACAGGTTTTCTTTATTTCAGGTACATATATGATTAAAAAGATGGGATAATGATACCTACATCTCCAAATCACAGAAATGAAATGATGAAGTGATGTGTATTATTTTACATGTATGCATATTAAAAAAAAAAAAAAAAAAAAAAAAAAAAAAAAAAAAAAAAAAAGGCCACGGCGAAACTTGATGGGGCACGAAGAATCGAGTTTGGCCGTGAAAAAGCATATTTGTGAAAGAAGATGATGAAGTTATGTGAAATTATTTTATAGGTATGATTATCTAAAAAAGAATTAAAAATGTGTAACCCTGTAAATTTTAGGAGAAAAATTATGAAGTAATTGAAACTCAAGAGAAGAACATTTTCAACTGAGAACGAAATAGAAAACGATGAAACAGAAAATCAGGCGAATTCATAGCATATTTCGTACCAGTTTTAAACTATATATATATTTTTTCGAGATTGTGGGGGTTGATTTTATAATTTATATATTTTTTTTTATTTCAGTTATACGTACGTTTATAAAGATGGGATTATGATTCCCACGCCTGCAAACTTGAGAAAGAAAATGAAGAAGTGATGTTGAATTATTTCACTGGTATGCATATTTTTAAAAAGAAGCATTGGAAATATGTATCTCTGTAAAATTTTCAAGAAATGCATGAAGTATGCGGAAGGCGATAGAAGAAAATTTTTAACTGAGAAGGAAATAGATAACGATGAAAGAGAAAATCAGAACACATGAATGTTCTTGGTATGCGTATTTCGTATTAGCATTAAACTGCTCTTTTGAGGGAATTGAAATTATAATTTAACATGTTTCTTTATTTCAGGTAAATATATCTTTAAAAAAATGGGATATTGATGCTTACACCTCCAAATTTGAGAACGATAATAATGAAATGATGTTGAAATATTTTACAGGTATGCATATTTACATAAAGAAGTATTAAAATTATGTATCTCCGTAAATTTTAGAAAACAAATTATGAAGTAATTGGAAGTCGAGAGAAGAAAATTTTCAAGTGAGAACGAAATAGATAACGATGAAACAGAAAATGAGAAGACCTCATAACCGTCCTAGGTATGCATATTTCGTATGAGTATTATTATTATTATTATTATTATTATTTTTTTTTTTTGGGGGGGGTGTTGAATTTATAATGTATCTTTTTTTCAATTTCTGGTATACATATGTTTAAATATATGGGATAATGATTCCTACACCTCCAAACTTGTGAAAGAAAATGTAGAAATGATGTAAAATTATTTTACTAGTATGCATATATTTAAAAAGAAGGTTTGAAAACATGTATCCCTGAAAAGTTTTCAAGGAAAGGTTTGAAGTAATCGAAAGGCGAGTGAAGAAAATTTTCAACTGAGAAGGAAATAGATAATGTTAAAACAAAAAATCAGAACACATCAATGTTCTACGTATGCATGCTTCCTAACAGCATTAAACTGTACTTTTTGAGGAACTGAAATTATAATTTAACATCTTTCTTTATTTCAAGTATACATATGTTTAAAAAGATGGGAAAATGATGAAGTGTTTTAGAATTATTTTACAGGTATGCATATTTTTAAAATGAAGCATTAAAAATATGTATAGCTGTAAATTTTATAAGAAAAATTATGAAGTAAGTGAAAGTCGTGAGAAAACAAGCTTTAAGTGAGAATGAAGCAGATAACCACGAAACTATTTATAAGGGTAAAATATTAAAGTCGAAGACATAGATATTTCCGTGTGTATTTTTAAACTAATTTCTTTTTAGCTTGAATTTATAATCTATACTAATATTGTAATTAAGTAATGTTTGTTTGTTTGTTTTTTTGTTTGTAGGGGTTAATTTCTGGAACTAAGGAACCTATTTTAAGAGTGATGGTGACAAATTGATGGTGACAATTTCAGCTCCACCATAGCCCTCTATGTGTCTGACGGTTTTCCTGCTTTTTCATAAAAATATTTGTAAAACTTAAAATATTTTAAATTTTCTTTTCCCTTTTTTTCTAAAATACACTTCATATCTCTTTATTTTACATATATCTTGAAATACAATTTTGTTAAAACTATTTTTGTCTACAGCCGATTTAAGTTAATTTTTGGAAACGGAAAAATACGGGCAAAACGCTTAGAGGATTGTGTCACCATCCCCAAGGTGTGTAGGAGTGAAAACATTCAGAAATTGCTATTTTTGTGATACTGACGGGTTAGAAACTTGAAAATTGGTCAGGTAATTACTTATAAGATGTAAATTATCTCTAAGAACAGTTAAAAAAAACCCTCTAAATTTCAATGGGTGAAAAAAGGGAAAAGCTTTCTAAAAACGATCTAAACTATATGATTTCTATGGAATTGTAAATGATAAAAACTTAAAATTTGATATGGCTTTTACGTTTAAGACGCAAATGCACACACAGCACTTTTTTTTTTAAAATTCGAAATTTAGAAGGATGCAGGAGAAAAGCTGTTTTAAATTGCGATTTTTGTGATATTGAAAGTACTAGAAATTTGAAATTTGAATTGACGCTTACTTTTAAGCTAAAAATGCTCGCTCAGAAAAATTTCTAAAAATATTCGAAATTGAAAATCGTGAAATGTGAGAAAAGCGTTCTAAATTACGATTTCTATGGCATTATTAAGGATAGAAAGTTGAATTTTGACACGGTTGCTACTTTTAAGACGCAAATTCTCACTTAGAACAGTTTTCTAAAAGTTCGAAAATTAAAAGGGTGAAGGAGGAAAAAGAGTTTTAAAATCACGATTTATGTGATACTGTTGTTATGGAAGCCTGGAATTTGGCATGGTTATTACTTTTAAGATGTATATGATTGCTAAGGACTGTTTAAAAAAAAATTGAAATTTCGAAGGCTGAAAGCGCGAAATGTATTATAAATTAAGATTTTTATGGAATTGTTAAAGACAGAAACTTGAAATTTGACATAGCTGCTGCTACTTTTAAGACGTAAATGCTCACGTTTATTTCAGAAAAGGCCTGAAGTTGGCCTCCCCATCTTTGCGCTTTTGAAATTCTAACCAAAACTGAAATACTCTAAAGAAAATTCGGTACTTCTCTATTATCTCATCGACCACTTTCCATAAGAAAAACTATCGCCAAACTGTAACGCCAATGCCAATAAACATTTAAAGAATATTGTCATTAAAATCTCATTTAAAAAAATGAAATAAAAGAAGAGAAGTTCCTTTCACAAAAGTGTCAACTATGAAAAACTTTAAGAAATAAAATTTACAATTTTTTACAAGAAAACAGAAAAAAAAATCTTGTATATTTATTTATTTACATTATTATCCTTAATTATACCTCTAAGCTGGTGGATAAATGTTTGTGATGTCAGTTGAAACTGATCTATTTATTGTACGTAACTGTGCAACATTTTTTCAATGCCATCTCCTTTAATATCACTGTTTAATAACATAATTGTTATTTTAAAAATCAACAAAACGTCGTTTAAAATACAAATAAACATTGAATTAAAAATTAATTGATGACATACCAAACAATTGTAACGCATATAACGTCACGATCAAGTATTTTTGGCGTTAAATCCTATAGTTTGGCGATAGTTTTTTTTATGGAATGTCGTCGACGAGATAATGAGAAGTACCGAAAATTCTAATACATCCTCTATGCTCCTTCCTGAAAGACACCTCTCTTTCCCTGCACGTCACCGAAACAACTGAACTGACGTATGATCTGTAAATGATGACAAACGTTTTTACATTGCATACCAAAAAATCATGAATACCATTTATTGACATTCAAATGTACAGTTTTTACACAGGAAAATATTACAGTATATGCCACTCATGCGAATCATTGATTAATAGAATTAACTATTTTTATTAAATAACTGAAAACGAAGCTAAATTCAAAATGTTACTTATTTTTATTGCACGTTGTAATCATCAATTTTATTCAATCCAATTTTAGTTCAATTTTTTTTTTCGTAGCAGTTGCCATAATAATATGCAGAGGTTTCATTAAACGTTTCTTAAAACTATGCTGTTTAATTAATTTGACATTTCGTGAAGAAAGTATAATTTTTTGACTCGACATTCAAAAGTCTATGTCAAATATACTATTTGAAATGTAATTATAGCCAGAAAGTATGAATTAAATTACACCCAGAAAAAAGTTTTGTTGAATCAACAAAAATTTGGTTGACGCAACAAAACTTTTTGTTTAAATATAGGTCAATGGAAATTTTGTTTGAATCAACAAAAAAATTTTGTTTTTGCAATTCCAAAAAAAAATTTTGTATCGTCAGCAAAAAATGTTTTGTTAATTCAAGTAAAATGGTTCAATTTTACTTGAATTTTGCTAAAACAACCAAAATGTACTCAACAAAACATGTTTTGTAGTTTTAATCAATTCCTTTTCCTGGAAATTCCTGGGTGTAGAAAACAAAACATTTAAACAGTTTATGAACAAGATTTAATAATAGTATTAGAATTTATTATAATCATATGGATCAAAATACTGTGAACAAGCTTGTTTACGTAATACGGGGGAAAATCACTTCTAAAGTAACTGAAAAGAACTTAGAATTTATTCGATTTAAAACGGAGCTTGATGTAACCGATTTATTTCTATATTAAAAACTTTATTAGGGAATTTCGATATTACTTTTTAAATAAGTGCTTGTCATACATAGAACGTTTAGAATAATATATATTAACAAAAACAGACAATGTTTTTATAAGTTTTCTGTTAGGCTTCCTTAATTATGTTTTAAATAATATTACTATATTCTAATAACATTTGATATCATTGCATGTATCACCACTTTGTCGTTGACAAAGGAGTATCGAATTTTACTCAAATACGCATCAGCAGTTTAGGTGCATCAAATTTGACAGAATATTTTTTTTATATTAAAAATTCCAAACCTCCACTCTTTGGAACTAATTTTTCTTGCTACAAAATCTATAAATCTTAAGTGGTCTAAAAGTAGGTATTAAATTATTTTTTTTAATATTTGCTATATGATAGTTTCAATGAATTTTTCAATATCAGTCGAGTCTGTAGTCGGTAAATTTTTCGATTACATTTTAAAATTGGTCAAACTTTCAACCATGATATCATAAGATTCTTTTTTTTAGTTTATTTGATTAAGCTGCAGTTAAATATTTTTCTCCATTGATCATTTTGAAAATTCCACTTTAATCAACTAAAGGGTAATTATTCATCTGCTAGTAAATTTTCAGGGAGGGTACATTTGGCACAAAACTTCCTTATACGTGATATTTATTATACAGCGTGTCCGAGGAAGATCTTTATCATTTTAAACATTATAACAAAAATACTAACAGGTGAAATGGAATGCAGTTTTCTGCAAAAGAATGAAGAAATCGAAGAGTTTTTTTTGGTATCAATTGCCTGAAGTATGAAATGACAAATCATGAAATCATCACTCATTAATCCTCTCTGTTACATCGCAAATGTTAAAAAATACTTGGAAGGAAATCGAGTACAGGCTCGTCATTCTTCGTCCTACTAACGGAGCGAATGCGCAGCTACATTGAAGGTACTGTAAAAAAACTCTTAGATTTCTTCATTCCTTTGCAGCAAGTTGCATTTCATTTCATTTGTTAGTAGTTTTGTTATTAATGTTTAGAATGATAAAGACCTTTCTCGGACACGCCAAACTTTGAAGTATTCTTATAGGTAGGTTAAAAAAACGGGCGGTACTGTTTCGATTGCATAAAAGTATTAAAAGTTTGATTTACTCAATATAATATGATTGCATTATCTGAATTCTACTGTATTTTATGCGTTCAGTTAAATAGGAGAGCTATACAGTGTGTCCTGAAATCTACTATTTAAAATTCAATACCACTTAAACGGTGACAACTATTCAAGCTATTCTTGCTGGAGATTAATGTGTGATATCGTGCGCTATTCGTGATTACCGTGCGATATCTGTTTCGCGATTTATGTGTGATATCGTGCGATGATAGATAACGGTGAAACAGAAAATAAGAACACGTCAATGTCTTAGGTATACATACTTCCTATCAGCATTAAACTACTTTTTAAACGAATGGAATTTATAATTTAACATGTTTATTTATTTCTTTATTTCAGTTAATTATTTTTATTAAAAAATATTTTTAAAAATGTTGAGTAATGATAACTATACCTCGAAATTTGAGAAAGGAAATGATCAAGTTTTGTGGAATTATTTTACAAGGATGATTATTTTATAAAGAATTAAAAATGTGCATCCGTCTAAATTTTAGTGTGATATCGTGCACTATTCGTGATTATCGTGCGATATTTGTTTCGCAATTAATGTGTGATATCGTGCGATTAATGTGCGATATTCTTTACTGCGTTTCCTCTTTTTACTTTGAAATGTTACCGATAGATGGCGGTGCTCTGTTTGAAATCCTAATAATGTTCAAAACAACCCTGCAGTTTCCAAAATCAACCTATTTTTTTCGCGTTTTAACAGCGAATTAGAATGAAATGTAAAAATGGAGTAAACTTTGGACCCATTTTAAACGTCAGTTTGAGACATTGCAGCGCCATGTATTGGTGATACAGGGATCTAAAGCAACGAAGTTTAGTAAGGAACTTCTCAACAACATACATTAATATTTTACAAGAATAAATGGATATCGTCGTTTACTTATTATTGAATTTTGAAAAAACTCAACCCAATTTTGGGTTCTCTGTATGGGTCATGTGTTCGTATTTTACCGTTCATATGCTTTAAAACAAATTTAACAACTACAATTTGTTTATAAAAAAATGCTTGAAACAGTCAATTGTTTTAATATATCCTTCTTGGATCTGGTATTTTACAGTCTACATCTACAATAAACGTGTTTTCCTTTCTTTTTTTTTGTAGAATATATTAATGCACGGTAAGACTATTCATATGCTAAATGTGCTTTTAAATAGGGTCAAAATCTCACCTTTAAAAAAAGTATATTGACCAGTTATTGACCCAAATATTGACCCTTTGGTTACGGCTTGGGACATTTACGTCCAAGTGGACTCTATTTTATTCTATTCGCACCACTTTTTTGAAAATATTTGCTTCCATACACATATAATAGAGACCCGGACACAATCCTTCCCTCTTTTCGATGTACAGTCAAAGCACCTTATAACGAAATCGAAAGTGCTCCAAAGATTTGCTCGTTATAACGTGCTTTCGTTAAAACGCTATAACGAATTATTTCGTTAAAACGTTAGGACGAATTATTTTGTTGTACAGTAAGAACTCCAATTATCCGGATTAATGTGGTCTGAACGTAATCTGAGTATGCAGCAGCAGTGTTGAATTCAGGGGGTGGCCCGGGGGGACATTGCCCCCGGAGCATTGAAATGTCCCCCCCGGAAGATTTGAGATTGTATGCTTTTAATGGTAAAAAATTGCAATTTCTTTCCCGGAACTCTACAATGTCCCCTCCCCCCCCGGAGCCACAGAAATCCCTCCCGAAGAAAAGTGTCTGAATTCAATACTGATACAGCAGCCCGGATAATGAAGACAATCATTAAAAAGGGCGATTTATTACATAAAGATATCCCATAAAATTGCTTTTGTTTAATAAGAAATAAAGCCTTCGTAGGAAGGATCACATTTACTAAAAAAAATGAAAAGAAGAAAAGCGTTGAATTAAAAAGTAATTTCAAGATAATTATATTTTTACAAATATATATGTACAAATCATATCATAAAATTAAAACTTTGTGATTATAGGTCTGGATGACTGGATTTCAGATAATTAGAGATTTTGTAGTATTATTTTAACGGTATATAATATATACATATACATACATGCACACACATACAATATCTATGCTACACATGAAAAAACCGGGTAAATTTAAATCTAAAAAAATATTATTGATTTAATTCTCTTAAAATGTAGTTTTACTTACCTATATAGGTTTGAAGAATGAAGTTATCAAGCTCTGCTTTCTTTCTTTAACAGCATTATCTAATATTGTACGCTCTATTTTGTCAACATACATGGTAATTTCGTTCGTTAACAAGTTTTCATTATTCATCATTCAACACACAATTTTCTGTAAATACTCGAGTGCATCAGATAGTAAAAGTTTCTCGCCAGCTTCTACAAATTCTTCTTCCTCACTGACACTGCCATCGGACAACTCATTTTCTGCACTTTTTTTAACGATATTCTCTTCATTGAACTCTTCATTTGCTATTATGTGTTCATCAACGTTAACGTATTGATCAAAGTTAAAGTCGGAAGTCGGGTTGAAGGATGATATCAGTTCATCTGCATCTTCCAATTCAGGTAAAGAAACAGTTTCATTACTATTTGAAGGTGATGGGAATATTCCCGAAACTGAAAAAGCGTTAACAATAGTTTCTTTCGAAACATCGCACCAAGCGTTATTTATCATATAAATTGCTTTCAGCACGTCTATTTTTGTTTCTTTCTTGTCATCTGAATTCACGATTATTTTTTTCATAAGCACCTTTCGGTATTTAGTTTTAAACCAATGAATAATTCCTTGGTCTAGTGGTTGTATTTTGGATGTAGTGTTAGGTGGCAAAAAAAGTAATTTTATACATTTAAAATGAACAGAACTCACATGCGAGGATACATTGTCTAAAATAAGCAGAACTTTTCTTTTGGTTTTTTGCATCTCTTTGTCAAAATCTAAAATCCATTCTTCAAAAAGACATTTTGTCATCCAAGCTTTGCAGTTATGCCTGTACATTACAGGCAAAGCTCTCATTACGTCTTTTGGGATACACCGTGGATTCTTTGCTTTTCCAATTACAAGAGGTTTTCGCTTTTCAGAGCCGTCGGCATTGCAGCATAATGCTAATGAAAGTCGATCTTTGCTCCTTTTCCCACCGTGGCAAGTCTCTTTTTTTAAAGTTAGGGTTTTATCAGGCATCAAACGAAAAAATAATCCAGTTTCATCCATGTTAAAAATATCTTTTCGATCGTAATCTTCAAATATTTTAGATTTTTCGTTCTTCCATTCTTGAATTGTTTCTTCTGAAACAGAAGCTTCTTCTCCACATAATGTTTTACACACAATTTCATATCTTTGTTTGAATTTACTCAGCCAACCATCACTTACATGAAAGTCTTTATATCCAAGTTTTTCGGCAAATGCATATGCTTTTTCTTGCAAAATACTTCCACTAACAGGGATGTTTTTGGATCTTGCATCTTTAAACCATGAAAATAATACTTCCTCCACATCTGCATATTTCGTTGTGTGTATACGGTTAAACAATGAGGAAATTGCATACTTTTCGGAAATTTTAAGAATTTTTTCTCGATTTTTCAATATTGTGCGAAGAGTGCTACTTGGAATCGCAATTTCTTTTGCTACATCACCTTTTTTAACATTATTGGCGACGCATTTTATAATTTCAACTTTCTCTTGTAAACTCAAACATTTTCTTTTGCCAGACATATCCAGCGTACAAAGAGTTTTAAAAATTAACACGCGATAAATTCACAGGAAAAGCAAATGTCAATGAAATCAGTCATCGAATAAAAAAGAATAATACAGTTCAGATAAACTGTCGTCTCTCTGTCTGTCTTAAAACACTGCCCCTCCCTCAAACCTCTCTTGGAAGTATTGAAAATATGTTATTGGCCGCAGAGAAAAATGTTGAATTATGTCATGGAAAAAAAAAAGGTGGTATTTAAGAAATAATGTTTTTGGATCCTACTCCCCGCGTTAAGTAAAAAAAAAAAAAATTGAAAAATTTGCTATATCGTTTTTATTTTAGTTTTCATGCGCGAATTGCTTTCGTTATATCGTGCTTTTCATTATAAATATTTCGTAATATCGTTTCGAATTTAGTATTCTTTAACACGCAGACCAACTAAATGGTTATGAGCATTTCGTTATATCGTGCTTTTCGTTATAGCGTATTTCGTTTTTAAGTGCTTCAACTGTTTTAAATTCGTGTAATTTACAGATTAAATTTTTTTGGTATTGAATACAGCTTTTTAAAAGAGTCCGGTCAAGTGTATCGGGCGTAAGGACATTGGAGGGACTCGCAGGACGTCGCGCTCCGCGAATTCTGCGGCGGGTTTTAAGAGAAATCTATTAGAAAGAAACATTTTTGTAAATTGTGGTGCGATTAAATAGAAAAATAGTTGCCAGTACTGGACCGTAATAAAAGGTTTCAGTAATATCTACTTCTTCGATCTGGTAGTTCATAGTTTACATGCGATATGTTTCCTTTTTGGTAAGTTATTAAAAGTACTTTAATATTTATTCATAAGCTAATTGTGCTTTTAAGTAGAGTAAAAATTAGCCCTTTTATAAAAAAGCATTCAAAATCGACCCATTTCATAAAAATAATAATATATATTTATCCAATCTGGTAATTCATAGTTTGCATGGAACATACTTCATTTTCATAATATATTTAACAATTTAAATAATTACTAATAAGCTACTAAATAGACTAAAAAGCACTCTTTTGTAAACAAAAGCATAAAACGTTGATTAAAAATAAATAAATAAATAATAGTAACTTCAACATTTCAGAAATATCTTTTTATCTTTTATACATTTTGCTCTACTTTATTATATTAAATTTTTAATTAACAAGAATTCGAAATACCAGAAGATAGATTTCACAAAAAATATTTTTTTTAAACAAAAATTTTAAAAAAAATTATCTTTTAAATTGTTATACCAAAATAATATGTATACAATATAATGAAACAATCCAGTATTTCAAAGGAAGCAAATGCTATTATAAATTTTGAATGCCATTGTAGCAAAACATTTTAAATATCATTACATTAAAATAATTGTCTCAAAAATACAATAAGATATTCAAATGTCGCTCAATATCCAACGATTCATTTATTTTATGACTGAAAAGATTTATTAAGCCATATATAAATGCACTTATATCATATTTCAAAGGAATGAATACGATACAAGAATATAAATTGTTTTCTCAATCATTGTAATACATAGTTTTAAGAGTTGGTTTATGTATCAATCTTCATTGATATTTTTCATGGGAAAATGGAAAAAAGAAACGGAAAAAGTTTCCTAAAGGGAAAATTACAGCTGTCTTGAGAAAGCTCAAAGACTAATATAAGATGTGTAACATCAAACTTTTGTTACGTGAGGATGCCCACTTCATACCCGTTAAATTAAGATAATTTCTGTAGGGTTTTTGGTGAAAAAAATTATACTTTATTTTCGAATGGAAATCGCCATTAGATTAGAGAAATTTTAAAAGAAAAAAAAAAGAATTAATTAATTTGACCACTAAGAAGTTCAGGGGAAGACGATGATTCGTAGTTTCTTTTCTTTTGTAACTTGTGGACACTACTGCTTGGTACCTCCAGTGGTTATAAAACAAACAAACAAAGGATTAATTTTTTTTAATTGAATATAGAAATTTGACAAACTTTGATAATTGAGTTGTACGCTTCTTGGCGTATTCGTATGTTAATGAATGCGAGTTACTCCTGTTAGAGCATGCACTTCTGTTTAAAACAATATAGCATCATTTATGCTATTATGAAATAGTAACCCGCAATAATGCTTAGCCTGACGTTTATAGAAACTCTCACGTTTTTTTGTCGTAATTTTAGAACTCGTGAAATTGAAAAAAAAAAAAAAAGACGTTATTTTGACGCAATTGTAGTAAAATGTTCCAGCTTTTAAAATTAGAATACATGTTTTCTTTGGTGCGTGTAACAGAAGATCACGATTTCCCTGATAATACGGGTGAAAATGCACACAAACGACGTAGCATTTCCCGATATTTTATTTCATGTGGCTTAAAAATATCTTCACTTTATGGGTAGTAATAAACGTTAATTTCAGAAGAGCAAGATGTTTCCACTCATTAGAAAAATACATCTTTCAACTGACATAAAAATTCATTTTGACAAAAAATATATTTATTATTTTTTAATTTTACTGGGAAATTTTAGAAAAAAGGCAAAAATGTTTCTTAGGAGTCACGTTTCTAAAAAAGAAAAGGTTATTATAAAGGTACATTTAATGATTCATCAGAAAAGTATAATGTCTTATGTAGTTTCACTCCATATTTGAAGTTGACAGTTGAAACACTAAATTTTCCACAACGCTAACCGTTCAAAAAAAAAAAAACCCAAAAAACATCATTTTGAGAAAAACGCATTAAAAAGTTTTGGAAGAGGTATTGATATTTTTGCAGACAATGCAAACAAAAAAAATGTAAAAGCGCGTTTTTTTCTGAGTGCTGAGCAAAGTGACATTAGCGACGGAAAGAAAAAAAAAACATAATTTTGTTTTACACTAAAACAATTTTGTTTCTTTGGAAAATTTACGCCAGCATCTATCCTTTCTTTAATATAAATATTTTAAACATAAAAGTATATTAAAACTAATCAAAATAAACTCTAACTATCTATAAAGTATCTATCTAACCAAAATGTAAGCTTTCTAAAAATTCAATTAGGAAACGACACTTAATACTGGAAAATAGAGATTTATTACTGGCTGTTTGACTCTCGATGAATATCTTCCCTAGAGATGGCGCTAGGGTTTCAATTTTTTTCCGTTTCTGAAATTCTTTACTGTTTTGAAAATGTTTAGCTTCGAATTAGTTGGAAGTTGGAATGTAAATTTGTTCTATGAATGCAGAATGAATATTTGTGCTATCAAAGCTGTTAGTAAAATTAATTGAAAATGCTATACAAATATGTGAATATAACGAGATTAAATAGTTTGAATTTAAAAGTGAAGCATTATTCAAATGAAAATAAACATGAACTTCGATTCTTTTGATAAAAGAACATTAAAATGTGAAAATAAAAGGATATATTACTGCGGATTACTGCGTATTAATAATTCCGACGATCACTCTCTCGCTAGACATATTACGTCAAAAAATAGCTGAACAAGCGTCGCGTCGAGGGGCTGCGGAGTCAGCTTTGTTGTTTATGTTTCAGTTGAGTAGTCATGACTGGCTTTGCTTCTTCTAGAATATTTTTTCAAAATGCAAGCTTTGTGGTATGATCAAATGTCATAAAATAAATTCTTTAACTACATTTTTGTGGCGTACCTATAGCATTATTTTGCTATGCGAAAATTAAATAATTTCAATTTACTTTTTCCCAAAATGTGTTTAAAAAATCGGCACGATTTTTAAACAAGAACGAAAAATCATGCGTCAAGCATAGATTATGTAACACTTTCCAATGCTTCCAAAATAGTTTTACAAATCATTACCGTTTAATAAGCTGAAAGACAACATCGAAATAAACAATTTGGAAAACGCATAACATATTTAAAAACGTAATTTCAGGAATTTCCAACATTTATTTCCAACATATACAATTTTCGGAAAAATATCCGAATACTTTTATTCAGCTCTGTATATGATCTATAGATTTGTATATATATTACATAGGACGCTAAATTTGAGTTCAGTTAAGAAACGCATAGCACAGTTTAAAATTCTCCTTCTGGAGTTTCTGTCAATAAACGGAAATGTGTTCGCGAACTTTTGTGCTTCCCTGTATATGATCTATAGATTTGTATATATACTACATAGGACGCTAAATTTTAGTTCCGTTAAGAAACGCATAGCACAGTTTAAAATTCTCCTTCTGGAGTTTCTGTCAATAAACGGAAATGTGTTCGCGAACTTTTGTGCTTCCCTGTATATGATCTACAGAATTTATACATACCACGTAATAAACAAAAAGTGAGTTAAATTTAAAATCGCGTTCAGTAACTTAAAACGCACTTCCAGGAATTATTGTTAACAGACAGTACAGAATTCTATTGTGTGTCCCTGTAAACGAACGATGACTGCTATACACACAATATTCTGTAATAAGCCTCTTGTAATGCACCTTAGTGATATATATAAATTTCAATATGCATTTAAAATAGTGAAACATTATTTAAATAAACCGCAGACGATTTTTCTCCATAGACGTAATGTAACGGAATTCTTTTGACTGTCCCTGTAAAGTAACTATAAGTAATATGCACACCCTATTCCATATTAAGCTTCTTGTAATGCACTTTAGTGATATATATCAATTACGATGTGTTTGAAATTGTGTAATATCATTAAAATGAACAGCAAATGATTTTTCCCCATAGACCGTAATGTAACGGAACTCTTTTGAGTGTCTCTGTAAAAAAACTATAAGTGCTACACACTTCAGTTGAAATAGGGAACATGCTATAGATAACAACAATAACATATAAATAACATATATTGCAGAGCAATCCGAGCATATTTAAGGGAGTTAGAGCACGGCCAGACGGCAGACAAACCGAAGTCATAAACACTTTTCAACTAGGTTGGAAAGTGTTAAAAATATAAAAAATGTACAAAAAGTTACAAATATTTATCTGGAAAATAACGGTTTAATAGAGATTGTTCATTGTTAGAACCACACAAAGAAAAAAAAATTCAAAAAGGAAGAAAACAATTTGTATCTTTAAAAATATTTATTATATTACAGCAATAATTTACATTAAATAAAATACAAATTTCGATAAATAAAACAAGAAGATTCTATGTTTTAAAGTACAAGCATTGGTTGATGAAAGTGTTTAAAAAAACAAGTTTCTTTAAAAAAAATATTACAAAGAAATTGAAAGCGTCAGTTAATTTTTTTGCATTTTTGTTTAGTTTTAACACAGATTGAAAAATATGAATAATCTGTAAACTCAATTTTTACATACAATAATTGGATGAATTCATTCACTAATAGATATTGAATAATCATATTTTTCTATCTTTTAGAGAATTACAAGTATACAAAATAAGCTTTTGTTATATTTTAGTTCACAATAGCAGGCCTCGGAGCGGTCTCTATTAAAAGAGACTAAATCAAAAATTTGTCCCCCACCATTTCCTTATGAAAATTTTCGGTTTAGATTTATCTTTTATATGTAGCAGAAACTCGTTTCGTGAAGAGGTTTTTCTTGCAACTGTTGTAGAAATGTTTCCACAAATCAATTTAAAAAAATTGCCGGTGGAGTGCTCCAAAGCCTGCAATAGATATTTGCTTTTTAAATCATATCAATCTGTAGTTGATTCAACTGATTTGTATAAAAAATGTTTCTGATTTTAATCGTATAAAAATTAAAAAAAAAAAAACACTGACATATAAAAAAGGAATGTCATTTATTTAAAAATGAGTAACGCCTTTTTTCTGAGCAGGAAATGAGGACTAATTGTAAAACAAAACAAAAAAAACCCCTTTAAAATAAGGTAGCACTTACAAGATTTAAACCTAGAAACATTAGAGCTGTACATTAAATTTATTATCATCATGCTTTAGAACTATAAACGTGTATCGTAATTATCGTACAGGAAAAGTAGTGTTCATGTCAGTTAGCTGAAAAGAGAAAATATGCCTTTTTTCTCAGCAGAAAATGAGGACTAATTATAAAACAAAACAAAAAAGCCCCCCCCCCCCTTTAAAATAAGGTAGCGCTTACAAGATTTAAACCTAGAAACATTAGAGCTGTACATTAAATTTATTGTCGTCATGCTTTAGAACTATAAACACGTATCGTAATTATCGTACGAGAAAAGTAGTGTTCATGTCAGTTAGCTGAAAAGAAAAAAATATCAATAAATTTTTATTTGGAATTTCTATGAAATCTTGGGATGTACGAGATGGGGGGGGGACCTATGAGCTTTCAACGGGAAAAAAGGAATTTACAAACTTACAATGTACACATAAAAAATAATTTATAATCCCCAAAACAAAGTAAACTCAAGCATAGAATATAATACAATAGACTATACCAGGACTGTCCAACTTGGTGCCCGCTAGTCAAGAGAAAATTTTTACAGAAATATTTGCCTTATTTAATTGGAGATATTCGAAGATCGACTAAGGCAAATATTTCTGTAAGAATTTTCTGGTGAATAGTTGGCGCCAGGTTGGACAGCCCTGGACTATACGATAGACACTCGATATACCGACCATCCATTTTAGCGAACCATCAAAAAAGTTCGATGTATGTAAAAATTCATGCAGACTTAATTTTTACAATGAATAGAACAACCAATTAGACCAAACATTCCAATATATCTAACTTTTACAGCTTTTCTACCAATAATTGTTTGAGATTGTTTGCATGTAAAAGAAAATTTAGAATTTAGAATTTAGAATTAAAAAAAAAAATCTATTTCCTTATTAAATTTAGCAATTATTTCTACATTCATGCAGGATAAGTATTGCAACGACACATTATTATTGTTTTCTACACCTGTTCTGACGGCAATGGGCCTTCTGCGACCAGAATTATTGCTAACAGGTATTTAAAGAAGGGTTACTGCATATAAAACGTCTTTCGTTTTATTTATTTATTTATTTTTTATTTATTTTTTAAGTAGTTCAATAAATTTTATTTTGAAACTTATTTAAGAAATATTTATTCAATTGCTATGGACAGCTAACTGAAATCTGGATATTTACTCTCTTAGAAGCTAATTTCTGGGAGTCGAACTCATTCACATTTGTTAATTTTCATTTATATACAGCAAACAAGTGTTGATTTTACAGTATAATACTGGCATCCCAGCTGCTTGTATTATACAGTAAAATAAGAGTAATACGCTACCGCGCATGCGCGGCAGCGTATTACCGATTATTTTACTGTTTATTACTGTTAATTTTACTGTATAATACTGGCAGCTGGGATGCTAGTATTATACTGTAAACTCAACACTTTTTTTTGCAGTGTAGTATAACCATAACATTTGTAAGTAAATATTTTATATATAATTTTAATGATTCATCTATAATTTTTTACTTTTGATTTTTTTTGCGCATACAAGGACTAACAGTGTTGAAGAAACAAAAATTGCGAAAGAAGCCGCTACAGAAGAGCGCTTTAATCCCTCAACAGTTTTGGGCTAGCGGAGTTCGGGGAAGAGGAGTTATTTACTTCGTTAATTAAAGCTTTTGTATACAAGTAATTACTTACCCATCCTAAGTAGTATAGGGTAAGTCTTGTAATCGTTTTGAAAATTGAAAAAAAAATTTTGACGGATTTACACGTTTCAGACACTGGAGACTCCGAAAAACATATTTTTAGAAAAAAAAAATTGCCGTCCGTCTGTTTGAATGTGTGTCTGTGTGTGTGTATGTAAATACTCTACCTCCCGAACAAATTGAGATAGAGACTTGAAATTCCGTATGTACTTAGTATGTAATAATGAAAAGAAGCTTATTGAATTTCAGTAACCTCGATTATCCGGAACTATTTTTTTCGGATTTATGAAATATCGTTCTGATAAAAGGTATATAAAAATTTTCGAAATTGTTTATTTTAAGGAGTGAATATAAAATACAATAAAAAAAAACAAATTTTGCATAAAGAATGAACTTGATCGGATAATTAGTTGCGGAGATATTTGTAATCCTATTTCCACACTCTTCGATTTTTCATGACCCTGTATTTCATTTAAATTTCAATTCAAAGATATATTTTAATTGGAAATGAGACGCTTAATCCGAGGCAATAAAATTTTAGTTAATATGATTATCAATTTTGTAGTTATAGAGCATTTAAAATTTATGACGTCATCAAGCCACGATTTTATTCGAATTGCAATGCATTTTATAAATAATTTACACATGTTTTATTTTCATATTTTATATTATGCATATCCATGATGGGTAAGTATTACGGTGACCCCCAACAACTAGTTTTTGTCTGTAATCTTTGCTTTATTAATTGATAGACATTTTTCGATGATATAATGCAAATATTTTGATGTTGAAAAGTGATGATTGGTCCTTATTTTTAGTTTATTGTGGCAAAAAAAGAAAAAAAAAATGAAACTGTTAAGGGGTTAAGAATCCGTTCTTGATTTTCAATGGTTTACTTATGAAATTTTAATGTTTACTATTTTTAAAATTAGCTTTTCAATGGATTATCTGATTTAATAATACAGTTTACGTTATTACATCTCATTAAAATATTTTTAAAATATTTTATTAATCGAACTTTATAATCTAATTAAAAAATATATCTACAGCTAATGAAAACAAAATCGAATAAAATAAATATGAATATTTCAATACTGAATTGATTACTTACTAGATGGAACCCGTCAAAACTTGGCGGAAAAAAATTACAATAACAATATTAGTAAAATAAGCTTCTTTATTACATAAGAAGGGGTGAAACAGTCTTTCAAATATTTTATTTTAAAAATCCCCCCGCCCCCAGTGAATTACAGTACTAATTCCGAAGCAAACTCCAAACAAACAATCCGTAAACAACTGTGTAATGCAAATCAGTTTGACATTACCGCCATATTCCCCACTGCAAGAAAAAAAAAATTCCTGGACCTATGAAGTATCATACAAATAGTATATCCCTACGTTCATCTCATATTCAGTCAATAAAAGAACATAGTAAATAAAGCACACATCTCCCCCCCCCCTGTGATAATGCAACCGAATGAGCTCCTATGCGCATTTGCATTGCATCTCACCAAAGGCACCGTCAAAATTCGACGTTAAAAAAAAGTTTTAAAATGTTTAAATTAAAAGTTTTAAAATATCTTTAAACATTGTTCGTTTCAAATCCATATCTTCTGAAACGCATCCATTGTTTTAAGCTAATCAATTTCTATGTAAAGATGGAGATTTTTTTTTTTTTTTACAATAATAAATCAATCTGCAGATAAGTGAGATTTTTAATGTTTTCAAGTGTAATTTATTTGTATGGTTTCTTCGGTTCCTTTACATAATCAGGATGATTATTCCTTTTCCATCACAGTCGGGGATCTTTTCCTTCTTATACAGTTAAATATCCAATGGATCTTTAAAAAAATAATAAAATACAGTTCGTAGAATATTCTGATGCAACATAATACATCAACGAATTCAGCATATCAATTTTATGTTAATTATAAACTATAAATAGTTTTTTTTTCTTGACAGATTTTAGTTTAGCGCCAAAATGCTCTTTCTTTTAGATAATCTGATCTTATGATTTATCAGGGGTTTTTATTATTCAGTTTTTATGATGGTTAAGAAAATCTATTTTCAATTGGGGCAACTTTCCCAGGGAATATGTTACATTATTAAAGCAAACTGTTGATCATTGTTGAGATAGAATTGAAAACTATTTCATGCTTGAAAATTATTTAAAAAGTCGTTAAATTAAGCGGCAATTTTCAAATAAATTTCAATCGAAAGCTAATTTTTCTCTAATTGATGATGTAAAATGTAGTAAAAAATTGAAATTTGTTAGTATTTAGAAGTGATGTAAGCGCGATGAAAGCTAAAGCGATAGGGCCGTTTGTTGTCACAACCGTTATACATTTCTAAAAATTGCCACTGTGTTTTGGCTGGCGTCCAAAAGTAGACTATCATTTTTTGACATCGAAAGAGAAATTCACAGTGGAAGAAATAGGACTTTGCCACTAATAAAGAACTGTTAAATGAACTTATTACAAACCTCCCAAAATAATTCCTATAAAATATTAGCCTTACATTATTTATTCTAGCTACAAATACAATCATTATTTCAAGTCTTTTTCCCATAACACTATCTTTAATAATTTGAATTTTCCTGAAATTCTTTACTTTTGTGAATTTTTTTATAAAAAAATGAAATCTTCTTACCTATAATTTAAAAAAATAAGTAATTGGTAACATGTAATCAAGGTATGCAATCAAGATGAAGCAACCAATAAAGGTTAAATTCTGACCTTTAAAATTAAAAATTGAAAAATCAGTTAAAATTATGTCATGTTGACACAATTAATTTTTCTTTTTAGTTTTATCATTGTTAAAATGCATTTCAAGCTAAGCATAACGTCATTTTCCCCGGCGCAAACTTTTCACACGTACTTTGTATAAGTTATTTTTATGCTTAAACACCATGTTACAAATAAAAATATATTTTGTATTTAATTGTAATGAAAAAATGACATCAACAAAGTCATAATGCATAATGATAAAATAAACCTAATAGACAATATCCCGGTGACGTCACATTAAATATGAATGATTATTCACTTATAAAACACGCGGATAAATATTTTCACCGAAATTTAACTTGCAAATTAAAAAAATCGGCCTAAAAGTTCTCATCAAGTGATTTTTAATTCAACGTTAAATGTATTTATAATGATGTTTTACTGATTTATTAGTTATTACATTAATTAAAAGAAATTACGTCTTCGAAACCATGATATTAAAATAGAAAAAGCATTGAAAAAATGTTGTGATGCGTAGTTTCGTACAGTCGATGAAATTCAACTGACGTCACAAACATTTATCCAACAGTCGAAAGGAATAATTAAGAGAAATAATATGAATAAATAAATATTCAAGACTATTTTTTATTCTGTTTTCATTATTATATATTGTAAATTTTATTGTTTAAAGTTACAGATAAATGATACTTTAGTAAATGGAGCTTTTCCTAGTCATTATTATTATTATTTTTTTTTTTTAGATTTAATGGCAACATTCTGGCGCTATAGTTTGGCGAATAATTTGGGATGGGTTTCGGTTAGCCGGGCGCCAGTGAAGTATATATATATATATATATATATATATACATGTATGTCATTCTATAAACATAATGTATTCTAGGCGCTGTAACTGGGGTTAATTTTTGACGCCTAAATGACGATTTTTGCTTTGTATGGCAACCTGGTGTTTTATAATAAAATTGAATATGTGTGTAAATAAATAAAATAAAATTGGTACTTTTATGTTAGCTGGGCGTCAGGGATAACTCTCCAAATCTTCTTTCAATTGGAATAATTTAAATTGCAATATTTTACGTGAGATTTGTTATTCATATTGATATGTTTATGTTTAGATATTTTATTATGATTATATTTTAGTTAATTTTAAGTAAGTTTTTTAAGATTTAATATTACAATGTTAAAATATTACCTAGTTGATATTAGCTAATGTCAAAAGATTGGCGAACCACAGAGTTCAGAAAATAACTCTATGCCTTGCAACAGTGGGAGTTGCCGACTTTATGACGTCATAAGCAGCTTTAAAAGTTTAATTAAAAATTACGGCTAATTAATTAAATTTTCGAACAATCGAATGCACGATAACAAATCTGTGTCCAAATATCTTTCATTTAAAAAAAGAATGGTGTCATTTGATGCAGTAGTTTGTTCTCACGGATTGTCGAAAGAAGTCGCTTAGTGTTTTAAATATATAGATTACAATAAAATTATTTAATAGATTTCATTTAACATGGGTTATTCATGGAGTAAAGCTTCAGTGTGCGTAGTGATCTACTTTTATTTTTTCAGCATGTTATCAATTCAACAAATGTCATCATACGAATATTAATAACATTTCGTCTGTACACGACCAATTCATTTTTAATAGTCACAAATGTGTACCACTAGGTGGTGACTAGAATCATCCTTTTTGAGCTGCTCACCACTTAAAACATGTCGTTTGATATGAAATCACAAGTACAGCTCATAAATTTAGGTTTCTGATAACACTGCTAGATGTTACCCTTTTAATAACAATTTTATTCACTGCCATTACGCTTACTATTTTAAGATGTTAGAGCAAATGCGGTGGCTTTATATAATGCAGATACAAACTCACTCAAAATTTGAAACTAAAATACCATCGGAATGTTTTCATTACCGGCGTACATAGCTTTTTTTCAACACTTTCCAATATACAGGGTGTTTCACAAAGGACCCCTAATTTTAAAAATCAATAACCCGGAAACGGTGATAGATAGAAGCATGAAAGCAGTGGTATGTTTATTAAAAAATCGTAAGAATCTTATACATAAATCTCAAAATTTAGTTAAAAATAGCACCGATAGATGGCGCTGAGAGCGTTAAGAATTCTTCTAAAGAGTGTTCAGAAGCATAGAAAGACTAGCCGTCGAAGATTTCGCCATTGAAATCTGACCGCTATTAGCGTATAGTAAAAATAATTCGCATCCGACACGCTGTCTGTCTGTTGAACTTTTTTGAAAATCTCACGAATTGTTTTCCCATCTGGGCCTTTTGCGACTTGAAATCGCGTTTGAAAACTTCTCCTTGTAGCAGTAGGACTCTGATTTAATCGGATATACTCTAACATAATAAACACACGTTCCTCCACGGTATACATCACTTTTGGAAGTATTTTCACTATAAGCTAATATCGGCCAGATTTCAATAGCGAAATTTTCGACGGCTAGTCTTTCTAAGCTTCTGAACTCTCTTTAGAAGGATTCTTAATGCTCTCAGCGCCATCTATCGGTGCTATTTTTAACTAAATTTTGAGATTTATGTATAAGATTCTTACGATTGTTTTAATAAACATACCACTGGTTTCATGTTTCTATCTATCACCGTTTCCGGGTTATTGATTTTTAAAGTTAGGGGCCCTTTGTGAAACACCCTGTAGTTGAAAACTCTTTATGACTTTTTGTCTGAGTTTGTCTGTCTGCCGTCTCGTCATGCTCTACTTCTCGCAAATGTACTCGGATTGTGGTGAATTTTTATATGTATTGAGGTTTACTATTTAAGGTTCGGTATTCAAAATGAAGTGTGTAGCATTTACAGTTCGTTTACAGGGAGACACAAAATAACTTCGTTGCATTCAATTTACGTTTGTTAGGCTCCTTCTTCTTATTTCTAAATTGCTTTCTATTTTGTTCTTGTATTTTCAAAATGTTTTTTCTCGCTTCTTCTCTTACATTTTCCCATTCTGTCCTAGTGGGGTTTAACTGTTCCTCCTATAGTATTTATTCAATTCTTAAGTCATTTTCATTTTTCATTTTTACATCAATCATGAATTCAAACGGACAATATTTTGTACTTCTTGTAACCGTACTATTGATAATTCTCTGCACATCTGATACATACTTATACCATTCCGTGCTCTCATTACCTGATAGTTTCGCTAACACAGGAATCAGTATGCTATGAATTCTTTCGATCTGCCCGTTCCCCCTGGGCATTCCCGCCGTTATTTTTACACGTTCTATATCTTGTACTTTGCAGTATTCGGCAAACCCATCGGAATTAAACGCTGGTCCCTGGTCTGTTATTATTCCGCTGGGATTCCCGAACACTGTTTGTTGTAAGGATAACTTTTCAATGATTTCTTGCGTTGTTGTGGATTTTACTGGATAGAACCATACAAACTTAGTAATGGCATCTACAACTGTAAAGATATGCTGATATTTTTTGTTTTTTGATGACAATGGTCCAATATGATCAATATGATAATTAATGTTATATTCTCCTTGGGTATAGGTTTTAGAAAACCTTCGGCTTTGCCCGTTTTCTTATCATGTAAAATACACTAGGTACAATTTAATACTACTGTTTCAAAATGTTTTCTAAGATTAGGGATGAAGAGCCCTTTTTTTTACTAACTCTTCTGTTTTTGGCTATAGCAAAATGCCCTTTATCATGCGTCTTACGAATAATATCTTATTGCATCTCTTCAGGCACTACGAGTAAGTCTCTTCCATTCTCAAACTTCTACAATACATTATTCTTGATAAGATATTAATTTTCCTCACCCTTTTCTACTAAAAATTTTATTGATTTTAGTAGCTTATCTCTCTCCTGCGCTATAGCTACTGTAGTCGTCATCTCACTTTGTGATCTTGTAATTACCAAAACGGTATTACGACTCAAAGCATCTACATGTTTCATTTTATTTCCTGCTGTATGTGTACTTTCGTAATCAAATTCTTCAATGAATAAAACACATTTTTCGACTTTTGGTGACAATTCTCTTTCATTTAGGGTTTTTCGAAATGTTTCACAATCAGTTACTATTTTGAATTTTGTACCTAGTAAGTAGTTCCTAAATTTGTTTAGAGCTTCAATTATTGCCACTACCTCTATTTCATAACTGCAATATTTTTCTTGTTGCAGAATTGTTTTTTTACTCATGTATTGTATAGGGTGGAATTTCCCATCATCCGCTATTTATAGCAGTACCTCTCCGAAACCACGGCTATTGACATCGGTATGTAGTTCTAGTGTTGATCTTTGTTTGAATAAATACAATACTGGTTTTTGCGATAATATTTCTTTTAATTTCTCAAATCCCTGAATTTGTTCTGTACCCTAAATTCGCCCTTATTACGTAATATATCACTCAATAATTTGGCTATTCGAGCGTAGTTTGGAATGATTTCACGAAAATAACCTGTTAATCCTAAATATGTTTTCACTTGTTTTACCGTTCTTGGTTGTGGGAAATTTTGGATTGCTGATGTCTTCGATTCAGATGTCTGTATCGTTCCATTTTCAATCACATAATCGAGGAACTCTATTCTTTTCTTTAAAAACTTGCATTTTTTTTAAATTAAGCTCTAGCCCATAATCTGCTACAACTTCAAGCTCTCGTTTCAATTTCTCTAAACCTTCTTCTTCAGTCTGCGATGGAATGATGAAGTCGTCCATATAAACTACTACAGTGCCATTACGTAACAAGCCTCTAAACACAATGTTTACGTATCTTTGGAACTGGTTTCCTGATGTACATAAACCGAAAGGGCATTTCAAAAACTCATATTCTCCTTTGTGTGTCACAAATGCGGTGTATTTCCTACTTTTATCCTCAATTTCGACCTGAAAGAAACCATTCCTTAAATCAAGTGTCGTGAACACTTTTGAATTACCTAATTTATCTAAAACATCTTCAATTAAAAGTAATGGGAAACGATCTTTGATTATTTTCCTGTTCAACTTACGGTAGTCTATGCATAACCTATATGAGTTGTCTTTCTTCTTAACTAAAACCACTGGTGCAGCTTAATCTGAAAAACTACATATTATTATTCCTTCGCTTAACTATTGTTAAACATGATTTTCTATTACTTTTTGTTCTTTCAAAGGAAATCTTCGTGGACGTTCACAAACAGGTATTGCATCAGATAAAATTATATTCATCCGCAATCCTGTGTCTTTTGACTTATTTGGTTTATATCCCTTTACCAATTTCTTTATTTCATTTCTTATTTTCAAATTTCCCACGTGATTCAAGTCAATTCCGTCATCATCTATAACACTCGCTAAATTAATCAAAAAACTATCTCCTGTATTAATAATATTTTCATCACGTGAATTATCTATCGTTGACGCTTTCATTTCATTATTACTTCTGGCATCATGATTCAATTTTATAATAGAATTCTCCAGAACTTCAATGTAACCAACTTGAATATTGTGACGTTTGCCAAAGATTTTAATTCTGTTCTCGTCTATCGCCAACTTTAACTTACTAATCATATCATATCACATTAAAATGTCATACGCAAGAGATTTTAAAACATATAAATTTGCTGCAATTAGATAACCATCAAACTAAATTCATATGGTAAAATCCTTTAGGCTAAACAACTTCATCGATACCGGAGAAAGAGATATTATCTAAAAATAATCTTGATGATCCGATCTTTGTATAGTATGCATAACTCACTAAACTTACATCACTTCCTATGCCGATTAGGACATGTGCTTGTCCCCCAATATCTATCATTCAATTCTCCTTGGCTATATTTTTACTTTTGATTTCTGTGCAATTCACATCTTTCTGATTGCATGATCGCCAGTTTTGGCGCCGATAATTTTGGCTGCTGTTATTCACTTGAGTGCTGTTTACATTACTACATTGCGAAGCTACGTGGTCAAGGCACACCCAATTTGTGCTTTGTTCCTTTTGTTTAAATAAGAAGAATCATTTACATTAGCTGTATTATCTATAAATTGTTTTTTTAAAGTATCGTAACCTTGAGCTGGTAACCATGGTTTTAAATTACTACTTTCACGTATTTTTGATTTCCTATCTTCAAAGTGCTGTGAAATTCTATTCATGGTTTTAACATTACTTCTCGCCTTATCATAATTATCTAGCTTGCTTACTAATACATCAACAGTTTTAATTTTCGAAGGATCATCAATAAAATGTTCTTTTATTTCTACAATTAATCTTCGGTTAGTTTGATGCACTACTATCAATTATTTTACAGATTTGAAATCAGACACATCAAGGTGGTAAATCCATTCTTCCAAATAATTTCTTAATTCAAATGCTAGATCGCGTCAAGTAGCTGAAAATTCTTTCTTATTCGACATTAATTTCTGCCTAAATTCTTTTGGCGTCATTTTGAAGTGTTTAAGAAGTAAATTTTTTTCGTAATCGTAGTTATTTTCTAATGTTTCTGGTTCTCTAGAAATTAGCAATTTCCAACGGAATTAAACTTAATAAATGCATCACCCCAATTTTCTTTTACTATATTCATTCTAGAAATTTGTCTTTCAAATAAAGCCAAATTAATACTAATATCACTTTTCCCGTCAAAATGATACATTAATTTAAACAAATCTGGTTGCTTACCTGAACCAGCTATTACAGAATCGTCACTTACACTTTTCATATTGCTTTGAAGCTCCATTTTTCTTAATTCATACTCTATTTCTACTTTCTTTTCCTCTAATCTTCTTTCTTCTTCTTTTTCTGCTTCTTTTTCCTGTTTTCTGTCTTCCTTTCCTGCTTCTTTTTCCTGTCTTCTTTCTTCCTTTCCTGCTTCTTTTTCCTGTCTCCTTTCTTCCTTTTATGCTTTTTCCCCTTTCTTTCTTTCTTCTTTTTCTGCTTCTAGACGTTTTTCTTCTTTTTCTGTTTCTAACTGTAGCTGTTTTCTTTCTTCTCTCTCGGCGGCAATGACTTTAACAAAACTTTCTTCACAGTCTTCTGATTCGGTTACTAACTTTATGAAATCGATAATTCTTGGATTCTGAGATACAACTAGACCTAGTTCATCACATATTGTTAACAAGCCTACTTTTATAGCTTTATTCAGAACGGACATCATTTACGCTATTGAAACTTCAATTGAACAAAATATTATAGTATCCTAGATCTCATTACGGAACTGTTTTCCATATACTTCAGGCAAACAGCTCAATTTTTTCATATTATCCATTTCACTTTAAAAAATACTTTTCTTATTCAAATCACGGCATCAAATAGCATTTTATTCAAATCCCGGCCGAACCCCCAAAATTGTTGTTGGATTATGATGAATAAATAATAGTTTCAACAGAACAGAATATATATAAATAAATTCTTCATTTTGGATTCTTCATATATTAGATTCGGCAAATATAATATAAACAAAAAAGGTCCAATATTAGATTCTTAAAATATAATATAGACAAAAAAGGTTCAATATTAGATTCTTCAAATATAATATAAACAAAAAAGGTTTAATAAAATCACAACATATACAACTGTGGATTGGATTCAAATGCAAATATATAACTAGATTAATATTTATGAACGATACAAACATTCGTATCTCAATATAAACATAATATAAGCAACCTTTTCTGAGCATTGCATCAAAATTCACCTATCTACAGAATCTAACTTGCTTGTGCTTTTCTTCTGTCCTTGCGTGAATTCATCTTTCTGAGCGCGTTTATTGTAGCTCGTGCATAATATTAATTCATTCAGTTCATATTATGTTGTTGTTACTTCTGAATATTCCCACATTAATTTTCTTTATATTACATATTTTTAAACAGAATGTAAACTAAAAAACATGAAATTGATTTATCCCAACAAAACATAAATAAAGATATTTTATCACATTTTCGGATATCAGACGATATCCCATTATTTTCCTATATCTTTCATTTTTTTTTGAAAAAATAATGAAGTCCTTTAGAGAGAAACTTCTTTAACAGTTACAATAAATATTAATACCTCATAAACGGATGCAAATTTAAAATTCTGAGAGCTTATATGACATTTTCGGATGGATGTGGATAACTGGTGTTAATTTCATCGCACTGCGCTTCATATTCTGGGAGGAGTAAGCTGTAAAATGCAAACAAACATTCAGATTTTAATATAGTAGATTCATTATGTTCATTTTTAATTGCAGTAAGCTATTGTAATACTAATAACTTAATTCAATAATAACGTAAATGAAAAAAAAAATACTTCAAGATACATAATATTGAATATATTATAACAAAAACAATGAATATTTCAACATTCATGCTTTATGCACTTTTAACTTTGAGCATCTAAAAAACAAGAAAACTACTGACTGAGCAATACAACATAAATTTTACGAAAGCATTGTTTACTACTGTGTATTTTAAGCAAATATTTTTCTTTTCAGCTTCCCTTTAACTCATTTTTGCTTTTCATCTTCCGTGTATACCTCAATATATATATATATATATATATATGTGTGTGCGTGTGTTTCTAGAAGGTAAAGATCTAGATAATTTTGAGGTTTAAGCTTCTTCATATCTCCTGTTTCTGGTGTAACTTACTTTCAAATTGTTTTAGCGATTAACTTCGAGTTTTCTTGAATTCCGTTTTTGTGACTTTTTTTTTCTTAAGCTCTAATTCTTCTTTCTTTTCCAGTTTTTGTCTGTGTTCTTGCTTCTTTACTTCATTGTCCTCTTTTTTAACACTTTTCAACCTAGTTGAAAAGTGTTTATGACTTCGGTTTGTCTGGCCGCCTGTCCGTGCTCTAACTCCCGTGAATATGCTCGGATTGCTCTGCAATTTTTATATGTTATAGTCATTATCTATAGCATGTTCCCTATTTCAACGGAAGTGTGTAGCACTTATAGTTTTTTTACAGGGACACTCAAAAGAATTCCATTACATTGCGGTCTATGGGGAAAAATCATTTGCGGTTTATTTAAATAATGTTTCACTATTTTAAACGCATTCAAATTTATATATATCACTAAGGTGCATTAGAAGAAGCTTAATATGGAATAGGGTGTGCATAGCACTTATAGTTACTTTACAGGGACAGTCAAAAGAATTCCGTTACATTACGTCTATGGAGAAAAATCGTCTGCGGTTTATTTAAATAATGTTTCCCTATTTTAAACGCATTCAAATTTATATAACGTGCATCACAAGAGGCTTACTACAGAATATTGTGTGTATAGCAGTCATCGTTCATTGACAGGGATACACAAAAGAATTCTCTACTGTATGTTAACAATAATTCCTGGAAGTGCGTTTTAAGTTACTGAACGCGATTTTAATTTTAATTCGCTTTTTGTCTAATAGACGTGGTGTGTATAAATTCTGTAGATCCTATACAGGGAAGCACAAAAGTTCGCGAACACATTTCCGTATTATTTAACTCCAGACGGAGAATTTTAAAGTGTGCTATGCGTTTCCTAACTGAACTAAAATTTAGCATCGTATGTAGTATATATACAAATCTATAGATCCTATACAGGGCTGAATAAAAGTATTCGGATTACTTAGATGTTATCTTTTAGCTTATTAAACGGTATGATTTGTAAAATTATTTTGGAAGCGTTGGAAAGTGTTACATAATCTATGCTTGACGCATGAATTTTAGTTCTTGTTATTTTTTATATATATACTTAAATTGTTAGGTATTATTCAAAGTTTGATCCTATTGCTTTTCGCTTTTTGGCTGGATTTTGATTTATTGGTGAAACTGCTTAACAAACAGATTTCAAAAGTATGACATTAATCCGCTTCAGAAAAAGATATCTCATCAAAAAGTCACCTGTAAAAAATGCAGCCAAGTCTCGTAACTCATTTACCGTAAAAAGTACTGAGATCGTATAAAGCCAAGTTTAACTATCTTATTAACTCTGAAATTTTCATTCACAAAATCACTCCTAGTCTCTACTTCTTTAGTTAATTATTATTTTGTGACTTGGCAATTACGCAGCACGAGAATGTGATGTATATAGTTAGTCTTAATCAAATAATACTATAACATATGAAGGTGTAATAACTTCCCTGTACGTATATAATTTGCTTTAGTTAAATTATCCCATCCCATCCCATAACATTGTAAGGTGTAATAACTTCCCTGTGCTGCGTAATTGCCAAGTCACAAAATAATAATTAACTAAAGATGTAGAGACTAGGAGTGATTTTGTGAATGAAAATTTCAGAGTTAATAAGATAGTTAAACTTGGCTTTATACGATCTCAGTACTTTTTACGGTAAATGAGTTACGAGACTTGGCTGCATTTTTTACAGGTGACTTTTTGATGAGATTTCACTTCTTTTTGTAAGTAACCCTCCTTTTCTTGATTTTGGGTTCTTTTTGGAGATCATCCACTGATTTTCGCTAAGCCCACACTCTGTCCCTATTATTTACAGGTATAAAAAAACTAAAGCTTTAGTTTCGTTTGCAAAGTACTGTAGATAAAAAGAGATTTCAGGTTCCTAGGCAAGCACTAAATTATGGGAGGGGGAGTGTCAAAAGAACTCTCAATTGCTTCCAGGATAGGCGCTATGCATCTGAGATATAACTCGCAGCCCTAGATACTTGATATTTAACATAAAAGAACTTTTTAGTATAAAAAGAAAGCCAAAATTAAAATTTCCGGAAATTTCCAATAAATCAAACTATATTCCTTTTTTCGATGGTTTTTTTTCGTTTTTTTTAGACTTTTTATTATTATTTACGGATTTTTTAATTTTTCCTTACTTTGTGTACAAAACCCTGCCTTTCTGCCAAATGTCAATCTTCTAGGACTACAAAATCGAATTATTTTCAATTTTTCGACTTTTTATAAATTTATTGATTTTCCGATTTTAATTCTAAGTTACCTGATTGTCATGCCAATATAGTAATTACTTAATCCGTCTTCTTAGGATCATTTAGGTTCAATTTAGAGATAAATCAAGTGAATCTTAGAGTCACCATGATTTTATTTAGAAAGGACTATTAAGCCATAACCAGCCAGTAATGTCGGGAGGGTAGGGGGAGCTGTGAAAATTTTTGTGGGGCTAACATCATTTAACAATCCATATTTCATATGTGAAGTAAATAGAGTACAACATGTGAAAGAAAACAAACCTGTCTATAAAGAAATCGCCTATATCGTAGCCAGTGTATAGCGGAACTTTTCTATAACGAAATTCGTAAACGAAAGAAAAGAAAACCATAATCCGGGGGAAATAACATAAAACAATTAGGGGCGTTGTACTAGCTAATAGGACAATTATCTTATAACTAAGCAGTACAAAATCAAGCAGTACAAAATCAAATTGTTTTCGAATTTTCGATTTCTTAAACATATTTCGATTTTTCGATTTTATTTTCGAATTTTTTAATTGTTCCTTTTATTGAATAGTAAATACTACCTTTACACCAAGTTTTAAGTTTCTAAGACTACAAGATAAAAATATTTCTTTTGATTTTTTCGCATTTTTTTTTATAATTTTCTGGATTTTATAATTTTTTCTTATTTTGTATCCTTTATTACAAATTTTAAGTTTCTAGAGCTACAAAATCGAATTATTTTAAAATTTCTGATCTTTTTCGAGTTTTTTGTGTTTTAATTTTTCCTTTTTCTGTATCTTAAACAATAAGTTTACGCCGAATTTTAAGTTCTAAAGCTACAAAATCAAATTTTTTTCAATTTTCAAATTTTCGAATTTTTTTTCGAATTTTACGGATTTTTTATTTATTTCTTTTTTTGTATCCTAAATACTAACTTTATTCCAAATTTTAAGTTTCTAGCTTTACAAAATCGAATTATTTTCAAATTTTTGTTTTTTTTTTCGTTTTTTTAATTTTATTTTCAATTTTTGTTGTGTTTTTAATTTTTCTTTTTCTGAATCCTAAACACTACCTTTACACCAAATATTTAGTTTCTAAGACTACGAGATCGTGTTATTTTCAATTTCTCTCTTTTTCTTTCTTTCTTTCTATTTTGTTTTTTTAAATTTTCGATTTTTTTTTTAATTATCCATATTTTTTAATGTTTCCTTATTTGGTATCTTAAATATTACCTTTATTCCAAATTTCAAGTTTCTAGCGCTATGAAATCAAATTATTTTCAAAATCTCCTTATTTTTCGATTTCTTTCGATTTTTTTAATTTTATTTTCGAATTTTATTGCGTTTTTATTTTAACTTATTCTGAATCCTAAACACTATCTTTACCGCGAATTTTAAGTTTCTAAGGCCAAAAGATCAAATTATTTAAATTTTTTTCGAATTTTTCGATTTTTTGATTTTTTTCGAGTTTTTTGGATTTTTTAATTTTTCCTTATTTTGCATCCTAAATACTACCTTTATTCCGAATTCCAAGTTTCTAGCGCAACAAAATTGGATTATTTGAAATTTTTCGATTTTTTTCGATTTTTCGATTTTATTTTCAATTTTTTTTGTGTGTTTTTGATGTTTTCTTTTTCTGAATTCTAAACACTACCTTCACACCAAATTTTAAGTTTTTAAGACTACAAGATCGTGTTATTTTCAAATTTCAATTTTGTTCGATTTTTTTGAATTTTCAAATGTTTTTTTTTTTTTTTTAATTTTCCGGATTTTATATTTTTTCCTTTCTTTGTATCCGAAATGCTAGCTTTATTACAAATTTTCAGTTTCTGTGGCTGTGGGATATACCCAATCTTTTTGATGACGCGAGAGTGAGTGAGTGTGTGAGTGATAAAAAATCGAAACTTTGAGTTCATATATCGTCTGCACTAATTTATGGGTATTTTTGAATTATCCATATTTTTGAATTTTTCCTTATTTAGTATCTTAAATATTACCTTTATTCCAAATTTCAAGTTTCTAGCGCTATGAAATCGAATTATTTTCAAATTTTCCTTATTTTTCGATTTTTCCGATTTTTTCGATTTTTTTGTTTTATTTTCGAATTTTATTTGGTTTTTTATTTTAACTTATTCTGAATCCTAAACACTATCTTTACTGCGAATTTTAAGTTTCTAAGGCTAAAAGATCAAATTATTTTAATTTTTTCAATTTTTTTCGAATTTTTGAATTTTTTTTTTCGAATTTTCCGGAATTTTTAATTTTTCCTTATTTTGCATCCTAAATACTACCGTTATTCCGAATTCCAAGTTTCTAGCGCAACAAAATCGGATTATTTGAAATTTTTCGATTTTTTTTTATTTTCGATTTTTTCAATTTTGCTTTCGATTTTTTTGGTGTTTTTGATGTTTTCTTTTCTGGATGATAAACACTACCTTCACACCGAATCTTAAGTTCCTAAGGCTACAAGATCGTATTATTTTCAATTTTCAATTTTGATGGAATTTGTTGAATTTTCGAATGTTTTTTTTTTTCGAATTTTCCGGATTTTATAATTTTTCTTTTCTTTGTATCCTAGACACTACCTCTTTTCCAAATGTCAAGTTTCTAGGGCTACGGGATCTACCTAATCTTTTTGATGACGCGTGAACGAGTGAGTGAGTGAGTGACAAAAAATCGAATGTTTGAGTTCATATATCGTCTGAACTAGAACAGATAGAAAGTTTTAATTTTAAATTTTGGTCCTGTGTGCCAAATACTCTAGAAAAACGAAGTTTCAAATTTTTGGGATACTCCAGCGCGGAGATATGTGGGGGTCAAAAGTGCCCTGAGTTGCTTCCAGAAAAGTATGCTTACGGCTGTCCTCTCTCGACTTGGCGGAGGCACTGCCGTGCCTCCAGATCTAAAACAAACTATCCCCATCCTGTGGGATTTGTTTTTCAATGTTTTACTTTATTTAATGCAAAACATAGATTGCATCCGACAACTCATAAAAAAATCCCTGACGGCTCGGCCTACAGGCACAGGTAGATTTCGAAGACGCAGACCGTGGGGCGCCTGTTTGTCGGGAATTGCGGAAGAAATGACCTTTTTACGATGATGCGGCAGTTGGAACCGCATACTTCGAAACCAAACTTGTTTGTAGGCGGAGTCGGCAGGGATTTTTTTGTTTTTAATTTTTTTTTTGCTATAACGGTTGGTCCTATAAAAAACTTGTCAATATAAAAGTTTTAAATAATATTAAGAGGATTAATAATAAATTTAAGCGGATTTGAAATCTTGAGAATTGGCGAAGTTATGAATTTTTTTCTTCTAAACCCCCCTTCCCCCCCCCTAAGGCAATTTTTAATTATATCAAAAATCAGTCATACATAAATTTTCGGCCCTTTTCCTAGAAGTAATAATAACTTCAAACGGATTCGATACGTATCATAAGTAAGAAATTATGAGTTTTTTTCTGTTTTCACAAAAAGCCCCCCCCCCCCCACCTTGGTTCGATTTTGTCCATTAACGAACTTGACCGAGACTGTATGCCCCTTGATTTTATGTATCAGTTTCGAAAATATGCGGAAGTTGGAACCGCCTACTTCGAAAAATAACTTGTTTGCAGGCGGAGCCGGCAGGGATTTTTTTTGTTTTTAATTTTTTTTGCTATAACGGTTGGTCCTATAAAAAACTTGTCAATATAAAAGTTTTAGATAATATTAAGAGGATTAATAATAAATTTACGCGAATTTGATATCTTGTGAATTGACGAAGCTATGATTTTTTTCTTCTAAAACCCCCCTTTTTTCCCCCCCTTGGGGCCATTTTTAATTATATCAAAAATCTGTCATACATACCTTTTCGGCCCTTCTCCTAGAAGTAATAATAACTTTAAACGGATTCGATATGTATCATAATTAAGAAATTATGGGTTTTTTTCTGTTTTCACAAAAAGCCCCCCCACCCTCCCCCCCTTGGTTCGATTTTGCCCATTAACGAACTTGACCGAGATTTTATGCCCCTTGATTTTATGTATCAGTTTGTAAAAGATTAATGCAGAATTTTTCCAGTTATCGTGGTCAGAAAAAAGTGACATAGATAGATAGATAGATAGATAGATAGATAGATAGATAGATAGATAAAGTTTTGAACTGGGGGTGGTTTTGGGTTCTGGGAGTCATGATCGGCGTAGATCTGCAAAAATTTTTCAAAATTTCCAACTTAGGTGAGAATGTAATAGGTAGTATTTCTTACGAAATCTACCTAAAAGTCCTCCGGCCTGTACCGGCAGGAAAAGGTAGCTTTCCTATATCTTCGTTTTAAAATTTTAGCTAATGTTACTCGAAAACAGCAAGTTAAAATGCAAAGAAACCGTTTACAAAAGATTCGTTTACACTGAATTTGAATAAGAAATTCGCCAAATTATTGAGCTATAGCCAAGTTGGCTTCATTTATGAAGACTTATTTTTGTCGCCAAATTTGGCGAGATTTCGCCAATTGTCGCCAAGTTTGGCGAGAATTTGGCGCTAATGGATATGAATATTAAGCCTTGCGCGGTAGCGCAAGGCTTATTTATTTCTAGTGTGACATCCTAATGTTAATTTAACACAGGAAATCCCATTGAACGAGTTAATTTACTAGAGTTTTTCCCACTTTTTGTACGCGCTTCCACAAATTTTCTTCAAAACACCTAATTCTGTAAAAAAATAAATCCCCCAATCAAAAAACTCTAAATGTAGTAAACGTGGAGTCTTTAAATTAAAGTCCAAATACTGCTTAAAGTGATAAAAACATAACACGGAATATTTAAAATATTTAGCTAAAATTTGGCACGCGATGATCGATAGCTTGAAGAAGCAATAAAAATAAAAACAAATAATAATTTTTCACGTTTCCCAGTTTTGGCCAATTTAAGCACCTGCTAGCCTTGGACATGCGATCTCGTGGTATATGTTTACTATTTCAAAAATATGCGAGAATATTGTATTTATCTTTAAGATCCGAAGATGTCACCAATAGTTGTGAACGATCTACATTAAAAAGGTATTTTAAATATTCCGTGTTAAGTTTTTATCACTTTAAAAGGTATTTGGACTTTAATTTAGATGTTACTGTCTTTATCAAAATTGGATGAATGTTGGATATTTACTTATCTAGTGATCCTGTGATGTTACGAAATGCGTTTTTTAAATTTCTCTCTTAATCGATGATTACTAAAATTCAACATGGTGAAAAAATGCAAATTTTCTGATTGCAAGAGTGATGCACGATACTTTTACAAAGACTATATGCTGGGAGTTTTGTTTTTCCCTTTTCCTAAACCACAGAAAAACTTGAGTAAATGTAACGATTGGCTTTCTGCTTGTGGTATAACAAATACAGAAACGGTGGCTAGAGACTGGTATGTTTGCTCTCGGCATTTCATTGATTTAAATGGCCCAACTGAAGAGTATCCTAACCCTATACAAAGAGTATCTCTGTCGGAACCGTTAAGTGATACATCAAATAAATATTCACGATATTATCGAGGAAATCGTGAAATTATCAAAAATAAAAGAGCCGCATACTATAAAAAATGTAAAAGCCAGATACAGAAGCGTAATATTTCATATTGTTTGTGAAATAAATCAAAGGCTAATAAATATAAGCTAGAACTTTTATCTAACGCTATAGTTTTATGCGTATGATTGGGAAAATGATTACAACAATGAAAGAAAATAATTTGCGAGAAATCGCGTTCACTAAAACTTATAAATTTATATTAAAATCATTAAAATTACAGACATTAGAATACACTTTCATAAAACATTAAAAACATATTAAAATTGGACGTTTCGGATTTACATGGAAAATCCCTCTTCAACAACAACATTTCACTTAGCGTAAATCATAGTTCAAAAATATCAACAAATAGAAAATGCAACGTATCAAAATTTCGAAGTCAAAGTTACAGTTATAATAACACGGAGTATTCATTCGGGATTGCACCTGCTTGACTATTATTGACCATAAATTTATCGTTGGTTTTTTGTAATGTGCTGTTTTGTTTCAAAATGTCAGCCACCCTAGAATTTCAAACTGCTCTATCTCAGCCAATTTTTAAGATAGAGGTAAAACAAAAAATGCTCTGGAATCCTTGTATCAAGTCCTAACACCTAATTAAAAAAATAAACTTGATTTTTTAACTTTTTTGTATATTTATTTTAGTTTTAAAATTTTCCGTGTCCGCCATCTTGAAACAAGATGGCGGACCAAGCTGGCCAACGAACTCGGTCGAGGCATTGGTGAGCTTAATACACACAATTAGTTTCATCCAAATTAATTTATAAATACGAGCGTTATCGTATCAAATTATTTTCATTTTTTCAATTTTTTTCGAATTATTTTATTTTTTTTTTCGAATTTTCTGGATTTTTTTAATTTTCCTTTTTCTGTATCCTAAATACTACCTTTATTCCTAATTTGAATTTTCTAGCGCAACAAAATCGGATTGTCTTCAAATTTTCGGTTTTTTTCAATTTCTTCGATTTTTTCAATTTTGCTTTCGATTTTTTTGGTGTTTTTGATGTTTTCTTTTTCTGGATGCTAACCACTACTTTCACACCAAATCTTAAGTTTCTAAGACTACAAGATCGTCTTATTTTCAATTCTAAATTTTGATGGAATTTGTTGAATTTTCGAATGTTTTTTTTTCGAATTTTCTGGATTTTATAATTTTTCCTTTCTTTGTATCCTAAACACTACCTTTTTTCCAAATGTCAAGTTACGGGATCTACCCAATCTTTTTGATGACGCGTGAACGAGTGAGTAAGAAGTGACAAAAAATCGAATGTTTGAGTTCATATATTGCCTGAACTAGAAAAGACAGAAAGTTGTAATTTTAAATTTTGGTCCTGTGGGCCAAATACTCTCTATAATTGAAGTTTAAAATTTTTGGGATACTCCAGCGCGGAGATATGGGGGGGTCAAAAGTGCCCTGAGTTGCTTCCAGAAAAGTATGCTTACGGCTGTCCTCTCTCGACTTGGCGGAGGCACTGCCGTGCCTCCAGATTGTGGAAAATGTTACGTAGTTAAAACGAGAGAAATTACTTTCTGCATTGGTATTAAACTTTTACACAAAAAAATCTATGTACCTGACATTTTGTAAATAAGAAAAATAAAACAAATCAAAAACATTCATTTCCTTCTACACTTTAAATTTTAACGTAAGGCGACCACTTTGTGTTCTTTCTTTTTTTAATATTCCGTTTAGCATATGAATTCTGTAAGTGATAGTCTCTAATTAGTTAATTAGTTTTCTTTTGTGCTTGTCAAATATTTTTAAAACAATAACTTGCTGTTGGTTAATTAGTAAGAGTTAAAAATAATTCTTAAAGGCTTTTACTGTGTATTTTTAAGCGAATAAAACTTTTGCTTTTAGTAAAAAAAAAATGAAACAAATTTTAAACTTATATATTTTAAAAATGTGTAGAAAATATCAACTCCAATAGAAGAATTAAGCTTTAAAGAATGAAGTGAGCATTTCTGTGTACATTTTGGTTTTTGTTAAATCCGAGTTTAATATTTCTATAATATTATTGAAAATTAATTGATGCTAAAAACATGAAGTAAAATTCTTTTAAGTAATATAACTATTAAACGTTTTTCATACTATACTTCCTTAATTAAAAGAAGAAATTTAATTAGAGGCTAAATATATTAGAAAATACATTTTAAAGTTTTAGATGGAAAAATTTCTGGAAAAATGGAAAAATAATTTCGTAATAAATAGCAAATTTTAATTAAAATGATCCAGTTGATATTCAACAAAGTTATTAATAACTTCTTTATTTACGAACTTTCAACGTGTAATTCTTCTGAAAATTGCATTAAATACATGAATGTATTTTTGTGTCTAAGGGGTTTCATGTAATTGTGTGAACGTGAGAAAAATCAGTCGTGCAAGATGATTTACGTATGCATGCATAAATATTTGTTGCTCAATTAAAAATTATAAAGATATAAATACAAATTATAAAAAAGTCCTTCCGACCTGTACCGGGAGGAAAAGGTAGCTTTCCTATATCTTCGTTTTAAAATTTTAGCTAATGTTACACGAAAACAGCAAGTTAAAATGCAAAGAAAACGTTTACAAAGGATTCGTTAATACTGAATCTGAATAAGAAATTCGCCAAATTATTGAGCAATAGCCAAATTGGCTTCATTTATAAAGACTTATTTTGGTCGCCAAATTTGGCGATATTTCGCCAAATGTCGCCAAGTTTGGCGAGAATTTGGCGCTAACGGATATGAATATATAGTTTTATGCGTATGATTGGGAAAATTATTACAACAATGAAAATTTTTGTAATGTGCTGTCTTGTTTCAAAATGTCAGCCACCCTAGAATTTCAAACTGCTCTATATCAGCCATTTTTTAAGATAGCGGTAAACCAAAAAATGCTCTGGAATCCTCGTATCAAGGCCTAACATTTAATTAAAAAATAAATTTGAATTTTTAACTTTTTTGTATATTTATTTTAGTTTTAAATTTTTAAATGGCCGCCATCTTGAAACAAAATGGCGGACCAAGCTGGCCAACGAACTCGGTCGAGACATTAGTGACCTTAATACACACAATTAGTTTCATCAAAATCGATTTATAAATACGGGTGTTATCGTATGACATAGGTCAGATATATATATATATATATGGAGATATATATATATATATATATATATATATATATATATATATATATATAAATCAACATTTGAACGGAGGGTGGTTTTGGGGTCTGGGGGTCATGATCGGTGAAAATATATCGAAATTTTCCGGAACTGCTTTCCTCCGAACGGCTGCAATAGGTAGCTTTATACTTTTTTGTATTGAAAGCTACCTAAAATAACAAAAAAAAAATTACTGGTAAGAGAAGGGAAAAAAAACGTTTTTAGGAATTTGATAAATTAAATAAAATTGTAAAAGTTCTTTTTTTATTTAGATTTTCTCTAAATTACTTCGTCTTTACGGCTGGTGGTAGGCATTCAGAAACAAAGTTAATCAAGACCGTAAAACGTTACACAGTAATATTTTCAGGTAAGATTTATGTGCTCACGTGCATTTCATTCAGAATCATAGGGGACTACCGCCATTTGTTGCTCACCTTTTCAAAGTAGGACTTTGTTACACACTGTAAAAAAAATTCCTGGGGTTACTAAATTTTTTTAGTAAATTTGTATTCCACAGAATTTTTTAGTAACCGGTATTATAAACCGGAATCGTTGCTAGCTGTTTTCTAGTAATTCTTACAGATTTTCTTGTAACTGAGTAAGAATACAAAAAAAACTTTTGTAATTGCAAGGATCAATGAGAAAAACTAAAATCTTTTTAGTAGATCGATCCATTTTTTTACAGTGCAGTATCGAACAAATTATTGACTACAGAGTCAGAATTAATCTCAAACTCGGTTGAACGGAAGAATTGACTTGATCCATTTTTACTTTTAATGTCATATGCCTCCAAGTGTTTTCAGGACATCTCCGTGAAAATAGTTAAATGTAGATAAATGCGTGAACTAATTGTGATAGGTATAATACAAATATATTATAACGTTTTTATTTTATAAATGGAGCATTCGACGATTACGTCTTTGGAAAATAAATTTCATCTGTAATGTAGGACATTTTTTACTATCAAGTCATCATATCTGCGACTAACGTTAGAATTTATGAGGATACCTACATTTTTTATCATTACCAAAAAGGGATTAATATCCTAGAACCATTTCCATTTCTCCTTTAGTAACAACCTAGCGTGATGACTTTCAGTGCCACGAATTTTACGTGCACCTACATAGCGTGCAAGCGGACCACTAGCACGCACTATTGCAGCAAGTGCACACTCATAAAATTACTGGTTATGTTCCATGTTGCTTCACTTCAGTAATTGGACGAACATCAGTATTTTGCAGCATTGTTAATTGATTGGTTATATTTTACAAAGTCGAGATACATTAGAATGTCTAAAATAAATGAGTTTCATTTTATAAATTAAATATACATTTTACAAACTTGTGATATATGAAATGTCTAAAGCAAATGTATTTCGAATTTATAAATTAAATATATATGTTATAAAGTCGAGATACGCATATATAAATTATTCTAAAAAAAAAAGAAACTGAAACTGTACCCTGTTAAAAGAAACAGCATGAAATTTAATTTCACTCCAATTCATCTGCATTAGTATTATTTAGTCAAATGTAAAATAAATATTACTGAAGTCGAGTAAAGGAATATTATGAGAAAATAATTCATTCCAGAATAATTATGTACGAAAACAGTAGCTGGAAAAACGACGGTATCCTGACATTGTTTGTGAAATAAGCAAAACTTATTTAATGTGCTTCATAAAGTGCATGATTTAAATAATATCATTGTTAACGAAAATAGGATTGTATTTAATGAGGAAGTGCTTGTTAGTCTATTATAAATTTTTTGTGCTTCGCAAGAGCGAAACATTGTGACAATGTGCAGGTACTAATAGTTAAAGAGATTAATTTTTAGATGCTATCATAACATTTTCCTTTATGCAAAGTTACTTACATAATTGAACATTGTTTTGAACTGATGTTTATAAAATGTGTAGACAACAAGTTGGAAAAGAAATTTATGCCTAAATTTTGTAGTTGTTAAACGAAACTCTTCTCGGAATCTAACGCTATTTTTATTGACATTTCTTAAGAGCCTACGCTAGTCATCCGAAGAAACTCGAACGCTAATGTTAAGTCTATGGGAAGGTTCAAGACAGATTTCTTGCTCGCATTTTAATATTTTTAAATGATTTTTTTGGCATAGGATAGCTGAGGTCGATCTCTAACGTTATTAGTTTTTACTTTTTCGATTTTGGTTCCAGTTTTTTTATAAGTGGACATTTACAATTTTGGAACCGGTTGGTACCAGTTCTGAAAGTGAAAGTACCCTTATATAAAAAATCTGGAGCAATAAATCTGTCAAGAGCCTTCCCATACACTGTAAAACATTTGGTGTAACGTTACTTCATAAAACTGGTGTAACATTACACATGTTAACATTACACAATGGGAATGTCTATAGACATTCCCATTAGCTTGAGTGTTTCGTCCCGTGACCAGTGTAGGCTCTTAAGAGCAAGCGTTGCATTTGAATAAGCGAGATTCCCCATTCACTGACACTTCCGGTAACATCATCCTAGAATAATGCGTCAGGACTGGTGACGCTGGATCGGATGACGTAGTTGTGGAGTGGCCGACTTTTAAATGTATACATACTTTCGCGCTATTATAAAACATTATCTCTGTAAATTCATTGTGAGATATTTTACTTATGTTTATAAATTTTTACAATTGTGCAAAAATGTGTTGTACCCTTTTGAAAGGGTAAGTATGAAACGATTCCTAAGGTAATCCAGGGTGGCTAGTGGTCAGGGAAAAATACAGTAAAAAAAATTATTACCAGTATATTCTTAAAGAAAAATTCAAATTGATTATTTGATTGAGTAACGAAGATAAATTTTTCTATAAGAATATACTGGTGTTTATCACTTTTTTGACTGTACTTTTTCCCTGACCACTAGCCACCCTGTAATCTCTTTTGACTTTCTAGAAAACTACGAAAGTTTCAGGAGTGGTTGAATGTAATCGATCCAACACCGGTGTTGATCAGCCAATCTACCGTGTCGTCGAACATCAGCTCTTATGTATTAGCTATAGGAAGATATTGCTTCCGATGTATTCAAATATAATCATGTAAATTCGTAAATCAACTAAATTAGATTTTCAATAATTACTAAAATTGCTTATTTCTTGATTAAATGCATTTTATTAGCATCAAAAACACTATAAAATAAAAATGTACTCATGCAACAGAATGATAACATTAAAAAATTCATTCATAAAAATAATACATTGAATTGATTCTTGAATTTGTATGATCACTTAGATCAGAAAATGAGCGACATATTATTATAGTTAAATTAAATATACTCAGCAGCAGATTCCTTTAAAGCGTATTCTCATATCATGTTGATACACTGAATCACACCACTTCTATTTTATATCAATCTTTGAGTGTAGGGGGTCTCTTTTCAAAATATCTAATCTAATTTCTCATCATCGTATGGTGGATTATTTTATTAACTCAAAATGACTATTTTTTATGATGTAAGCACACGATGAATATAAATAGCATGATGAATATACACAGTTATTTGTAGCACGTTATAGAAATATACTGTATACACATTCTCAAAGATTGAAGAAAATGCCGAATATTTCATATTTTAATTTGTTAATTCCTATTGAGTAAATCTATATTTAATACTTGGAAATTTTTCGATAGAAAATTTCACACGCCTTACATCCATAATATTTCAAATTTTAATTGCTTAAAAGGCGTATAGCCAACATAGTGAAAAAGTCCAAGCCGGGACTCGAATCCGGATCATCAGTACAGCGCACTGACGTTCTACCAACTAAACCACTTGGGAACGATACTCAGCCTAGCACTTTCTCACTATAACATGTTGGCAAGGCTACAAACGCAGCACAATATGGAATATTTTCCGTGAGCCACCAACCCTGGGGAAAACACGAAACCAAAGAAAATCCAGCATCGATAATTGAATAAATCTATATTTAATACTTGGAAATTTTTCCATAGAAAATTTCACACGCCTTGCATTCATAATATTTCAACTTTTAAAATTTTAAATATTCCTATTGAGAATAGAAATAATTCTTATAGAGAAATGTTAATTCCTATAAGGTTAATTCTACTCATTTATTTGTAGGACGTTATAGAAAGATACTGTAAACCCATTATCAGAGATTGAAGAAAATGCCGAATACTTTATATTTTAATTTGTTAATTCCTATTGAGAATAGGTTAATTCCTATAGAGAATAGGAAGAAATGAATTTCACCCACTCCACGATTATATCTAGGGGAATCATGACTTAAACTCGACTTATGTCCAGGAATGTATTGGAGAGTGTACGGTTGTATACGCCGTATACCTTCTGGATTTTTTAGAAGAAATCCATATACCCACTGTTTTTCAAATAAAGCTATAACACATACACTAAAGCGCATACCTTGTGCCTATAATGTATACAGAAGGTCGTTCACAATTTATGGAACGTTTCTTACTCACACTTATGTTCTTTTATGTAGTTTGGGATTCTTTCTTTGCTAAATAGACGTCAGTTGAGTTATGGAAAAGCGGCTGGGAGACTTAGTTCATAAGAAGCTCAATTAATATATTTTTTTTATAAAGCTTGAATTTCTTCTTCAAAAATTGGTTCTACAATATTTTACTTATAATAAAGTGAAATCACCTTAGCTTTACTGTATTTTGTATATTTTGTTTAATTTCATAACAAAATCCAGCAGCAGTCATGATTCTTTTTGGAAATTTTGATTTACATTCAGAAACCAATTTCCTTTTTTTTTCATTAATTGATAAAAATTGCTCTTCTTTTGATACACTCACTTAAAAAAGCCATGTTTCATCCAGTGTTACAATAAACTTGTATTTATCCCCACCTATCTGTTTGTTAAAGCGAGTGTTATCCACAACATTGGAAGACTGTTGGAAAGTTTTCTAAGAGGTGTGGGAAAAATTGATATGATTATACTAAGAGAAAAATCGACTATAATGTAAATTTCGATCCAGAGTTATAATCAACAGTCAGTTGAGTAAAATTGTTGCAAAAAATAAGGCATATATGTTCAGAAATTAATTATGAAAATCGTTTCCATAAAGGATGAACGACCTTCTGTACCCTCTGGTTTTTTTACGACTACACTACTCCTTACATTTTTTATAGTTAACGCTGCATTGATAGCAAACGAAAGAATTGTTGAGTCACTACGTCGTTGAATTTTTTTCGGTATTAAACATAGAATCATCAGAGCACTTAAAAAATATTTTTGTTAGCAGCTGTCCATAAAATATTGATTTCGGCCAACATTTATCAGTGAGAAACAATTCTCAACTGATGAAGGCACCGACTTACTCTCTACAATACTCTTTTTCGAACTGGTTGTATTGCATCTCTCAGGAGTGTAGTTTCAGGTTGCCAATAGGAGAAAAAAAGTGGGATTCGGCCAGACGTCAATATTATCACTGATGCTCGTTGTTCCACCGGATGAGACAGTTGAATGGAGAATAGCGCTTATTCTCGCTATTATTTATTTCTTATTTTTCTCTTATTCACTCTTAAGAAATGTCAGTGATAAATGCTTTAGACTGGGTGAAGCGTTTGTTTACAAGTAGCCAATTATACACAGCTTTTCATTTTTTAGAAGAGTTTGCTTTGATCTAAAAAAATCGTCTGCATAGAGAAAATATTTTTCACGCTGATATGTTTTGGAAAGTATAAATTCTCATCTGGAAACTGAAATTTCTTTTTACATGCAAAATGTAGAATTTAAAAAACGGATTGATGGAATGCCGTATTTCTGAACTTTCCGAAGAGCATTATTCGTATTCGGTTACTAAAAACGCTGTGAAAAGCATGGTTTGCTGTATCTAAAGACACAGTAGGTAATATTGCCAATTAGACAGGGAAAAAACGTTAATGTCTGGTTTCAAGTGAAAAAAATAACCCAAATATGTACCCAAGAGCAAAAAAGAATTTTTCAAATGTTACAAAAGTAAGATCTTTTATGGTTATTGAAAATCTTCCTAGTCAAAGTACTGTTACTAAATAGTTAAAATGATCAGTGTCAAACAGTGTTAACAAAATCATTAAAACTGAATTGAATTTTTAAAAGGCCAAAAAGCACAATGTTCATCGTCTTTCTCCGCGGCATGGCGCCGAACGTAGAACATGATGCAGAATTCTTTATGAGAAGCATTTATCTGAAAAAAAATGGAAAAATGTTGTTACAATAGATGAATCTTAGATTTCTTTAAATGATCCATTTATTATCAGCAATGAGGGGAAAAAACCTTAAAACATTGTTAAATGTACCTAAAAAAAGTTTTAGCAGAGGATTTATGATTGCTGACTTTGGATAGAGCGGGAAATTAAAAATAAAGGGAGTGGAGAAAAATCTTAAGATCAACTCCACATACTCTCAGAAGCATATTTTGCTCCTAATCTTCAAACATGAATACCATTTATTTATCCCCAGTGCCACCAATCTGTTGAACTGCATGGAGATTAAGCAAGCAGCCCCACATCACAATTCACTGTTAATTTCCTAGAAAAGAAAATGGAAAGAGAAACGGATATCAGGGCACTGATATACAAACCAAATCTCCTGATGTATCACTCATGGATTTTTCTGCTTTTGGACTTTTAAAAAGTGCTTTATCCAAACGTCAACCTATAACCCTTCATGAACTTTGGAAATCTGTTCAAGTGGATTGGGCCAAAATACCTCTTCAAAACTATAAAAGGCATTATTGTCTTGGAAAATTACGGTATAGAAAGATAGTTCAGAATACGTGGTAACAAACGGAACATTTAAAACTCAAATATTTTATGTAAAATAATTCTGTAAGTACCACAAAAATCGTCTACAAATTGTACGAACATCCTTTGTAGTATATTAATAATGTTCCCCATGAGTTAGCTTATCCATATACTTAAAGCTAACCTGCTTTTTAGTTTTTCGTGCAAATATGCTATTTATACGCATGCGCGAGCATTCAGCTAATCAGCTAGAGGCTTTTACTATCTTCAGACGCGATGTTCCAACCAATGAGGTGAAGGCTTTTTCCTCTCTCTAGAAGCGTATGCGTTCCATTTGGTTGTTCGGTTGTTGAAACTTTATAGATTTCTTTTATTAAGGTATTTTTTCATTTTACCGTATTTATTTTCTTTTTAAGTCGTATGTATTTTACCACTTTGAATTTTTTATAACTAACCTTTTTTTGAGAGAGAGAGAGATTTCGTGGCACGAAATTCCGCGAATCGTTTCCGATGTAAACAAACTAATTTTAAACTTTTAATATGTAATTCTGTGTGATATGATTAAATTCGGGTTTTCTCAGCGACGATCACAGTATTTTTACCAAATAATTTTTGTATTAATCAAGCTTTTTTGGTTATTAAGCATAGCTAAACACGAAAGAAAACTTTGTTATTTTAAGATTTTGATGTGAATTATTTGCGTACATTTAAAGACGAGTTTCACTGAATAATTCAAGAAAAAAAAAATCTCATCATTATACATATTTAGTTATGCATTATTAATTATTTACTTGGCCTTTACTTTTAATATTTCAAACTTACAGCTGAATGTAACTATTAAAACATTTGAAATACTGTATTCGTAAAATGAAATTTCAGCTTAAACACTCGACAATTACTTTTAGTTATGCATTATTAATTATTTACTTGGCCTTTACTTTTAATATTTCAAACTTACAGTTGAATGTAACTATTAAAACATTTGAAATACTGTATTCGTAAAATGAAATTTCAGCTTAAACACTCGACGATTACTTTTACTTATGCATTATTAATTATTTACTTGGCCTTTACTTTTAATATTTCAAACTTACAGCTGAATGTAACTATTAAAACATTTGAAATACTGTATTCGCACAATGAAATTAGTTTAAACACTCGACAATTACTTTTAGTTATGCATTATTAATTATTTACTTGGCCTTTGCTTTTAATATTTCAAACTTACAGCTAAATGTAATTATTAAAACATTTGAAATACTGTATTCGTAAAATGAAATTTCAGCTTAAACACTCGACAATTACTTTTAGGTTAAATTCAGGTTTTCTCAGTGACGATCACAGTATTTTTACCAAATAATTAAAAGTACTACATGCATGCATCTATCTATCTATATTAGAAATTGTGCAGGTTTCTGGTCACTGTTTTGTTTACATATTTTAAACAAAAATTTCAATTTAATAATGCACTGAAAATTATAATGAATGCTTACAATTAAACACAACAACACAAAACAAAAAATTTCACAAAAACACATTATTTCCCCGATATTTTCCCACAACTAATCAATAAATTTCATGATATTTTATTGCGATTTTAAACCATGAACTTTAGTACTTTTCTGTTATACGGACACTATGCCAAAATGTATGTATGTATGTATGTAAATGTATGTATGTATGTTTGGCGACAATGGTGTACGTATAACGGAAAAGTGCCTGAATTATTATTTATATATATATATATATAAAATATAAACATAATTGGCGACACAGCAAGTTTTCTGGATTTCTCCCTGTCTCTCTAACCACATTGTTAACAAAACAAAAAATTCACGAAAAACACATTATTTCCCCGATATTTTCCCACAACTAATCAATAAATTTCATGATATTTTATTGTGATTTTAAACCATGAACTTTAGTACTTTTCTGTTATACGGATACTATGCCAAAATGTATGTATGTATGTATGTTTGGCGACAATGGTGTCCGTATAACGGGAAAGTGCCTGAATTATTATTTATATATATATATATATATAATATAAACATAATTGGCGACACAGCAAGTTTTCTGGATGTGAAAGGCGGAGATGAATTTCATTCATTCAATGACCGTTTTAAAAGTTTCAAGTTTGGATTGAGTGCACCTGAACATAAAAACCAATACCTATTTCTATGTTCATGATTGAGTTATTTGGATATCTTTTCGTATAGCACAGAAAATCATTTCTCCCGCTTTCGTAATGCAGATAAATTCTGGTGTATTTTTTTTTCTTCTTTTTATATCATAAGTACTTTTCTACTTTAAATTTTTTAATTGTCGAGTTTCTAAGCTGAAATTTCATTTTTCAAATGCAGTATTTCAAATGTTGTTTTAATAATTACATTCAGCTGTAAGTTTGAAATATTTAAAATATTAAAAGTAAAGGTCAAGTAAATAATTAATAATGCATAACTAAATATGTATAATGATCAGAATGACATATTAAAATGTGTACAGAATGACATGAAAATTTTAAAAAACTGAAATTTTGCACTTGCAACTTAATTGTAAATTTCATTGTTTACATTGGAAACGATTTGTGGATTTTAAGAATTTGCTGAACTTCGTGTCACCAAATTACTAAATCTCTCTCTCTCACTCTCCAAAAAAAAAAGGGTTAGTTTAAAAAAATTCAAAGTAGCAAAATACATACAACACAAAAAGAAAATAAATACAGTAAAATGAAAAAATTACTTTAATAATAGAAATCCATAAATTTTCAACGACGACATCAAACGAACGTATCTCATCTTTCGTTTATGATAAGGAACGCTCCTTTGGCCCCCTCCACTCATTGGCTGAATTGTAAAGGGCAAAATTGGGGGACAAAATGACTACAGCATTTCTGAGAAAAGAAAAAATCAGAAAATTCACAGAAAATAATTATTTTTGTTGCAAGTTGGGTTAACTGTCTTTATGGTTCGAGTCGATTTCAGACTGAGTGTAGATTTCTGCAAGTTGGATTTGGGTTAACCCGATTTTTCAAAAGTTAGTTCAAGTTCAGTATATTATTTCAGATTAAAACTATACCTATCAGGGCTTGAATTTCAGGGCGGGATTCACGCGGAAAATTTTGAAATCCCGCCCAAAAAAGATCATGAGCAGGAGCCTCCCGTCCAAAAAATTTCAGCATTTTTGGAGAAATTTGCATTATTTAATTTACCTGCAACCGAACGATAAATTTTGTGAATTTTTTTCCCCGCAACTGATTGACGGACTTTGTGTTTTTTCCGCGACTGATCGACGAACTTTGTGGTTTTTTCCGTGACAGATCAACGAACTTTGAGTTTTTTCTGCGACAGATCGACGAACATTGCGTTTTTTAAGCGACTGATCGACGAACCTTGCGTTTTTTGGGGACATATCGACGAACTTTGCGTTTATTCCGCAATCGATCGACGAAATTTTTCTTTCTTCCCTGACTGATCGACGAACTTTGCATTTATTCCGCAATCGATCGACGAAATTTGCTTTCTTCCGCAACTGATCGACGAACGTTGCATTTTTTTCTGCGACTGATCAACGAACTTTGTGTTTTTTCTGCGACAGATAGACGAACATTGCGTTTTTTAAGCGACTGATTGACGATCCTTGCGTTTTTTGGGGACAGATCGACGAACTTTGTGTTTATTCTGCAATCGATCGACGAAATTTGCTTTTTTCCCACGACTGATCAACGAACTTTGCGTTTTTTGGTGACAGATCGACGAACTTAGCGTTTTTTCTGCGACAGATTGATGAACTTTGCGTCTTTTCCACGATCGATCGGTGAATCTCAATCAAGTAAAATCTAAAGTCAGAAATTTATTTAACAACCTAATTGTTAAGGGTCCCTAACACATTTAATGGAACTTGAAAAATACACTGCATATATAAAACTTAACTTTCTTCCCTTTTTTATAATAAAAATAAACATTTTACATAATCATTCTCAGTTGACTTAATTTTTTCAATGGTATTTTGTCATGCCTGCATTAATGTAATTCTTTAAATAGCACGTAAAAGAATAGTGGGGTTTAAAGATTTTTTTTTCTCCCTCCCAAACATTACAACTCCCCTCCATTTAAAAATGTTGGTAGGGAGACTCCCGTCTTTGGAAAAATTGAATTTCAAGCCCTGCCTATAATATGTTTGTGTGTATTGAGGTTTGTATAGATGTTTGTGTGTGTGCTGTTTTTAATACAGAACAGACAGTTTCATTTTTCACACGAACATTTCAAAAAATTCACATTCTTTGCGCAATCCTTTAACAAAATTCGCATTTTTTTTCGTGATTCTTTAATGAAATTCGCATTTTTTTCTGTATCTTTTTTTTGTCGAGATTCATAATTTTTTCAGCTATCCTATGACGTAATTCGTGTTTTTTTTTCAGCGATAATTTGACGAAATTTGTGTTTTTTCTGCGATTTTTTTTTCACGAAATTTGCGTTATTTTCCACGATTCTTTTATGAAATTTGCGTTTTTCTGTGATCCTTAGACGAAATTTTCTTTTTTCGCAATGCTTTGATAATAATCACATTTTCTCTGCTGCCTTTTGATAAGATTCATGAATTTTCAGCAATCCTTCGATGAAATTCGCGTTTTTTCAGCAATCTTTGAAGAAATTCGCATTTTTCTCGCGATACTTTAACGAAATGTGCGTTTTCCAGCGATTTTTTGATAAAATACATTTTATTCCGCAATTTTTAGACGAAGTTTGGCAAGAAAGCGCTATCTTTGGGTGAAATTTCCTGTTTTGCGATTCTTTGACAAAATTTGCTCATCTTTTGTGTAAATCGCGTTTTTCTGTGGCCTTTTAACAAAATTTACGTTTTACATGATCCTTTGATGAAATTAGTGTTTTTCCCGTGATCATTTGACGAAATCTAGGATTTTTTTCCCGCGAAGATTGATTATATGTTTTTAGTCTGCAGGTGCCCTAAAAAGTTTGTGACGCCTGTTGCTGCATTGCACGCATTCTGCCACGGTGTATCAAACAAACAAAATTCATCCTAAAGAATTATTGTTTAGTTTCTGGAAATAAACAATCGTCAACTCATTGGCTGAATTATAAAGGGTGAAATGTGTAGGCACTGAGTATCATCTATACTATTAATGTCGGTAAACGTCTGTCTGTGTGTGTGTTGTTGTGTCTGGCGTCTGTAAGCACAAAACTCTGCATGCAGACGACGGACATAAGTGCTTTTGGTATAAAAAAATTCGTAAGTGGAGTTTTTAAAATTCTCAACATTTTGCGGGAGAAGAGGGGTGCGAACGAATTTAAAAAATGAGTCCGCATCAATAATTATGGCGGCGGGGGGGAGTATGTTTTGCCTACACGGGGCGGAGACTTTTCTTTGTTGACACCACTCATATGATATATCGTTCGAAAGGCCTGTGACTGCCTTTTCATGTTATGCATCTGTGTGGTCCATCCCCCCCCCCCCGCCAATTGGGGCACTTTTCTAAATTTTGCACATACCACTCATGTTATATATCATTAAAAAGGTCTGTGACCGCTTAATCATATTATGCATCTCCGGTGTCCATCTGCCCCCCCTCAAGGGGTACTTTTGTAAATCTTGTACAATCCCTTCATGTTACGTATTGTTGGAAAGGTCTTTGACTGCTTATTCATGTTATGCATCTCCGGGGTCCATCCCGCCACTTCCCACCCCCCCTTAAGGGGGGCAATTTTCTAAATTTTGTTGACACCCCTCATGTCATATATTGTTGGAAAGGTCTGCGACCGCTTAATGATATTATGCATCTCCAATGTCCATCTCCCCACTTTGCCCCCCCCTCCCCCAAGGGGGTACTTTTCTAAATTTTGCAGACAACCCTCATGTCATATATCGTTGGAAAGGTCTGTGACTGCTTAATCATATGCATATCTCCAATGTCCATTTCCCCACTTTGCACCCCCCCCCTCCCCCAAGGGGGTACTTTTCTAAATTTTGCAGACAACCCTCATGTCATATATCGTTGGAAAGGTCTGTGACTACTTAATCATATGCATATCTCTGATGTCCATCTCCCCGCTTTGCCCCCCCCCAAAGAGGTACTTTTCTAAATTTTGCACACAACCCTCATGTTATATATCGTTGGAAAGGTCTGTGACCACTTAATCATATTATGTATGTTCCGTGTCCATCCCCTACTTTACCCCCCCCAAGGGGGTACTTTTTAAAATTTTGCACTCACCCCTCATGTTACATATCATTTGAAAGGTCTTTGACTGCTTATTCATGTTATGCATCTCCTTGGTCCATCCCGCCATTTCCCCCTCCCCAAGGGGGCACTTACCCTTTACTTGCACAACAGCGCTAAATGTGTCAGATGAAAGAAATTCCGCGAGTACATGTGCCAGTGAAACTTAGCCAATTGCTGTTCTTCAACCTAACTTTAATTCAAAGTGGGTTTTTTATTTATTTGAATTATTCTGCAAAAGTTTCAAACATTTTAAAGCAGCTATGAATTTTATTTTTATGGTACTATCAAGTTTTTTGCCGTCAAATTTTGACGGGTTCCATCTAGTTTGTTTTTAAGTCAAAATTTCTAATAAAAAATATTTTTTAAAGCTTTCCTTATTTTTAATTGACTTTATGAAAAACATATTTGTAATTAAATAAATCATTGCTTATTTTAATTTAGAAATGCAGAAAAAATAGCGACAGGAAAAGAAGTCTAAATTATATAAATGCATATAGAAAAACAAATTTAATAATTGATTTGTGATATAAATGCAGAAATCAATGTGTTTATATGGAAAAGAGTGCAAGGATGTAAAAATATTGGAATTGCATTTTCTTGGCAGATGAAGATTTTAAAAATGTTCAGTAATTTATTAGAAAATGTTTGTTTGGCAATTGTAAATTTGTTAAAGAGACGTTTTGACAAAGAAAAAATGTTTTAAAGCGAAGGAAACGTTTTGACAAGATAAATGCTAATAGTGAAAAAAGATTTATTTATTGAAGTTCATAAAAGAAATTTTCTTCATAGAAGTAGACTTTTCTTCAGAATATTATTCTTCATAAGAAATATTCTTTCGATTAAAATAAGTTCTTTCTTTGAAAACAATTTGATTAACATATACAGAGATAGTGAAAAATAAGTTATCTACTTCAGTGGACTCTGGAGTGCTCTCTACTCTTGCGAACGAGATTAAGTTTAAAGTGCAGATAACTCAAATAATGCTAACCTGATTTTTTAAATAAAAACATTCTTAAAATTAGGCGAATTGGGGATACTGTAGCATTGAAATAAGTGTTCAGTTGGCTTATATATTTATTACCCAATATGCTTTCATGTAAATGTTTAATGCACTTACAATAAATTTTCAGTATGTCCGTTTTTGAACAACGTGCTGTAATAGAAAAACCACATTTTGTATTGCTTTGTGAGGTGAGATACCTTATGTTAATGAAGGGGTGGGGGACATTAAATATTACATGGGTATGACTGGGAGAAAATTTAGTATTAGGAAAAGGGAGCATGAGTAGGAAATTAGATTTGGTCGTGCAAAAACAGCTTTATCAAGATTATATTTAGATGGGGGGGGGATTAGAATATTGTTTAATGACAGTAACTTGCTTTTTGTCTCAAATTGTTATCTTAAGTCTATTATAAGGGAGTCCATGGAAACCTATAGACGTAGAGGTTTAATTTGCAACGATACCTTTTCCTATATTATTCCAAATTTATGGGTGGAATTACTAAAAAAATATTTTAAAGAAAACTTGAATAGGAGGAGCCACGGTAGTAAACAATTTTAAATCGATGTCTTTATTTTCTTTTCATGTTTGATAATAGAAGGCGTTTATGTGTTTTGCATGTTCTATATATTTCGTTGTCCAGTGTTATTTTTGTTGATGGATGCTGTATTTTTATGATAAATTTTTTTTATCTCGAATGAAACCGAAAAACGTCAGTATATCTATATATTTTGAGTGACACTTTACTTAATTTAAGAAAGTTTTTATGTGTTTATATGTTCGTGAAGTGAGTCTAGCAGAACATTTAAAACATGGTGATGAGGGCTTTCTCTCATAGCTAACGCAGCTATATTTATTGGTGAATTTTTGTACTAGAAATTTTTTTGTTTACATATAACTAGAGTATCATTTGATTTATCTGTAATTTAAATTTCTTTTGATTGGAAACAGTAGAACTCGCTCTGTATCCCTCTGAATTGGGCAAGTTATTTTTAGCTAACTTTATACTTTGCATTAATTACTGTAATTAAAGTAATTAATAGAATCAATTTTTGAGTATGTTGGTATTGAACAAATTTAAAATTTTCAAAATATTTATGACAAATGAATTTGTAAATTTCGGTAAATATCACAAAAAATCTTCAGAATAAATATGTATAAAAAATCAACAGCTAGAAAACGAGGTTTGCAAATATTGTTTATGAAATAAATGAAAGATTTAATCTACCTAAAGAAGTGCTTATAGAGAAAAACTATTTAACGGCAAAAAGCTGTATTTAATGAGCAACTGCTTCTTACCTTATTATAAATATGAATATAGCTCCGCCAAAGTGAAGCATTTTGACAGGATACATACCTATTGTTAAAGAGATTAATTAAAAAAACCTTTCATAAGAAATTTTCTTTAAACGAAATCATTAACATAATAAGAAAATTGCTTTTTTTAAATGGGTGTTTACAGTGTTGTTATTGACGTTTTGTGCAGTCAAAAATTTGAAAAAGAAATCGGTGTTTATAAACTGCGCAAGTCATAATAATCAAGTATTATCAGATTTGATTTAAAAATTTAGTAGTAATAATACTATACTAGGACTTCCCTCAAAGGAATTAGTCTGAGTGATATTGCTGAGAACATAGGGTTAACAATTACAATATAAAGAAAAAGAGCAAATTAAATGATAGAATTACAAAACATCATATATAAATTCATATACACTGTTAAAAAAATAGAAAAGAAGTACCGTTCATCAGATGTGTTGTCATAATTTTTTTTTTAACATGTGGCAAATAATCTCATTTTCTTAAGCGCGTATTGCGCAAAACTTGAAAAAAAAAAAAAAAAAAAAAAAAAACGCCGGATCTTTTAAAACGCCAAGCTTTTTAAAATTACGTAATTGGATTTACAGCCAATAGATTATTCTATCAAGCATGGCTTAACGCAAATTTAATTTTATTGTTGCACCTTTTTTTGTGTGTGAATTTAAAATTTTTCTTCCTTGATTATATATCTATTATTTGTATAACTGTTTATAGAAACACTTACACTTCAAACCACATTGATAGCATGCTTTGCTACAAACCAGATTGCAAAAATATAGTCTAAATTACTATTAAAGTATACAAAAAATCTTTCGATGACTTCTGTAAAATAACTTTTACATTAAATCTCCATATCGGTAAAATTGAAAAATTATATATATTTCAAAGTTAAGCTTAACAGATACTTCTCGATTATTCTCTAGGAGGCTCTGTCCCCTGCGCCTTTACTGCGCCAATCCGCAGACTTTTCTTTTGCCTGTCTGTCTGTCTCTCCACAATCTGTCTGTTTCCCTATCCGTTCTTATGCCCGTCTCTCAAACTGATTGCCTATCTCTCTACACTTCTCGCTACCTGTCTCTATATTTCTCTACCGGTCTCTCTACCCGCCAATGTATTTCTCTAACCGTCTGTCTATTCGTCTAACTACTTGTATGTCTAGCCGTGTCTCTATCCACTTCGCTACCCATTTGTCTATCTGTCTCAAAACTTGTCTATCTGTCTCTCTACCCGTCTGGCTATACGCCTCTCTACCCATCTTCTTAACCATCTCTGTACTCATCTACTGTCTCTCTACTCGTCTGTATACCCGTCTCACTATCCGTCTGTTTTTGTACCCGACTCGCTACCAATCTCATTACGCGTCAGTTAACTCGTCTCTGTACTCATCTCTGTACTCGTCTCTTTATCTACCACGCTACGCGTCTCGAAACCTTTCTCGCTACATTCCTGTCTACCGGTGTCGCTACCCGTCTCGTGACCCATCTCGCTACCCCTCTGTCAACCCTCTTTTTACCTTCCTCTCTAGCCTTCTGTCTATTCGTTTCGCTACCCGTCAGCCTACCTGTGTCGCTACTCGTCTCTCAACCCGTCTGTCTACCCGTTTGTTTACTCGTCTTTCTACCTCTCGCCACCTCTTCCCAATATTTAAACAATTCCTTTAATATACAGAAGCCGTTTATCAGTTATTAAATGCAAACAGAAGTAATTTATCTAATAAGTGTAATCAGATGCAATTTTTTTTAAATACATACATAAACCTGAATAATAATTCATCAGTTTTGTGTTTATAGTTGTTTATATCATTTTGACATATCAATCTCAACTTCTTAAACCTGAATTGTCTCAAGCTTTTTAACCCGCGAGAACTCGCTAGATCTCTTTTCACACCAGAACTCGCTCGTGAGAAGTTTTCTCACGGTGCCCAATTGCCTTCACTTTTACCTTACACATTCGTTTAATATCAGCATTTTTTGTTTGTCTTAATACTTTATTCACAAAAGATACATCAAATGATTAAAAAAATGTTTCTAAAATTTAATTTAAAATGAAAAAAAGGGTTTAAATAAGAGTCTTATTGCAACAGCTGGGACACAAAGAAGTATGATGGTGAGAGAAAATCTCACGCAGCGAGTTCTCCCGGGTTAAAAAAACCGCAAGGTCTGTATAACTGCAAAGTACCCTGAGGGCTATATTAGCTACATGTTATTAAGTTAAGTGAAAGCTTCGTTATCGCGTTTGCAGCCAATTGCTTATGTCAGAAAGCGTGGCTTAACGCCATTTTAAATTCATTACTGTAACTTTTTTGTTGGGGGGGAGGGGGGGAAGGAGGGGGGGGGGAGGGTTTCAAATATATACATTTAAATTAAAACTTTTGCCTCCATGCCATTAGTGTTGTTTGTATTATTAACTAATACCTTGTAGACCGATTTTCATTTGAAACAAATGTAAATTTCTTCTACAGATTGTTTTGGGAGAAACTTTCGTAATTGGGCCCAAAGCCAATCGGAGAATTTAATATCATTATTGTAATTCTTATTGACTTAAAACAATATTGTTGCTAGCTTTACTCTTGTTTGAGACCAGACTTGCCTGTATATCTGAATGGGGAAAAGTTTCGTATCCTATGTCGGTTGGCGAAAAAAATTTAAAATGGTGCCAAAAGGTAGTTTTAGCATCTTACAAAATTTTTCAAGAGAGCGGTAAAACATGTTTTTCAAATATTTAGAAACATACGTTTATTAAAGCATGTTTTTGCACCATCTTAAAAATTTAAGCACGATGCTAAAATAAAATTTTATCGCCATATTCGATATTTTAATAAGTAATGAAAATACATAAACAAACTTATTTAACAAACCTAGGAGGCATTTGTGTGATAAATAATTGTTATTGTCAGGGGGGTTAAATTGTAAACAATTAATAAACGGCTAGTAAATAATAAATAGCATTTAAAATCTAAAAATGGAGAAGTGGTCCTTATAAAAATGCAAAACATAACATTATACGCTTGATATATGTATTTTTTTTTTTAATATTTCCAATATGTAAATAAAAAGATAAAACAGACAGATCAGATAAAAAGGTTAAAATCTCTTTTCCAAATACCAAATAGAAAATACACAAAATAGAATGCCAAATATACAAAATAAAAAAATATCTGCCAAAAAATATATTTATATAATACTACATCTGCAAAAAAAATAAGATTTAGAAAAAGTAAGCCAAATCCTGCAGATCCCAACAATCACATCGAAAAACTTATCACCAAAAAAGAACTCGCCAAATCTTACGGCACAGGAGATGGATTTTTCCCTCTGAATGCAGAATATTAGTTTTTTTTCTTGTACGATGGGTGATTATAATATAATTGTTTCATTTCACATACTACATACCGTTTGATATATTGGTACTTTTATGTTATCCTGTCGCAGTTGATAAATCGTCAAATGTTGTTCCTATAACATTTTCATATTGAATTCATTTCATTTAAATATAAACCTGTCACTCATTTAATTTAAAATACATGCCTTTCATTAATCCCATTTAAAATGCTAAAAAGAGAAAAAAAAAGAAATAAATAATGCCATAAATCGAAACCCTTTATTTAAACACCAAAGAATTTTTTTTTAAATTTACACACGCGAAATAAAAAAAAAGCTGCTATTGCTGAGATTTGCGCCAAATCTCTAATACCAAGTCTACCAAGTTATTGCGGGGGTTTTCTTTCAAACAGAAAAAAATCCAGATTAATTTTCGATTTCTACTAAATTGAAATATATTTTATTGTGCTGAATATTAGCGCGAGCATATTTTTTTGCTCCATGTACTCCATGAACTTTTCAATTCCGATTGCCTACGAAAATCTCCCGCCGGTGAAAATGACGTATGCACAAAATTTAGTGACGTATGTACTTTAATTGTGCTTTTTTATCTATTTTTTCAATATAATTTCCAAACGGTTTGACATTTATTCTTGGTAATAAATAGACGTCGTTGTCACCGTTATAGGTACCTGCTTTAAAATTTGAACGAAATCCGTTAAATATTTTTTGAGTTATGCTTGACGAAAGGTTTTAATATCCATCGTAGCTATATATGGGGCAAAGTAATACTGCGTTGTGTATGAGTCTTCGTTGCACTCAGACAATTAATTTATCAAAATATCTAAGACAAACTATTTTTAGTTATATTTTTTTAGAAACTTGATTCCCCGAGAAGTATTTTAACCGTATTTTAACTATACGTTTAACAAAAAATATTGACGAAAAATTTAATAGCATTTATATGGAAAAAAGAAATTAATTATTCAATAACGTGTTAATAGCTATGTGTCTACATATGTAATAGATAATGTGTCTGCATGTAAAACTTCCAATGGCATAAAAATTCGAAATTATATTCTCTAGCCAGATGATTTTAAAAATGATTAGCATTTAGTGGGGAACTAACTGCTTTGTTAGCCTATTATAAATTTGTTGCGCTTCGTTATAGATAAACATTTTGACAAGATTGATACTGATTGTTATAGAGTTTAATTTGCCAATTTTTCATAATATAGTACATATTTTTTTAACGATGTCCTTTACAAAATACGAAAAAATGCTGTTTTTATGAAAAAAAAAAGATTTTTATGCATTTCGTAGTTATTGATATAATTGATTTGTAAGATATATATTATTAATAATATTCTAATTCATCAAATTTTCTTCTGATTTATTTATATTTATGGCAATTATATTTATAAAAATAATTAAATATCGATAAATAATTTTATGATAAAATATTTAATTTCAAAGTAAATATGTACAAAAACAGTCGGTGAAAAGACGACGATATGCAGACATTTTTTATGGAATAAACAGCATTTATTTATTGTACATCATCAAGTACATTTGTGATATACTATCATCGTTAACGAAAACAAAAGTTGTATTTAATGAGCAAGTTTTTATTAGCCTATTATAAATGTGTTGTGCTTCGTCAAAGCAAAACATTTTGACAAGATAGATACTGATTGTTAAAAAGATTAATTTTCTCTAGTATTCATGACATGTTTCTTTTAAACGAAATTATTTACATAATAAAAATAACTTCTTGAACTGATTTGTAGATTGTCGTCATTCATGTCTTGCGTAGGAGAAAATTTTAAAAAAGAAATTGATATTTATAAAATGTAACGTCAATTATAGTATATTTATAGAATAACTTTATGAGATAGCTAGTATGAATGATGTTATTATTGCCCGCAAGTTGGTGTAATTTAGGACAGTGGTTTGGCACAACAGAGAATTTTTTGGGATAACCTTTTATTGTTATCCATATCCATTTTTAATCCCTTTCTTTCAATCATTGCTCATTTTGACAAGCAATTGATGATACTATAATGAAGTTTTTGACGTGTCTCTGTAAGAAAAACTGTGCATGATACGATTACTAGTTTAAAAGCGTGGGGTTGTACTTTGTATTTTAACAATTTATTCAAAATTATTAGCGATTGGCGAATTATTACAAAAAATTAGAGCTTAAAAAGTTGGAATAAAGACAAAAAAGCAGTTATACAGACAAACACAATTTAAATCAATACTGGACCACAACCGTAACGCAGTCTTTCCAACATAACAACAACAACAAAAATAGTAATAAAATAATAATATATAAATCGGAGGAATTTTTCTAAAGTTATGCATGGATCGACGTACCTTAAAAATATGTATGTTATGGTCAAAGCTCGAAATCAGTCAGCTCCCGAAGTAGACGGCCAAATTGCGAAAGGATAAATTTCGCTGTGAATGGATTTACCGATATCCGATCTTTTTCTTGATTCTGGATTTGGCCGGCCAGTTTCGAAATAGCATCGAGCGATTGTCCAAAGTCTAAAGAAAAATGTCATGAGCAGCTTTTGAGGGTCTGTATAGTTTCATGCATTTTATTATTATCTATAGATTTAATATACAAGCCGGGTTTTTTCTTCATATGCTCTGGGCTGTCTACTAAACCAATTTTAACTTTTTTTAATTTAATTTAATTTTTTAAAATTTAATTGAAGTTGTTCATTTGTAGATGAGCCAGCACAAGCTATTTTTTCAAAATATTTCAATTTTTATATTTTATTAATAATTTTAAAAGTTGTTAATGAAATTTCTTCAAAATGCTGGCAATTGGGTTACTTCGATTGTTAAAAAAATCGGCATTATTATATCTTTATTGATATTATTATCTCAATTAGGAAGAAAACATATTTTCAATTTGAAAAAATTGTGTTTATGACCATCAAAGTGTCAAGGGGCTTAAAAGTAAAGTGACATCATTTTTCAAAGAAAGCATGAAAACATGAAATAGCAACATTTTACTATAATTGCGTCGAAAAGAAGTCTTTTCTAGAGATTTTTTATTCTATCATCTCTGAAATTAGCGGATACATTTTAAATGGAAGAGAAGCCTCCACTTCTGAAAATGACGTCATTTTTAAGAAGGAATTCACCTGAGAAGGTACATTTATATTCACGAAACAGTAACTATTTATTACGATTGTGTATAAATAAGGTAACTGACAACGGTATTTCATTCTTCCTATGCCGTCATTAGACACAAGGAGATTTTAAATATTTTCTTGCACTACAAACGTCCCTTAGCGCAGAAAGGCTATAACTTTCTGTCAGTGAAAATGATATCATGTTTTAAAAAATAAACACACAGTTTCAGCCATAAAACTGTTACATTTCAGTTAAGTTGTGTTGAAAGGATTTTCAACATTTTTTCATTAATCTGGTGTTGAATTAGCGGCCGTAAGGGCTTTTTTTATGTACCGCTAACCAGGTCCTTACCAGCCGGGCATGAGTGTTTATCTTGACGAGTTAGTACCTGGGCGCGGGGTGATATTCGCCTGATCACAGCATGGCTGTGATCGACCTCACAAGAATTTTGTTGGAATAGATGCAGTGCTCTCTAGTGGTTTGCTACAGTTTTCTTTGTTTGCCGGTTCAAGATTTCTATTTAACTTTGTTGAATTGGCAGATTTTAAAAAAGCAAACATTAAAGGGGCGAAATGAATTGGTTTCGTAATTTAGAACTTTGATATGGTGACGAGACCTTCACCTGACTCGACACCCCCAGAATTTGTAATTCATAGAGAACTTGGAGACTTTGCACCCACGACGGATTTTACATGCACGCCATTAGCATACACCATTAGCGTACATGGCTTCGTATCTGCAGTCTCAAATCGATGAACAGACTCGTACCTACTGGGTGTAGCGGCGCTCTACTTAACAGGCATCCAGGCCGTCATGAACACAAGACAAGCTTATACTGGGGAAATACCAAAGGAAAAAATTTTGTCATTTTGACACGATTACTGTGATAGTTTTTTTCAGTTTACGTTTGGTCCATTCCAAGATACAAGGAGTTAAACGTTACGGTAGAAACCTTTAACCAATGTAAAATTATATTTATGATGAAATTTTACATTAGTAAAAGTATTCCGCCGTTCTACGTCTAACTCCTTTTATTTCGGAAGAGACTGAAATGCTTTAGCGTGTGAAAATGACACCATATTTAACAAGAAGCTTGCTTTTTTATTGATAAACCTGAAATGTTTCACAACAATTGCTTCTAAAGGATGTAAATGTTTGGATTTTTTACTATGTTGGTAGTGAGATTAGGGCTTGAAAGTCAAGTTGCCAATGGCGAGCAAAAATTTATTCGCTTGCAACGTTTTTGCTTGTAAACATGACTTTAATTAACAAACTATAGCATCGAAGTATACAGGACCTTTTACAGTTCATTTTAGCGAGGGCTTCCGATATAGTCGAATTATCGAATTATAAGCACGAAGCGCAGAAGGCCTATGAGGGATTCGTTATAATGGTTGCGTATGCATATACCTATAAAAATTCTAAAAGGAAATGATGTTTAGAAGCTTTAAATATAAAAAACTTTATTTGCATTAACACAATTGTTGTGCCAAACATTTGCGCACTCAAATCATGCACATACAAAAAACATAAAACTTCACATAAAACTTTCTAAGAGTTAACCCTTGCAGGCGCAGAGTAATTCGCAAACTGGTGAAATGATTGTTTCACACTAGAATTTAAAAACGAATTTCTTAGAAAATAGATACTTTCTTTTCTTCACGTTCATTCAAGTTCATTATAAAAGCAAAATTTTAGTAAAATTTTCTGTGTGCCGTTTAGCAGTTTTGAATTAAAACTAAGAAGACACATTTGTGACCACCGCCCTTGAAGGGGTTAAAATAGCTAAAATATGTTAATAATATTTGACTGTTTTTGTTAAAAAAATATAATCCAAATACTACACGAAATCTTCATTGGACTACAAATATTTTGCACTCTCAATTTATGCAAAACAGTTTGTACCTTGGCTGTGTACCAACACATACATTTACTTATTTAAGTCTGTGCTTTGATCAATTTGCAGGCATTTGTTAAATTTTGAGAAGGAATATGTTTACCAACAATCAGTACTGTGAATTGACATTACTTTACGGGCAGAGCAATCGGAATAGGAGAAAGGCTGCAAGGCTGGGGTGTATGCTATGAAATTTGGAGATCAAAACCAACCACATTTGAACACTATAGCTAAAAATGTTAAGCGTTTAAGAAAAATCGATAGCTTTAAGCAGCATCCTCGATTAAGTCGGTTCACTGGTTCAACATTACCTACGGAGCATGTTCTAGGGTATACACTTGCTCATCCTAATTGTAGTGTACGAGATATTAGCCGGGAGTGTGGATATTCAAAAAGGCAAGTATGGAAAATTTTAAACAAGTATGGTGCGTTTCCATATCGACCAATACTAGGACAAGACTTAGCATCAGGAGACAAAGAGCGTCGTTTTAATTTTTTTAATTTAATTTTAAACAAATAAGATGAACGTTCATCCTTTCTGAATGAAATTATGCGGACTGACGAATGTCAATGTACAACACAGGGGATCGTGAATACGCAAAACATTCACTGTTAGTCCCTGAAAAATCCACACATTATTCGTCCAAACAAACATCAAATGTGTTGGTGTGGTATCTTGAAGACATCCTTAATTGGGACATTCATCTTCGATGATACTTTAGCATCAGAAAAATATGCTGATATTTTATGTGGATCAGTATTCGACTTTTTAGAAGAGTATGTTTCATTACAAGATTTGTCACATATGTGGTTTTAGTATGATGGCGCGCCAGCACATAGATAATTTAAGCCACGCACTGTCTTAAGCAGTGCTTTTGGAAATACTATTATAGGATATGGAGGTCCTATTGAATGCCCCTCCCCCAGATCGCCAGATTTGAATCCTTTAGATTTCTTTCTTTGGGGTTTTCTGAAAAAGAAAGTATATGAAAGAGAATCCACTAGTTTGTGGAATCGCATTTCTATGACATGCAGATCTGTAATACCTACAATGTTGCTTAAAGTACCAGAAGGAGACAAATTTACGTCTACGTTTTAGGTCTACATTTCTGAATTGCAGTTGAAGGAAGTCACTTCGAACAAGTTTTAAGATAACTTTAATTTTTATTAATTAAGTTTTAGATTGGATAATATAATAGAGTTTTAAAATATGTATCATTATGTAAAGAATTGAGACAGTTGCTTTTCAACATTTCACTTAACAAAAATTATGTTATTTTTTCATTTACATTTTTTTATACAAGTTGTATATTTTGCTTGAATGTGTCAAAATGAAAATAGATTTCAAATTTATATTTTAATGTCAATTTTACTCTCAACTATTATTTCTTTTTATAGCTGACAATTATTTATATTTCTAAATAAATTTGTGAATGACCGCTATTTTGCAGCAAAAAGATGCTTCAACTTGCTATTACTCGGTCAATTTTAATCGTAGAAGAATGCGACTTTTTTTGTCTTACTTGCTAGTGTAATAGGAAATTTTTATTAAATATCACTTATTGGACCGGGGGACCGTATAAAAAAATAATTTTCGTAACTTTTTAAGAAATGTGTTTATTGACATAAGTCGCTTTTAAAATACTTTTTTACCTCATTTGAAACATTTTTGTAATTGGAACTATATGTCTATGACTAACGGTTTAGGGATTAGTCATTGGCCACCATGAGAGTGAACACCATGTATATTTAAAAAACATTAAATTTTCTGACACAAAAAAAAATAAATTTCCAAGGTTTAATTTATTTATTTTCAAAAGTCCTAGTTCGTTTTATACATGCGTATTTTACACATACTTATCATTACGAAAATTTGAAATTATACACAGAATCCAAATTTATTTCAGAGTGAAAAATTATTCATTTAACAAGCCTAAAATTAATTGAATAATGACGGACATTTAAATGAATTTGCAAATAAGATTAGTGAATTATAAGTATTCGAATTAAGCACTTAAATGCCCTGAAAGTGTAGCTTAAATTGAATTATTTAAATTAAAAGACTATGCAGCTTCTGAATTTTGAATATGGAAAGAATTTGTTTTGAGAAAAATTTAGAAAATTTAATTAATGTAGTTTTGAAAACTGACATCCTCAAGTTATGCTTTACGCTCGAGAAATAATTTGAGGCATTTTAACCGTCTTTATTTTAAAATTGTAATCTAACCACATAAATGCATATTTTAAAACATGAATATACTTTAATTAAAATACAACATGTACGGGGTATCTCGAAAATTCGTGTACACATTTTGAGGTAACAGGACATTTTACAACAAACATTTTTTGTATGGGAAACTAGTTCGCAATCCACTTATTCAATCATACTTACTGACTTCAAGCCGAACACTGATTTCTATTCATAACCTTAAAACAATGAAGATAATTTATCGAAATCTTCAACAAAATAAATTTATTTTTTGCAACATATGATAACATAAAGTATTATAATCAGGACAGTGACATCTTATTATGTACTGTGAGCTACATTTTAAATGACGGAGAGTCTAGATGATTGTTGTTTGAACACAGATCGTGATCATTTCCAGAAGTTCTCGGTAAGTTATCGCATTCCAGAGAAAGCAGTGTAACTCTGTTAAAAATATCTCTATAATCTATTATTATTAAAGTTATCAATTAAAGTTCGAATTCGACTTGAAGTGAGACGCACTGTATTTTTGACTGAGTAAGTGAATTGCGATCCTGATGTTCTATACAAAAAGTGCGACAACAAAATGAAAATGATATTGATTGCCATTTTGAAAACCGGGGCACTTTCACCTTACTTAGTGATCAATGAACATAAACTTTTCTACGGGCTTATAGACCAGTTTCTAGAACGGCATTTCACCGTGTCTTAAAAAATTGCCAAGTCTAGGCTACAAGTACATCTGCCACATTTTTCTTTTAGTATTTTAAGTCAATTGTGAAAAATGAATTTTATTTTTTAATACTTCCCAACATAGTTGAAAAGTTTTAGGATTTCAGTTTGTGTTGGTCGTCTGGCCCTCTGGCCTTCCCGTCTGTCCGTTCGTACTCTAATTCTCGTAAATATACTCGGATTGCTATGAAATTTTTATATGCTACTGACATTTACTATAGCATGTTTGCTATTGAAACTGAAGTGTGTAACTTTAATAATTCATTTACAGGGACAGTCAAAAGCATTCCGTTACATTATGGTCAATATAAAAAATCGTTTCAAGTGCATGTTGATGATGTTACACCATTTCAAACATAATGAAATTGATATGTATTTATGAAATGCACTAAAACGTGCTTTCTATAGAACATGGAGGGGGGGAGGCAAAGCATTTATTATTCATTTCAGCGTTACACAAAAGTATTCTGTTACATAATGGTCTACGGGGGAAAACAATTTGTAGTATATTTTAATGTTGTTATACTATTTAAAAAAAAATTATATGCATTACTAACGGGCACTATAAGTTGCTTACTTTAAAAAATTGTGTGCTCTGCATTTATCGTTCATTTACAGGGACACACAAAATAATCCGGTCACAGTACTTTCTATGAGTGTGCTGGAAGTGCGTTTTCAACTTTTCTTTGCGTTTTTACGTTTAACCCTCTAGCCGCCAGCGATGTTTATATTTTCTTATATAAAACCGCGGCCTATTTTTATTCGCCACTTATAAAGATTGAATGTCACCGGAATTTTGAAAACAAATTTATTTTTAAATAAGTAAAAGCAGTTTCTTCATATACATTATAAAAACAAAGTTTGAATAGTACGTGGTGTGTATAAATTCTGTTGATATATGCAGGACTACACAAAGGAATTCGTAATCATTAGTGACTATGGGAGTGACTATGGGGGTTGCTTAAGGTTAGTTCTTGATTGTATTATTCATTTTAATGCTGAACTATATTTAGTATGTTAATAGAAGTATACTAATAAATAAATATACAAGGCTACGCAAAGAACAGGAGACATTGTCGTTTATGGTTGGTAATTGCTGCAAGTGCGTTCTAAATTGTGTTCTGCGGGGTTTTTTCCTCAAATAAATTATAGCTTCATATATGTTGTGTACAAAAGTCTTTAGATATATACAGGGCTGTACAAAAGAATTCGAGTGAATTTCGAGTTTAATTTTCTAAATGGACCAAATTTTAGCATGCTATGTAGTATTTATGAAATCCATAGATCATATACAGGGCTACACAAAATAATTCAAATACTCTTTTGACTATGAATAGTAATTGCTAAAACAGGATGTTTAAATGTGTTATTTGTTTTCAGAAAGTCAAATTGAAAAGTTAAAGGAAGATAATCAGCAACTCAAACAAGCTGAAAATAATATAAAGAAAGAAATAAAGTTCAAAGAAGAAGAAATAAAGAATATTCAGGCCTCTTTAGATGATGTGGATATACCAATAAAGAAGATAATTGCGATACTAGAAATTAAAATGACGAATATAATGGAAACTGTAACGGAATTGATTCAACAAAAACAAAAAGAACAAATTAAAAGGCAGTTATCACCAGCGACCCTCTTGATAGAACCAGCAGAAGAAAACACAACAATAGATGAAGACATAGCATGAGATACATCTGATGAACATGCAAATATTACTGAAAATAGATAACAGTTTCACAACAAACATATATTAGGCCTAACCTTCGAAAGTCAGATTGCAACAGAGGAATTCAAACATAAATCAGAATCAATTCAAGCAGTTAATAAACAAGAACGAAAAATCATGCGTCAAGCATAGATTATGTAACACTTTCCAACGCTTCCAAAATAATTTTACAAATCATACCGTTTAATAAGCTAAAAGATAACATCTAAGTAATCCGAATACTTTTATTCAGCCCTGTATAGGATCTATAGATTTGTATATATACTACATAGGATGTTAAATTTTAGTTCAGTTAGGAAACGCGTAGCACAGTTTAAAATTCTCCGTCTGGAGTTAAATAATACGGAAATGTGTTCGCGAACTTTTGTGCGTCCCTGTAAATGAACGATGACTGCTGTACACACACTATTCTGTAGTAAGCCTCTTGAAATACACCTTAGTGATATATATAAATTTCAATGCGTTTAAAATAGGGAAACATTATTTAAATAAACCGCAGACGATTTTTCTCCATAGACGTAATGTAACAGAATTCTTTTGACTGTCCCTGTAAAGTAACTATAAGTGCTATGCACACCCTATTCCATATTAAGCTTCTTCTAATGCACCTTAGTGATATATATAAATTTCAATGCGTCTAAAATAGTGAAACATTATTTAAATAAACCGCAAATGATTTTTCCCCATAGACCGCAATGTAACGGAATTCTTTTGAGTGTCCCTGTAAAAAAACTATCAGTGCTACACACTTCCGTTGAAATAAGGAACATGCTATAGATAACAACTATAACATATAAAAATTGCAGAGCAATCCGAGCCTATTTACGGGAGTTAGAGCACGGCCAGACGGCAGACGGCCAGACGGCAGACTGCCAGACGGCCATACGGCCAGACAAACCGAAGTCATAAACACTTTTCAACTAGGTTGGAAAGTGTTAAAAAGTGAAGATAAGATTACAAGAACAAAACTCCACAGAAATAATAATACTGAACGCATCCCATGCACCATTCACACCATTAAAGGCATTTGATGAAGAAAAGAAAAAATGGTATTGCTTCAAAAAGACTTTGAAGAATATATAAAAATGACACTTAATCCAGCCTTGCAACATAACCTAGGAACAACAGAAGGAATGGAATTATTAAGAATGTAACAAGATCGGGCTCTAAAATCCATTTCACATTTAGTGCTACAAATCCGACATTGTGAGGCAAAAATCGAGTGTCAACCAAATTCATCATGGGTGTGAACAAGTGTAAGTAGATATAAAATAAGAGTTCTAACTCAGCGGCGTACGCGGCGTGACCTCTGCATACTGTAGAGGTCATTGCGGCGTGCAGCGGCGTGAAGGTCATGGCGGCGTGCAGTGGCGTGAAAGTCATGGCGTCGTGACGGTGACTGTGCGGTGGAGGAGAGGTGATAAGGGCATTGGGCGATAAGGATGTTTGATAAGGGGATTATTTTAATTAATTTTAATTGGGGAACTTAGAAAATTTCGAAGCAATTTTTTTTCGTGGAGATTTGGTGGACGAGGTGAATGCCAACGGATTTATTTTAGCGAATTAGAAATTTAATTAATTTTAATTGGAGAACTTAAGAATTTTCGCGAGATTTTTTTTTCAACTAGAGTAGGCTATACGATATACCCGTTAGAATATATTTGAGGTGAATTTTAAAAGTCAATTTCGGGTTTAATTAAAAATGGTCATTAATTAATTTTAATTGGGGGACTTAGACATTTTTCGAAGCAAATAGTTTTTGAACTATATTACGCAGTTTAAATATAAGTGTATGCAGTAGAAGTGAATGAATAATTAAAAATATTAATTAAAAAAGGTCATTAAAATATTAATTTTAATTGGGGGACTTAGACATTTTTCGAAGCAAATATTTTTTCAACGAGAGTACGCTATTTGTTATACATGTTAGAGTATATTACAGGTGAATTTTAAAAGTCAATAATGATTTAATTAAAAATGGTCATTAATTAATTTTAATTGGAGAACTTAAGAAATTTTGGCGAGATTATTTTTTCCCTCAATGAGAGTACGCAGTTTGCATGTGCAGTAGAATGGTAGATGCTAGTAATTAAAAAGGTTCATTAATTAATTTTAATTGGTGGACTTCAACATTTTTCGGGCAAACAGGCGCGTTTTAATGAATTCGATACAGGTTATGGTAAAAAATACAGGGTCCTTTATGAATTATACTGCACTCAATTCTAATAGCTCCCCCTTCCCCTCCCCCTTTTTTTACGCAGAGGGCCCCTTCGATAGAAGTTAGGCTAACAATACGCACTTCATAAAATACATAGTGATATAAAAAGAAGAATTTTAACATATACATAAAAGTGTAAATAAACAAGTATGAAAAATCATGCGTAGCGCCATAATTCATGAATCACTTTCCAAAATTATCGAAATGTTATGTGAACAAAATATAATTTTACCATCTAGTGCATAGTGAATTAAAATAGTGAACAGATCCCCTTTTTAATAAAAAGGGGTCCTTCACAAAAAAATTCCAATGAATTATTACGGAAACCCTTCAGTTCATTGACCCCTCTTTTTTCCCCCTTCGAAGTGTGAACTCGCATAAGACTATAGGTATCCTTCATAAAATAAATGAGATACGTGCGCTATTAGAATAAAAACCCCTTCACAAAAAATTGTAGGGGTTCCCTGTTTGAATAAAAAGCCCCTTCACAAAAATCCAATTATGCATAAGAACCCTTCCTAAAATCAGGTAATTTATACCTTACACTTTTATTTTTCAATTCAAGTTAGGCTAAAAGTACAACTTACACATCGATAGGTTCAAATATAGAAATCCTTCGAAAGAAACTTTGAAAAGTTATAGATATTAAGCTACCTTCACAAAATAATAAAACCCTATTTGAATCCCAGCGGCCTTCACAAAAAAAATCCAATAGATTCATGTTATTTTATGGCGACAGAAATACGAGAGACCTTTCATAAAAATCCAAGATCACTGTTTGAAAGAAAAATCCCCTTCGCAATGTACCCTGCAAAAATATTTTAATAAATAGACTGCTATTCTCAAATGAATACGAACTCATGCAATGTAGAAATAGGTTTTACAGGAATGCCTTTTTAGTATAACGTTCAAAATATAGATTTTAGAAAAGATATTCATGTTTTACCAAATTTTTCATACAAATTTGTAAAATAGGGTAGAGCGTTTCATGAAAAATAATTGAATTTCGAGTGATTATGCTTTAAAAAATATATTTTAGCATTGAAATTAAGAAAAAAAAAAGACGGCTATCCCTTTTCCCCTCAATAGACGGATTGCTGAATCACAATGAGTCATATTAGCAGATAAGCAAAGATCTTGCTTTGACTTGATTCCTTTCTTAGATTATGAATCACTCACGATAAGAAATACCTGACACATTTTTTGTAGGCAAATGTACGAAATTAGCTATATAGTGTTCCACTTATTAATCTGTTAAGTTTTAAAATGCTTCAATGAAAAATAATAACTAAGAAATAAAATAAAAAATGATCATTAATTTTAATTGGCGAACTTAAACATTTTTGGACCAAACAGACTGGTTTTAAGGAATTCGATACATGGTATGGTAAAAAATACAGGGTCCCGTATGAATTATACTACACTAAATTTAATAGCTACGCCCTCCCTTTTTTTATCCAGAGAGCCCCCTTCGACAGAAGTTAGGCTTCACACACACACAATATACACACTTAAAAAATATAGAATGATATAAAAAGAAGAATTTCAACGTATATATATATATATATATATATATATATATATATATATATATAATAGTAAATTATGAAAAATCATGCATAGTGGTATAATTTATGAATCACTTTCCAACATTATTGCAATATTATGTGAACTAAATATAATTTTACAATCTAGTGTAAGTCAGATTTTACTTTCAAGTGTTTAAATTTATGAATGGAGAGGTAACATGTGAAAGGTCTATTTTTAAGTCGAGACATTGTATGAAGGGTCCTGTTTTAAAGTTAAAAGTTTTGTGAAGGGTTCAGTTTTAAAGTTTCGGGAAGGGGTTTGTTTGAAGAACCCTGTTTTGAAATGACTTAAGAACGGACAATTTCTTCCTAAACATATCTATAACTACAAATAGTGTATTTTGTATACATTATAAAAATACATGAATATATTTATACATTATGTTATAGTTTTTAAAGTTAGATTCATACAATAAAGCGAGATTGTTACCGTTAATGTATACGAATTCCTTCATGTTACCCTGTATAGCTTCAACTCGATTCGTTATATATGGTTCATTGAGTATTCAATGAAAAATAACTAAGAAATAAAATTAAAAATAGTAATTAAGAGGTATCCTTAAGAATTTTTGGGATAAGAGATTGGTTTTAATTAAATAGTTTAATGAATCTAATTCGATACAAGTCTTGCTAAAATAGAAATTACACAAAAAATACATAGTCCCCTATACAATATATATGAATTATACTGCACTAAATTTAATAGCATCCTACTCTAGTTTCATAGAAATTGCTTCAATATAATATAGGCTAATAATATACACTTAAAAAAATACATTAGTAACCAGAAGAAGGATATGAATTCACATTGCACTACTACTTATGTAAAATATAAGTTCTTTTATCGCATAAAATATATAAACAAGTACTATAAAAATATATTGACAAGACATGAACTATTAATACATTATTTAAAACGTGTTTGTTATGCAAAACATAAATTCTTTTTTATTATATATTCAATAAACGAAAAAACAGAAAAAGGTCTATTATCGTTATACTTTAAAGTTTTAGAACTGCGTTAATCATATGCATAGAAAATCTGATTAAACTATATTTCTTTTATGATTGTAAAACACTATAAAAATTAAATGAATAAATTTCCTAAAGGTAAAAATTATTTCTGTTAAATTTATCTAGGCCAATGAAGCTTACTTTTATAAAAATAAAGAAATGGTACTTACATATATGTAACTAGCTTGTCTAAGATACTCTGTAAAGAACCTCATGTTTTGTGGAAACTTACAGTTCACTCATTATCAACGTTCGAAGAAGTGATTAGCATATTCTAAAAGTGATATCACATAGGGTAGCTGTGAAATCACGGTGATAATATCACGTAGGTTTCCCTGATCTTATCTATGAGGTCATATCATGATAGGATGATAACGGAGTGTATAAATTGCCTCTCGCAAGGTGGTACATCATTCTATGCTTATGGTTGCCTTGTTTGAATTCTTCTTTTCATTGGATTATACCCTTCTTCTGTGCTCTTCCTTTCTTGATCCAGCTAAAAAATGAATAATACGTTTTTATACCCTGCTAATGAAAAAGGATTATTTTACCTAGCGGATAAGCCTGATTGCAAGTTTCCGGGAAACGAGTGGTTCACCCGCACCATTAATCAAATGGATTCCTTAGATTTTTTTCTTCCGCTGCATCGGAGATTATGCAGTCGTTAAAGTGGTGAAGGAACAGAACTGTAACCTAAAAGTTCACATAACCAAACATTTCGAAGGGATGTGCGCTGAAATCTTCCCTACTCAAGAAAGTGTGACTTTATCATGTGCAACATTTGACTCATTTCAAAGCCAAATGAACAACTTTCATTTTTTTTTCTAAAAAAGACAGTTTCATAGCAAACAATGAGATTATTACAGCCTACGTGGATGAAGACTCTTGTGTACTTCAAGAATTATTCCAGTCTAGTGATTCAAGCTATTCCTAAAAGCCAAAGGGACTCTACTTATCAAAAGAACAATTTGATAATTTGCGAAACATGTGTGATGAAATCAATGACTGGTTAATTAAAACTTTACTAACCAAACTGGCCCAATACAAGTTTTAAATCGAGCTACAGAATGTGAGCATTTACACTTAAGATTAGAAGAACCAAAAGAACATTTTTTCTCCTGTTTTAATCGCCAATTAGAAGAAGCGGTTCGTCGTGAATTTGAATGTAATTCCTGTACTATGGGGTATTCATATGAATCATTTCACGAATGCAGGAAATATACTCTACGTCAGCAATTTTCTATATGCAGTGAAAACGCATTGATGAATTTTAGAGTAAATGAATTTGTAGATTATCTCGCGGAAAAATGTATATGTGAGTATACACACGCATTTTTTGCATCTATGAATTTTGAGATATATTTAGTTCATGTGAATAACGTGTTTGCCATGTAACATTATTAGTTAATAAATCCCACTTTTTTTCTTAAACTTTTGTTTTTATTTTACTTGCAAAATTTATATTTATAGAAGTTATTTTTAAATGCATTTCCAAAATAATTTGACACAATCTAATTTTCAGGTGTAAAGTTTACTTTTAACTGAGAAATATTTTCAAGTGAGAAATATTTACAGATATAATTTAGCATAAGTTTAATTTTCATGTGAGAAGTTTACTTGTAAGTGAAAAATATTTACAGACATAATTTAGCATAAGTTTAATTTTCACGTGAGAAGTTTACTTGTAAGTGAGAAATATTTTTCAGATACGATTACCAAGTACATTCATTTTAAATTCTCATGCAAAAAAAAAAATATATATATATTTTTTAATTTTAAAATACTTTATTGATTATTTAATGAAAAATAATAACTGAGAAATAAATTAAAAATATTAAGTAAGATATATGCTAATGTTTGGACTTATAATTTTTAGTCAAACAGATGGGATTTACTTAAATATGTTAATGAATCTAATTCGATACAAGGCTTGTTAAAATAGAGGTGTGTATATGCAATATACATATGTGTGTATGTACATAAAACATAAAGCATTACATTTTTAATTTAATCTTTAGTAATACAAAGACTTACACCTACAGAAACGTATACATACTTTTAGTTCTTTTCATGAAGACTTTAAATATATCATATATGTTCTTTATTTTACCATAACGTATATAGATTTTTTAAATGTATGTCACATGACTATATAAAGTGAGATTGATACTTAAAACCCTTAATGTATGTGAATTCTTTCGTATAGCCCTGAATAGGTGCTACTCTTCAGATATATACTATGTTAGTTCAAGACCTTACCAGCTAATATAATCAGAGATAAGATTTGATCACGTGATATGTGACGTCACTGATTAAGTGATATCATGTGATTATGTGGTATCATTCAATATGTCATCAGTGATCTCAGAGATCACGTGACTAAGTCGTTAAAGAAATAATTACTAATTGCAATTAACACATTACTTCTAATTGATTTGTATAACATGTATAGGTAACTTAATACATGACTTATATATGTATTATTTCATAATACATAGCACATGTTTTGCGAAATAATAGATAAATCATGGATTAAGTTACCTATACATGTTATACAAATCAATTAGAAGTAATGTGTTAATTCCAATTAGTAATTAGTTCTTTAACGACTTAGTCACGTGATCTCTGAGATCACTGATGACGTATTGAATGATACCACATGGTCACATGATATCACTTAATCAGTGACGTCACATATTACGTGATCGAATCTTATCTCTGATTATATTAGCTGGTAATGTCTTGAACAAACATTCACTTTTCTCAAAATCTTCGTGTGAAACGGTTGAGTGCTAAGCTAGGTAGCGTATTAGGTAAGAATAGTATCTGTATGTATATATATATATTTTAAATATGACTTTAAATTAATTTGATACATGATATGTAAAACGATATGAATATGTTTTAAATATTAGAACTAAAAAATAATACTTTGAAATTTTCAAGCAATGCCTTACCATAGGTAATAGTCTAAATCAAGTTAGAACATATCCTGTTTGATTAGTCACAGCTTTATTTTCGTTTAAACATATCTTTAGTCGAGTTTCTTATTAATTTCCGCACATGCGCAGATAGTGAATATATGTTTGATAGGGTAAACAATTGTTTCTTGATAAAGCAGTTGGTTGTTAGTTGGATTATTAATGAGGTAAACACTTGTATTGTTGAGGCTATGTTTTCGATAGTTAAACGTGTATATATATATATATATATATATAAACATTCTGTCTGACTTGTGGATACATATAAATATATATATAGACAGAGATAAATAAAATCGCTTTGCTTTATAACATCACACATGCATATGTATGTAGATCTATGTGTGCATGCACATACATATACATAATGCGAAAGAGTTAAATATATTTGTTTTGTCCTATAATATTAGACATACGTATGAATGTATGTACATGTATGTACACACGCATATACATCTCTACTTTAACAAGACTTGTATCGAATTAGATTCATTAATATATTTAATTAAAACCCATCTGTTTGCCTCAAAATTTTATAAGACCGAACATTAGCATATATCCTAATTAAAATTTCTTAGTTATTATTATTTTCCATTGAATACTTAATGAAGCATTTAAAAACTAAACAGATTTCAGTATATATCTGAAGAGTAGCACCTATTCAGGGCTATACGAAAGAATTTACATACATTAAGGGTTTTAAGTATCAATCTCGCTTTATATAGTCATGTGACATACATTTAAAAAATCTATATGCGTTATGGTAAAATAAATTACATATATGATATATCTTAACGTCTTCATGAAAAGAACTAAAAGTATGTATACATTTCTATAGGTGTAAGTCTTTGTATTACTAAAGATAAAATTTAAAATGTAATGCTTTATGTTTTATGTACATACACACACACATATGTATATTGTATATACACACCTCTATTATAATAAGCCTTGTATCGAATTAGATTCATTAACATATTTGAGTAAATCCCATCTGTTCGCCTAAAAATTATAAGTCCAAACATTAGCATATATCTTACTTAATATTTTTAATTTATTTCTTAGTTATTATTTTTCATTAAATAATCAATAAAGTATTTTAAAATTTAAATATATATATATATATATTTGCATGAGAATTTAAAATAAATGTACTTGGTAATCGTATCTGAAAAATATTTCTCACTTACAAGTAAACTTCTCACGTGAAAATTAAACTTATGCTAAATTATGTCTGTAAATATTTTTCACTTACAAGTAAACTTCTCACATGAAAATTAAACATATGCTAAATTATATCTGTAAATATTTCTCACTTGAAAATATTTCTCAGTTAAATGTAAACTTTACACCTGAAAATTAGATTGTGTCAAATTATTTTGGAAATGCATTTAAAAATAACTTCTATAAATATAAATTTTGCAAGTAAAATAAAAAGAGAAGTTTAAGAAAAAAAGTGGGATTTATTAACCAATAATGTAACATGGCAAACACGTTATTCACATGATCTAAATATATCTCAAAATTCATAGATGCAAAAAATGCGTGTGTATACTCACATATATATTTTTCCGCGAGATAGTCTACAAATTCATTACAAATTCATTTACTCTAAAATTCATCAATGCGTTTTCACTGCGTATAGAAAACTGCTGACGTAGAGTATATTTTCTGCATTCGTGAAATGATTCATATGAATACCCCATAGTACAGGAATTACATTCAAATTCACGACGAACCGATTCTTCTAATTGGCGATTAAAACAGGAGAAAAAATGTTCTTTTGGTTTTTCTAATCCTAAGTGTAAATGCTCACATTCTGTAGCTCGATTTAAAACTTGTATTGGGATCAGTTTGGTTAGTAAAGTTTTAATTAACCAGTCATTGATTTCATCACACATGTTTCGCAAATTATCAAATTGTTCTTTTGATAAGTAGAGTCCCTTTGGCTTTTAGGAATAGCTTGAATCACTAGACTGGAATAATTCTTGAAGTACACAAGAGTCTTCATCCACGTAGGCTGTAATAATCTCATTGTTTGCTATGAAACTGTCTTTTTTAGAAAAAAAAATGAAAGTTGTTCATTTGGCTTTGAAATGAGTCAAATGTTGCACATGATAAAGTCACACTTTCTTGAGTAGGGAAGATTTCAGCGCACATCCCTTCGAAATATTTGGTTATGTGAACTTTTAGGTTACAGTTCTGTTCCATCACCACTTTAACGACTGCATAATCTCCAATGCAGCGGAAGAAAAAATCTATGGAATCCATTTGATTAAAGGTGCGGGTGAACCACTCGTTTTCCTGAAACTTGCAATCAGGCTTATCCGCTAGGTAAAATAATCCTTTTTCATTAGCAGGGTATAAAAACGTATTATTAATTTTTTAGCTGGATCAAGAAAGGAAAAGCACAGAAGAAGGGTATAATCCAATGAAAAGAAGAATTCAAACAAGGCAAGCATAAGCATTGAATGATGTATCACCTTGCGCGAGGCAATTTATGCACTCCGTTATCATCCTATCATGATATGACCTCATAGATAAGATCAGGGAAACCTACGTGATACTATCACAGTGATTTCACAGCTATCCTATGTGATATCACTTTTAGAATATGCTAATCACTTCTTCGAACGTTGATAATGAGTGAACTGTAAGTTTCCACAAAACATGAGGTTCTTTACAGAGTATCTTAGACAAGCTAGTTACATATATGTAAGTACCATTTCTTTATTTTTATAAAAGTAAGCTTCATTGGCCTAGATAAATTTAACAAAAATAATTTTTACCTTTAGGAAATTTATTCATTTAATTTTTATAGTGTTTTACAATCATAAAAGAAATATAGTTTAATCAGATTTTCTATGCATATGATTAACGCAGTTCTAAAACTTTAAAGTATAACGATAATAGACCTTTTTTCTGATTTTTTCTTTTATTGAATATATAATAAAAAAGAAATATGTTTTGTATAACAAACACGTTTTAAATAATGTATTAATAGTTCATGTCTTGTCAATATATTTTTATAGTACTTTTTTATATATTTTATGGGATAAAAGAAGTTATATTTTACATAAGTAGTAGTGCAAAGTGAATTCATATCCTTCTTGTGGTTAGTAATGTATTTTTTTAAGTATATATTATTAGCCTATATTATATTGAAGCAATTTCTATGAAACTAGAGTAGGATGCTATTAAATTTAGTGCAGTATAATTCATATATATTATATAGGGGACTCTGTATTTTTAGTGTAATTTCTATTTTAGCAAGACTTGTATTGAATTAGATTCATTAACCTATTTAATTAAAACCAATCTCTTATCTCAAAAATTCTTAAGGATACCTCTTAATTACTATTTTTAATTTTATTTCTTAGTTATTTTTCATTGAATACTCAATGAACCATATATATATATAACGAATCGAGTTGAAGCTATACAGGGTAACATGAAGGAATTCGTATACATTAACTGTAACAATCTCGCTTTATTGTATGAATCTAACTTTAAAAACTATAACATAACTAGATGGAACCCGTCAAAATTTGACGGCAAACAACTTGATAGTACCATAAAAATAAAATTTATAGTTGCTTTAACTTGACAAATTTCATAGTGGGGAGCATAATATTATTAAGCGGTCACAGACCTTTCCATCGATATATCACATGAGGGGTGTATGCAAAATTTAGAAAAGTACCCCCTTGGGGGGTCAAAGTGGGGGGATGGACATGGGAGATGCATAAAATGATTAAGTGGTGACAGGCCTTTCCAATGATATATAACATGAGGTTGTGTGCAAAATTTAGAAAGTACCCCTTGGGGGGGGCAAAGTGGGGAGATGGACACCGGAGATGTAAAATATGATTAAGCGGTCACAGACCTTTCTAACAATATATGACATGAGGGGTGTCAACAAAATTTAGAAAAGTATCCCTTGGAGGTTGGGGGGGGGCAAAGTGGGGAGATGGACATTGGAGATGCATAATATGATTAAGTGGTCACAGTCCTTTCCAATGATATATAACATAAGGGTAATCTGCAAAATTTAGAAAGTACCCTTTGGGGGGGGGGGGCAAAGTGGGGAGATGGACATCGGAGATGCATAATATGATTAAGTGGTCACAGACCTTTCCAATGATATATAACATAAGGGTAATGTGCAAAATTTAGAAAGTACCCTTTGGGGGGGAGGGGGGCAAAGTGGCGGGATGAACCCCAGAGATGCATAACATGAATAAGTGGTCAAAGACTTTTCCAGCGATATATCACATGAGGGGTGTGTGCAAAATTTAGAAAAGTGTCGGGGGGGGGGGAGATGGACCCCAGAGATGCATAACATGAAAAAGAGGTTACAGGCGTTTCAACTTGCAGCTTTTTTCTCGAAGGCATTTGACAATATTTTTTTTTTTTTTTTTACCCAAGGCAATTTAACAATATTCTTAATTGTTTTGTGTAATTCGTTAAACGTTCATGGAAAAAATCATGAAATTCACTAATCAATAGTTAATAAATTATAAAATTCAACAATCGGTAGCAGTAAAATTGGTCAATCGATAATGGAACAATCACGAAATTCATCAAATGGTCTCCTGTAAAAAAATTGTCCTGCACACTGATGTGATGATCAAAAGGGTTTTGAAGTATAGGACAAAATTATTACTTGCCAAACAGCAATACTGAAAATTTGGCAATGGACTTTATTACCACCACTGGTCAAACATAATAGTCACACTCACCAATTGCGATGATTGAATGGAAAAAGATTTTTTCTCTGCTATCGCTCGACAAATTTCGAAACCATTTTACGAATTTCACGATTTTTTCCCCGAAATTGACGGATTGTGATTTTTTTTCTCGAAGCCATTCGACGATATTCGAAAACTTTTTCCCCCGAAACCAGTTGATGAATTTTGCGATTTTTCCACTGTCGATTAATGAATTTCACGATTTTTCCGCTATTGATTGACGAATTTCGCAATTTATTGACTATCGATTAACGTATTTCACGATTTTTTCCATAAACGAACAAATTGCGCACTTTCTTTCCGCTAATGTTTGACACATTTCGCCCTTTACAATTCCGCCAATGAGTTGAACGTTGTTTCTTTCCAGAAATGTCAGGAATGAAACAATGATTCTTTAGGATGAATTTCCTTCGTTCAATGTCCCATGGAAGAATGTGTTCGATGCAGCAACGGGCATCACAGACTTTTTAGGGCACCTGCAGACTAAAAACATCTAACCAATCTTCGCGGGGGAAAAAATCACAGATTTTGTCAAATGATTGAGGAAAAAGCACTAATTTCATCAAAGGATCATGGGGAAACATGACTTTCGTTAAAAGACCACAGAAAAAACGTGATTTATGCAAAAGGATCATGAAAGATAAGCAAATTTTGTCAAAGACTCGCAAAAAAGGAAATTTCACCAAAAGATCATGCTTTTTTACTAAATATCGTCTAAAAATGGCAGAATAAAATGTATTTTATCAAAGAAACACTGGAAAATGCGAATTTTGTTAAGGATCGCGAGAAAAATGCGAATTTCTTCGAAGGATCACTGAAAAAACGCAAATTTCATCAAAAGATTGCTGAAAAAACATGAATCTCGTCAAAAGGCAGCAGAGAAAGTGCGAATGTCGTCAAAGGATCACAAAAAAAGCAAATTTCATTAAAGGATCACGGAAAAACGCAAATTTTGTCAAAGGATAGCGGAAAAAACATGAATTTCGTCAAAGGATTGCAGTTAAAACGTGAATTTCGTCAAATGATTGCTGAAAAAACAAATTACGTCGTAGGATCGCTGAAAAAATCATTAATTTCATCCATCGGCACATAAATATCGGAAATTTCGTCTATTGGGGGCATAAAAATCCTTAATTTCGTCAGTCGGGTGCAGAAATTTTTTTTTTATCAATCAGGCGTGTAAAAATCATGAGTTTCATTTATCGGTCACCTAAAATTCACAAAATTCTTCAAACGGGCACATAAGAATCAAGAAATTAGTTGATCGGGCATGTAAAAATCATTAATTTCCTCTATCAGCACATAAAAATCATGAATTTTGTCTATCAGGTACATAAAAATACTTAATTTCGTCGGTCAAGTGCAGAAAAAAAAATCGTCAATTGAGCGTGTAAAAATCATGAGTTTTGTTTATCAGGCATGTAAAAATCATGAATTTCATCAATCGTGTGCATAAAAATCATGAATTTTGAAGAACAGGCATGCAAAAATCACAAATTCATCAAGTGGGTGAGTGAAATCACGAATTAGTCAAGTGGGCACATAAAAATCATGAATTTCTTCAATTTAGTGCATAAAAATCGTAAATTTCGTCCATCGGTGCGGAAAAATCATTAATTTCATCGATCTGGTGAGGAAAAATCATGAATTTTGTCAAACAGATTGCTGAAAAAACGGAAAGGGAAAAAAGAAAATCAGAAAATCCTGCATTTGGCCAGTTTTTTCCATATTTTTAATAGCTAGTTTTTCAAGTTTTATCGCCGAGTGCTTATTTTTACCTTTAGGTGGCAATAAAGTCAATCGCCAATTTTCAGTATTGCTCGCTGATAGGCAAGTGCTAATTTTGTCCTGACAAAATGGTTATCGTATCAATAAAGTGTGTAGTGTATGTAAATGAATTCTGCATCGACTGTCACCTGGTATAATGACAATTTATCACGTTTGATGGAGTTTTTAAGTTTCAAGTTTAGATTATTATATTTTTAGGTAGTTTTTCATTGTATCTCTATTTTATTTTATTGAATCATTGAAGATAGAAACATATTTATTTCTGTGTTCATGATAGAGTTCTTCAGATATGTTTTGATTCTTCGTATATTGTTTGCGAAATTATTTAGTGCACATAATATAATTGTAAAGCATGCTTTATATACATTCTGGTGTATTTTTTCTTCTTTTTATGCTGTATGTATTTTGCTACATTAAAATTTTTAAACCTAAAAGTAACGGTCGAATTTTTAGTAGGATTTTTTTTTTTTAAGTAGTTTATTTTCTACTTGGTAAAGCTGAAATTTCATTTTTTTTTAAATATAATATTTCAGATGTTTTAATAGTTACATTCGGCTGTAAAATATTGAAAAGTTTTGACTATATATAAAAGTTTGAAAATTAGTTGCCACTTTTTTGTTGTTGTTTATTGATAGTCTACTACATATATATACACATATACTAAACTTATCTATCTAAATCCATTTGAATCATTGCAAGTTTTGTTAAGATTTGATCGTATTTCAATCTTTAGAAAGCTTTTCTATTAACCGACATAATACCAATAAATTGTCATACTAAAGTTCCAAAACCTTTAAAAAAATTATCAACAAAACAAAAAATTCTATGCAAAACACATTCATACACACTATCATAACAAAATCATCAAAATGCACAGGTGGTAAAGCTATTTAGAAGCTCCTGTTATTAGTAGAATTTTGTTATATTTTCCCGAATGGTTGTTGAATTTTGTGATTTTTTTCCCGCAACCATTCAATAAATTTCACGATGTTTTATTGTGATTAAACTATGAAATTTGTTATTTTTTTACATATAAGCTCAACTGCGGACGCAGCAATTTTCTGAATTTGTCCATTCTAGTGAAAGTTCTTTTTTTTTTTTTTCATGCAACTGCTGGTCAATTTTTTAATCAATTTTTTGTCAATTTTTACAGCCGAATGCAACTATTAAAACATCTGTAATATTATATTCAAAAAAGTAAATTTCAGCTTCATAACTCCTAATAAAAACTCGACCATTACTTTTTGGTTTAAGAAATTTAAAGTAGCAAAATATACATACGACATAAAAAGAAAAAAAAAATACACGAAACCAAAACATATAAAATGGTTTGTATATTGTTTGCGAAATTATTTAGTGCACATAATATAATTGTAAAGCATGCTTTATATACATCCTGGTGTATTTTTTCTTCTTTTTATGCTGTATGTATTTTGCTACATTAAAATTTTTAAACCTAAAAGTAATGGTCGAATTTTTAGTAGGATTTTTTTTTTTTAAGTAGTTTATTTTCTACTTGGTAAAGCTGAAATTTCATTTTTTTTTAAATATAATATTTCAGATGTTTTAATAGTTACATTCGGGTGTAAAATATTGAAAAGTTTTGATTATATATAAAAGTTTGAAAATTAGTTGCCACTTTTTTGTTGTTGTTTATTGATAGTCTACTACATATATATACACATATACTAAAATTATCTATCTAAATCCATTTGAATCATTGCAAGTTTTGTTAAGATTTGATCGTATTTCAATCTTTAGAAAGCTTTTCTATTAACCGACATAATACCAATAAATTGTCATCGTCATACTAAAGTTCCAAAACCTTTAAAAAAACTGTCAACAAAACAAAAAATTCCATGCAAAACACATTCATACACACTATCATAACAAAATCATCAAAATGCACAGGTGGTAAAGCTATTTAGAAGCTCCTGTTATTAGTAGAATTTTGTTATATTTTCCCGAATGGTTGTTGAATTTTGTGATTTTTTTCCCGCAACCATTCAATAAATTTCACGATGTTTTATTGTGATTAAACTATGAATTATGTTATTTTTTTACATATAAACACAACTGCCGACGCAGCAATTTTCTGAATTTGTCCATGCTAATGAAAGTTCTTTTTTTTTTTTTTCACGCAACTGCTGGTCAAATTTTTAATCAACTTTTTGTCAATTTTTACAGCCGAATGCAACTATTAAAACATCTGTAATATTATATTCAAAAGGGTCAATTTCAGCTTTATAAATCCTAATAAAAACTCGACCATTACTTTTTGGTTTAAGAAATTTAAAGTAGCAAAATATACATACGACATAAAAAGAAAAAAAAATACAGGAAACCAAAACATATAAAAAGAATTCAATCATGAACACAGAAATACATATGTGAGGGATGTTTCTATGTTCATGTGCTCAATATAACAAAATAAATAAAGATAAAATGAATAAATACCTAATATTTATAGTAATCCAAATTTCAAAACTTTGAAAATTGCTAACGCTATAATCATCTTTCCTAAAGATCTCTAGACAGGAAATAGCCTTTCACCTCATTGGCTCCGAATCTGTCTCGGGACCTCGGGACAGTAACAACCTCTCACTTGATTGGCTGAATGCTGATGCATGCGTGTAGAACCCAATTCGACAGGAGTTTACAAAAAATGCCTTTACCTGATTGGCTGAATGCTCACGCATGCGTATAAAGGCGATATTTGCATGGAAAACTAAAAAGCAGGTTAGCTTTAAATAGATGGATGCCTTTACCTGATTGGCTGAATGCTCACGCATGCGTATAAAGGCGATATTTGCATGGAAAACTAAAAAGCAGGTTAGCTTTAAATAGATGGATGTATAAATATATTCATGTATTTTTATAATGTATACAAAATACACTGTTTGTAGTTATAGATATGTTTAGGAAGAAATTGTCCGTTCTTAAGTCATTTCAAAACAGGGTTCTTCAAACAAACCCCTTCCCGGAACTTTAAAACTGAACCCTTCACGAAACTTTTAACTTTAAAACAGGACCCTTCATACAATGTCTCATCTTAAAAATAGACCTTTCACATACCATGTATCGAATTCCTTAAAACCTGTCTGTTTGGTCCAAAAATGTTTAAGTTCGCCAATTAAAATTAATTAATGATCATTTTTAATTTTATTTCTTAGTTATTATTTTTCATTGAAGCATTTTAAAACTTAACAGATTAATAAGTGGAATACTATATAGCTAATTTCGTACATTTGCCTACAAAAAATGTGTCAGGTATTTCTTATCGTGAGTGATTCATAATCTAAGAAAGGAATCAAGTCAAAGCAAGATCTTCGCTTATCTGCTAATATGACTCATTGTGATTCAGCAATCCGTCTATTGAGGGGAAAAGGGATAGCCGTCTTTTTTTCTTAATTTCAATGCTAAAATATATTTTTTAAAGCATAATCACTCGAAATTCAATTATTTTTCATGAAACGCTCTACCTTATTTTACAGATTTGTATGAAAAATTTGGAAAAACATGAATATTTTTTCTAAAATCTATATTTTGAACGTTATACTAAAGAGGCATTCCTGTAAAACCTATTTCTAAATTGCATGAATTCGTATTCATTTGAGAATAGCAGTCTATTTATTAAAATATTTTTACAGGGTACATTGCGGAGGTGCTTTTTCTTTCAAACAGTGATCTTGGATTTTTATGAAAGGTCTCTCGTATTTCTGTCGCCATAAAATAACATGAATCTATTGGATTTTTTTTGTGAAGGACGCTGGGATTCAAATAGGGTTTTATTATTTTGTGAAGGTAGCTTAATATCTATAACTTTTCAAAGTTTCTTTCGAAGGATTTCTATATTTGAACCTATCGATGTGTAAGTTGTACTTTTAGCCTAACTTGAATTGAAAAATAAAAGGGTAAGGTATAAATTACCTGATTTTAGGAAGGGTTCTTATGCATAATTGGAGTTTTGTGAAGGGACTTTTTATTCAAACAGGGAACTCCTACAATTTTTTGTGAAGGGGTTTTTATTCTAATAGCGCACGTATATCATTTATTTTATGAAGGGGCCCTACAGTCTAATGCGAGTTCACACTTCGAAGGGGGAAAAAAGAGGGGTCAATGAACTGAAGGGTTTCCGTAATAATTCATTGGAATTTTTTTGTGAAGGACCCCTTTTTATTAAAAAGGGGATCTGTTCACTATTTTAATTCACTATGCACTAGATGGTAAAATTATATTTTGTTCACATAACATTTCGATAATTTTCGAAAGTGATTCATGAATTATGGTGCTACGCATGATTTTTCATACTTGTTTTACACTTTTATATATATGTTAAAATTCTTCTTTTTATATCACTATGTATTTTTTGAAGTGCGTATTGTTAGCCTAACTTCTATCGAAGGGGCCCTCTGAGTAAAAAAAGGGGGAGGGGAAGAGGGAGCTATTAGAATTGAGTGCAGAATAATTCATAAAGGACCCTGTATTTTTTACCATAACTTGTATCGAATTCATTAAAACGCGCCTGTTTGCCCCAAAAATGTTGAAGTCCGCCAATTAAAATTAATTAATGATCCTTTTTAATTACTAGCATCTACCATTCTACTGCACATGCAAACTGCGTACTCTCATTGAGGGAAAAATAATCTCGCCAAAATTTCTTAAGTTCTCCAATTAAAATTAATTAATGACCATTTTTAATTAAATCATTATTGACTTTTAAAATTCACCTTTAATATACTCTAACATGTATAACAAATAGCCTACTCTCGTTGAAAAAATATTTGCTTCGAAAAATGTCTAAGTCCCCCAATTAAAATTAATATTTTAATGACCATTTTTAATTAATATTTTTAATTATTCATTCACTTCTACTGCATACACTCATACTTAAACTGCGTACTATAGTTGAAAAAATATTTGCTTCGAAAAATGTCCAAGTCCCCCAATTAAAATTAATTAATGACCATTTTTAATTAAACCCTTATTGACTTTTAAAATTCACCTCAAATATATTCTAACGTGTATATCGTATAGCCTACTCTAGTTCAAAAAAAAATCTCGCGAAAATTCTTAAGTTCTCCAATTAAAATTAATTAAAATTAAAATTAATTAAATTTCTAGTTCGCTAAAATAAATCCGTTGACATTCACCTCGTCCACCAAATCTCCACGAAAAAAAAATTGCTTCGAAATTTTCTAAGTTCCCCAATTAAAATTAATCAAAATAATCCCCTTATCAAACATCCTTATCAAACATCCTCATCGCCCAATGCTCTTATCACCTCCCCTCCACCGCACAGTCACCTTCACGCCGCTGCACGCCGCCATGACCTCTACAGTATGCAGAGGTCACGCCGCGTACGCCGCTGATTAAGAACTCTTATTTTATATCTTCTTACACTTGTTCACACCCATGATGAATTTGGTTAACACTCGATTTTTGCCTCACAATGTCGGATTTGTAGCACTAAATGTGAAATGGATTTTAGAGCCCGATCTTGTTGCACTCTTAATAATTCCATTCCTGCTGTTGTTCCTAGGTTATGTTGTAAGGCTTGATTAAGTGTCATTTTTATATATTCTTCAAAGTCTTTTTGAAGCAATACCATTTTTTGTTTTCTTCATCAAATGTCTTTAATGGTTTGAATGGTGCATGGGATGCGTTCAGTATTATTATTTCTGTGGAGTTTTGTTCTTGTAATCTTATCTTCATTTTTTTATCAACTGCTTGAATTGATTCTGGTTTATGTTTGAATTCCTCTGTCCTGACTTTCGAAGGTTAGGCCTAATATATGTTTGTTGTGAAACTGTTATCTATTTTCAGTAATATTTGCATGTTCATCAGATGTATCTCATGTTATGTCTTCATCTATTGTTATGTTTTCTTCTGCTGGTTCTATCAAGAGGGTCGCTGGTGATAACTGCCTTTTAATTTGTTCTCTTTGTTTTTGTTGAATCAATTCTGTTACAGTTTCCATTATATTCGTCATTTTATTTTCTAGTATCACAATTATCTTCTTTATTGGTATATCCACATCATCTAAAGAGGCCTGAATATTCTTTATTTCTTCTTCTTTGAACTTTATTTCTTTCTTTAAATTATTTTCAGCTTGTTTGAGTTGCTGATTATCTTCCTTTAACTTTTCAATTTGACTTTCTGAAAACAAATAACACATTTAAACATCCTGTTTTAGCAATTACTATTCATAGTCAAAAGAGTATTCGAATTATTTTGTGTAGCCCTGTATATGATATATGGATTTCATAAATACTACATAGCATGCTAAAATTTGGTTCATTTAGAAAATTAAACTCGAAATTCACTCGAATTCTGTTGTACAGCCCTGTATATATCTAAAGGCATTTGTACACAACATACATGAAGCTATAATTTATTTGAGGAAAAAACCCCGCAGAACACAATTTAGAACGCACTTGCAGCAATTACCAACCATAAACGACAATGTCTCTTGTTCTTTGCGTAGCCTTGTATATTTATTTATTAGTATACTTCTATTAATATACTAAATATAGTTCAGCATTAAAATGCGTAATACAATCAAGAACTACCCTTAAGCAACCCCCATGGTCACTCCCATAGTCACTAATGATTGCGAATTCCTTTGTGTAGCCATGCATATATCAACAGAATTTATACACACCACTCTAACCTACTCTAACATGTATAACAAATTGCCTACTCTCGTTGAAAAAATATTTGCTTCGAAAAATGTCTAAGTCCCCCAATTAAAATTAATATTTTAACGACCATTTTTAATTAATATTTTTAATTATTCATTCACTGCTACTGCATACACTCATATTTAAACTGCGTACTATAGTTAAAAAAATATTTGCTTCGAAAAATCCCCCAATTAAAATTAATTAATGACCATTTTTAATTAAACCCTTTTTGACTTTTAAAATTCACCTCAAATATATTCTAACATGTATATCGTATGGCCTACTCTAGTTGAAAAAAAATCTCGCGAAAATTCTTAAGTTCTCTAATTAAAATTAATTAAAATTAAAATTAATTAAATTTCTAATTCGCTAAAATAAATCCGTTGACATTCACCTCGTCCACCAAATCTCCACGAAAAAAACAATTGCTTCGAAATTTTCTAAGTTCCCCAATTAAAATTAATTAAAATAATCCCCTTATCAAACATCCTTATCGCCCAATGCTCTTATCACCTCTCCTCCACCGCACAGTCACCCTTACGCCGCCATGACCTTCGCGCCGCTGCACGCCGCAATGACCTCTACAGTATGCAGAGGTCACGCCGCGTACGCCGCTGAGTTAGAACTCTTATTTTATATGTACTAGTGTACTGTTAAAAAATACATAGAAGTGAAAACGTGTTTTCGATGTCAGAAATTAGATCATGTCGCCAAAAATTGCCAAGCGCCGACGACAATGTGTTGCTATTGTGCAGGACTTCATCAAACAGGGGACTGTGCGAGTGCGAGGAGAACTGAACATAAGTTGAAAAATTGCATAATAGTAGTAGGGGACTTAGTATCAGATCACGCGGCATATGATACAAGATGCCCTCAATATCGTGGGGCAGTACAGAGGTGTTTGAAAGAACATAAGAACTCAGTGACTGATCATAATTTTGACAATACATCACAAAAAACAGTCGATTGTAACTAAAACAGACTATAAAATCTGTGTACTCATTTCATTAATTAACACTTATAACTGTATTATTTATTATTTAAGTAAAAAAAATGGGTTTAATATGTTTATGAGTTTTAAACAACTTTATTTTAATTAATTTTAATATTTTATTAAATATTTTAACTTACATATTTTTAAATTATTAATAAGTTTATAACAACATTATCACTTTGCGTTTTAGTATATGTAAAATTGCTCAAATCTTCCATCGTAATTTCAGTCTTAAATTTAATTTTCGATTTGTTTTAATGTTTTAGTTTGTAAAATAGCTTTATAACCATGGTAAGGTATTTGAGTAATTTTCCTTTATATTTTTAGAATTAATCGTTTTAATTTTTAATTGCATAATTAAATTACATCAGTATTGCTCATGAATTTTTAAGCAATTTAGCATCATTTTCCTTTGATAATTTTCCTTTATTTTTAGTACTTGTAATTTATGTTATTAATCATTTTCCGGGTTTGTTTTCTTTTTGCTTAAGTATTTTATTCCCAATATTTTTCTTTTGTCCTGAGTAATAGTAATTTTTTATTAATGGTAAACCAATACATTATTTCGCAAATTTTGTTTAAAATTTGTTTTTTTTATAATTTCTTTAAAATATTTATTATTATTTACAATTATAATCCTTTAATATTTGCAATTTATACTTGGAATTTTGTAATAGTATATGTTAAAGTAAACAGTAGATTTGTGCCCCCCCCCCCCCCCCCAAGCACACCGGGATTGCACTTATACTCTAAAGCGACAGTTGAGTTTCCGGAGCGGTCATCCCTGTTTACTTATATATCTTCTTTCACCTTATTTGACGGTGAAGTTTCGTTGCAGTTTTTTAGATGTGTTGTGAAGTGTTTCATTATATATGCTTGACGAAATATTTTTCGTTCTTGTTTTAATATCTTCAAAGATAAAGACATTTTAGTTAATTAAATATCAAAATCTAGATAAGAGCAATCGCCCTCCCCTGCTTCCTTTGCTAGCGCGAATATTTGCAACAAAATATCGAAACTTAAGCAATCATGCTTTGGATTTTATTTATTGTTTCATAGTAGCTTAAATAGGATTACTTGACCTTTATTCGTATAATAATTATCTAAATAGTTGTTGTAGGTAAATGATATAGAGCTTCTAGCATTTTTTATGGGTCAAAATGTATCATTGAGAAATCACATGAGAAATTTTCTTTAGGAGTTTCAAATTAGTTTTGTATTTATTATATAATTTTTCAATTAATTAGTTAAACAGGCGCAATAACTTTAATAAATTTCTGCTAAACATATTTTGTTTATTTTTTAGGTTTGAAAATGAGTATAGTTTATTTATTTAAAATTGAATATCAGCATATTTTTAATTTCCTGGTATAAAGAAGAAAGGTGTTATAAACTTTTGATAAGAATTCCTAATTTATATTTTAAAGATTTTTGTATCTTATCAGACCAATATAAAATAGACATAAATATGCATAATTTTCTGATCGTGATGTTGAGCTAAGAGCCTACAGAAGTATTATTTTATCAATTTTAACTCTATTTACTTCCAAACAATTGTGCGTTCTTTTTACAATTTAATTCAATGTACAACCTTTCTCATGCTCTTTTTTTATTTCTGTTACGAACGCCGAGTTTCATATTACTAGAGGAACTGAGTTTGTTAGAAGATATTTAAAAAAGAAAAATCTCCGCTTGTTACATTCCGCTTGTTGGATTTCTTTGTGGTTAAATAAAATTGTCCCGTTTTATAAATTTTGTTTGATTTTTTTAAACGAAAAGAAAATCTCTTCTTTCAAACAATACAAATTTTACAGAGTAAACACGGCAATTTACTCCTTTTTCTTAGATAAAAACGATTGAAAATTCATTCCTTTGTTTTTATAATCTGATTTAATTTGAGAAAACGTCTTTTTGGAGTGGTTATACAGGATATCCATAAATTATTTCTGTATTTTCCTTACCTCATAACTTTTGATTTAAGAACACGACGAAAAATATTATTACATATTCCTAAAATATAACTTAAATTGTTTTTTTAATAATACAAAGTTACATATGCATAAAGTTGCAACAAAATGTTATTAATAAAATAAAGATTATAGTAAAACAATAATTAATATTAAAATTGTATCAAATCTACCAAAAATTATTAATGAATTAGGAACACAAAGTTAGATAGATTGATATACATAATTCATTAAGAATTTTTGGATACATTTGATAAAGTTTTAATATGTAAGGTAAAGCTAGGATAGTCTGCGCACAATTCAAAAGAATAGCAATAAAAAATCTAAATATTAATTTTTTGCTAAACTATTCATGAATAATTTTTACTTCATTTGTTTTTTATGCATTTCCATTGCTATTTTGTTGTTATGTTGCAATTTAATAGAACATTTATAATAAAACCAAGAAAGTTTTTTTGCGCAATCTGTTCTTACAGGGTTGGTGTGATTGCGCAGATGGGTAGGAGAGATTGTTACTAATAATAACTACCATTAAATTGTTAACAATAATAATTACACTTAAATGACATTGCTGTAAGGTTTTTGTGAACAAATATTATTGTATTAGGAGTGAATATTTCAACCTAATGATTAAAGAATCAGAAAAAGGAAATAATTTTAAAAACGATTAAAAAAATTTAATTAAAGGAAAAAAAATTAAAGAATCAGAAAAAGCAAGTCCAGATAAGATTACAAAATAAAATTATGTTACTTAATAACACGTTTAACTTAAAATTAGTCCATTTTTATTTTTTTATTTTTTTATGCAAATTTATCAATAAGCTGCGTAATCTCTACTAGCATGGAAACTAATGGGAACACTGCGCCATCTCCCCTAAGTAGCAGATGCGCAAACTCTCCAATTTCGGTAGGAGAGATTGCGCGGCTTTTTATTTAATCATGACCTCTTCTAAAACGAGCCGTTGATGTTCACATTGTTAGTCTAGTTTAGTAGCTTATGAGAAATCATTTAAGTTTAAAATATTTTGTACTATTGACATTGTATTGAAATTCTGATGAATAGCTATGAAAATTAAAGCACTTACTTTGGGAAAACAAAACAAAATAGCAATAATTTATCTTAAACGCTCAAAGCAATCAACGTGCACTTTCAAGTAGACACTCAAGTACTGTTGTTGTACAACTACCTGGAGTGTCTGCGCGCTCACTCAGCTCCTTCCCCCCGAACCTCTATGTGCGCAATCTCTCCAACCGCGCCATCTCTCCTGGCTTTACCTTATTATTATTATTTGATTATAATCGTTATTTCATTGATAACGTTTTGAGTTTCAACTTGACGATATGTAACTTTGTTTGTGTTATTAAAAAAACTTTTGAGTTGTACTTTACGAATATGTAATAATATTTTTTGTTATGTTCTTTAACCAAAAGTTATGAGGTAAGGAAAACTCGGCAATAATTTATGGATATCCTGTATTTGTGAGATTTTCTTACATTAGTGTGTTTACTGAACCGAGTTCAATTATGTGTTACCACTTAAAAAACCTGTAAAACTGCGAAAATTGTTCTGGAATTTGATTGCAAGTATAATATCCATATATTTACATTTTCCACATATAATTAATGTATTAATAAAGAAACAAAGAGAAAATACAAAAAAATTCCTATGGCACTCAAAACTACCTGACCAATTTGATCCAGCGGTGACTGTAGAAAGAACAACAAAACCCTATCTAATTTATTAAAAGATGAAAAATTCAAAAATATAGTATTTATCACAGCAAAGCAAAAGTGATAGAGTTGTCTAGTCAAAGCGGATTATGATTAAAGGCATAAGATCATTTCCGGTGTGAATTTCCATCGCATACTTAGCTCATTAATTAAAAGATGAAATCAGTGCTAAAGTGAAAATATTAAAATTCTTTAATTAAAAACATAAGGTTGCAGTGGCACCTACTTATATTGGCCTGTGGGGCCCGAGCCCACCCAATAATTTGCTATCCTGGAGTACCCAATTTCCATTGCATTATTTATTTCATTGTTTTTATTTATTTATTGATTTTTTTAAAGCAGAGGTACAATTTATATTACCATTTATTAGTGAGCATAAATCAATGGCCGTCTAACTTAATGCCCTGGCTGATACCCATAAATCACTTTGCTTGAAATTTAGTTTTTTATCTTTAACTTGAATCATATTCGTGATATGGTGATATAATTGTAAATATTAGAGTTCTTATAAGGAAGATATAAAGAGAATATATTTAATACAATTACAAGTTTATACTTTACTTTAAAATATGATAACATAACTTAGAGTTGTCATATTTCCACACCTGTCAACCCTCCTAAGAAGGATAAAAATCTGACCATGCCATTTTATCAAAATATTTTTGAGCCCACCCAATATTTTTTTAAAAATGGCACTACAAGGTTGCTTGACTAAAATGTGCTTACGACCAGTGGCAACCCTCTAAAAAAGTAGGGCTATTTTTGGACACTTCCTCAGTTATTTAATTAAAAGATGAAACCAATGCTAAACTGTAGAGCTTACTTATCTCTACTGAAATACGTATGGTTGCCTAAATCGCGGAGTAACTAGTGCCAATCCTCTAAAATTAAAGCGTTTTTTGGAAACCATTAATTAAAAGCTTTAACCAACGCTAACATTTAGAGCTGAAAATATATACTAAAGTATATAGAGTTTTCTAGTGAAGTCACGAAGGAACTAGTAGCAACCATCCAAAATTTAGGGCTATTGTTGGTTACTTGTTAGTTTATTAAAAATAATTTAATTAAAAGATCAAACAACTGCTAAAATGAAGATTTCTATTAAAAACCATAGGATTGCTTGCTAAAATCTAGGTACAACTAGTGGCTATTTTTGGGACATTTTTGGTGGGTTGCCACTGGTTGTAATATCCAGATTTTAGCAGGCAAGTCTATGTTTTTTATTAGAGATTTTTAATACCTTCATTTTAGCACTGGTTTTATCTTAATGTACTAAGCAAGTGTCCAGAAATAGCCATATATTTTTGAGGGTTGCCATTGATTGCGCTGCGATTTCTTTAGGCAATATATATATCATTACATTTTAGAGTTGGTTTCATCTTTTGACTAAGGAAGTATAGAAAATTAACCCTAATTTTTGGAGGGTTGCCACTTGTCTTAACCAGATTTTAGAAGGCACCCCCATGTATTTTAATAGAGAATTCTAATTCCTTCATTTTAGCACTGATTTCATCTTTTAATCAATGAACTAACTAAGCCATGAAAATTCACATCGGAAGTGAGTTTCTTCTCTGCATCCGTTTTGGCTAGGCAACCCCTATCACTTTTCCTTTGCCATGATAAATTCTAATATATATTTTTAAAATTTTAAGTTTTTAATAAATAAACTAGGTTTTTTTTGCAGTCGCCGCTTGTTCGAAATTAAGCAGTTTCATGAAATCCCCCGATAAACTTCATTTTGTTTGATTTGCGATGTAGGATGATGGAAATTTCTTGTATAATGAACTTCTTTTGAGAATATTGGTTAAAGCTGTAGATAGTTGTCTTTTTACTATTTTTGTCCAATCTTTTGTTAAGAACAGAGAGATTCTATAGAATAATTACATAATAATGTATTAGAAATGTAATTTGAAAAATGCATCTATAAGCAGAAAATAAAGTAACTGAATTATGAAGACATTCGTTCATTGTCAATAACATTCCTTTATCACTAAAGTTGTGCTATAAAAGCAGATGTTTCGTTTTTAATTCCGATATATCTGTGTTATTTTACGCAGTGTTGACAAATTGTTTATTATACACCATTCTGCTTTCTTTTTTTTAAATATTATATTATGTATTGCCAGTGGTGAGAGAGGTTCAATAAGGCATTCCTAACAATAAAATCTTATGTTTCATTAACACTCCAACACCCATAAGTAAACTTTTTTTTTTCAAATTCATATGTTGTAGTGTTTTGTTTTCACTAAGAAATATTAATAAAATACAAATCTTATAAAAAAATAAGGAAATTATATCAAGTAAGTGGCACACAAATTCAAGATCGTGTCACAGCAACAAAAAATAGTCAAACACTCGAAATCCTACAAATATAAATTCAACATTTAGTTAACTTTAACATGCAGGCGAAAACAAAATAAAAATTAATAGTTTTTAGACATTTTTATCCCCAAAAAGAAGACTAGCGTAAGTCCTTGCTTGTTTCGAATAGGTAAAAAACATTGGGAGTTTGTAGTATCATATAAGAAAATTCGCCTATGGGACTTTTTTCTGTGATTAGGTAAACTTTTCTAGATCCCAATAAAGAACTACGGTACATATTCGTTTAAAATGTAATTTTATAGATTCTTTCAAAGACGTGTCAGATGGAAGTAACAATGAGAGTTGAAGGGTTAAAGATGCTTCAAAAATATAAAGATGAAATGAAATAATTTTTTATAAGGCAGATTCCTAAATTTATTGTACAGTCATTAAAAAAAATAGTTCACATTTTAGTCAATAGATAGAATCGCTCTGCCTCAACTTGTAAAAATGCTAAAACTAATTTAAAATCTTAAACTTTTTTTTTTTCGCGTTGCAGAAACTAAACAGAATGAAAAGCAAAAGCATTTAATCCAAATTTACATGTTCATACGTACATATGACGCAGCCCAGTTCCATCTTTTGTTAAAAATTTGAATTTTCATAAAAAGTAGACAATATTAATTTATGAGCTACTACATTTTTTATTTTAAAACATTTTTTAACTGCAACTTGTAAATGACTAAATGATTTTTAAAGAGTTTTAAGTTAAAGGAGTGAAATATCGTGACAATAATGATACAAATTTGCAAGTTGACAAAATATAAGGGAGTTTGTAAGGGCGTTCGGACAAAATTAAAAAGTAGAAACGCAAGGATAATTATAAGGTTGCATATTAGCATTGTAACAAGAATTGCCAATTTTCATTCCCCGCCACTTTTTTTTTCTCCATTCACTTTAAGGTGGCAAATTTTTCTTCAAGAATATATTTCGACTTTTTTTTTATAATAATGCTTTAACCTTTTGATTATGGTGTTGGGACAAGGTACGTTCTAGCAACTATTTTTCATTTTATTTGTACCACTTAAATATATATATATATATATATATATATATATTTGCCGCGTACGTTTATACGAGGATATTTTTAAGAAATATGCACCACAAAGATTTTTTTTTTTAATTATGCATTGAATACAAAAATACTCGTCAGTACTAGCCCGCAATCAAAATATTAATAGAAAGAGATAAAGAAAAATATTTTGTTTTAGAATACAAAGTTACTTCTTTTTTGTTCTTCTATCGAATGCCAACAAAATAGATACTGTTGATAACATTAAAAAAATGTATTTAAACAAATCTAAGATACATTTTGTTAGAATGCACGGTAAGAATTAATTTAGAGATTTTTTCTAAGTTTTGTTTTAAAAAAATCAAATGTTATTAATAAATTATATTTTATTAAAATTCGATAGAACTAATAAAAATAACTAACTTTTATCGTATAACTATTTCTCTATCTATTATCCTTAATGGGTTATAAAATAAAGTCGAAAAATATACTTGAGGTAAAATTTTCCTTTTGAAGTGAACTTGGGAAACAAAAAAAAAAATTGCATATTATATTTTTTTATGAACCAAATGTATCTTCAAAGTAATATTGTGAATATCTCGCATGGGGATTTTTTATGTTTTGGTTGTTTATGCTTCCTTTTCTTTTGACTATTCATTTTTGCAAATGCTGGTTTATTCATTATCAATTATTCTAATTTATTTAAATTTTATTAGTTGGTCGATAAGCTGAAGAAAGTTAAAAATTACTGTATAATTTAATTTCTTAAAGATTGATATCTATTTAAAAAAAAAAAAAAACTATATAAAAGCAAAGATTTGTGTATGCATAAATACTGAGAAAAAATAGAAAAGTAATTAATTTCTATTTATAATATTTTTATACCATCTAAATGTTACATATTTGCTTATTTTTAATCTTTATTTTGTCTTTTCATTAAACATCTTTTTATACTACTAAATACAGAAGAATATTTTTTTTCAGAATGATTTATCTTTCGCATTATCACTGTATTAGTATAATGATGCTACGCAATTTAAATTTTTATTTAAATTTAAATTAAAATTTATAATATGATAGTATTTAGAAATTTCTTTATTTTCCTTTTATTATTATTATTTTTAATATAAACGCTCATTTTCAAAATCTCTCTTAATGATTAATATGTAAAACAAACATCAATATTTAAATAGTAGTTTGATTTTTTAATACTCATTTATCTAAAGCTTCATGAAAGTAAAATGTATTAAACAATGTATTATTAAAAATAACACTTAAAATTAGTCTAGCAACTTGTAAAACCAAAATTTTATATTTAAATGTACACGTGCGAAATTATTTGTTATTGAATAGTTTTTTTTTAATGAAATTTCATCCAGCATAAATTAATAGAACAGAAAAAAAGGAAGAAATGTGCGTAAAAAATAATTAAAAAAAAATGAATAAATTACTGTTCAAATGCTATTGAAAAATCTATTATTTTTATTAGGCAATTCAAATGTTTGGCGATATTTTTGAAGCACATGAACTATAAGATGAATATTTTTAAATGGCGGGCGGGTATTGATAGATAAGCGTATATAAATACATATAAAGCAAATGTCATTCAGTATTTATTAGAATGGAAGTATGTTTAAAGAACTACTACTAATTCAATAAGAACTAAAAACACATAAATAAATATGCTATATATTATACAAACGTAAATAATAAAAACATATATGAAAATTACTGAAAAGTATGTTTTTTTAATTTCATCCAAGAAGTACAACAAAAATATGCTGAAGTATGTAGACATTGAAAGAAGATAATTTTTTTACGAATTTAAATCAATACAAAAAATATTAACTTGCTTCAGATTAATTTTGATTTCATTCATTAATAAAGCTGTAATAAATAAGCATAAGAGATATACAGGGTGATTATAAAAAAAACTATCCCGACATATGAGTCCTTAATTGTCACAACGTTCACAGAAACTGGACTGACATTTTGGTTTTAAGTATTTTGAGGTATGCGCTCATGAATCGTATGAAAAACAACAGTTAAACTCTAACAATTACGGTTACAGTGACAAAATTTTGAAAATTTCTAATGGCAACACTTTTTTTTATTGGAATGTGATCTTCATAGTAAAAAACCATAAAAAAACCTTGGAACGGTACCTGTAGCACGAAAATTGCCGGCGCTAGACAGACTAAGAAGAAAACTGAAGTAACGAAAAAGGACAGAGAATCAACAGAAAACAAAACATTTTATTGTGTTTCACAAATTTTCCACGTCACACACGAAGACGCGTTGCATGCGGCAGATGGTGGATAGCACTGAATAATAAAATGTTTTACTTTCTGTTGCTTCTTTGTCCTTTATTGGTTGTTTTCACTTTTCTTCTTAGTCTCTCTAGCGCCGGCAATTTTCGTGTTACAGGTACCGTTTCAACGCTTTTTATGGTTTTTCACTATGAAGATCACATTCCAATAAAAAAATAGGTGTTGCCATTTGAAATTTTCAAAATTTTGTCACTGTAACCGTAACTGTTAGAGTTTAACTGTTGTTTTTCATACGATTCTTGAGCGCATACCTCAAAATACTTAAAACCAAAATTTCAGTCAGTTTCTGTGAACGGTGTGACAGTTACGGACTCATATATCGGGATAGTTTTTTTATATTCACCCTGTACAGCGAGACGAGCTGCATGATCTTATCCGTCTTCTCAAGATCTCTTTCAATGAAATATAATGAATAATAACAGGATATCTTTCTGATGGACAAATATGAAAGTGAATGTATAAAGGATAGTTCAGGAATGTTGGTTACCTGACAGTTATCCCAAAAACCTAATATTCAAAACATTTCTGCACCCATGCCATATGGTAAAACTAGGTTGCCGCCAAATTCCTGAGGGGTGCCCTCACCCCTCGTCTTCGACCACCGAACCCAAGTCCTGAGGGACTTATAAACGAGCACGACCAGGGGTTGCTCCCCGTATGCGCTTTGGACGATCGGAGGACTGCCACCTGTGGACCCCCAACCCTTAGACACATGTGTGGACGATATAGGTAGCTGCGATACGCGGTGGATCCCATTATCAGAGGAAACCACCACGAAACACTTAAGGACGGTCCGGTGTCCCCCAACAGCTTCGTAGCTGGACACCCATGAGGGAGCCAGGCCCTAGGCCTTAAGTCGGATTTTCCGGACCCGCACTTGCTTTACCATAACTCGAGGGATTTGGAGACCTACAAAGGTAACCACGGTTCCCTCTCGTAATGAACATGGCACATGGTAAAGATATTATACCTTTAGAGAATAATCGAAAGAAAAACAAAAATAACCATTGTCGGAACCTTGCGCACTATTTGAGGTACGCCACTTATTAAATTTTTATAATTGTTATATTTAAGAAATTATTGATTTTTAAAGTTGTGGAACACCAAACCAATGTGTTTATCGTACCCCTTTTATTACGTATTGTATATTACTTAGTAAACAGGGTGATTAAAAACAATAAAAAATAAAAACTTTGCTGATGTATGAGCCCCTAGCGACCAAACTGTTCAAGAAAACAGAATGCGATTTCGGATGTTGCTATTATTTTATGTCTTGGGCTCGAGAATGAGGTAAAAAACAACAATCTAGCTCTCACATTTACGGTTACAGAACAGAATGTCGAAAATTTTAAATGGCAACCTCTAGTTTGTTTCATCGCAAAATGATCTTCATGATGAAAAAACATAAACTGCATTAAAAAACTAAGTTTAGCAGTGGAAATGTCTATATAAAATGAAAATGTGAATTGTTTGTGTTTACGTTCACAGACAATGACACGTCACATGCGGGAGACTGTGGGCAACAATCAATAACGGCATGAAGACAATGTACAGTCTCACATTTGATGGTGTTTTTCATGTCATATTCACTTTGTGGATATACCTATAATTTTAAATAACCCAAGAGACAAAAAGCAGTTAGGTGCACTTGGGCGACCCTGCCTACCATTGAAATGCAAAAGAGTGGTATGTGTCGATGTCAATGTGACCAAAAGTATGAAATGGTTTTCTTAGTTTCATGTCGCCTTTTCTACATCTGAAATGACTTTTTTAAAACGCTCATTAGTTTTTTCATCATGAATATACACAATATTTTACACAGGATGTCCCGAAATGGATTGGCAGTTTAAAAAAAAAAAAAAAAAAAATATATATATATATACAGTGACAATTAACAAATTATTCTTTCAGAAAAGTAATGTGTGAAGTTATGAATTTCTTTACTACACTACCTTGTTTTAGTTCCAAATACCACGATAAATGACGCCGTACTGTATTGGACTGTAATGTTGCTTAAAATAACCTTGCAATTTCTAAACGCAAAATATTTTTTGCCCTTTCAACAGTAAATTAGAATGAAGGCTATAAAAACTGAGTGAACTTTCATTAATCTCTGTAAGTTAGTTTGAGGGTTAAAAAAGTTTGAGACAACGCAGCGCCATCTATTAGTGATATTTGGAACTACAAAAGGTGGAGCTGTTAAAAAATTCAGTATATCACGCATTAATATCCATTAATGTCCACATTAATATTCTTCAAAAGCTGTTACCGGTTACTTGTTATTGCATTTTTAAAACAGTCGGGTTTATTTTAAGGCGCACTGCATATTAATTAAATTATTGATAAGAAAAGAGATTTAATTAAAATCCTTGAAATGAAAATGCACGAATATAATTTTGATTAAATATACTATCATGAGATTACTTTAGGGAATTTAAAACATGCACCACTGCAGTGTTTTTGAACAAAATGCCTTTTTCGTACATCTAATTAATAAAAAAACATATTATCTTGACAACGACATGATATTCTGTTGGTCTGCGGGGAATGTTTAATCTATTTTATAGGAGTATAATTTATTTTCTTTTGTCCTATTAGTTTCTAAAATGAACATAAATCATTTTCATGAATAAAGGTAACATTATTATTATCAATATCTAGATAATGTTAATTTACATTTGTTTGGTTAAATTATATTAATCGGGTTGTTATTACTTTCTTTTCTGTATTATTAAGAAGAAAGCATTCAATCGGGAAAAATTTTGCTTTCTAGTTTTGATATGTTTACCTATTTTTTGATGACCCAAAAACAAATTAACTAATTCTGGAAAGATGTGCATCTGTTTGTCTTTGAGTAAAACGAGTAGTGTGGGTGTTGTAACTGAAGAATCAATACAGGGGAGTCCTTAGAATTACATATTTAATTGGACTTCTTAAAACATGCATCACTGCACAATGTTTCAGTAAAATAATCTGTTGAATACATAATATAATATTGTCAATGTAATCGTTAGGATATTTTATTGGTCTGCGTGGAAAATTTAATCTATTTTAAAGGAGTATAATTTATTTCATTATGTGCTATTACATTCTAAAACGAACAAAAATTATTCTTATGAATAAAGAGATTTTATTATTATCAGTAATTAGATAACGATAATCTATAGCTTATTTGGTTAAATTATATTAATCATGTTGTTATTACTTTTTTTCTTTCTTCATAAAAGAATAAAATTTTGGAAAATTTTTTACCTCCAGCTTTTGATTATTTACACGTTTTGGAATAGCTTGATTACTATTTAGCCCCACTCTGGAACGATGTGCATCAATCTGTGTGTTAAACAGAATTCGTGCGCGGTTTAACTGAAGAACTAATACACGAAATTTCATGAAATTTCTCATATAATTGAACTTTGACATGAATTGGTGCTGAAAAGATTTTGGAGTATATTACGTAACAGTTGGCGCGTTTTTAATTTGCTTGATAGGTATATATACGCTGGAATGTTTAACTGTCCGCGTGTTGCGCTGCGACGCTACAGGTCCTGAGTTCGACCCTAAACGTGGGCAAAATGCACTCCACCTTTCATCACTTCGGGATCCATACAGTGAGTACCAAAATTCCTTGGGAACTAAACACTGAAAGTTCCACGTTAGGCTGACCACCTGACTGGAACCCATGATAAAAAAAACAGAGTCGGGTGCTGCCCCAAGATTCCTTAACAGACTGTAGCACCGCAGAGTTTAGTTTTTTTAATAATTATATCTCGGTAACTTTGGCACGTAGCCGCACCGAATTTATATGTGACATAGTTATTATGAAAAAACTATGCTGATACAATTTGTCTTTGATCACTGAACAGGGAAGTCTGATGTGCTATGCTTTTAGCTATGATCAGTATAAGTTTATCTCAATTTCTATTGGGCAGAAATGCATTAAATTATATTATGCATTATATTATATTAATTCTTTATAATAATAAATCATTATAAACATTATACTCATTATGATCATCAATTCATTATAATTAATGTATTACATTATGTTAATATATTATATTATATAATATATATTCATTATATTATTTCTAAAGTATATGTTATATAAATACATATGTTCGTAGATTTTAGCTTTGAATACCATACACGAGACGCTGTTGTGTTAAGCTTTTTTCATTCTAAAAGTAGTCAATGTAATTGCAGGTTAAATTTAAAAAATGCACTATACTGCATATTCATAATTATTATGTGTGCAACCGTTCTATTTAAAATATTACATTAGATTGATATAGAAGAAAGTTTTATGATGGTTGCAGCATACTACTACTTTTACATACTGTTGTTATTATTTTGTAAACTTCATGGTATATTTTTTAATTTATTTTTATGTGTTATTTTTTACGTCTTATATAAGAAAATATAGGTTGTTTTATATATTTATTAAACTATAAATAATATAACACTTTTAATTAGATACATTGTATTGAAAATACAAGAAATAATGTTTTGATTATGCGTGCTATAATGAGATTACCTTACAATGAATTTAAAAGATGCACCACTGCACAGTTTTTCAATAAAATGCCTTTATTCGGGATTGTAATCAATAAAAAATATATTATCTTGAATTCGATAATCAGGATCTTTTGTTAGTCTGCGGAGGAAATTTAATCTATTTTATAGGAATATAATTTATTTTCTTATGTGCTGTTAAATTCTACAACGAACATAAATCATTTTGTTAAATAAAGGGAATTTCTATTATCAGTAACTAGATAATATTAATCTATACTAGCAGTTTTGTTAAACTTTATTTTTTTGCGTTGTTATGAAGTTTAGAATATATAGTTTTTTATTAATAAAATTTTAATTTAACACAACATTTTTACATAATTGCTACATTCTTAGATGCATGCATTTTTACATAATTGTTACAGAGCCTTTGTAAAATATATTAACCTGTTAGTTTCAAAGTTAAAATATTACATTAGATTGATATAGAAGAAAGTTTTATGATGGTTGCAGCATACTACTACTTTTACATACTGTTGTTATTATTTTGTAAACTTCATGGTATATTTTTTAATTTATTTTTATGTGTTATTTTTTACGTCTTATATAAGAAAATATAGGTTGTTTTAGTTCAGTATATTTGAAAACTTTTTTGCGTATTTTGTTTTCTAACGTTTTAGTTAAAAGATTTCAATAATTATAACGGGGTTAGAAAAATTATAATTTTTTGTTGGTGCCTTCATTTTGGGACATTGTTCATTTCTAATTTTTCTTTATACGCTGGAATCAGAATGGAATGTTCATTTGTAATTTTTTTCATATCATGGAATCAGAATAGAATATACTGATGAGTATATAAAAAAATAAGCGAAGTAGTAAGACATTTCCAGTGATGGAACAGTTGCGTACCATTTAGGCGATTGTCACCACTAAATTTTAATAGTAATTTTGGTATTTAAAAATCTCAAAAATGCTGTCCTTAAACAAAATGAAGAATATATTGAAATTTAGCGGTGTCGGTTTGTCCTCTGGTGCGCCACTGATTCAACACTTAAAAATATTATTTTTAAATTGAAGCACATTGGTGTTCTAAAATCGACTGTAACACTGCTCAAAATACTCTTGGGTGCTTTTGGGTTAGAGCGGCCACCGAGGATGATTCGCCAAGCGACCAAGATTTATCGCCAAATCAGAAAGTATACACAGATTTGCCAAGTCTCCGGCTTTTTGGACACCAGTATTTTAGTACAGAAAATGTTGTTTTATGTAATCAGAACATTCGGCGATTTAAAAGAACAACATTTCCTCTAAGATAATACTGGTGTTCAAAAAGTCGGAGACTTGGCAAGTCTGTATACATAACATTATGAAAATATATTATTATATAATATTTCATGATGCATATGACCCAGTTATAGGCATATATGACGAATATAAGACGTATATACATATCATGTGTATACTCCCATATACATGACGTCTATATGGCGTATACGACGAAAATAATATGTATATAATGATGTATATGGCACATATATGGACGCTTGGGGTACACATATCCATATATATATATGATGCATATAATAAGCTTTGTTATGATCTTGGCGAAATCGTAACTGCAATATTGGCATAATCGTAATTGCGGGAGTCGCTAGAACACAAAAGCGCCCAATCTTGTAATTTGTAAACGCAAAACACTGTTGAACTAATCATTTTTTAGCTCACAGGCTATCAAAGCCTCAGAGCTAATGTGCCCGCCCGTTCTGTATGTATGTATGTACGTATGTATGTATGTATGTATGTACGTAACGCGATAACTCGTTATAGAATTATCTGTTTTGCTTCAAATTTTGTTTACAGGTTCATTCTAATAAGGCGCTTCCCTGATTAGTTTTGAGAGTTCATTGGTTAAGTATAAAGGGGAGAAAGGGGGGCTAACTCCCCCCTTAATTTAGATAAATGGGTTTTTCATGCAGAAGTATCCGTTTTTCTTCAAATTTCGTATATTGGTTCATTGTGATAAGGTGCTTCCCTGATTATTTTTGGGAGTTCATTAGTTAAATATAAAGGGGGGAAACGGTGGGCTAACCCCCTTAATTTAGATAAATGGGTTTTTCATGCAGAATTATCCGATTTTCTTCAAATTTTGTATATAGGCTCATTGTGATAAGGCACTTCCCTGATTAGTTTTGGGGGTTCATTGGATAAGTATTAAGAGGGGAAACAGGGGGCTACCCTTCCCCCCCTTAATTTAGATAAATGGGTTTTTCATGCAGAATTATCCGATTTTCTTTAAACTTTGTATATAGGCTCATTGTGATAAGGCACTTCCCTAATTAGTTTTGGGTGTTCATTGGGTAAGTATAAAGGGGGGGGGGGTAAACGGGGGGCTAATCCGCCTTAATTTAGATAAATGGGTTTTTCATGCAGAATTATCCGATTTTCTTCAAATTTTGTTTATAGATTCATTTTGGTAAGGCGCTTGCCTGATTAGTTTTGGGTTTTCATTTGTTAAGTATAAAGGAGGGGACAGGGGGAGGGGGGGGGGGCTCACCGCTCTTAATTTAGATAAATGGGTTTTTCAAGCAAAATTATCCGATTTTTTTCAAATTTTGTGTATAAATTCATTGTGGCAAGGCGCTTGCCTGATTTGATTTTGGGGGTTATTGGTTAAGTATAAAGGGTGGGAACGACTGCTTACCCCCCCCCCCTTAATATATTGTCCATTTCTTTATTTGATTAGTGTGAATAGCCTGTGAGCTCAATGCCCTCAGTTTAACTGGGCAATTTTCTTTTTTATTTATTCATTGATCACTGTAACTGCGAATTAAATAAAAAAAAAAATCACTCTACTTTGTCATCGCTTGTGTGTAACAGTAGTATTTTCGAAAACAAGCTAATAGAGCCAGGATGGTGAATTGCGATATTGAGACGGCCTGTATTTCAGGAACAGCAGTGTACACAGATACCATACAGTGTAATTTTACGGACAAAATTTGTGCCACACTGTAAAAAGAAACAAATGTTCCTTAATCTAAGAAAATATAATATAACCACGAACAAAAATATACAATAACCTCTGACGAGTTATCCACGATACCGAAAAGTGTTTTTTAGCTCTAGAAACCTCATTAACCAATATATTTTCGAGATTTAAAGGAACGTTTATAAAAACATTTTTTTTCCTTGCCACTGATTTTAGGAAGCGTTTCCGAGTAGTTTGCATACTGTATTAATCAGTTTTCTTAACTCGGAAAATTTGTTTTTCGAATAATATCACTTCTCAAGTAAACATTTTAATGTTCAAGAAACATGTTTTACAGATAAATATGATAAATAAACAGCATTCATATTCACATTAAGATCAATAGTCTTTTGTTGCTGTTGCATGTATAAATTCATCTGAAAATGTTTAACTGAGAACAGATGGTACTCTAAAAAGCGATATCCCGGTTTGAGGAAACTGATAATTACACTTTAAAAACTACTTAGAAACGTTTCCGAAATAAGTGGCAGCAAAAGAAACTTTGTTTTTATAAATGCTTCTTTAAATCTTGAAAATATATTGGTTTCCGAGGTTTCTAAAGATAAAGAAAGCTTTTTGGATGTTTAGTAACTCGGAGGAGATTTTTTTATATTTTCGTCCGTGGTTATATTAAATTTTCGTAGATTACGAAACATTTGTCTTTTTTTTACAGTCTAGTGCATCATTATTGGTTTACACTTTATATTGAATTATTACATACAATATCTTCCGAATAGTGTATCAACTTAATTTGATTTTTTCTTTAATTGTTGTTCCTTCTTTTAGGGCCCACCGGCGGCTGAGAGGTTTTGCTCTTAAAGCTGGTAGACGTCAGGTGCTTGTTTCGAAACCATATCGTGCTCATCGGCCTAACCATTCAGTGTTTTCCCTGGTTTCTTCAAACCTTTCGTAAATACTTGTTACGTTCTCTCAGATAGAACTCCATAGGGGACAATATCCCCCGTTGGCCTATATTCCTCGTGCAGATAATTAACCGTAAAAACACCAACCAACCAACTTTTTTTAAACAACCAAAATAAAATGGAAATAATGCGCCTTATTTGAATCGCTTACTTCAAAACCCCCAAAAATGTGAAAATAATTTAATACTTTTTTTTTTTAAGGTGATTGAAAGTCACGTCGATTGGTGCAGAAACCTACTCTATTACAATTCTGTATACCGTCGTTTCGCGTCCTTGAAATATTCGTTTAAAACAGAAACTTTGCAAGTGACATCATTGTTTTAGGTTTTCTGTTCTCCTTAAAACGGTTTACATTTTTTAAATCTGCATTTTAGTGGTTTATTGATCTGGTCATAACATTTTACATTCAGCTAGTTTTTTACTATGTTAAATTCACTCCATTCTCTTTTCTGCAGCTTACCTGGCATGTTTAGAGTTCAGAGGTATCAAAAACCTTTTTAAACACGAATTTACTTCTATTTTTTTGTAGCTGAATAAAATGAAGTTCAGGTTCTCACATTAAATCTCAACTTTGTTATTAATGATTATTTTTAACACAGTTCATTAATATCATGAAAATAGTAAAACAAGTGAACATTCAGAAGCGAAATGTATTTTATTGCAGAAACCCGATTTTTAAACGTCGAACTATATCGTATGTGTTTTTAAGAAAATAACTAACTATGTTTTTAATGATAACTGTTAATGTATATATTTTATTGGCAATAAAAATAAATTTATTTAACAGAAATATAATGCTAATTAACGAAAATAGTACTTAAAAAGACACATATTACTACTGATCTCCAAAAATACATAGTAATGCTTGAAGATTGGTGTAACTAAAAATAAGATGTAAAAGTGTAAACTTTTTTAATTTTTTGCGAGATTAACATATCCATGCAAATTTACCCCACCAGTGTGGTAAGACCGAATAATTTGACTTTTTTGTATATAATAATTTTATTCATAAAAATGGGCTGAAATAATCATATATTTAAAATGAAATTATGGTACAAGGATAAGTGTCGAGTATGTACGCAAAGTTACATCAACTTTCGTTGGAAATGAAGCAATTAATAATACGGCATGCGGCTTTACCCTATTCCCTCTCCCCGCCTACACCATGTTTTAATACTATATATGTGTTGTTGTCTTTTTCCGTATTGGAGACTTAAATAGTTTTATCTTCTAAAAATTTGTGGTAGATTACTGTTACAGAGAAGGTTCCGATGTTGTAATTTATATTCAGAAACTAAAATAAAAACTGAATAATTATATTTTCTTGCTCGTTTCTATAAATCCTTTCAGTGTTACATAATTTATTAACATTGTCAAAGGAATAATCTGATAAATCAGCTTATTAATATTTTCTATGGTGTTTTTTGAAGATTATTATTATTATTATACCGCTGACCAGGCCCCTACCTGCTGGGCCGAGTGCCTATTTTAACTTGTTATGTAACTGGCCACAGGGCAAAATTCACCTGATCGCCACAAGGCTGTGATCCACCTGAGTAGCACTTGGGCCGTCATGGCGGCAATGCTAGTCAGTGAATTACTTTAGTTCACTGTATTGGCCAATTCTAGATCGCTATTAACTATGTTGAATTGGCATTGCACAGATCAGCAGTTTACATCATCATGCTTCGTGGATTTAAAGTGGATGTTTCTGGCTGAATGGGCGGTTAAAATTTAGCTTGGGAAATTATTCATTAGGAGGGGTGTGACAAACAAACGGATTGTCGCTGATAGATAAGTTGCACTTGCGATATATGAATTTTGGGCCAAAATCTGAAACGGACTTTGTCATTGCAGAGGTGTTCTTTAAAACATATATAACACACAGGCGGGAAAAAAAATTAACGAATGAGTATAAAAACTCGTGTAACTTGAATTATTTTGCAGCTAAAAATATGGAACTTGCGAAATATCTTTATTTTGTCATGGCTCACGTATTTTCAAAATGCAGAATATCCTGTTTCTGCAAAAAATAAATTTAAATAGGGATAAAGGAAATGGGATAGGGGAAATTTTGTGTTACTTTTTCGACTTTTTAGAGATGCGTAGAAAACATTTATGAGGTGCGCGGGAAGCCCTTGCCAAAATGAAAAAACTTTACAGCTTTAAAAGCTTACTGTACGCTTTACATTCTTGCAATTAAACGCCATTTCTCACAGTCTGTCAACTGACTTTTCAACAACATGTTCTACATTCCACAGGCAAAAATTTTATCGAATTTGAGTATTTCTGTGTAGCAAAGTAAATACCATTCCACTGCATCATAGCACTGACTTTGAGTTACAAACATACTACCTTTCACAGGACTTCACTTAATAGTATTAACATAAAGTACATTTTTATAGTTGTTACTATAAATTTTCCTGTCAGTATAGTTTATTCAAAGATACATAAAAATTATACGTGATATATCTTAATATTGAGTTATATTGAGTATACTAATATATTGATATACTAATATGGGTATCTTTGTGCATTATTCAATTTGTACAGTACCCTATTCTGTATCTTTGTACATTACTCAAAAACACAATACATCCATTTGCTATTATCACACTCTGGTTTATCTTTGGATAAATTTATTACTTTAGTTGGTAAACATGATTATCACAGTTACTATATATATTTATATATATGCTGCAGATGCATAACATACCTTAATATAAATCATTCCATGATATATACATTGATATAAATATTGCTTTATCCATTACTCTTCAAAGAGACATGATACTGAAATCGCAAATTGTGGAGATTGCCTATAATGATGCTTTCTTTCTACGCAATGATATACATTTACAAGAATGCATAAGAAAATAAATTTCATTAGCTAAAAAATTATAATTAACCATTATATATATATATATATATATATATATATATATATATATATATATATATATATATATAGTATACAAAATATGCAAATATGTATTTAATAAACAATCTAATGATTGTACAATATTTTCTTTAATATGTACTCACTTATTAAAATTCTAAAACTATTCATAAATCTACTACAGCATTAATATTCATATTTTTATTGGTATTTTCCTCCAATACATACTTTCTATATTTTATGCTCTGAGACAATTTAAAACATTACCCAATTAAAACCTCAGTTATTCATGATTTATTTTCTTTTACTGGTTTTGCACTCAGTCGACTGCGTTTCGAATCAATTTTAAATTATAAAAATTGTTCAAAGTTTTATTCTCTAAAATATTATTTGTACGCATTTGATCTTCTGTCCTATGTTTACCCCGAATAATTTCATTTTGAAAAATAAATTAACAGTTTGGCTTTAGCGGGATGCACTGGCGGCCAAATTATTTTTCCCGCCATAAAGTATAGTTGTACTGCTGGTAGTAATTTAAATTTTTTCCTTACTGCCCTGCTGTTCTTTACTATGCAAGTTTGACGTATAAGCTATTATTGTCAGCCTGAAAAGGAAAAGTACATCTGACCGCGAGAGTTTCTTCGATAGCTACTGTGTTAAGGGGCTCGCTACTTCACTCAAGCGAAAACACCCTCTCGCTAAGGTTAATCTTGTGAGACCATTCTTTTAAAATATATCGTTTGCATCTTAATATTTTGAAATGATTTTTTTGCATTGGATGGCTGAGGTCAAACGCCATGATCGCCGCTTTTTACTTTTTCGATTTTGTTTGCATTTTATTTTTAGGAGAATACCTTGACTTTTGAAACTGGTACTGAAAGTGAAAGTATCCTCACGCAAAAAACGCGCAAACAAAATTGAAAAAGTAAAAATCAGGTAATCGAAGAAATCGTCTTCAGCTAAAAAAAAAAAAAAAAAAAAAAAAAAAAAAAAAAAAAAAGTATTGAAATGCAAACGAGATATTTAACGGCCCCATAGGATTAACATTAGCTAGCGGGTGTTTTCGCATGAGTGAAGTAGCCTCTTAAGCAGTGGTTCAGACGGATGCTCTTTCACATAATTAACGATGCGCATTGTCTTATACTGATAAAAAATACGTACTAGGTTGAACAAATTTTGGTGCTGCAGTAACTGGAACCATAAGATGGAGAAACATTTTACCATGATTTGGCACTTTACATGAACAATGGAATGGTACAATATTGAACCAGAATTTGATTCTAAGATGAACCGTAACTTTGTCTAGGCGCGACCTACGTTATACACGTCCGGTGCATGACGTTTGAAACGTCACATGGAGTGGATCATTTTTGCACGGCGATTGGTGCAAAGCCGCGCGCAGTTAGTGCTATGTTTTTCAGTTTTGCACCAATCGCCGTATAAAAATGATCCACTCCATGTGATGTTTTAAACGTCATGCACCGGCCGTGTATAACGTAGGTCGCGGTCTAGGTTGAGCCATTAACCATTAAAATGTTAAACTAAGAATTGATAAAATGTGGAAGAATAAACTGATAAATTATTATTCACCGAATGGCTACGGTTATACGTTGAAAAAAAGGAGTATAATCAAATTGGGATGTCCGAGAGAATCCGACGTGCTACGGACACCGAGAGGTTGAAAAAATACATTTTTTTTTAAAGATAAGGTAAACGTCATGTTTACAACACTGAATGGTTTAACGTTGCACTGAAAATTTTAAAATTGCACTGGAAGATTTAATTTAACTCGCATAAATTCAAAAGACAAGTTGTCTAAGCAAATTTTCAGAAGAAGAAAAGACTCTACGACGAAGAACTTCTCTCGATCCTCCACTTTTTATTGAAAGCAGTTGACGCATTGTTGTGTAGACGCTGTTAGTGCTATGTGCGATAAATGCATAATTTTTTTTTTAAATTTTTCCTATATAAATCCAGAAGTTGTAACTTACTGACTGAAAAGAAAATACGGGCGAAACAGATGAAAAATGAATGTACAATTTAATAAGAGTTGGACAAAAAATTAAGTGCTCTATTGGGATAAGGTTAAGTAAACTAAAACATTTTTGCTTATCTGCGCTTTTAGACCTCTCCCAAATGTGCAACTTGTTAGGTTTTTGTGAAATAGTATTTTGCTTTTCTCAGTAGATGTCTTCACGGACATAAATTTTCAGGCCCGAGACCGCCCCCCGACTAGTGCAAAAATCGATCGAATCAGTCACGACCTAGCCCGTATCGTTTCATCTTTTACAAAAAAAAATCCGATATGACTTAGCTTACCATTAATATTTTATTAAAAAATAAATACTTCATATATCTTTATGACAGTTTTTTACAGTAAAATTTAGACCGTATGTGTATAAGCCATTAAATATAGTAACACAAATAAAATGTAACAATTAATGCAATTTAGAATAAAAGGAAAATATGGTAAATGGAAGGATAATTTTCAAGCTCTATAGTAAAAAATATAGATTTTTAAAAATATTTCTCTTTAATATACTAAATCAATGCATATTTTCATATATTATGTTATACAAATTTGCAATATTAGTTTTACGAAAACAATTGCCGGCCTAATATGTGGCTCGGAAAGAATTAAGTTATGTCCTGCCCCAAGTCTGTTGAATAAGGACGAGAATTAAAAATAATTCAATCCGAACCCGGCCCCGTCCGAGCATAATGCAAAAAATTTGACTTCCAGATCCGGGCCGTGCAATTTTCCATCTCCCAGTGTACAAAAGATGGCAGCTTCATATAGAATAATATTCATAATTATTTAATTACAGAATAATACATATATATTAACACCACGCCAAATAAGGAAATACTGAATTTATTCGTGTATTTTTCGCACATTTATATATGCTATTTCTTTAATGACAAAAGTAGGTGCGAAAAATACGCTAATTATTTTCTGAATGTGTTTATTGACACTAAAAGTTCTCGTAGAGTAGCTCAGAGCATATAAAGAAATGATTTCTTAAGATGTCTAATATTTTTGTGAATTAATATCAATTAAAAAAAGTTCCGAAAGAGCTATGTTATGCGTTCGTATTTATAATATTTAGGATATTATTGCACAATCATCCTTTTAGAATTTTCAAAAATGCTGTTTAGCATAAGTTCTGCCTCTATTTGAGAATATTTTCTAGATTTGGTAGGGGAAGGTGTCTTAAAATGATCCTAACGGGCAAAGATCCACATGTTTTCTTCCAGACAGGTCGCGTTATCTACAGGGTAACACACATAAACTAGTTTTGATAACTGAAGAAGAATCAATGGTGGTATTCAAGCGATCGCAGCATTACCCGTCTGAATACACTGTTAAAAATTTGCAGCAAACTGTCCAGTCATTCGACCGTTTTTATAGAAAACGGTTACATAACCGAAATTTAACACTATTCTGACCATAATATGGGCAATAATACGGTAATAACAGAGTTTAATTACGGTTATGTAACCATTTTCTATAAAAACGGTTGAATGACTGGACAGTTGCAAATTTTTAACAGTGTAGAATTCTTTGAAAAATTGGGTTTTATAAAATCTGTTATAAGGTAATGACTAACTTTCATATTTATTTAGATATACAGTCTTTCCTGTACAGAAATATGACTTTGTTTACTTAATGGAATATGTTTTTAGATGTGAATTACACTTATGTGTATTGTCATAATTACTTTTATATCCTTTATTTTGCAGATAAAAACAATTTACAATTATTTTTAAATGAAGAATCATTTTGCACTTTGGTGAGGGTAAAATGATCCTTTGGACACTTTAAAAAAATCTATTTTTTTCATTATTCAATTTGGGTTTAAAATGTTATTAAAATTTGTTTACAATGCAAAATACAGTGTAAAACATACTAGCAAAGGGCCAAAGTTTTATTTAAACAGTTATGTTATTTTACAGACGTTTTTCCCTTAAGGGGATCAGTTTAGGCCCCCTTCCCCTACTAAAAAATGCTCTTGCACCGGTGCTTGCTGTTTGAACTTTTTGTGACATTATTGTACAAGTGCTTCATTTAGGGCAAATTTACTTTTATCAGGACTATTTCGTTTTTTTTTGTCTAGCAAAGCAAATTGCTGTAAATTTAAAATCTGCCGTGAAGCTTTCACCAGCATGGTAAATTTTGACCATGTACAATCTGAGCAATTTCAGGTTAGACTTAACTTAGAAGGTTTGATTAATTTTCAACTGCAAACTTTAATAAATTACAAGTTAGATATACACTGTAAAAAATGGCCAATGTTTCTTATTTTATGAAAATGTGCTATAACCACGAACGAAAATATAATATAATCTTCTGAGTTATCCGAAATTTCAAATAGCATGTTACATTGTCTTTTGAATCCCCAGAAACGAATACATTTTCAAAATTTAAAGAATAATTTATAAAAACAAATTATTTTAGCTGCCCGAATTTTTCAGAAACGTTTCCGAAGGGTTTTTATAGCGTATTAATTAGTGTCCTCAGGCTGGAATACCTGTTTTTCGAATGTTATCCATTCTCAAATACACGTTTTCAGCCGCATAAGTTAATTTATACATGAAAGAGTAAAGAAATGATATTAATTTTAATGTTATTTTTTAACGCTGTTAATTTTGCATGTTTGTCTGTTAAACATTTTTTTTTAGCATGAAAATGTTTACTTCAGAATTGATAGCATTCGAAAAACAGGTATTCCAGGCTGAGGACACTCATTAATACATTATAAAATCCCTTCGGAAACGTTTCTGAAAAATTCGGGCAGCTAAAAAAAATTTGTTTTTACAAATTATTCTTTAAATTTTGAAAATGTATTCGTTTCTGGGGATTCAAAAGACAATGTAACATGCTATTTGAAATTTCGGATAACTCAGAAGATTATATTATATTTTCGTTCGTGGTTATAGCATATTTTCATAAAATAAGAAACATTGGTCATTTTTTACAGTGTACTGTAAAAAAGACAAATATTTCTTAATAAAAAAAAACATAATATAATCACAAACGAAAATATACAATAACCTCTTACGAGTTCCCCAAGATTCCGAAAAGCATTCTTTATCTGTAAAAATCTCAAAAACAAGTATGTTATCCAGATTTAAAGAAGAATTTATAAAAAAAAAGTTACTTTTGTTGCCACTGATTTTTGGAAACGCTTCCGAAGAATGTTTAAAGCATATTAAGCAGTTTTCTGAAACAAGAATATCGGTTTCTTGGATGCTATCCATTCTCGAGAAAACATTTTCATGTTCAACAAACATGTTTCAACGACAAATATGATAAATTTACAGCATTAATATTAACATTAAATTAAACATTATTTTGTTAATTTTGCTTTTATAAATTCAATTACGCAGCTGAAAATATTGAATTGAGTATTGTTAGCATCCTAAAAACTGATATTCTGGTTTGAGAAAACTGATTAAAAGATTATAAGAACTATTCGGAAACGTTTCGAAAAATCAGTGGCAGGAAAAGAAATTTTGATTTTATAAATTCAATTACGCAGCTGAAAATATTGAATTGAGTATTGTTAGCATCCTAAAAACTGATATTCTCGTTTGAGAAAACTGATTAAAAGATTATAAGAACTATTCGGAAACGTTTCGAAAAATCAGTGGCAGGAAAAGAAATTTTGATTTTATAAATTCAATTACGCAGCTGAAAATATTGAATTGAGTATTGTTAGCATCCTAAAAACTGATATTCTCGTTTGAGAAAACTGATTAAAAGATTATAAGAACTATTCGGAAACGTTTCAAAAAATCAGTGGCAGGAAAAGAAATTTTGATTTTATAAATTCAATTACGCAGCTGAAAATATTGAATTGAGTATTGTTAGCATCCTAAAAACTGATATTCTGGTTTGAGAAAACTGATTAAAAGATTATAAGAACTATTCGGAAACGTTTCGAAAAATCAGTGGCAGGAAAAGAAATTTTGATTTTATAAATTCTTCTTTAGATCTCGATAATATATTGGTTTCTGAGGTTTCTAAAGATAAAGAATACCTTTCGGAAATGTTATTGTATATTTCGGTTCGTAGTTATATTATACTTTCGTAGATTAAGAAACAGTTGCCTTTTTCATAGTGTAGTGTGTTATTGATTAGAAAACTACATGTGATATTTTAGCAGGTGAAAAGGAAAAGATCACGCGAAATACCGACTTTCCTCTTTTCGATTCACAAAAACAAACAGAAACTAGTCGTTCGGGGCCACCGTAATACTTACCCATCATTTATATGCATAATGTAAAATATTAAAATAAAAATGTGTAAACTACTTATAAAATGCATTGCAATTCATATAAAATCGTGGCTTGATGACGTCATAAACTTTAAAGGCTCGATTACTGAATTGCTTGAAAGAGGTTTTTCCTTATAACTCCAAAAATAATAATTTTATTAACTAGAGGTTTATTGCATCTGATTAAGCGTCAAATTTCCAATTAAAATATATCTTTGAAGTGAAATTTGGATGAAATACAGGGTCACAAATACGAAGCTGAGTTAAATAAAAGAGAGTAAATAGAAGTTGCAGAGCTGACGTTGCGGTCCCTGATCTGCTGATATACTAGATCATCGATGTAAAAAAGTAGAAAAAAAAGACCCAATATGACAAAAAGATGATTCGCCTTTTTATTTCTGTACTGTAAAAAAATACAAACAAAAAATAAAAAAACAAATATTTCTTTCAATCTCCGAAAATATAATACAATAAAATACAAAAACGCCTAATATCCACTTCAGAGTTTCCCATGATTTCGAAAAGCGTTCTTTATCTTTAGAAGCCTCAGAAAACAATATATTTTCGAGATTTAAAGATCCGTTTATAAAAAGAAAGTTTTGCGCTCACTGATTTTTAAAAACGTCTCAGAGTAGTTTTTATAGTGTATTAATTAGTTTCTCCAACCAGAATACCGGTTATTAGGATGCTATTTTTATTATGCCCAATTAAACATTTTCAGCTGCGTAACAGAACTTACACATGCAAAAGTAACAAAATAATGTTAATTTTAATGTTAATATAATTACTTGTTAATTTATCATGCTTGTCTCTAATATATGTTTTTCACACGTGAAAATGTTTACGTGAGAATTGATAGCATCCGAAAACCCGTATTCCAGGTTGAGACCACTGATTAATACACTATAAAAACTACTAGGAAACGTTTCCCAGAATCCGTAAAACAAACTTCCTTTTACTTACCCATCATACGTAGTATAGCGTAACTCTTGTAATCGTTTAGAAAAAATAAAAAAGACGTTTCAGACACTGGAGATTCCGAAAAACATATTTTTAGAAAAAAAAAAATGCCGTCCGTCTGTCTATCTGCGTGTCTGTGTGTGTGTTTGTAAACGCTCTATCTCCCGAAGAAATTGAGATAGACACTTGAAATTTGGTATGTACTTAGTATGTAATACTGGGAAGAAGATTATTGAATTTCAGTAACCTTGAGTATCCGGAACTATTTTTTCGGATTGTTGAAATATTCGTTCTGATAAAAGGTATATACAAATTTTCGAAATTGTTTTTTTAAGGAGTAAATATAAAAGACAATAAAAAACATAAATTTTGCATTAAGAATGAAGTTGATCGGATAATGCGTTGCCGAGATATTTGTAATCGCATTTTTCACACTCTTCGAGTTTTCATGACCCTGTATTTCATTTAAATTTCAATTCAAAGATATATTTTAATTAGTAAAGAGACGCTGATCCGAGTCAGAATCCGACTCAGTAAACTGTTAGTTAATAGGATTATCATTTTTAGAGTTAAAGGATGTTCCTCTTACGCAATTCAGCAATAGAGCATTTAAAGTTTATGACGTCACCAAGCCAGGATTTTATTCGAATTGCAATGCATTTTATAAATAGTTAACACGTGTTTTATTTTCATATTTTATATTATGCATATTCATAATGGGTAAGTATTACAGTGGCCTCCGACGACTACTTTATGTTTCTTTAAATCTCAAAACTATATTAGTTTCTGGTGTTTCTATTCTAAAAATAATGAATAGTTTTTGGAATCGTAGATAATTCGAAGAGGGTATTGTATATTTTAGTTTGTTGCTACATTATGTTTTCTCAGATGAAGAAACATTGTCTTTTTTTAAAGTTAGCACATGCTTCATTTAAATTCCAATAAAAATTTGAAAAATACAATTTACATCATTGTTTCATTTTTTTTTTGTCGCCTTGATACATTTTTAGGAAATCTATTTTAGTTATTTTCTAAAGGGCAGAACATGGAAAAATTAGATAGTTAACTTCGTGAAAACATTTTCAAAAACTTAAAACAGTTAAAAAACTTTCTCCATTCTTAAGTATTCGAGTCAAGCTTTTCGACATTAAATTTGCTTTCTAAAAATAAAAACCTAAATTGAATAGAATCTTGAAGAATTTTTAGGAATTTTAAATGTACAGAAAAACTTGAACTTACTTCTGCCGACATTTGAAGAAACTTATTTACATATGAATTCATGCAATAAACAAAAATGATGTTAAATAAAGATTTTTTTTTTTTAAATTTCATTTAAGTATTGCTGATACAAAACTTTATTTATTATTTTATTTACAATTATTTATTTTTTCCTTTTTTTGTTGAATTGTTTATTTATATGCATATTTTTAAGTGTAAATTCTTTACAAAATTACATTTTTTTTTAAATTAAAAATTGTTAGAACAAAGCTTTTCGCATACGTTTTTCACTTTTAAGTACAGAAAATATTCATTTGTTTTCAGGATTTAGAAAAATATTTATTCAAAAAATATTAATAGTTTTCTGAAGAAAAAAGTATTTTTTATGAACACTTATTATTACAAGAATCATATTTTCAAAAAGTTTATTTCAAAACAAAAAATTCTGGAGAAAATTATTCAAACTATAACGAATAGTAATTGTATGAATTCTCAAAATTTTATCCTTCAGAGAAATGTATACATCAATTTCAATACGACGAATCTTAAAAAAAAAAAAAAAAATACATTCTGGGATAAATGTATTTTTAATTTTAAGTATTCGTTATAGATAGAAACTATTATATCTTTTGTTCTAATTATTTTTTTACATGCAGTTTCCTTCATTCTATTATAAAACTGTAGAGTATGTTTCTCTTTATTCTAAAAAAATCCCTGACGGCCCGGCCTACAGGCACAGGTAGATTTCGAAGACGCAGATCGTGGGGCGCCTGTTTGTTGGGAATTGCAGAAGAAATAAACTTTTTGCCATGATGCGGCAGTTGGGACCGCTCACTTCGAAATAAATCTAACATTAACTGTAGGCGCGGCCGCCAGGGATTTTTTTTTTCCGTAAGGGCTGATGCTATAAAAAACTTGTCAATATAAAAGTTGTAGATAATATTAAGAGGATTTATGATAAATTTAAGCGGATTTGATATCTTGTGAATTGACGAAGTTATAATTTTTTTTCTTCCTAAACACCTCCCCCCTTTCTTCCTTGAGCCCATTTTTGATGATACCAAAAATTTGTCATACATAAATTTTCGGCCCTTTTCCTAGAAGTAATAATAGCTTTAAACGGATTCGATACGTATCATAATTAAGAAGTTATGGGGTTTTTCTGTTTTCACAAAAAGCCTGTGCAGAATTATTGAAGTTATCATGTCCATAAAAAAGTGATATAGATAGATATAAAGTTTTGAACTGGGTGTGGTTTTGGGTTCTGGGAGTCATGGTCGGCATAGATCTGCAATTTTTTTTTAGAAATTCTGACATAGGGGAGAATGTAATAGGTAGTATTTTTTACGAAATCTACCTAAAAAGCAATTAACGTTGCTGCTGCCGTAATTGAATTTAATGTGACCTATTAACTTTCTCGGATTATTCTTCAACAACTATTGTATATAAAAATATAAAACTTGTATTTTTATAGCGAAATGTATGATAAACATGTTGGAACAGACAGTTTTTAAATCAAAAAATTATTTTAAGCGCACTATTTTATGTTGAACTCGTTCAAGATAATTCAGTTACATAAGTTTTATAGGATCGAAACGTATGCATAGCAATTTACCCATCTTTTCAGGCATATGTTTGATTAGATTGTGTTGTGCAGTGTTTAATAATTTTTTTTAATTCATCTAATTTTTAAAGTTTTTAAAAAAAAAAATTTTTTTAAATTGTCATTACCTGAATAGATATTGAATTAATAGTGTGAAATAGTCGTTTTTATCTACTGTTGCCAGATTTTAAAAAGCCGAAATAAAAATATTTCCAAACCCATTTCAATAGAAAAATATATTTATACGTGAATGTAAAAAAAAAAAAAAGAAAGAAAGAAAACTTTAAAATAATTAAATTATAACGGGCGAAAAGCATTTAATGGTGAAAATGACTACAAAACAGGTGTCAGGTGTCGCGACAGCTGTGGATACGGCTTTGAGAACCAAACAATCTCCCACTACAAAAAGGAAAATGAATAGCAACTCTATTACAGAGGATCGCAACTGGTGGTGATAATATCATTCAATCTTCTGTAATCAAATATTATAAGTAAGAAAAAAAGAACAGAGAAAATTAACGCTCTGCAGGTTCCAGATGGGGGTTTGTTAGCGTAGCTTGTAGGAGGAAGAGACTTCTAGTTAAGTAAAAGGAAAAGTAAAGATATTTTCGAGATTTTTGTATGCTGGACCTTATTAAATGAATTTAAATAAATTAAAGTTTATTCGCATATAAAATATAATTTTCATTAGAAATATAATTTTTATAAAGTTTCTGATATAGCTAATTTGGGGCTATATACGTAATTTTGTATTTATATCTATATTTTACGCATAAAGATGTACTTGTACAGTCGTAGAAAAAAATATTACCCTTTAGAAGGGCGTAGGAATGTGAAAGGCTGATGGGACTCAAGCCTTCCTTATTGAAATCAAAACTTTTTTAATGTGCCTCGAAGACTGTTTTCTGTCTCCTGTGTCACATAATTCATCTCTGAAGAGTAAATCCGCACATAAATAAGCACTGTAATTATTTAATATATTTGTAATGAGAAAAAAAATCTCAAAATCAGAAGATTTTCCGCAAGTAGCATTTTTATTTTGAGTTCCTTCTAATTTTTGAAACTCTCAATCCGCAGTTGATATTAGCATTGTTAAGTAGTTTAAAGAAATAACTCTTGAAAATTGTGGCGGTATATTGCTGGTGAAAACATCCGACCAATAAAACTCTCTATTACTGCAATTGTTTAAACTTCTAAGCATCGCATAATTTCAAATGCTACGGAGTCAAATAAGGAAAAAAATGTTCTTTCAAATGCAATTTGTTTAAAAATTGTAGCTCAATTTATAGATTTTTATGGTTTTAAAAATAATTTTCAAGCTTTAAAAAAAATCTATCTCTATCGTGTGCATTCCAATTACGAAAGATTAACCAGTTTTTATTTAAAATGTTATAAATATTTTAGATTTGTGTCTGTCTAATATTCCATAACGAAATTAAAACTTTATCAATCAATCAATAAAATATTAAAATAATATAAATAATTTTTTTTATCAGACATGTAATTGATATACACGAATAAACAACTGAAATTATCAGTATCCAAATGGCTACTGTATGTAGCGAAATCTTCGCCGATAGTTTAGCTATTAACTCCTGGCATGCTGCTAATTCGAAAGTATCGTTTTTAATACATTTCAAAACTTTATTTGAATATATTATTGATTTTTTTTATAGAAAAATGTTTTTTGGTATTTTAGAAGGCAATTGAAAAAACGGTTTTCACCTATGTTCTGTTTCCCGTAAAGCCTGGGTTCGACCCCTTTGTATTTTATAAGATAGTGATAATCATCTTGTTCTGTTTATTTCAAAATGATTACTTGAGCTTTACTATCAATTTTTGAATGCTACGTCTGTAACCCCCTACTAAGTCTGCCACGAGTAAGCGTTGAAAATATATCTGGTAGCAATTTATAAATAATAAAGACTGATATCTACTACACTTTAAAAACTACATTTTTAAAACTGAGCAAAAAATACACAAATCTGAATATGTCGGATAGTCAAAATGGCTCCGAATCAAAATTACTCACGTTTGAAACATGTATAGACTCATTTCTGAAAATATGCACATCCTCAAGAATAAAACATCATGTGCTCATATTTGAGTATGTTCATGTTTCACAAATGAGTATGAACTGACTTCTATGTGCTCATTTTTGAGTATTTTCATTTTTCAAAAATGAGTTTGAACTGATTCTAATCATTTATGAGTACGTTCATGTTCTTCAAAAATCAATTTTTCAAACATGAGTATGAACTGATCTCTATGTGCTCAGTTTTGAGCGCATTCAATATTCTGAGTATTTCTGGTATTTCCGAATTGAAAGCATTGGCTCGTCATATTTGAAACAAAAAGTTTCATAACAAAATGAAAACATCGATTTACTCCGATTTGAAAGTGTCATTTTTCTCAATGTATTGTTATTTTTTGAAATTCCCCAAGGGACTCATTCCATATGGAAACGAAGCCAAAACTTAATTTTCTTACCAGTGACGCCCGAATTCAATGCAATAAAGAAATTCTTCCTTCTTCAATTAGCCTAAATGCAGTTTTCACGAAATAGCTATGATTAGTTCTGAATTTAGGCAATATTTAAAACTGGGTTTATTTTAAGGGTGATATAAAAGTGAAATTATTTACTATAAGCTTGAGATTCAATACCTTTTTTTTAGTGCTTTTCAATTAAAAAAAATGCTGTTAGTGCTAGATAAATGCTGAAAATCAATTGAGTTTCCATCAAATAACTGAGATTGATGTTCACTTATTAACTGATTTTATGATATTAGGGATTGTTTAATTAATATACTGTCATTTAAAGTGTTGTGCGGAGGAATTTAAAAATATAATTTAGAAAACTATTTGTTATTTTCTTTTATTGAAATTACCAGACATTTTATGTAATCATGATAACAGTTGCTGGAAATCAATGTCTGTTAAAAGTTTTATAGGTTAGAACTGATAATTGTTTCATTCATATTAATTTCATATCATAAAATTAGTTAAACTACTAGACAATATGCCTTACATTCATACAAAAAAAATTGACATAAAAAATTATTATTTTAGAAGAGATAAACAATAATATTTAAAATTAATTTAAGTTCAGAAAGTAATAATTTAGAAATTTTTTCTTGTCAAAACGTTTGGTTTAAATGAATTGAAATATGGTATCTAAGAGTAAATTTAAACGTATAATGAAAGTGTACTGTTAATAAAGTGGTTTGCTAATGAAAATTTAAAAGTCTGTTTAAATTTTAATATATAGACAATCCACAAGCTTTAATCTATGCACACTTGTAAAAATTTTATACAATGATTTACGACAAATTTGGTAAAAGGTTTGTCCTTGTTTCACATAACCGCACGTGAATATTTCAATTTTAATTAAAACTATCATTCATGTTACACTTTGCCCTAATGTTAAATATTTTGTTTGCATAAAACTTATAGTAGTGATGATGATAATTTCGTATTCTGAAAACTAGGTCTTTGATTATTAATGTCCTTGTAAAACATTAATAAATTTTAATGGGTTCAAATATATTTTTTAAGCTAGAAGTTTCAATGTTTCGTCACATGTTTAAATTAACCCACTAGTTCCCAATGCACACTCCAAAGTACTCTACATTTTTTGCTTCGAAATTCTTGAGAAATCAAATCACCAAAGGCAAACTTAGGCTCCTTTATTTACTTCTTGGAAACTTTCGAAAACGTAAATCATATTTAATCAACACTTTGTTGCTATAATCAGATACGTTTTATAACATTCCAAACTTCCTCGTGCCTTTTTTACTCGCGATACTTTGACGTTGCTTATGTTTTCTATTTACCACATAACTTGTAAAATGTGAGTAATCACATTTATTCATAGTTTATCGTTAATATAATAATTTTAGCAATCTAAAAGTGCTACACACGGAATAATCTGAGTCGACAAAAATAGCCGCAACTCGTCAGTTTTCTAAGCATTTCATTGGCTGTTCCACGTGACATCGGTCCTGCTTCGTTACGAGGAACACTACAGGCGACAAAATTACGCCAACAATAAAAAGTTGCTTGTTTTTCGAGCACCTCTTTTAAAGCCATAGATTATCATTGTGTAATCCTGAAAATAGCGGCAACTTTGATGCCTCTTGTAATAGCTCTCTTATGTATGAAATGACGTGTGTAGATAAGGCTTCTTTTTGGTACCACGATATATGCAAAATCTATTTTCTTTTTTTCTGACTGTTATAATATAATTTAGGATCTGTACTTACTGCCTCTCTAATGGAATTTTGTTTAAAAAGTGTTTAAATGTTTTATGCAAGAGTTAAAAAAAAGAGTAATTAGAAAATTTTATTGTATTTCAATCATATCTAAAGAAAAATTCCGAAAGTCTGCAAATTTTGAGTTTAGAAAATGGGATCTAAATACCGACTACGCCAGTTTTTTCCGAAAACTCACACAAATAGGGCTAATTTCGCTAATTAATAGAGAAGAACATCGCTTTAATAAATTTTATTGATTAATAACATTTAATATATACAGAAAGAACGTGAAAATTTCAATAAACAAGCATTTTTGTCAAATTTATAAAAATCTTAACGACGATCTCTGACAGCCTGCTTGCTTTCCATTCTGCTTCTAGTTTTTTTTAAAAATATGTTAAACAAAACAAAAAAAAAGCTTGCTGCTTCAAATCTAAATTACTTTATCTATAAAAATTACAAACATAATAATTACTCTTTGAGTATGTTCAGTCGCTCTGGAACCACTTATCGCTTTCTAAACATCGAACCCAGAATTCCCCCTTCTTGTCCGTGGAGAAAGCACACTCCCAGAAGAGACACAAATTGCATCATCTTCCTTTGTCGAATATCTTCCTTCTTTACCCTTTTTAAATCCAATTTCGGAAACTTTCGTGTGTATTTTCTTAGTTTTTCCTACGTCATTTTTCTTTTTTCTCTTCCCATTTATTGCGAACGATTTTGAACTAACCATCAACGCTTTGGTGTGAGGTGATTCAACAAAGCAATACAGAATCCGGGATACCATAAATTAATTTGTTTTCTTCCCATTCACGCAGAGAAGTCGGTATTTTAGACCAGTCTGGGTTGATCACTGGTATGTTTAAGTTAAAACCGGAATGACTCATTGATATAGTAAAATTCGAATAACGTGCGTGCGGCATTCGGGAGCTAAATATGTCTAGAAAATAATTTAATTGTTATTTCAGGCTAATATACAATCTGTATTTTTCTAAAAAATGAGAAACACACCCTTGAAAAACTTTTGATATCCCAGATTTCGTCATGTCGATACTTTTGCTCTTACTGTATATAAAAAGACAGACTTCAGCGACGTACTGCTCGTGCCTTTCTTTTCTCAATTAGACGTACAAACTCTGCCCACCGCCCCTAGTCTGCTCTGTACTCAGTTCTCAGAACATCTACTAGGCGGTATTTGGACCCTAGCCGGTATTTGAACCTCCTCCTCTGCTAAGACTTCCCTGTAATATACATCACTATAATGTAGAATGTTCAATGAAAATTGAAATTAAGTAAAAATTCATAATTATTAAAAGCGAAAATTGTATTAAATTGAAAAAATCCAATACTTTCTTCTATCTTTACAAGAAGAAAGTATTGGATTCGTGAAAAAATTTGACTGCCGGATTTTGGCTGATTTATATACGTTTTAGAGGGTCCTCAACACGATTTGACTGTTTTTTAAAAATGTCTGTCTGTGAGTTTGTGACTCTGTCTGTCTGTCGGTTTCTCTGTATGTCACAAAAATTTTGTGGGCGCCCTATCTGAAGAACTAATGGACGAAATTTAATAAGACTTTAGATTCAGTTTATCCCTGATATAAATTCGTGCTGATTAGTTTTGGTGTAAATCGCGCAACAGGTGGTGCTGCTATGTTACATTTTTCAAGATTTTCATGATAGCTATATCTCAAGAACTAATGCAAATAATTTCATAAAACTTCAGATTCTGTTATATCTTGACATAAATAGACGATGATTACGTTTTGGTGTAAATAGCTCGACAGGTGCTGCTATACTAATTTTTTCATAATTTTCAAGATAGCTATAACTCAAGAAGTAATGCACAAAAATTCATCAAACTTCAGATTCTATTGGACCTTGACATAAATAGATGTTGGTTACGTTTTGGTGTAAACAGCCCAACAGGTGGCGCTGTTGTGCTACTATTTTCATAATTTTCATGATAGCTATATCTCAAGAACTAATGCATAGAATTTCATCGAACTTCAGATTCTGTAAGATATTGTCATAAACAAACGGTGATTACGTTTTGGTGTAAATTTCCCAACAGATGGCTCTGCTATGTTGCATTATTCTGGATTTACAAGATTTTAGAGATAGTTCATATCTCAAGAACTAATGCACGGAATTTAATAAAACTATAGATTCAGTTAGACTTTGACCCAGCTGGTTGCTGATTTGTGTTTGGTGTATGTGAAACTTGTATGAGATAGAAAAAGTTTTGGGACTGGCACATGCGACTAGTTCATCTTGATATTGTTCGGACAGCCTGTCGGACTAAAAAGCATTACAGGAGAGAATTTTAACTCCCAAATTTGTCTTATATAGGATGTGCACGGCTTCTGCAAGGCTATCCAAATTCTAAAGGGTATTGGTTTTAGGTGGGTGAAAATACATTCGAAAAAAAAAATGGAACATTTTCTTGTGAAATCTGCTCCAGAATTTCTAAAAAAAAAAGCTATATTTTTTTATCTTCTGTCATCTTTATTAAAATATAAACTAAAATTACAAATGCATAACATTTATAATTTTATTTTTATTAGATTGGAAATCGCGTTGGGACACATGCTTAATAGATCGCTATACATCAGATAACTACTTTACAAAAGTTAAAACATACACTTTTCTAAATCACTGGAACCTCTATCTTTTTTTTTTACAAATCACAGCCCACTCCAATCATGTCTATTCAAAATAAATATACCAGTTTCTCTTTTGTGTGCCTGCGGTGCTTTAGCGTCTTCCATTCCTTATATTACATCTTGCTCCATAACATCTAATTTCTATATACGCTAATAACCAAAGATTTTAGATTGCTCTTGGAATTCATACATGATCAGCACATATTTTCTTGTGAACAAAATTGTTAGTTGTATCACGGTTTCAGAATTTAATCAGTATATTTTTGAAAACCCACTTGACTCTTCATTTTTTGTATATTCACATATTGTTGAGGAGTTTTCAGATTAAGCTGAGGCTTTTTGTATTTTATATTTCTTTGTATTTTACTTTATTTTATGTACTGCATTATTATATTATATCTGATTATTTTTCGTAATTTTTTTAAAACATATGTGAACTTTGATTATTTAATCAACATACGTTTACAAGCCCATTTGCTGCTGTAAATTAATTGCCATGGAATTCTTTATGCACATGTTAAGAAACATTTGCTGCGCAAGCTTCTGAACCATAAACAACTCAGTGGATGGCGCCTGTGTGGTTGTTGTACTGTTAAATCCAGACTTTGGGTAAACGGATGCATAGCTGCGGCGTCACAGGAATAAAATATATATATGTGGAAATACTGCTAAGCCGGAATAAAAGTTAGATGTGGGAGAGAATAGTTTCATTACAAAATTGTCCAAAACACAATTTTATTTTGCAGTTGATTTGGTATCCAGGTTCGTGTTACAGGCAATAATCACTGAAGAGGAGGCGTACCAATTAGGTTAATACTGAAACAGTCGAGATAAGAGTGACACAAATTGTTTCAAACATAATTTGCACTTTTTATTTTGGCGTGCGGTTTTTGTTATCTGTCGCCAATATATACAATGAATTTGGCGATATTCATGCAAAGGAACAAAGTATTTTGGAGAGTTAAGGGAGTAAATTTGAAAATTACAGACCGGCGCAGCATTCGTGGGAAGAGAGGGTTGTACAAATTTTTGTAATTACTGAGATGCTGACCGGGCCTGTAGGATTAAAATGGAATTCATGAACGTTAGAATTTAGACAATACTAAGTGCTAAATTTAGATGTTGGTTGCATATGAGAACTGAAAATTCGTTAGGAAAATGACGGCATAGGAGGAAGTACAAAGAAAGCAGTTACTTTACCTTTCTTTTTTTATTTATGTTCGCAAATGCCGGCTGGTGTAAAAAGGAAGAGAAAAAATGCAGTATGGGTGTGAATACATATTTCTTTTAATTCTGCAGGCTGAGAAATGAAACTGACATGACAAGAAAAATGCGTAATATAAATTAAGTGAAACCGCACTGAATAAAACGGATATTAAAAATTAATAAGCAAAAATGGAGAAGGGTAGAATAAAGTTATTTTACTGTTAATAAAAAAATAGGAAAAGTTAAATAAATTAAATAATTTTGAAACAACAAAGGGGGGGATTAATTTTAAAGAATAAGAGGATATGTAATGAGAAACGTCATTACAGTTGTCTTATTGGCTTATTCACTTTTTTAAAGATATTATAAAATTAAAATATAATGTTATGAGCCACCAAGCCTAAAGAAAATCATTTTTCCCAACGGATTTCACTATACTACTAAGTATATAAAAAAATAGTTAGGGACTGAAAACTTACAATTAGAAACACGCGAGAGAACCCGAAGAAGAACTGGAAAAATATGATAGATAAAACTTCAAAAATTCCACTAAATGGACCAGAAGCTACACCAGGACAAGAAAAAAGTATAGGGATATAAATATCTTCTTAAACGAGATTTTTGGAAAATTCACAATTTAAGCGGAAACTTCAAGAAAAAAAAAGTTTTAATATTATGTTCATTATTATTAATATTATTATTGAGCATAGAATTTCATGTAACTGTTTTTCGCAAACATGAACAAAAACAGTTAAAATACAATAAATTTAACAATATAATAAAAAATATATATTTAATAAAATATAAAACAAATATGTAAATATAAAATATATTTAAAAGTAATATACAATAAATTTAATAAAACAAAAGAAATGCTTAGTCAACTTTTCAAACGCTGTTGCCCACTAAAATTAATTCAAATGTATAAGTTATTAGCAAGCATAAAACAATATTTTTACTTATTAAGGACTTACAAATATGCCATCTTATTTATATTTTCCGATTTCTAATTATATTTGATCTATTTATTTTTGTTAATTTTGTGTTTTAAGAAATAAATCCAGTACGTAATCTTTAAAACAATAAAAAAAATGCAATTCAAAATATTTTTGAGTTTGGCTTAAATTCTGTTTCAGAATAGTATATTGCACTTCATTAACGCATCAATTTTAATCATTTTTTAATTGTAAAATTTAAAGAATGTATAAAGAAGAAGGTATTAATACAATTAAATTGCACAATATACAGAAGAAATGTTAATTTAATGTAATTTCACTAAGATAATTTTAAATAAATTTTATTTTTACATTAAAAATATAAAGATTTATTTAAAAAACAAAATCAACTTCAAAAACCTTGTGCGTTAAATGTCATAGCTGTAGGGTAAAGTATATTATAATACATAAAATCATATCACCTTCTTAAAGATACTTTAATACGCCCTTGCAAAAACTTCAAAAGTGCATTAATCTCTTTCCTCTTATAAGGAAACATAAAAGGTAATTAAGTATTCAAACTTCTAAATAGAATTTTCTTAAAATAAATATATCATTATCAAGTAAAGTACACTTAAAATAAAGTAAATAAAAATGGTTATTCTTATAAGATAATTTTAATTGGTTGTCTTTTTGACATGTTATGTAAGTAATTAGCCAAAAATATATAATGAATATTTTTTATAAATTTTTAAGAATATTTCTACTTAACATTCATGATATTTCATCTTAAGTGTCAGAATAGTGGCTAAAAACGTATTTAAAATATGTTGAATAATAATTTTTTTTTTCATTACATTAAGTGGAAAATATTATCGAAAGTATTAAACATTTTTTCCGATTTCTCTTTATTATTATTATTAAAAATAATTAGTGTGTACTTTAAAAGCTAAATTCAGAACATAATCATTTAAATACTACAAAAAATTGAAACACATAATGTTTATGAGAGTGCCTGAAGACTTTTTGTAAAAGAAATTCTTTGGGAATATCATTTTACTTTTCAGTACAGTCAATAAATTTAATTCTTTATTTATTTCTATTTAACAAAAATAAAAAATGTGAAATAAATAAAAATAGTAATATTATTACAATGTAAACGAAAAAGAAAAGCTACAGTTTCGTGTGCCTTTCCTAAACATATTTTACACAACTTTTACTTTCATTTTAAAAACCTAAAGGTTTATTTAAAAGTGTATATCAACTCCAAAGACCCTGCGTGTTAAATGCCATAGCCCACGGATAAAATATGCTGTAATTTGAAAAATCACATCACCTTCTTTATACATCCTCGCAAAAAAGAGGTAAAAAAATGTGGTACTTCTTTGTTGTAGGGGATTTGTCATAACCCAGTCTTAACCGATAACACCCATTGTTACTTGCAGGTAACACGTCTAATGAAAGACCTCTAGGTTTAGGTTTTAAGTGAATATGTACCGTAGTGCCCCTATTAGGATTTAGAAGAGCTTACCTAATCATAGAAAAAAGTCACATATCTCTTGGATTTTTTGATATAATACTATAACCCTCCAAAATTTTTTACCTTCTCAAAGCAAGCAAGAACTTGGGGTTCATTTTTTTTGGACATAAAAATGTCAAAAAGGCAGTAAGTCTCATTTTTCCCCCCTGAATGTTAAAGTTTACTAAACGTTGAATGTATTTGTGGGATTTTGGATGTTTGATTAATTTTTGTTGCTGTGATGTGATCTTGAATTTATATCCATAGGTGACATGTACTTTTTGATAAAATTAGTTTATTATCACCCTTTTTTAATGAAAATAATACAATATAGTCTATGAATTTCAAAGAAAGAAATTATAAGTTTTCTTATGAGCGTGGGAGTGTTAAAAGAAAATGTGATTTCGAAGAAAATATTATAAACAGTCACGAAAGTAAAACGACGACCAATGAAAAAATATCCTAATCTTATATGGCTTATTTACATTATTTTTCTTGTATTACATTTTTATATGGGCTATTTCAAGATTAAACAAATCGCTTTTCAATGTACTAAATGATGTAACTATCAAAAAATGTGTTTCTCCATTTGATATATTGCTATTTATCTCATAAAGATATAAAAATCTGACTAGATTTTTAAAATGTCAATAAAAGTTGCCAGAAAATACTTTTAGAAATTTTTCTTTTCTCAAAAATTTCAATCTTTTCATTTTACCTAACACGCCCAAGGCCCCTGTATCAAAGAAATACCGAAAATACACTATTTCTTTCCTCTTATAGAGTTACTTGAAGGGTAATTAAGTACCCAAATTTTGAATACATTTTTTATAATAAATGTAACATTACCGAGTAAGTAAACTTAAAATAAAATAAATATAAATTATTATACTTATAAGTTAATTTTAATTGGTTATCATTTTGACATGCATGTAAGTAACTAGCCGAAATAACTATAAAGTATACTTTTTTATCGTAATAAAATAAAAAATCTGCTAAAATGAAATATTAATCCACCAAAGGAATTAATTTTCTTGCTGGCAACAATTGCTTATTTAAGCTTTAGAAATGTTTCTTCCTAAATTTCAGGTAATTTTATAGCATGTCAAGTGGAAGTGCATTAAATATGAGGGGTAAAGAGGATATTATTAAAATAAGTCAAATAATATTTTTTCTGTTATAAACTATACATTTTTTCAATTATATTTACTTGAAACGATTATTGAAATATTGAATCATTATAAAAAAATAGTGGAAAAAATATCAAAGATTTTTTAAAAATTTATAAAGGAAGGTAAGAAAATTTAATAAATATTTCACGCCACCTTGCTCAGAGATTAATAATAGGAAAACAATTGCTTGTGTGGGCTTTTGTTTGCGTCCTCTCCCAAAGTGCATATCTCTTCCAAAGTTTTATCTCAAAAAGAAGTTTTTTGAACTGGTCAGGATTGTGTGAAATTTAATAATTAAGCTACTTATTTAAAAAAAAGTAGAGATATGTAATTATATGATGTATGGTTAAATTTGTGTTTTTTTTTAGAAATGTGCATTCTAAGAAAAATCCTTGCCATTTTCCCGATATTTCCATCTTAAAATTACAAATTATAATAATTTAATATTTCTTGCGAAAAAGAATGATTTCACAGATTTCTACATCCAATTAAAAAAATGTAAACACTTGTTTGTTTGTTTCAGATCCGCCGTTACCAGACAGAAGGAAGACTACCAGGAGTCGGAAGCAGCACGCTACAAGTAGCAAAATAACTTTAGTCGCTACTTTTACAGAAGTTTGTAGTGAAGCGCGCTACATTTTAAACAGTGTAATGTAGCGGTTAGAACGATACAGAAAATCAGTAGTTTGTTGTGAGAACCGACGCTACTTTTAACGCTACTTCAGGGGCTGGGGGTGGTACGCATTCTGCAAATCAAATGTCAAAACTTGCTTCTTTTGTGCAAAATTTGTTCTGCTCAACAATTTTGCGAATCTCAGCTGCAAATCTCAGCTATACCATGTATAGCAACGCATCGCATGAAATCATAGATTTTTCCAATTGACACTTGCTGATAAAATGAAATACTAACCCACCAAAAGAATTAATTTTCTTGCTGGCAACTCTTGTTTATTTACTAGTTAATAGATCTTCATGCTTTAACGACGGGTTTCTTGATAGTCGGAATTACTTTATTTACAGATTTATTTATTTTTTGCATTTAAAGTTGTTTTTCTGCAATTTTTCTAGATTACAATATATCTCTTAATTTTGCTACGAAAAAATGTAATATGTGTATAAACTAATATTTTGGAGACAAAAACAAACGATTTATTGTATGCTATCTTCCATAATTTTTTAATGCCCTCGGTTATGTCACTTTTATTTAATTAAATCCCGTCAGACGCGATATAACGAGTGGTGGTTTTATTATTTAATCCGTGTCTTCAATTTCTAGTGTAATTTGAACCCTTTGACAAAATCTGAAAGCAGCGAAGTAGTGACTACTTTTGGAAAGTAGCTTGTAGTCGCTACTATTTAAAACAAGTAGTTGTAGTTGTAGTTGATTACATTTTCGATGAAGTAGTTGTAGTTGTAGTTCGCTACAATAAAAAAGTAGTTTTTCTGACTTATGAAGACTACTAATGATATTCTTGTTCTGAGCTTCCTAAAGATAAGTTTCTTTTTTTTTAAATAAAATTTGTTGTATAAATTTGGCCTAATCGACTTGTAATTTTTGTTTGAAAATAAGTTGTAATTTTTTTTTCAAAAACTTACAAACATCATCTTAATTAAAAAAACGTTACACCGGCATTCCCCCTTAGCTTACTTCAAGTAACTAGGCCCTTACCTTTAGGAAAATATTTGTTTAAAGTTTGTCTAATCTAATGATGATTTCTTTTTGAAAATAAAATTGATTTCCCCCCTAAAACACCAGCAAAATTTATCTTATTGTTACATCGTTACCCCCCTTTAATGCGCCATTCTGCGATGGGCAGTGAATGCCCATCGTTACATATAAATCGCAATTTATGTGTAACATTTTGTCTACTCAATCAAGTTGTATCTATTTTCTTCTCATTAATACACTGCTATTGTTACGAAATCTACGGCTATCAATGAAAGTAGAATTGTAATTAAAAATACTAGTTCTGATCGATGAATACAATATATTACGCAAATATCCAAAGCAAAACGTAAATCTTTCTATTCGTATCAGAAAATTTAAGTAAACAGTGTAATGCAATTCGTCAAAGTACAAACAGTAATAGTCACACATTTCTCTCCAACTAAGATCGCTTGACGCTAAATATTAAATTCTCTGAAGTGGTATTTTTTATACAGCTTCTTTTGATGACGTCAACTGAGTGTTAACTGATGATTTGTTATCGATTTCTAGAACATTCTTGATATTTCTTTCTAATATTATTTATTGGACTTCCAGTTTTCGAAAATTCTATATACGTATTTGTGGACCAAAGTGATCACCAATGTCGCCAAGAAACTAACTTGCCCAGGTCGTCCATATAATAGACTGTATATGGCCTTTCCCGTTTATTGTTAAACATAATCATTGTTGACTTCTTTCTATTGTTTAGAGTTTCATTGTTGGATTTTCTTTATACTGTTGTTTGAAGAAATTGCTAATTAACAAAAGTTATAATAAGATGTAGCATTTCAACAAGTAATCGAAAATCATATATGTACATTTAGCTTTCTTACGTTGCAAAACAAAATAATTCAAAAGCGACATAAAAACGAATAAGAAATAATTCTTGTGTTATACCTGTTTCATGTGGTTTAAAAACTGAATTTATTTGGAAGGGATATACATTTAAAGTTTAATGCATTTTGTTTATTTTGAAGCTTCCTTAAAAATTGTGAAATGGACATATATTTCAGTTTCGAAGAACAATTTAACCCTTTGTACCACATATGCATGTGTTTACTACAATAATTCTGTGGTTTTTGATAACATTTCAATGTTTCAGGATATAAGCATTAAAGAATATAAATAAAGATTTTATACGTCAAACAACTGTAAGGCTACTTATAAGAAGTGAACAGAGCAAGATAGTAGAATTCTGGCAATTGTAAGGTGAATGCTATCAAAAACAGTTTGGAAAAGCAAGGTAAAATTTCTTAATTCCAACAAATTGTGATGTCACTGATGGTTCATTTTCAAATAATAACTATATTTTACGGAATGTAAGGTTAAGTTTAAATAAGAATAATGTAGCTGAAAATAATATTTTACATCGATTTTACATTATATTCGCTATAAAAATGTACAAACGTGAAAGACATAAATTATTTGTGGTATCACATATTTATTTATTTATATGGGTGATATGTTTATTGTATACAAGCTTACAATAAGGAAATTAAAGTTTATTAGCTTTTTTTCTTTAGCATTTTCTGACCTATGTATCCTGACCTAAACACTACTGATAAGTAATAATAATAAGAATGTTGTTATTATAAATAATCCATGTATCTAAATTAAAATGTGAATCCATAAAAATTTTCTTTATTCTATCAAATTCTATCTGTTTTTAACATACTGCTATAAATAAAAGTTTAATACAATGTCCTACTTTTGCAAATTAACTGAATTCATATATTTGAAGTTAAAATTTTACTTCATTACATTAACTAATAAAATAAATCAAATACTGCGAGAACACTGACAAATAATAACACTAACAATGTCATTATTATAATCCTTTCATGATTCTAAATTAAACTCGATAATTATTCGGATGTAAGAAAGTTCCTTCACACTATGTGAAAGTGAGTTACAATATTTCACACATTGTAAAAATGAATTTCCAGATAAGTTGTAATATTTTTTTTTTTCAATCTTTATAAAATGATGTGCTTGAAAATAAAATTTTGCGTTATTAAGATAAATAATTAAAAAATACAACAGATATGTAATAACAATAACTATGTAAATTTTATATTACATGATTCTAAGTTACAAAGTGAGTTTATAATTAATCGAATGTGAAGAACTTCCTTCATATTGTGTTCAAGTGACTTTCCTATGAGATTCATGTATAGAGTAAAGACTCCTGCTAGCGTGATAAATATTTATGTTCTCATTGGGAAATGGCAGATGTAACGGACATATGAATGAACGCGTTTGATAAGTGTGCTCCTTTATCTCATCGTTCAGGTGTAGCTTTCAGCACCTTTAATGAGCTGAAACGCTCAAGGAAATGCATGGAAATGTTCCTGTTTCTACTACAAAGTTGCAGTTCAAAACTAATTGCTGAAGATTCCAACTATAATAAACATTACATGCAATAATTGTTTAAATTTTAAAATAAAAATAATTTTATTAATGTTAGCAAAAGTATGATATTTAATGTAGTGATAAAATAGTATATAAGGAGTTTATGCTGTCATTCAAAGAAGTATTGGATAATAATTGATAATTTTATAAGGGAAGATAAACAAATCTAGTCGAAGCAATGTGCAAAACAATTTTCTTCTTCACAAAAAAGAGGCACTATAAAAAAACAAACATAAAATGCTATGCATTAACATTGCTATAAATAAGTTATATAACTTCAATTCTACTTCCCATTTTTTATTAGTCTTAAATTATCTACAGAATAATTAGTGTACTTAATTTTTTTTAAAGTTATGTTTCTTTTATATATTCTACAGAGCTTTCAAAGAAATCGCATAGGTTTAATTCGAAATGCTATGTGTTATACTGAATAGAATTTTCATTACACTAAATAATAAAATAAGTTAAATACTCTATTAAAAGTATTAATGATATTCATCATAATCATCATGCAATTATTATAATGATTACGTGATTGTACAGTATAAGGTGACTCAATAACTATCTTATGCAAGAGAGTTCTGTCACATTGTGTGGAAGTAATTTTTTTTCTGAGATTCACACATAGAACCATAGGTTCTTACTAGTCGCATAAATACTTCTAATTGGAAAACGACAGATGCAATGGACATGCGAATGAACGGTTTTCATAAGAGTACTCCACTATTTTGTGGTTCACGTATAACATTCAGCAACTTTAATAATATCAAACACTGAAGGGAAGCACGTGAACAACTTCGTGTTTCCGCTACAAATTAACAGTTCAAAATTTATTGATGAGATTTGTTTTATTTTAGAAGTTATGTGTAAAAAGTTTTCAAAGAATTTAATTTTTGAAGTGAAAACTCCTTTAGGCGCGTTGAGCATTTTTTGAGAAGGGGAAATTGAATTGGGGACCATTGAACTCGCGACACTGTTATGTAACCGACACCTCTGTAAGGGTTGCCAGTCAATAAGAATCTCAATAAAAGGTCTGGGTGCCAGGGAGTAAATTAAGCAAAAAACTATATTACGGGCTTTTAAATCGACTCGCATCTTGGAAAGTTCCGGGCCCAGAAATTCGGAATTTGGACAGACATAAGCAGGAGAGCATCTACTTTCATAAATTCTGTACGACCCGTACAAGCGAAAAAATCCTATAAAAATCCATCGATAAAAAATAATTTTTTATTTCTTTGGAGACGCAGGTGTGAAATCCATTTCCTCTCCGGCGCCGCTTCAAAAGCGCAAATTTTTTTTCAGACGTCACGTGACTTTTTAACTGTGATTTTTCACAGGGGGGGGGGGCATCTCAGAATCTAAGGGGCGCAGTAATTCAAAACTTTCACAGGGCGACGCAAAATAGACTCTGTTTTCAGAATATCTAAAAATTATTCTTATATCTTAATTACGAGCCGATATATTATTTACGAGCTGAGATATTGTATAATTAAAACAAAATAAAGATTTCTATTACAGTTCCGGCTAGATATTATGATTTTAAGAATTAGGCCGCGTCAAAACGCTGCATTACAGGTAATTGAAGTTTTTCTTTTAGAGTGGCAACCAGATATTATGATAGAGAAAAGCGGGCTTCGCCCGCTATCGGATCAGGACGGTCGATGTAATTAAGAAATATTTGTACATTTTTAATATTTTTGAGGAAATGGCTTTGGACAGGACCAATTCCATTTAACAAATTTAACACTTTTAAACGTTTGATTGTTTATATGTATAGAAAAATTACCACTATTTTCGAATAGTAAGTTCAGATTGTTTTTTGAAGTGAAAACTTCTTTAGGCGCGTTGGACATTTTTTGAGATGGGAAAAACCATTGAACTCATGACACTGTTACTGTAACCGACACCTCTGTATATTTGAAGTGAAAACTTCTTTAGGCGCGTTGGGCATTTTTTGAGATGGGAAAAAACCATTGAACTCGCGACACTGTTACTGTAACCGACACCTCTGTATATAAGTATGTACATGTATTGTGTATAGTTCGGTATGAGGTAGGGCGGGGCGGGCGCACCGCATGCTTGCCTGTGCGCTATTGGTTACGCTATTGGCTTGCCTGTGCGCAATTGATGCAGTCTTTATAAGATATTTAAGTAGATTCGAATCACAATTGTTTGTTTCCTATTTTAGTTACCATAAACCTATAGTATCAGTTCTGGAATATAATGATAATAATGATGATGGTAATGATGATGATGGAAGAGTTGTTGAAATTGTTGATGAAAATGCATAAGTTTCATTGGTATTCATTTCAAAGGATACCAATTAATTAAATTTCATATTTCATGTATTTGTAAATTTACGTTTTAAGCAATAGATTGCAATTTGTGTATGTAAAATAATATGCATTATTTTCCTGCGCATTTAATGAAAATTGTAATATAATTTTTGTAGTAGTAGTTTATAATAATGAATAAAAAACACTCCATTTAAAAGTATTTCCTGCACAATAAAACATTTCCTGACGATTAAAAAAATATACACTTAATTGTTCAAGTTTTCACTTCTGTCGGCACTCTCGGAGTGCCAGTGTTTTTTTTTATTAATAATGATAGCGCAATAAAATGGAATTTACTTCAATGTAAAAGTTGTATTTAAGACGGAAATTGTGATAGCGCAAGTAAAGGTCTGCACAATTTTTTTTTCAAAGTTAGCAGTGTTTTTTTTCATTAATGTACGGCTATAAATAAAACTTTTTTTTTAAAGTAATTTTTCCAAAAAGATATTTAAAAGCATAAATGTCAAAATTATTTTACGTTAATATGTTAAATATTAAAATGAAAACTACTGATAAGTAATGACAATAATAATTTAATTATTTGGCAGTTCTAAATTAAAATGTGACTGGATAATCAATAAGATCTAACAGAGTAGCCTTCCTTCACACTTTGTATAGTGATATGGTATAAGTGATTTCCCACTGAGATTCAAGTATATACTAAAAGCTTCTGCAAGCCGCATTAATATTTATATTCTCATTGGAAAATGACAGATGCGATGGACATATGAATAAATATGTTTGATATCAGGACTCCAGTATCTCATGTTTCAGATATAACATTCAGCAGCTTTAACGATATGAAATACTCGAAGGATATCCGTCGAAAAGCTCTGGTTTATTCTAAAAATTTACAATTCTAAAATAAAAAATTTCTGCAGATTTCTTATTTATTTAAAATATCATACATACAAATTATTGAAAAATGCGTAAACGTAAGCAATTTGTAAAGTTTTAGCGATAGTATGATACATATTTTGTGAAAATGTAGCATGTAAGATTGTACAAACAGTTAATAGATAATAATACTCATAGTATCTATTTGAATACAACCAAAAAAAGCAGACATGTGAAAAGTTTTCCGTATTCATAACACAGAAACATTTTTTAAATGTTCTATGCTACTATGCAATAACATTTATATGAAATATGTATAATTTTAATAATATCCGTAACTTCTTTAAATACCTTCAAATATTTTACAAAATAATTGAACGGGTGAGTAGAAAAGAAAAACATTCCAAAAATAAGAAAAATAGTTTAATTAATAATGACTAATAAATTAATCAGTATTTTTTTTTTAAATTCATCGAATGAACCCTCATCGACTAGCCCTACAATCGGATAATGGTGAATATTTCATCACAATTCAAAGGTTTTTTTTTTTTTTTTTTTTTTTTTTTTTTTGTGTTTCCTCAACATTTACATTAGCTGGAATGTTATCCTTTACACCACTCACGAGTTCAGTTATAATACTTAGAAAAAGTTCTTTACATTTTTTTTAAATTTCTTCCTTGGAAAACTTTCCAAAAAATTCTGAGTTGAAATGAAAAAAACAATAAAAAAGTGGTGTTTTTAATATTATTATCAAGTGTCCAGGTAACGCCGGACGGCTCAGCTAGTTGATAATAATATACTTATTTTCTATGTAAATACAACAAAAACTAGCGGATATGTGAAAAGTTTTCCATATTCATAAAACGGAAAAATTATAAAAATATACAATGTTACAATGTGATAATATTGATATGAAAGACCTATAATTTTAATAAGATTAGCAAATAATCTATGAAATTATTTCATGTTTTGTTTGTTTTAATTTCTCGCTTAAAAATTTTCACAAAATCGCTTACGTTTCACTCTAGATTTTATATGTGATCATGAATAATAATTTTCAATACGTTAAGTAAAAAAAATAATTCAAATGCTCCTTGAAATCCTATAAATAATAATAATCAATGTAATTATCATAATGATATATTGATTATGAATTAAAATTTGACTTGATAATTAATCGGATGTAAGCGAGTTCCTTCATATTTTGTATACGTGATTTTCCTCTAAAATTCACATACAGACTGCTGCTAGCCGCATAAATATTTATGTTTTCCTTGGAAAATGGCAGATGCAATAGATATACTAACTAATACTAGATATACTAACTAACAATAGATGTACATTAGGTGTAACGTTCTGCAGCATTAGTGATCTGAAGTACTCAAAGAATATAAATAGAACTGTTCCTATTTTACTACAAAATTGTTCCTGTTTATAATACAAAGTTACAGGTCTAAAATATTTTGCAAATTCTTTTTATTTAAAATATTATATGTAAAATTTATGCAGAGAGTTTAAGTTGAAATATACAGGCTATGTTCTGAAATTAGTAGGACTCATTTTTTTTAAAAATAATTATTCATGAGAATAGTACAAACGATTAGATATTTTCAAAGTAGCACCCTTCTGCATTTACACACTGCGCTGCCAACGAGTTTTCCAGTTTTCGTACGCCTCTAGGAACGCCTGGACCGGAATGCTGTTTAGCTCCCTCGTCACGGCCTGTTGAACCGCCTCTACCGAGCAGTGATGCTTCCCCTTGAGCGTCGATTTTATTCTCGGGAATAGAAAAAAAGTCTGGCGGGGCTGTAGGGGGGATGAGGCAGCGTTGCCACACTGTGCTGGGGAAGATACTCCACTACGCGAAACGCTGTGTGGCTCGGCGCGTTGTTACGATCTCAAAAATTTGGGTTTGAGGAATGCTCAATTCACTAGCAATCATTCTGATACTCATCCTACGATCACCGTTCAGTAAATTTTCCACTTGCCACACATTTTCTTTGGTCTCGCTGGTCGAAGGGCGTCCGGAGCGGTCGTCGTCTTCCACTCTTTCCCTACCTTCTCAGAACAGCTTGTGCCACCCGATCTACCCATGACAGTATCACTGTAGGCCTCCTTAATCATGTCGTGAGTCTCTTTTCCCGTTTTACCAAGCTTTACACAAAATTTGATCGCGTATCGCTGCTCCAGAAAACGTTCCATGATTCTCCGTGACGAGGTTCACAGTACAAACGACCTGCTCTCTTCAACGGCAGAGAGCCGACTGCCGATTTTTCCCAGCATTCCCAATATCCCCCTCCACCGATCGTACGCGCGCAGACCGCCTCTCGTCCGCCCGTTCGCTCAGGAAAAAACCAGTCCTACTAATTTCAGAACAGACCTTGTATGTATTAATGTTAGCCATAAAACGATATTTCTAGCAAAGAAAAAGTAGTATGTAAGATGCTAATTGTGGAATTACAAATATAGGTTAATCGATAATTAAAGTCTGCAATATTTAGTGAAAGGTATTTTATGTCATTGAATTACGAATATAAACAAAAGTTGTAGTGAACAAATAATATTTTAACGAGCAATTTAGAATAATATATTTGAGAACAAAATGTTTGAACATATTTTTTAAAACTTTTTCCTCCTCCTTTTTAACTTTCTATATTTTCTTTCTTTGTTTTCCCACAGTATGATGTTCCATACTTTGACCTGTTATGTCTATATATGTGTGTGTATGTGTTTGTATGTACCGGGTGTCCCAAAAATTACCGACTATTTAAAAAATCAATTAAAGATAAACGGATGGCGATAGAAATGTACGGTGTGTGCATTCTGCTTAGGTAACCAGGGAATTTATTCTTACCAATTTTCAAAATTAGTTAAAATTTTGGTCAACAGATGGCGCTGCTGACTAGGAAAAACTATAAAACTATGTTTTCAAAATAACCACCTTTTGCAGCAACAATGTGGCGCAGTCTGAGGACGAAATTCGAAGATACCCGTGAAAACATTTCGGTTGGAATATTCTGACAAGCAGCAGAGATGTATTGTTCCAGTTCATTTACAGTTTGTGGATTGTGACGATACACCTGATCTTTCAAGTACCCCGAAAGAAAAAATCGGATGGCGTCAAATCTGCGAATTTTGTCCTCAGACTGCTCCACGTTGTTGCTGCAAACGGTGGTTATTTTGAAAACATTGTTTTATAGTTTTTCCTAGTCAGCAGCGCCAACTGTTGGCGAACTTTATAACTAATTTTGAAAATTGGTAAGAATAAATTCCCTGGTTACCTAAGCAGAATGCAGCAAACCGTACATTTTTATCGCCTTCCGGTTTTCTTTAAGTAATCTTTCAAATCGTCGGTCATTTTTGGGACACCATGTATGTATCAATGTAGTTATCTATCTATCTAGCTATCTACCTAGCTAGCACTCGATATTAGTATAGTCTATTTTTAATAATTACTCTATCTTAAATTTATTTAAAATCGCAATAATTTCCAACGTGTCATACTTTTTTTATTTCTTCTTTTCCCCTTTTCAAAATTTTCCTTTTCGGCACCCGTACTTTTTTCTCTTACAATGCTTTATCTTTTTCGAATTCGGAACATTTTATCATTCCACAAGTTACTAGAACATTTCTCCTCTCTTTTTTAGAGAACCGATTTACAGTCATTTGACGAATCTTCCACTTCCTCTGCAATTAGCTTTCTCATTGGCTACGGGCTTCCTATATGTATCTGTATGCTCTAACAGCTCTAACTAATAAAATACCTTGAACTGTGTCAGTGGAGAACTTTTTCGTCGTTTCTTTTGTCTCAAAATACGTGGTTCCAGTTGTAGTGGAATTTCAATGCCGTATTGTACACAGCTTAATATATATTTTGATTTTTCGCTAGTTAATTTTGCCGGCTCAATGTTACTTAATCTGCTATGTGAAATTTGTCAGTTTATTAAGACTGGCAATGCCTCGAGAAGAAATATCCTATATATTGTTGCCTTCTATTTATTAAATAATGACTTGTCGCTGCATTCTTTCTTAGGGGAAACTCTAATGGTTTGTTTCAGTCATTGTCTTGCATAAATGTCTCGTATACGTCAATTGCCTACTATATATTTTTTGACTTCATGGCCAAAGTAATGTCACCATATCAATGATATTTTTATATAATAGATGCTAAATATCTTAGAGATTGAATAACCAAGCCTCAATATGATCAATAGATGTCTACTACCTGTATAATGTGATCGCGTCATATATTACTTTCAGGACCTGATCAACTCCAGGTGGATCCCGGGGTACACAGGTCATATAGAGTCCCCTTTTTCTCAATAAAATTGCATTATAAACATGACGAACAGCTTTATGCGCAGTTTAAAATTTAAACCACAGTTTTATGAAAAACAGAATATATTATAGAAAAATATAAAAATGCATTAAAAAATTATAAAAAGGCAATTTTTTTTTGCACTATTAGCTATTCAGAGTAAGTAAAACTCTAAAACTAAGGGATTGAATAAAACATGTTTGATGTAATAATCCATTCTTTTCGGAATTTCGAAGATGCATTACATTTCATTGTTGTTCTTGAAGAACACTGAAATAGTTTAGTGTACATGAATGAGAAAAATAATTTTTTATAAAAAATTATAAATAGGAATCAGATTAATGCTAACCACATAAATTTACGTTCTCATTGTAAGATGGCAGGGGCAATGGATATATTACATAACCGTGTTTTTAAGAGTGGCCCATTATCGCATGATTCAGCTGTAATATTCTGCAAATTTAATTTTATGAAATACCCGATAGAAACTTTCCTTTTTCTGCTACAAAGTCACAGCTCTAAAATAATTGTGTCAGATTTAATTTATTTTAAATTTTATCATCTACACATTATTTAAAAAAGTGTAAAGTAATTTGGATAACGTTAACAATAGTAATTATATTTAATGCAGTAAAAATGGAGTATGAAATGAGATGCAGTTAATTGATAATAACACATGTGGTTTTTTTGTATCGGTATACGTTGAAAACTAGCCTATATCTGAAAAATTTCTAATTCATAAAATAGAAGAATTATAAAAAAAAATTGCAATGATATATAGTAATATTGATACAAAGGGTTTATAATTTTAAAAATATATAAGTTAGGTCAATATGATTAATCCGGTCATTATTAATAATAACCGGCCATTATGAAATGAGATACAGTTAATTGATAATAATACATGTTTTTTTTTTTTTTTTTTTTTTTTTTTTTTTTTTTTTTTAAATTTATGGATATACGTTTAAAACTAGCCTATATCTGAAAAAACTTCTTATTCATAAAATAGAAGAACTATATAAAAAATATTGAAACGATATATAGTAATATTGATACAAAGGGTTTATAATTGAAAAAAAAATATATAAGTTACGGTCAATATGATTAATCCGGTCATTATTAATAATAACCGGTTATTATTAATAATGACCGGATTAATCATATTGACCGTAACATATATATTTTTAAATACCACAAATAAGCTACAACATAGCTAGTATACTTAAAAGTGTTGCTTTAAGTTTCGTTTCTTTTAATTCCTGTGTTACAGAACTTTCCGAGATTTCTCTTATGTTTAATTCAAATTGTTATGTGTGATATTGATATTTATTTCATCACGTTATTTAGTAAAATAAGTTAAATAGTATGTGAAAACTGAAAAGGAATAACATTAATAATGTAATTATTACAATGGTTTAACGATTTTTAATTGCAACGTGACACGGTAATTAACCGTATGTAAGAGAATTTCTTCACACTACGTGAAAGTGATTATCATCAGAAATTCCCACTAAGTGCAGTGACTTTTACTAGCTCCATAAATATCTGGGTTCTCATTGGAAAATAGAAGATGCAACGCACATATGATTGAACGTGATTGATAACAGTACTCCATTATCTCTTAATTCAGGTGTAGCATTCAGCCCCTTTAATGATCTGAAATACTCAAGGTGAAACACGTGGAAAGCTTCATGTTAATACTACAAAATTACAGATAAATAACTGCTGCAGCTATTATTTATTTTAAACGTCATGTGTAAAAGTTATTCATAGAATGTAAATTTAAATATTTTTAGCACGGTTTAGAATAAAATAGTATTTAATGCTGCGAAAAAGTAGTAGGTAAGTTGAAAATTATGGAATCCCAAAGAGTTAATCGGTAATACGGGTTTTCTATAAAATTGTTCTTCAAAGGGAAGGTTTTTGTCATTAATATACTGCTATAAATAATTTTTTTAATAAAAATGTATGTTACAACGAACGTTTCAAAAAAATATATTAGAAAACAAAATTTTGTGCAAATACTTTAAATTATAAAATAATTACTACTAATAAGTAATATTAATAATAATGTAGTTATACTTATTTGATGATTCTAAATCACAATGTGACTTGATAATAAACTAGATAGAGTTCCGTCACACTGTGTGGAAGTAAGGTTTTACATTTAGGATAAAAACGTATGATGGTCGCATATATGTTTATGTTCTCATTCAGTAATGGCAGATGCAATGGACATATGAATGAACGTGTTTCTTAAAAGCGTTTCATTATGTCATGGTTCAGGTCTAACATTCAGCAGTTTTAATGATATGAAACACTCAAATTCATATAGCATTGTAAATTCACGGCAATGTCAGTGTGACTTTGTGACCGTCGAAGTGACATCATGTGGCGTGGATGTGAAGTCACAGTGATGTAGATGTGAAGTCGTTATGACCGCTTTTAAGCACTTCTGTGACGTCACACTGTGACTATGTTGTAAAGTAGTTGTGTGTGTAGTTTGTGAAAAGTGTGACATTTGTATCGAGGGTCAGGTGACCAGATTTGCCCGAATCCGACATCGACCTTATTGAGTCGGTTGCTTTTTTCTTGTTGTCGGTTGTTGTGGTGGATTCGGATTCTGCATCGGGTCCGGTGACTAGATTTTACCAGGAACCGACCTGACCGTATTGTGTCGGCTATTTTTTCTATATATTTCTTTTTGGATGTCGTTGGATTCGGATTAGAATCTTACATGGGGTCGGGTATTCTGGTTTTTTAGGAACCCAACTCGAATCTAGTTTTAATGAACTGTGGTTACTCGACTCGATGCAATATATTCTAATCCAAATCGATAAAACAATTTAATATCGATTTTTTTTTTTTTTTTTTTTTTTTTTTTAAGAAATTTGATAACTCTTATTTGCGGTTGCTTGCTCAAAACGTGACATGTGATTCAGAATCTAATTTTACAAACCAACGTTATTAAAATAAAATAATTGGCATAATAAACCACAAGAATTAAACAGAAAAAATATATTAGAATTGAAACACTTTCTAAATAATTTTAAAAGTTCGATTAAATTATTTTTTTGATTTTATGATTTAAAATTTCAATTAAATAAAATTTTCTTTTAAAACATATAGATAATTGGAATAGAGCACGTTTACATATTTATTAATTTTTAATAAGGTATGGTAAGGCTATTATTATTTTTTAAAGTAGCTTTATTTAAATCATATATTTTTATTTGAAACTGTCTTTATTAAGTTTCTTTCTAATACATGCTGATAGTAAAAGCACTTCTTTAGAATATCTAAATATTTTCCCTATCGAGTAATGTTTGCGTTACCAATCTCAAGTCAAATGTATGAAACGGAAATTTGTTTCTATGTTAAGTAATGAAATAAGTCAAATACTAATTCAGTAACTCATGGTTCATTTGTAACATTCTGCAACTGTAATGATTTGAAATACTCAAGAGAAATATCTTGAATTTTGCTTGTATACGTAATCTAGTTTACTTCTAAAACCAATGTTTCTGTTTCAATTTATTTGAAACTTTATACCTGGCGAACTTCGAAAAATATTTTTATATATTGCAGCCGTATTACGCTGTTTAATGCACCAATAAAAATATATTTCAAGAGTAAATGGGGAGTTACTTTAAAACAGAGTCAATTGACATCAAATATGCTTTTATGACAAATTGGTCAAAAACGGAAATTCCTAAAATGATTCCTAAGAAAAATAACAAGGAAATATAATAAAAAGAAACAATAGCATGTATTAACTTTATTATAAAATTTTTATAATTTTAGAGAGACTTGGTATTACTAGGAAATATGTGATTATGGTTTTTTTTTTCTGTTCGTTACTTTTGATAAACGCTAAAAATGTATTTCATATAATTTGGAAAATAATTTAAAAAAAATTGTAATGTGATTTGAATTATATTTAAACTAAATCATTTATTATATTAAACTATTTTCGTATTTTTTGTATTTGACAGAAGGATCAAATTGCTTTGGTGGTTATTCAGCCATAACACATTAATAAGAACAGAAAACAAGCGCTTGTTAAAATTGCTTAAAATCATTGTTACCCTAAAGAATACATAAAAGTAGCCTTAAGATATGTTTTATTAAGCACATATATCCATCATCAGTAAAAATAAGTGCATACTTAAACTTAATAATAATTATTTAAAAAAATAATGTTTTACTGTTTTATTAAGATAATTATTAGTTTATATGATTGATCATTTCAAAATATAAAATAATCTTCAAAGGAAAAAATTGATGTATCACAACCAGAGGAAATCACAATTTATACAGCCGGCTAATTCAAAAGATGATTAAAAAAATATTCTTAAACCGATTAGAGAATACAGTTTTGGTGTTTTAAATTCTTTTAACAAAAGGAATTCTCAAAGACTAATTAATGAAATATCTAATTATAGTTGCGTAAGAGATTAAAAATAAGTAATTATTTATAATTAAGACTGGTCTGTCTAACCTGGGGCTCATTTCTGTAATGAATGCGGCTTGTGAAAAAGCCGAAAATTATCTTAAAATATTGAGATTTTATTATAATTTTTTAATCTGTGGGTTATATAATACGTTTATTGAAAATATCGCTTCAAGATATTGGAAGCATAAATTTATTCTTAAAAATTGTGTTCAATGCATTTCTTATGTTACATTGATCCAGATAAGAGGTTACGTCTGTGTCCAAATGAACGCGTCTGAATGAAATATAATTCCGTGAGATAAGTTAGAAAATGTATGTAAGAGATACTAGGTACATAAAGCTACCTTTTGCGAAATGAATATAGGGGTTTAATCAGAAAGCTTTTTAATTTTAATGTTTTCGGAAAAAAACTATTTGAAATCCTTTGTTCTTAAAATTACTATTATTTAAAGCTGCTGAACTGAGAACTCACAAACTTATCTCTCAGTAAAATAATGAAATTGAGTGATCCATGCTAGATCATTTAGTACAATGTATCTTTGGAGACTTATTAAGGACTTTTAGTTTTCGTTTCAATAAGAAATGGAAATTTTCTGCATTTCTAAGTAGAATCAACATGAAACAGTATTATGTGACTGTTCTGCATTTCTAATTAAAAAGTATTAAGAGATTACAAGACATTTTTGCTTAAAAACTATCACTATATTATAGAGTACTTACATACAGATCAAGATAAAAGTTTCCCTCTGAAGTGCAGATTCCGACACTAGTGGTGCCAGGTGCCTAGATTTTCAGGGGTTCCAGGACCCGTACCGCGGAACCATTGCGCGGGACGCAGGAAGTCCCAATTTTTTCCTGATACCCAATTCTTTTAGATTTCTTTTAGTACTATGATTTTCGTTACTGTGCATCAAGTGGAAATCAATATACTAAAACCTACTATAGCGGATATGCCTATGATGGGAAATTTTTATGGTCTTGTAGAAAGGAATACTGTGTAAATCTACCTGTTATGATGGAAAACTTTTCAAACAGAATATTTTTCCGATCCTTTGCGATTCTTTTTTTACAGGTTTTAATGTACTTGATTCAGTAAGTCCTTTGAAAAAAGAACACGTTTATAACGGAATCCTGTCTTAAACGTAAAAATTTAATATTTCCAAAAAAGAAGAAATATCATAAAATTGTATAACTTAATTTGACGCCTAAAACGGAATTTTGTTTCCTTCCCTAGCGATTCCGTTTTTACAAGATTTTATTGTATAATATTATTATGTTTATTTAGTACAGTAAAACCTACTAAGATGGAATCTTAAGTGATCGGATAACGACTTCGTTTTAGACTATTTTTCGTCTTATCAAGTGTAATTGTATGGTATTTTTTCCCTTAGAGAGCATGCGTATAAGGCAAGAGTACGTTATACACAGGTTCCGTTTTCACCAGATTTACTGTATTTTTATATCCCAATTTAGAAAATGCTTCCCGATTTCTTTCTTTCTTTCTTTTTTTTTTTTTTTTTTTTTTTTTTTTTGGGGGGGGGGGGGGGTTCTCTATCTTGCCTTTTGTGACAATGGATCTGGCAACACTACCCGAGACAAATAATATTTCTCCGCAAATGTGTCTGGAGAAATTTCATAAACAAATATTTCTATTTTGGTTTCGATTGATACACAGGGAAACAAAAAAAAAAAAAAAAAAAACAAAAAAAAAAAACAGAAATTCTGCAGCATTCCATTTTTTTGGTAATTTTGATACATACAAAAGTTTATAATTATGAAATATAAAGTAGATAGTTGGAATGGCTCAGGTTTTTCCAATAATTCTTTTATAACGTGCATTAAGACAAATTTTTTACCCAGTTATTTAGACAGACTTTATGAAAACTTGGGGGATTATACACTGCTAAAAATTTGCAGCAAACTGTCTAACCATTTTTATAGAAAACCGTTACATAACCACAATTTAACTGTATTGTGACTATGATATGGGCAATAATATGATCATACTAGAGTTAAATTACGGTTATGTAATCATTTTCTAAAAAAAACGGTCGAATGACTGGACAGATTGCTGCAAATTTTTAACAGTGTAGTCAAAGGCAGGGTGAACGGTTCCACCAAGATATTAGAATAATGGAGAAAGGGTACCAAGGACGTTGGAATCACCACATGATGACACATACGTACTACTGTTTGATCTTAAAAAGGGATTGTCCTGAAGAGAAACATTCTAGAAAATCATACAGGAAATGGGTTTAATAATAATGTTAAATCTATATTTTGGTTTTGCAATATCTATTTACCTATCTCACTCAAAATACAATGTTACAAAATATGTAAAATAAAAATAAAAAGTTTTTACATATTTAATGTTACTATTTTTGCACTTGTACTATACCGGACTGTTTGCTTTGTTTCAAAAACAAGAGCCAATCCAGACAATATGCTGATATTTTCGTTTTCAGCAGACCAAAATTACTCGAAATCCGTTGTTCAACCTCGTGCCCCAAAATCACTCTTCGCCGGGGTAATTGTATTGATGAGAGCCTCGTCTAAATACGGTAGTGGCTGCTCTAGTCTATGATTTTATTCTGTGATTTTAATAATTTATTTAATTGTTTTAATTGTTTTAATTATGTATTATTTTCAAAGTCTTATTATTAAAAAAAAATTTCATTAATTATGATTAATTATTTGGAGTTGGACACTCTTGCATTTAGAAGACGGTAGGGTTTAAAATGAGGAAAAATTGACTAAAGATACCAATTTTTGTTTTTGTGTTAAAATTTCTTTTTGAATTTAAAAATATATGAATATATTACCACATACATTGGAAGAAAAGTGTGTTTTCAAATTTTTTAAAGGTAGATAACGAAAATGATTTATCATAATGTATTTCAAATGCACTTTTCTGAAAACCGATTTTTCGCTGTATACGTGCATTTTTAAGATGCTCCTCCATGCGTTCAAAATTTTGTCCAAATTTCTTACTATTTCTCAGGCATTATCTTGATACTTTCTGCACAAATTTGTGCATTCGTTTTGGAGTATTGGTTTCTTAACATCATGAAATTAATATTATTAACATGCAAATTTTAATGAAAATTCAGTTTGGGTCGGGTTTTTTAAAATAATTTATTGACTGTCTTTCGGATTAATAATAGATGAACAATTTCTTTAATAAAGATTTTTAAATAATAAATTATAAAACAATAGACAAACGGTTTTGAAAAATGGAACGCAGAAAGCAACTCTCTAATCTAAAAAAACAAAACAAAAAACAAAAAAACCAATGATGCATCCGCCGCTGCCATAATTGAATTTATTGTAACCTTTGCCCTTTCTCTGCATGAACACTTGTAGTTTTATACAAAAATATACCATAAATACGCTGAATGAGACAGTTTTTAAATCGAAGAGTTATTTTAAGCGCTATTTAATGTTGTAATCAGTCAAAATAGTTCAGCTAAAAAAGTTTAACAGAATCAAAAACTACGTACAAAAATTTAATCATCTTTCGCAGGCACATACTTGACTAAATTGTGGTGCGAATTGTGCATTAAATTTTTTAAAATAGTTTCAATTTGTAAGTTTTTTTAAAAAATTATTTAAAATTTTTTTATTTAAAATTTCATTACCTGAATAGAGATTTAATTCATAATTTGAAATTACCAGATTTTAACTATTGTTGTCAGATTTAAACAAGAACGAAAAATCATGCGTCAAGCATAGATTATGTAACACTTTCCAACGCTTCCAAAATAATTTTACAAATCATACCGTTTAATAAGCTAAAAGATAACATCTAAGTAATCCGAATACTTTTATTCAGCCCTGTATAGGATCTTTAGATTTGTATATATACTACATAGGATGTTAAATTTTAGTTCAGTTAGGAAACGCGTAGCAAAATTTTAAAATTCTCCGTCTGGAGTTAAATAATACGGAAATGTGTTCGCGAACTTTTGTGCTTTCCTGTATAAGATATACAGAATTTATACACACCACATAATAGACAAAAAGCGAGTTAAAATTAAAATCGCGATCAGTAACTTAAAACGCACTTCCAGGAATTATTTGTTAACTTACAGTAGAGCATTCTTTTGTGTGTCCCTGTAAATGAACGATGACTGCTGTACACACACTATTCTGTAGTAAGCCTCTTGTAATGCACCTTAGTGATATATATAAATTTCAATGCGTTTAAAATAGGGAAACATTATTTAAATAAACCGCAGACGATTTTTCTCCATAGACGTAATGTAACAGAATTCTTTTGACTGTCCATGTAAAGTAACTATAAGTGCTATGCACACCCTATTCCATATTAAGCTTCTTCTAATGCACCTTAGTGATATATATAAATTTCAATGCGTTTAAAATAGTGAAACATTATTTAAATAAACCGTCAATGATTTTTCCCCATAGACCGCAATGTAACGGAATACTTTTGAGTGTCCCTGTAAAAAAAACTATAAGTGCTACACACTTTCGTTGAAATAGGGAACATGCTAGAGATAACGACTATAACATATAAAAATTGCAGAGCAATCCGAGCATATTTGCGGGAGTTAGAGCACGGACAGACGGACAGACGGCAGACGGCAGACGGCCAGACGGCAGACAGCCAGACGGCAGACGGCCAGACGGCAGACGGCCATACGGCCAGACAAACCGAAGTCATAAACACTTTTCAACTAGGTTGGAAAGTGTTAAAAAGACCGAATAATAATATTTACAAAACTTTTCAGTTAAAAATATATATTTAGATGTGAATATTAAAAAAGAAAGAAAGTTTACAAATAATTAAATTATTATGTGAGAAAACCATTTAACGCTGCAAATTACGTCATATTTTAAAACATTACGTTTAAAATGATTTTCTTAGGGACAATATTGATGTGATATCACAATCATAAAAAAAAGCAGCTGGCCCATTTATATAAAAATGTCATCACTTGATGCAGCATAAATACAGGTAAATGCATGCATAAAATGCTTTCGATTTATTTTGTACTAATTGCTATCCAATGAGTACATATTCGATAAATCAAATATACTTACTTCTCAATTAAAATTAACAATTTTCATTGTGTAAATAAGGTGTAAAATAAATAAAATGCATAAATAAAAAGTTCTTGTTGCACTGACATTAAGCATGAAAAATAATTTAAAGTCCAACGTCTCCTTAAATGATGAAATAAAATATAAAAAAAATTTCGCATAAAAATATTATTAATTTTTTTAATTTTTATTATTTTTTTATTAGAGAAAGTACACTAAATAGATAATTTTATCTTTTATTATTACTGCACAATACTATTTTTCTACATTTCTTATTAATGAAACAAAATATCGAACCTTAAATCATACAAAGGTAGTACAAAATGGAATTGAGCACAATTGCTTTTATTTGAATCATTTAAAACCCTCTAAAGTCATTCCAGTATTTTACCGTTTTCCGAAAGCAGCATAAATTGACTGTCGAAAAATATTTTAAACAACATTGTGTTTAAAAAATCATTTAAGATGAAAGGACGTGAAAACTATTGTAGCACCAAATAATAAAAGAAAATATATCTTAAGCCGAATTTTAAGACTCTCGGAGTATTTAAAAAGCATTCAATAAAACTAAATAAAACACAAAACTTTATTAGTCATTTTTTCAGATAAAAAATAATCACTATGGTACTTTCTATATTTACTTAGAAACTTGAAATTTAATGAACAATAAATATTTTTATATAAATAAAGGGGAATAAATATAAAATAACACACATTTTTATTGCTTTATTGCTCTGAATCTTTAGAAAATATCCGAATTCAGCATTGGAACAAAATAGCAGCTAAAGAAAAAGTACTGAAATCAGTTCAAAAACATTCATGCGATTAAAGTTCTCTTTAAGTATTCTTTTAACTGAAAAACGTCTTTCGAATCTAAAGAATGGTAAGTTTTTTGTTGCATTGAACACGGGGGTCAATATTTAAGTAATAAAAGCAAGTGTAAAATTTATGCGTAGTAAACTACTTAGGTTTCAACTTATAAAGCATTTTAACACGCTTTAATAAAGATATGATCTGTTTCAAACATAAATATTATTTGTAAGAATGCTAGTAATAGTAAGAGAAATAATAACTTGAATAGTTAGGTATAATAGAGAGTTATTTACGCTTATTAAACATTAAACTTAAATTTTATTGCAAGAAAAGGATTAACTTATTTTAGATTTGAAATAAATTTTGTTGTGAGGATATTCAAAAGAATATTTGGCTCCATTTTTTTAGATGAATATTTTTGATCTCATTAAATTCTGCACTTTTTCGTCTCTTGTATATTCCCAGCACTCTTCTCTATCAGTGTACTTTAAATTATGTTCCTACAGTCAAGTTAAACTATGCAACTTTCGCATTAAATAAATGCTAGCTGACCCGCCCGGCATTGCCCGGGCCCATGATAATACATTTAATTAAAAAATCAAGTTTTTATTATTTTATATTTTTAACCCGATTTTGTGTAAAATTATATTTTAAAATGAAAAATTTGCGAAAAAATATTGATGTTTAGTCATAAAAGCGCTCATTTTCTTTTTCTTTTTGTCTGAACTGTTTGAAATCTTTATTGGTTATAAATAAAACGGTGTGTAAAACGGCCCGTGTAAAAATTTCGTCAAAAAATATTGTTACCTAGTTTGTAAAAGGAATGTTTAGTTCTCGCTTTTTTGTTTGTTTGTTTGTTTTCGCGTCGGCTCCATTAACATAGCAATAAAAAAATAGTTTTCATCTTCCAAACTCTTTGTATTTTCAAACGGTTATCAATACAACTGCATCTAAGTTCTCTTTAAAATTGTATGAAAAAATATGCATATTTAGTAATGAAAACATGAGTTCTTAAAAAAACAGCTTTCAACGCAATGGCCATATTACGCTCTACATTTTCAATCAACCCTTTTCAATACCCCTAGGCTAAACAGCTCTAGGATAAAAAGGTGAGGCTAAACACGTTTCCCGTTTCTGAGGGTAATTGTATTTTTTTAAAAAGCAGAAGCATGCGCAAAGAAACGATTTTCGTGTGGAAAAGAGTGTGTGAATTTGATAGAATGCGATTTTTGCTTTAAATATATAGATGATAATGTAATCTTATTTTCGGCTAGCGGTAAGTTGCTGTAGGTATTTTTTTTTTATTTATCAGTATATTTTTTCTACATTCAAGACTGTCCGAAGCTGTCCAATTTCAAGGTTGTCCGAGAATTTTTACAAACAATATGGCATGTTACGGTCAGACAGACAATCTGATAGATAAGTGGATTATGTGTGTAATTTGTGTTGTTTTATAAATTTCTTTGCTAGCGTTATTATTATGCGCGAAGAATGCTGATATGTAAATTACACTAAGCAAGTTTTGACTAAGCATTAGAGTTTAGATACTTTGTTTGTGTCGGGAATAAATTTTATGTCAAAATAGCCAGTGGCTTCTACCAGAAAAATTTCCTTTTGACGAGTAGTGTGTAAGAGGAGGGAAAAAATGACATGTCTGAAATTAAATTACGCACATTTCTGAGAAGCTACCGCAATAACTATACATCAGAAATTCATGACGGTTGGAGAATGTCATAATGGGATGGTGCAAATGTTTTCTAGAGCAAAACAAATTCGTTTGAATATAAGAAGTTATCACCATTTTCTTATCACTATGTCTTTATCTCCCTACCATTTCCTTATTAGGGAACTGCGCCGGGTGCTGTAGCGTGGTGCGTGCTACTAAAAGTGGATATATTAATTATTTCGCATCGTCATTTTGCCATTAAGCATTTTTGACTTTTTGATGCATATTTTTTTTTGTAGCAACCTGAAAAATGTAAAGTTTAATTTGAGATATATTTCATTTTGAAGGTTCTAATTTTTATTAATTTTCATGCTTACTATATTATTTTACATGCTTACTAAACGAATGTTAATTTTCTGAACCAAAATGAATAACTTATAGAAGAATCTATAGCTGAACATCACAAAAAGCGAAGGTATAAAATAAAAAATAATAATTTTATCAAACTGACTAGTTAGCACCAAATTTAGCACCGCATTTTCAATGCGACTCATTTTTGAAGCTAACGAATGAGGATTATTGCTAATTGCCTCCAAGGCTGGTGATTATTGGCACCTTTTTGGAAACGTATTATGCATGAAAACTTAAAACATTAGTAGAGTGAACTTTCAATAACCAGCTAAAAAAGGTACTGATTCTGTATTGTTTTGTGTGATTTTGTAAAAAGTCTATTAATGATATACTCAATGTTTCCAACTGAGAACATGCTGTTATCTATCTATTTAAAACGCTAAGTGTTTTCTTTCGACAATCCGTCAGAAGAAACTACTGCATCAAATTACATCATTCTTTTTTTAAATGAAAGATATTTGAACACAGATTTGTTATCGTGCATTCGTTTGTTCGAAAATTTAATTAATTAGTCGTAATTTTCAATTAAACTTTTACTTCTGCAAATGTCGTCATAATCGGATAACGCCCACTGTTGCGAGTCACAGAGTTTATTATCTGAACTCTATGGTTGTGAGGATAAAAGAGAAATAATAAATATTAAAAGAACGTGGCTTTTATGCCAAATTTTTTAATTTGCAAGTTAAATTTCGGTAAAAATATTTATCCGCGTATTTTATAAGCGAATAAAAATTCATATTTATTGTGACGTCACGGGAATATTGTCCATTGGGTTTACTTTATCTTTATGCATTATAACATTGTTGATGCCGTTTTTTTTCATTACAATTAAATACAGAAAATACCTTTTATTTGTATACATGGTGTTCAAGCATTAAAGAAATGTATATAAAGTACGCGTGAAAAGTTTGCGCCGGTGAAAATGACGTTATGCTTAGCTTGAAATGCATTTTAAGGGGACCGTGGACCTTTATATGATCAAAAATCGACCCAAAAATCGAAATAAATTTTTGTGTGTATTATTATTCTTCAGTTTGTATTGAACCATTTGAGAAAAACTGCATCATCTGCGATGATTTTTCACAATGTTATAAACGTTTGAATTATGTGCACAATCAATTTTTCGGTGCTTCAGTAAACTTTAGACCTGTTTTTCTCAATACAGATTTTAAACGTTTTTTAGATTTTTGAAATTCTCCATGCGTCTTAATGTTTGTTAAAAATTCATGAAATTGATAAGGAAGAATACTGATACTGTTTACAAAGAAACTGTGTATGTATTTTACAATTAGAGTTCGGTAAGATAGTTAAATTTGATTTATAACTAATTAAAATATTAAATTTTGATGAAAATCTGAATGGAATTCAGAAAAAAATCACTCAAAAATTAACTATTCAAAGGATTAAATAACTGATACACAGATTTGTTTGTAATATAGTTTTAAGTGATCCAAATGCCAAATCGAGGAAATATCTTAAAAATTGAGACTCAAGGAGCATTTTAAAATTTGATTTATAAATTTTTAATTTTTAAAAAAATCTTAAAATTATATTAAGATTAGGAATTTTTTTTAAGGTATTCTATATACTTATGGTAAAATGTATATATGCGCAAAATTTCATATATCTGTGATGAAAAATAAAAATAATTAATTTCAATGTCCACCGGCCCCTTAACATTGATAAAATTAAAGAGAAAAATGTATATGATTGCGCCAACATGACGTAATTTTAACTGATTTTTCAATTCTTAATTACAAAGATTACAATTGGAGCCGTCATTGATTGCTTCATCTTGAATGCATACCTTGATTACATGTTACCAATTACTTTTTTTATTATTATAGGTTAGAAAATTCCCCTCTTTAATAAAAAAAATCACAAAAGTAAAGGATTTCAGGAAATTTAAAATTATTAAAATAGTGTTATGGTAGAAAAAAACCCCTTGAAATATTGATTGTATTTTTAGCTAGAATAAACAATGTAAGACTAATCTTTTATAGGAATTATTTTGGTAGGTTTATTATAAGTTCATTTAACAGTTCTTTATTAGCGTAAAGTCTTATTTCTTTCACTGTGAATTTCTCTTTCGATGTTAAAATATGGATTTTCTACTTTTGGACGCCAGCCAAAATACAGTGGCAATTTTTAGAAATGTACAACTGTTGTGACAACAAACGGTGCTATTGCTTTAGCTTTCATCACGCTTACATCACTTCCAAATACTACAAATTACTATTTTTTACTACATTTTACAATTTCAACTCTTACATCATCAATTAGAAAAAAAAATTAGCTTTCGAATGAAGTTTATTTGAAAACTGCCGCTTAATTTAACGACTTTTTAAATAATTTTCAAACATGAAAAAGTTTTTCAATTCTATCTTATCAACGACCACCAGTTTGCTTCAATAATGTAAAATAGCCCCTGGGAAAGTTGCCACAATTGAAAATATATTTCCCTAACAATCATAAAAAGTGATTAATAATAAAAACAGTGATACATCATAAGATCAGACTATCCATAAGATAGAGCATTTTGGCGCTAAACGAAAATCTTAAAAAAAAAAAAAAAAAAAAAAAACTATTTTCAGTTATGTTGAACATAAATTTGATATGTTGAATTCGTTGATGTATATGTTCCAGCAGATATCAGAATATGCTAGGAATTGCATTTTTAAATTTTTTTTAAAGATCCATTTGTCAACTGTATAAGAGGGAAATATGCTCAACTGTGATGGAAAAGGGATAATCACCCTGTTTATGTAAAAGAACCGAAGAAACCATACAAATAAATTACACTTGAAAACATTAAAAATCTCCCTGATCTGCAGATTCATTAATTACTGTAAAAAGTTCTTCATATTTACATAAAAATTGATTAGCTTAAAATAATGGATGCGTTTTAGAAGATATGGATTTGTAATGAACAATGATTAAATAGGACATTTTAAAACTTTTAATTTAAACATTTTAAAACTTTTTTAACATCGAATTTCGACGGTGTTTTTGGCCAGATACAATGCACATGCGCATAGGAGCTCATTCGGTTGCATTATCACAGGGGGGGGGGGAGATGTGTGCTTTATTTATTATGTTCTTTTATTTACTAAATATGAGATGAACGTAGCAATATACTATTTGTATGATACTTCATAGGTCCATGAAATTTTTTTCTTGCCGTGGGGAATATGGCGATAATGTCAAACTGATTTGCATTACACAGTTGTTTATGGATTGTTTGTTTGGAGTTTGCATCGGAAATAGCACTGTATTTGACTGGGGAAAAAACTTTTAAAATATAATATTTGAAAGACTGTTTCATACGCACCTCTTCTTAAATAATAAAGAAGCTTATTTTACTGATATTGTTATAGCATTTTTGTTTCGTCAAGTTTTGACGGGTTCCATCTACACTGTTAAAAATTTTCGTTTATTGACAGGTTGTCTTCCGTGAATTTTGATCAGAAAGTTTCCGTTTTGTTAGAAAAATGGAATCCATCCCGTATATCTGTTATTACCCAGCTAGCAAAAAGTTTTCAAAAAAAGTACACAAAATCCGAGCGTATTTGGCACCTCTACTTATGCATAAAAACTGCAAACTGAATTGTGCACAAAAAGTGCATAAACTGTATCCCTAAATTGTACACTGTTTAGACTTTTAAGATTACAGAGTTTCAAATACGGAATTATTAATGTAAAAATCTATCATCCAATGGGATTGCAGTTTTTTTTATCGCCACACATGCGCTTCAACTCCTTCGCATCTGTATTGCGCCATTTATGGACTACAAAGACGGAACATTTCTCAAAAAACGGAAACATTAAGGCAACTCTGCTGCCAATCCTTTTTCCGTAAATTGACGGAAGTTTTTTTTACAGTATACTGTTAAAAATAATCTGAAATTTACGGGTATTTTTTTCCTGAATTTCACAGAAAAGTCCCTTTTCATGACAAAAGAGCATTTTCAGTTAAAAGCAGAAATTTTCCTCATACAAGAAAGAAGCCAACGGAGATATTCCGCTATCTGCTGCATGTTTATTTTCAATGTTTCAAAAACTGACATGGTGCTGCACAGAAAAACTAAAAATTCCATAAATTAAAATTTCAAGTTTATTTAAAACAACAACAAGAAAATATTGCTTTCGAATTTAAAAAAGCAAAAATTATTTCTTTCCATTCTTTTAATATTATTTGCAATTCATTTTTTAAAGTTATAAAAAAGTATTCGCACTTAAAATACATTCTAAACAAACAGATTAATATATATATAAAATAGCTAAATTAAGTGAAAAAAAATCGATTCTATTTAAAAAAGCAAAAGCAACAAACAAAAATAATGCTTTCGAATTAAACTCATTCCTTTAAAATTATTCGCAATTTATCTTTTAAAGTTATAAAAAACACTCACACGGAAAATATATGCTAAACGAACACATTTAAAAAATACATAATAGTTGATTAAAAGTCGATTTTCACAAAAAAGCAAAAAAAAAAAAAAAAAAAAACATCGAATTTAATTCAAAATATAATATTTATATTTTACATCTAACAATCAAATTAAGAATATATATATTTCATGTTTTTATCCTCTATTAATACTATAGTTTTCAACCATCATCTCATTACGAAATATCCCCGCTTCAAAATTACCAGTTTTCTAAACCCCAAATTGTTTAAGTCCCAAGCTGCGATTTGAAGACATCCCGTATAGCCGTTTCCTACTCTTACTCTAGCAAGGACCCGCTGGTCTTATGGTAAAGCACTCGGCTCAAGCCGCTAACGTCCCCAGTTCAATCATCAGGTCTGGCAGAAAATGTTCTTCCATTATATCAATTGTTAAATACTCCCGTAATAATCAACAGACGGCAGCACAAATAGAGATGACATTTTTTAAAAGCGAGTTTATTTACAAATAAATAAATAAAAATAAAATAAAAATAAAAAGAATAAATAAATAAATAAAATAAAATAAAATAAAATAAAAAAATTAATAAAAAAATTACTCTTCCTTTATCTTTCAAAACGGAAAATGTACTAACGGAACGGAAAAAGTCCGACAACTTTGCTGCCAGTAGTTTTACCGTGAATTGACGGATTTATTTTTAACAGTGTAGTATATTAATAACATATATAAATTTCGTTGATACTGCAGTAATTTATTGACATTAAAACATGCTTTAAATAATTATTGCTTGTACAGGGTAATAATAATGTAAGTAATCTAACAGTTACTCACAATCTATTTTTTGCAATAAACCTTAGATATAAGTATGGAAATATAACATTTATTTAAGACATTCCTATCTTAAAACTTAAAAATATACATTTGTTTTAAATGAATATTTAATGTGTCAAATGTCAAGAAAGTTTAACTTTTTCTTACACTACACTAAAAAAATAATGTGACGTTTAGAGCAGTTAGATTTAATTTTTATTTAAGAAATGTCCTAACATCAGGACATTTACGTTTTATCGCGTATTATTTATGAATATATTTAATTGACATGTGTAGCTTTCTAAAATCCTTACGGCAGTATATATTTAAATGCTTTCGAAATAATATATTTTCGTCTGAAGATGCAAAAGAAGAAAAATTTTTAGTGGATTTAAATTTTTGATTACTTTGCGTTACTTGCCTGAAAACCCCTCAAGGGGCAAAAAGACTTTCAATCAAAAAGATATACTAGTCAGTTTTACGGCCTATCTCAGGCGATTTTAAATTATTTGAATTTATTTAAATTAAATGCTACATCATAGATGGTATTGGACGTTATAAAATTTAATGCATCATAAAAAATGCACTATGTATAAAAAAACAAGTAATTTTGAAACAAAAAATGTAACTGACTTTAAGTGACCGATTCTTAATTTACGAATTACTTGCAATTGTACACAAACACTCGCGTTGTTAATATAGACATTTTTTCCCCTTTTAACGAAATAGTTGTCTTATTTTAAAGACAGTGGTTAGACACAATCGAGTGTTTTTGTGATAACCATTTAGTGTTATCCACACTTAATTTAATCCATGTTGTTTCTACTAGAGTTTTTTTTATAGATATTATCTTTAAAAATCAAGGAGTGGCGGCATGCGCAGAAAGTGCATGCTGAGGCTTGAAGTTTTTGTCCTAACTATAGCAACCCCCATCCCTGAATTTGGTATTCCGCTCGACATGTTCAATTGAACGAGTTGATGTCGACACACATTATCTTTGAAAAAATGGCAGATTCGGCCAATGTTATGCCCAAATTCCACTCGAGGAATCAAATTTTAATGATTCTATGTCACAACGCCTATAATAGGATGATACATAATAGATATTAGTAGCGTTGGATTCTGAATTCCTATTCGTCGAAATCTGATGGCTATAGATTTTAAGTTTTGGCCTATGTATGCTTTCTTGTCAATGATATTTTTATCATTCTTATATGCTAATGCAATGTAATTTCACTCAAGGGTATAAAAACTGAATTTCATTGATAATAACGTTTATTATTTTGATATGTTATGCAAGATTGTATGAGGCGATCTACATTTTAAAATTTGAATTAAGTTTGAAATTTTCAATAGAAACACCTTATTTTGATAAAATATTCTCAATATTCCTTTTGAAATTGTTTTGAAATGTTGACGCTTAATGTTAAATTAGTTTTAATTGATTTTGTTTATGCATCCTAAAATCTTAATCTGTGAATTTTTCGAACCATTTAAAATCTCAAAAATAATAATCCTTGTCTTGCAGTTTCCATAACTTTATGTTATAAAATATGAATTATGAAGTTAATATTTAAAAGTTTTTTTAAAAATGACAACTTATAAATATTATAATAAAAATCGCTAAGCGTTTTTTAATATACCAATACAAAATTTCAGCGGATTTCGACAAGTAGTTTTTGGGTTACCTTAGTAGTCGTATAATCATTGAAAAAAATGACTAATCTCATATAAATTTAACAGTTCTCTCTAACATAATCTCCAATAAATGTAACAGTGGCCTGAATAATTTATAGTGATTTGGTACCCTTCATTTTGCGAAAAGTGGCGAAAATATCAATTTCCCAATTTTTTACTTAAAATGTATTTAGATATTCGTAGTATATGCTAACTTATGTAATGATCCGATGATTATTAATCTGTGAAAATGTTTTTTTATGCATCCATTCGTCTTTAAATGATTCACAATTGTAATGTTTAAATTCATTTTACCCACTTTGTGTTTCTTTATTATACCAGTATGATCAAAATGCTAAAACTACAACACATACCTTTCAATTGACTCGCTTTTTTTTTTTTTTTTTTGACTAGCCTTATGGTGCGTTTTTTTAAAATTTCTTATCGGATTTCCAATAATATAAATAATTTATTTAAAAAAAAGTATCTGTTAGGTAAGAAGCTATTTTTATTGTATTTTCAAATATACCATGGCATTTTTTTAACCCATTCGTTTCTAACCCCCCTGTCCTACTAATAAGACATGTATTTTTATTGAGTATTGTTTTGTCTTAACAAATAATTTTCTATTATATGCATGTAGTATTGATAGTATATGCGTATACATTCATTATTATGACTTCATTCATGTTTTAGCATTTAGTAATAATAATAGTAATAAATACAATAATAACATTAATAATAATAACAATAATATAATAAATATAATAATAACATTAATAATAATATTAATAATAATAAATATAATAATAACATCAATAATAATAATAATAATAATAATAAATACAATAATAACATTAATAATAATATTAATAATAATAAATATAATAATAACATTAATAATAATAATAATAATAATAATAATAATAATAATAATAATAATAATAAATATAATAATAATAATAATAATAATAATAATAAATATAATAGTAATAAATATAACAATAATAATAATAATAATAATAATAATAATAATAATAAATATAATAATAATAATAAATATAACAACAATAATAATAATAATAATAATAATAATAATAATAATAATAATAATAATAATAATAATAATAATAATAAATATAACAATAATAATAATAATAATAATAAATTGTTTAATTCTCTTTGCACCTTTGGCGATTATTTGATTTCAATATGTTTCACTCTTTAAACATAAAATAAGGGCTACTTTTGAAAAAAAAAATTTATTACAAGTCATACAAAGCACTAGAAAGTTGTTATGCTTGTTTAATCAGTTTGTAATGTGACATTTTCGGAACGTCTTGAAAAATTCCTCCTTAGCCTATTGTCATATGAATAATGCTCAAAATAACTATATTTGTTAGATTTCATTAAATGCCATATTATTTAAAATTTCAGTAAATCTTAACTTCTGTGATTTGGATAGCTACGTTTAATATTATTAACATAAAAGTAATTTTTCTCCCGAATTGACAAAAAAAACAAAAAAAAAACGACTCCAAAGTGTTAATTTACAAACTTTTTTGACTTTATTATCTCATTAACTTTATGAAAGACTAAGAGGTAGAAAATCCTTTACCAAAACAAACTTAATTTAACTCACTGAACTCGACTCCAAATGACCTCGTCATTTGTTCTGCAAGAATCTAAAGACAGTTACTTTAGCAGATAATATCAGTAAAAATTGAATACCGTGGAATCTAATGGCTCTTTATTCAAGTAGAAAGCTCAGCTTCTTACCAAATGGGTGAAACCTCACAACCTAAAACTCTCTCTCTCTCTCTCTCTCTCTCTCTCTCTCTCTCTCTCTCTCTATATATATATATATATATATATATATATATATATATATAATATTAACTTCAACTGAATGTACTGGATCTTCATCAAACATATATAAAATGTCTTACTATTTTTCCAGTTTTGAGGATATGGCAAAAATTTTATTATTTATTTTTCGTATGACTATATACGAGTATAACCAAATAATAACTCAGTGAAACACATAGAAATTACATTATTCCTGGTCTTATTCATTAAAATTTCAAATAATTAATGACTATACCTAATTTCAAGTGTGTTCGATCAATCTAAATTTAATCAAAAGCACACAATTCTATTTCGGAAATCGTAGAAACAGGTTTTATTCGGAAAGAAAAAGATGAATGGAAGAATGCGACTAACCGTTAGACAGTTTCGGTGCCGCATTTGACAACTATTTAACACAGATATTTAGTTTTTCGTAAAATGTGCGCACGCGTGTCTAAAAGGTTAATTACAGTTATTTTGGAATTAAATAAGGTGGAGCTTACTAGTCAGAAATTATGCTATTAAAATTCAATTAACTTACGAACCCTGTGTCACCATCTAGTGAAACCGACCTTATATTTTAAAAAAATATCGGAAATAAAGCAAAAAAAAAAAAAAAAATTAATCTAACAACTCTCTTTAGCTTTCAAATATCAAAACATCCTTTTCCGTTTTATAACGTGAATTATTTTTGGCATCAAATATTTCTCAGTATTTGATGTTGGAAGCAAAACAAAATATATGAAATTAAAATGTATTGAAACTCATTTCCTAAAAACATCAAAAATATATTTTACTCGAGAAAGATTTTTTTCGAAGAGAAGCATATCTCAAAAGAAAAAAGAACTATTCAAAAGGAGATTTGATAGGTGTTATTTGTTGAGAGTTTGTTGTATAGGGTATATTGCAAATTTTATGTTTACAAAACACGCAATTTATTTGCAATAAATCTTATCGATAGCAATCGGATATTTGATTCGAATGAAGGAGAAAAAGCGAATTTTGACATTTTAGTTATGTAAGTTAAAAATGTATGTAACTGAAAAAGAATCATGTATACTATTTATGTTGTCAACATCCCTTTTACTCGGGATGTACTCTTTTACCTCTTTTTTTATACATTTACAAAACTTACAACCATGAATGAGGTACATTCGAAAAGTTTTGAACCAGCTTCTGACGTAGTACACTCACATTTCGTTAAAAAATGTTTTTTGCTTAAAATTTGATGTTAATTAAAAATTAAATAGGCATTGTTGTCAAAAATGAAATTTTTTTCTCAAAGCAGTGATGTCACACACACACACAAAAAAATCACATTAAATGGAGCTCAACAATGATAAAAAAAAAGTACAAAACAGGATAAACTGAGACGTTTCCGCACATGTTTATTTTAGGATTATTTACGTATAAAAAGCAAAATTCAAATTCAAGTGCTTTGAAAAAAAAAAATCGAAGCAGTAGTGTTTTACGTGTAGCCTAAAATGTATGCTTAAATTAAATTGTATTTTTTATGTATTCAATTTTTTTCTTTGTTCCGTGTATTTCCCGAAGCTGATGACGTCATCCTCTAATACAGTTAAAATACCATTGTTATTTTTCCGTCGCGCGTGACCTTTGCTATCTTCGATCAGTTTTTTCCTGTGACTTTGATGAAATCAATGATATGATACTCTGGCTTGACTAAGGTTGTTTGCAGATTTTTTTATCCTTAATTTTCCTTTAGAAGTTTAAACCTGCATCTAAAAAATATTAGATATTGCTAAAAGATATTGGACCGCAGTGCAAAATCGTCCCACGGGTCCACTGGTATCTATATATTATAATAACTTTATGTAGTAATTTGTCCTGTACAAAACAATTTAAAATCTTTTTTTTTTTTTTACAAAACAGAAAAACGTGAAATATTTTGGCATTTTCTTAGGTTTTTTTCATTGGAGAAATATTTTGCAAATGCACTGACTAGTGAGTGTCAAAAATGTGAGAAACACTCTGCTGCGCAGTTCTCCTTTGGTTTTATTGACAGCAAGATATTTTTAAGCTATGTTTGAGATATAGTTGAGCGTACAGATATGATTTCGCTGGTCCTGAGTTGTACTGAGCCGCATTTTGTTGCGTTATCTCTTCTTTTGCTGCACACAATTTGTGTCAGTCACCTCGAACCTCTATTGTTCACAAGTGATTTATGTCTACTAATCCTCTTTTCGTTCAAAGTTTTTTAGCTTACCTGCTATTCTTTGAAGACTTGATATAATGCTGTACGAAAAAAAGAGCCAAGAAAGTTATCATTTTGAGACATACTGGAACTCTCAGAATCATGTTACTTTCAAAATCACTCATTTTTCTTTCTATGTATAGACAAATTGCAAAGTTCACTGTTGCATCTGACCAAAGCAATACTCTTTTTATCAGAAAATGCAGTTTATTACATCAGCGCATATGCTGCGCAGGCACGTCGAAGTTTGAGTGATGAGTGTTCTTAATATTTTAGCTATTCAGTGTGTATATTAAGTGATCCCCGGCATCAAAAATATGATGTATTACATTAGATCTAATATTTACATGTAATTTATCCAATAACTGCTGCTCAATGCAGACATATATTTGTTGAGAAAAATACTTCTTATACACTTTTAACAATTGAAGAAGTTTTAAAAATATTTTTTATTATCAATCGAATATTCTCTCTAATATCAACAAAACATACAACAGCAACAATGGCAATATATAGAAATATATCTTCTTTTCTGTCCATATGGTGTGTTAAAACACATTATTACAGTTTGAGAGCAATCGGTTGAAGCGCTCATCACTATGTGATCAGTAGCCAGTAGTGATCATTAGATGATAAAAAAGTAGTCAACCCAACAACCAACAAGCCTAGTAAACTCAAGTAGCTTTTTTATTTTTTAATGCAAATATAGAGTCGTAAAGTGGATAAGGTTGACACACCTGTCAGGAATAAAGCTGTGAAAAGAACACAGTAATTCGAAGAAATTCGTGTGTGTGAGGTTGGGAGGAGGGGCGGATAAGCCCCCCCCCCAAAAAAAAAAATTTTTTTTTCACAAGAAATGATAAAGGAGATACCAAAATGGTCTAAAAGACAGACCAATGTTAAAATATAGAAGAATAATATACGTAAATAAACTGACTATGTTAAATGTTAGAGCGCGAAACAAATTTAAAAGATAAAATGATGAAGAAATATAAAATAAACTAGTTCAGAATGCTAACATGTATCTTTGTAAAACAGTATAAAAATACACAAATAATGTGATCGATTACCTAAAAGATGAATAAAATACTTTAATAGATCTTAAAAAATTACATTAAAAACATCTAGTACTTTCGGTTACGTATTATTTTTGAATTGTTTCTTTTCCAATTCCACTTCAAAGCAAGAGTTTAAATTTATTTGCATTATTTCGAATCTCAGCCAGCGAAGCATATCATTTCGAGATGGAAATTCTATTTATGTTCGAATATCATTAGTAACAATTGGTCCTTCCTAGGTCCACGTAAAGAGGTTAAACAATATTTAACGAATTATTGGACCATAGTGTAAATTTTGACATTATTTTGCTTTGTCTATAATTGCAAAAATGTTTGGTGTATTCAGAAAATAGTTATATAAAAAACTGTTTTGCTCTTTGAAAACCAGACTCAGAACTATAAGAAAAGTAAATTCTAAGAAAAGTAAATTCTAAGAAAAGTAAATTCTGGCATTGTAAGGTTCTTCTCAAGTTACAGATTAGATTTTTGTTTATATAGTGCTATTTAGATTTATACCTTAAGATTTTTATGTAAGTTTTAGTCAATCAAATTTTGTAACCTCTTCGCTACGTACTAATGTAATATTATTGATTATTTTTTAATTGTTTCTTCTCCAATTCCACTTCAGAGCAAGAGTTTAAATCTATTTGCATTATTTCGCATCTTAGCCATCGAAGCATATCATTCCGAGATCGAAATTCCATTTATGTTCGAATATCATTAATGACAATTGATCCTCCCTAGGTCCAACAATATTCAGCCAATTATTGGATCATGCTGTAAATTTTGACATTCTTTTGCTATGTATATAATTGCAAAAATGTTTGAAGTTTTCAGAAAATAGTTATATAAAAAACTGTTTTGCTCTTTGAAAAGCAGACTCAGAACTATAAGAGAAGAAATTATGACATTGTAAGGTTCATAGCAAGTTATAAATTAGATTTTTGCTTTTATAGCGTTATTTAGATTTTTACCTTAAGATTTGTTTACTTACAGTTATTCTGTCTTATGAACAATTAAAGTGTTTAGATACAATGAAATTTTCCAATTGCGCTGAATCTGTTTATTCAGTTTTTTCAAATACAGATACCTTTTCCCTCTTGTATTCTGAGATTCACGTAGGGTACAGGTGGAATTTGAAAGTTTTTTTTTCTTCCTTTCTAATGGTAGGATCTTCAAGAAAGTTGGTTCCTTTGGCGAAGTAAGTAAATACAAATTGTAAACCAACAAAACATTTAAAAAAATGTTGAATTAAAGGTCTTGAATTATGTTTCACCATTATTATCATTCTTATTTAGATAATTGTCTTGAATCATTTTTCAACATCATTATCATTCTTATTGAGACAGTTGTCTTGAATCTTGCTGTTGTTAGACAATTGTCGAGAAACCATATTTTGTTTTACTCAAGTTGTGAACACTATTTAGCATTAGGACTCTGTCACCCCTTTTTCTGATTAGAATTTTTTTTTATTATTTTAATCTCAGAATGTGTAAAAGATCACAAAGTTTGTAATATTTTTCAACGCTTAAATAATAAGATGAATATTGTATTCCATTGAACATTTATGGTAAAACTGTATGCACCATGATCTCTATATCGAAAGTCAGAGACCTTTCATGATAACCTAGTAATAACAGTTTATTTGACAGCTTCATCATCCTGACATTTCTTGACAGCAAAGAAAGCGTTCGAGAAACAAAAGAAAAACTAATTAGGAGGATACAATCTCTGCCTTACCATGGATTTATTTGTTTGTCCCAAGATACGCGCAGTGGAGTATCAAGCAAAATACTAGCCAAAATAATTTTTCACGTGTTTAAAAGTTAAAACCATTGCTGTTGACTTACTATTAGTAAACACTTTTAGTTATACACACATAAATGTATGCATTTATTTAAAAAATAAATACATAATGTAAAGTTTACATAACTGTTTTCTGTTTATAAGAGGAAAGTGATAGTTGATAGATTTGCTTTATTTAAAAGTAATGTTTAACTAAATTTGATTAATTTTACAATGTATAAAAAATTATTTATATAAGCCAATGTATATAATATATACATAATTTGCTTTTAGTATTTTGCAAAGTTAAGTCTCCATATTATAGAGATGCTGCTTTTTGTGTATTTGTTTTCAGATTACTACCCTCCCTCCCCCCGTGTCAAAAATACAAAGCAAAACAAAAACAATTATATATAAAAATGGCAACTATATGCGGAGCATTAACAAAAATTTGGCCTTCAAAACTATAACCAATGCGATTATAATTCAAAAATGGTCCGACAACCCCTGACACACCTTTAAAAATATTTAAAAAAAAAAAACTTTAAAAAGCTTTTGAATCAAAAAGCTTTCAATTAGAGCAAAAAAGGATTAAAAATTACCCATTTTTAATTTTAATTATTTTTTTATTATATTAAAAATAAAACTATTTAAATACGCATATAAAAATATACATTTAAACATAATAACAAGGCTGAAACGTAATGGAAATGTACATCTTCTCACAAAGAAACTTTCTCTTCAACTGAAGCTAGGAGCCGCCGGATTTGACTCATGCTCTTGAAATAGACATAGATCAACACAACACCTAGTCAGCTATTATAAAATATGCTTTTTACAATTAATGGTTTTTTTTTGCGCTTTTGGCCAGGTTTTTGCATCAAATACTCCTCTGTGAGACGGTCAATCATGTCGTTCCTCACCATTCATACCGCCCCGTACTACATTAAATTGTTGCACAAATCTCTGTACCAATCTTTCTTTCACGATATGTTCACCAAACTTTTCATAAATTTCCACGATCAATTTCGGCTACAGACACAGTTAGTGCATTAAAAATCTAATTATTTAGCGCACTTGACACGCAGTGAGCGTTTCAGGTATCCGACTACACTGTAAAAAAATAAATGTTTCTTAATCTACGGATATATAATGTAATCAAATTATACGAAATTTATTCGTACATAAAAAAAACGAAATTCTACAATAATATCTTTCGAGACACCCACGATTTCGAAAAACGTTTTTCATGTTGAAAACTCAGAAACCAATATACTTTCGAAATTTAAAAATGTATTTATAAATGTAAAGTTTATTTTGCTGCCACTTATTTTCGGAAATGTTTCCCAGTAGCTTTTATACACTGTTAAAAATTTGCAGCAATCTGTCCAGTTATTTGACCGTTTTTACAGAAAACGGTTACATAACCGTAATTTAACTCCATTCTGACCATATTATTGCCCATATTATGGTCAGAATAGAGTTAAATTACGGTTATGTAACCATTTTTTATAAAAACGGTCAAGGTGCTGCAGATTTTTAACAGTGTAGTATATTAATCCGTTTTTTCAAACCGGAATATTCTCTTTTAGGATGCTATCTATTTTCAATCAAACATGCTCAGCTGCGCAACTGAATTTAAACGTGCAACAGTAACAAAAAATATTAATGTTAATGCTGTTAATTTATCTTGTTTGTCTACAAAATATGTTTCCATTAAAATGTTTACACGAGAATTAATTGCAATCAAAAAACCAATATTTTGGTTTGAGAAAACTGATTTATACACTATAAAAACAACTCAGTATCGTTTCCGAAAATCAGTGGCAGCAACAGAAACTTTATTTTTATAAATGCTCCCATAAATTTCGAAATTATATTGGTTACTGACGCTTATAAAGATAAAGAACACTTTTCCTAATCGTGGGTATTTCGGAAGTGTTTATTGTATAATTCCGTTCGTTGTCATATTACATTTTCCTAAATATAAAAAAAAAAAAAAAAAAAAAAAAAAAAAAACATTTGTCTTTCTATTTAGAGTGTACGTTTGACACACATTTTTTTTTTTTTTTAAATAAAGTAAAAATAACCGTAAGGTTGATTTTTTTCAAATAAGTTACTTTATAAAGCGATAATTTTGTGTGTTAAATAAATTATTTTGCAATTTCTTTGCAATTATTTTAATTTAAAGAAAAATAATGCATTATTAGATAGTTACCAAAAATGGCTGCATGTCAAATGATAGTTTACTTTCCATAAATATATTATTGTTCGATAAATATACTTCGTTATAATAAATATGCTATTGTTCAATAAATATACTTCGTTTGAATAAATATACTATTGTTCAATAAGTATACTTCGTTTCATTAACTATACTATTTGAAGTACCCAGATTAGAATAAACTACAACCTAAGCCATAACAGGAAAACTTCCGCAGATAAAGCCATTCAAATTATGACTTTGTTGATTTTTCATATATTTTCTAAATGTTAATTAATAAAAATAGCTGTAGAAATAAAAAAATTCACATATATTTAAATAGTTTTGATAGTTTATTACATTTTTTTAAATTAAATTATCATATATAATCAGACATAAACATTAAATAAATACACTAAACATTAAAGTAATATGTGCAAACGTTTTGGGCTATAACTTAGCCCCTCCTCAGTGCAATAACATACGCTGACCGGAGAGTTTTCAAACATGTATACAGTTACTAAAATAAGCCAGTTAAAACTTAAAAGTTTTGAAACAACTTCCATTAAAGCAAAACCGTGTATTCAGGTGGAACAGCACAAGATTCATTGATCGGCGAAGTCTGTCTACGAGTGAACCAACCCTCGAGGAACACTCTACTCTTAACATTATTGCAGCTGGATCTGATTACAGCGATACTTGCGAAATCCGGAATATGATCTGTATCTAAAGATCTAAAGTATCTATGCTGCACTAGTTTTGATTGAAGGCTACCAGATTTATAGGCACGTTTGTGCTCGGCAAGACAAATGGCGCAAGTACGACCCGTTTCACCAATATAAACAGAGTTACAAACTCCACAAGGGATACTGTAGACTGTGCCGGTTTTAAGTAAGGGAGGGATGCTAGGTTTAAAATTACAAAGCAGTTCTTTCAAAACATTCTGTGGCCTGAAAGCTGTGCTGATATTAATAGACCTAATCAGCCTGGAAAATCATTCACAAAGATCTTTGTAGTAAGGAATAGATACATATCCAATGGGGCTTCCACGAACTAAAAGTGTTGACAAACGATGCTCAGAAAGTAACCTTTTCAGCCACCGCAAAGGGTAACCATTATTTCTTAAGTCAGAAATTATTTTCTTTTTCTCCAATAGGAGGGCTGCATCAGTATAACAATAACGGCTAGCACGATAGGCCAACGTTTTTACAACTGCGATTCGATGGGAAATTGGATTTATGGATTCAAAATTTAAATATTGTCCAGAATTCGTACTCTTACGATACACAGATGTTAGCACTTCCTGAAACTCATTATTTTCCACTCTTTCAACCATAACATCAAGAATCATAGTTCGTGGAAGCCCCATTGGATATGTATCTATTCCTTACTACAAAGATCTTTCTGAAAGAATTTCCAAGCTGCTCAGGTCTATTAATATCAGCACAGCTTTCAGGACACAGAATGTTTTGAAAGAACTGCTTTGTAATTTTAAACCTAGAATACTACTTAAAACCGGCACAGTCTACAGTATCCCTTGTGGGGTTTGTAACTCTGTTTATATTGGTTAAACGGGTCGTACTTGCGCCATTCATCTTGCCGAGCACAAACGTGCCTATAAATCTGGTAGCCTTCAATCAAAACTAGTGCAGCATTCTTTAGATACAGACAAGGCAACACTAGATACCGGGCTTGCTCATTCACTCTCAAAACGTCACAAATGGTGGCTGACCGCGACCAGCGATTGGTCCAAAGCAACGCGCCCATCGTTTTGTGCCAATCACTCTATGTCTTTCCTCCTAGTCAGCCACCTTTTGTGACGTCATCATAATGAATGAGCAAGCCCGGTATGTAGTGTAGCCCTGATACAGATCATATTCCGGATTTCGCAAGTATCGCAGTAATCAGATCCAGCTGCAATAATGTTAAGAGTAGAGTGTTCCTCGAGGGTTGGTTCACTCGTAGACAGACTTCGCCGATCAATGAATCTTGTGCTGTTCCACCTGAATACACGGTTTTGCTTTAATGGAAGTTGTTTCAAAACTTTTAAGTTTTAACTGGCTTATTTTAGTAACTGTATACATGTTTGAAAACTCTCCGGTCAGCGTATGTTATTGCACTGAGGAGGGGCTAAGTTATAGCCCGAAACGTTTGCACATATTATTTTAATGTTTAGTGTATTTATTTAATGTTTATGTCTGATTATATATGACAATTTAATTAAAGAAAATTTTTCATCAGACGTTAAAAAATGTTTAACTATTTTATTACATTTGTTTGCGGACACTTCGGGCCGAAATTCTGTCAATTAAACGAGTAGATATGACTCAAGCTTAAGAGGGTTTTCTACATTCTACTGCTTGCATGTAGGCATTTTTGGTAATTTGTTTTTCAATATACGCAAAATGTATTACTGTAGATGTTTTTGTTTTACAATAACTTGTATTTCAAACTATCTTTTTGAAATTTTTATTACAAAACAGAGGAGAAGTTCAGCCTGCACCATATAGAATTTATGTACAGTTTTATAATCTGTAAGCTTACAATTTTGCTTAAAACATACAAAAATAATAATTTTGTCATTTTTTGCCAAAATGGCTTTTATCTGGAAAAATGGGATCAAATATTGTTATTTTTTGTAGCCTTAAAAGGTGAAAAAAATTTAAAAGATAAACGATTATATCGAGAAGTATTGCATATTGTCGGTTCTAACCATAGCCCCATACTATAATATGTACAGAACAAGATCTAAAAATTTCGTTCAGATCAATCGAGTAGTTATTTAAGAAAACAGTGTGACAAGGTAAAAACAATGTCGTGTCAATAAAAACATAATTTTGATAAAAATGTAATAATAATTATTTTTTTTACAAGGAAACATAATTTTTTTAAAAAGCTCCCATTAATCTGCGATTCCGGAGCTATAAATGACAATTTCCTGTTCCTCCTACAAGAAGTTCGTCGACGTTCGTCCGATAATGTAGAAAACCCCCTTAAAACTGTACATAGTTTATTAAAAGCAATAACAGATGAGGATGGAGCAGGTAAAAATTAACTGAAGGTGATCAAATTATAATCTCAAGAACTAAAATAACGAAAGGAAGAGAAGCCAACCCAAAGAAAAACTCTAACTCTAAACAAGATGGTTACGTTGATTGTCACTCGTAACACAATATCACTAAAAAATATACCAGTGTCACTAACTGAAGGGAACCCTATGAATTCCAAATATACTTTTATTCTAAGTAAATAACGTAACACCTTACTACATAGACAAACTTCTCAGTTGAAGAATATAATTGTAAAATCAGTCGAAATAGAACTTCTCTGGTAACGATACTTAGGTGTTTCGAAGAAATCTGAAACTCGTCTTGATGTTCCACGTGGGACGATATCCGACGAATTCCAACGATACTCACAACTACTGCCGCATTTATATTAGCTAGCCGACCACAGAAACCTAATTAACAAATTTCTGTATAAAAAAAGACACGATAATCAGATTCCTGGAGATTCTAAAAACATTTGCGAAAATAATAAGAATGCCATAATAGATGGCTTGCTCACAGAGAAATGTTAGAATCAAGAAAACATGATAAAATCCAAAACTTAAGAATTCTTTTGACTCTATATTAACTTCATGAAAGAGTAGCTACAGGCATGCTACACACTTACAACATCATATAAAGTGTAAGTCGTTGATTTTATATAAATATGACAATAAATTTTTCAGAAAGGGCATTTTTCGTAATTGATTGTTCATAAAAATCATGTTTTTATAGAAAACCCATTTAAAGTTTATATTTCTGGAAGAAATATTCACTTCAAGTTTGGACAGGTGTCAAAATTTTATTTTGTACTTTCCTTTGTACTTTCCTATTAAAATTTTTATTTTCTTTTTGATGAGGAACATTAAAAAATCGTCTGTCTGTTTTTAATGAGGGAAAGCTCCGAAATTTCTTAGAATTCAAAGTATCCGAACATGATAAATTTTGGTCGTAGAGTAATGGATGTTTTCCTGTTGTACTTGTCAGAGTATAGACAATTTCCTATAAATGTAAGTTTATAGGGTACCCAGGGACCATATAAAAATTTAAAAAATGTAACTTTTTGAAATTTAATTGCAGGCCTGTTTCATTCATTCTTAATTCCTACATTATTTTTAAAAATTTTGCATTTTGCATCTCTTACATATTTCTAAGAGGTAAATCATTAAAGCGTGTTGCAACCATTTGGAGATACTCTGTATTTTCAAAGAAAACATATATCATTATCACGTCATGTCAAGTAATAAATAGGATAATTTATTGAAACTTTCAGAGAATGTTTTAGATATTATTGTCATTCAAAATGAACTGAAACATTTGATATAGATGCACTATTATATGACTGCTGCTTGTTCAGACAACTTATGTAATATTTTATAAAAATTTCTTCGCAGAGCATATAATTATCTGTATTTTTCTATTTAAAAGTATCTTTTCGATTTTAGTTCGTTTTAATTTTTATATAATGTCAGCATTCTGGATCATATTCCAGTTTTCGGACAGAATATTTATTTTTAATTGATCTTATATAAATTTTCATGTTTTTATTTAGTAGGTTCTAAAACAGCCCGAAACAGATTGATAAATTATGTTAAGAAAGAAGTAAGTCACTTTACGCAACAAATAATGAAGCTAATCTAACATAATATTTATTTTATGTGATTTTAATCTTACACGATTATTTATAAGCTGCTTAATCGGAATTTAGGAAGAACATCTAAGTAGAATGAAAGGATAATAATAAATCGGATACGGATTATTTCTTACTTAGCAATGACGAATTTTACCTAAAGGCAAAGATAAATGTTACCTTCATAATAAGGAGATTATTCAAGTTATTTTGTTAAAAATAGTCCCTTTTAAGCATTAATAGATTATTTTAAAACACGATTTTTTTGTTCGACGAAAACTGAAATAACGTTTTAAAATAATGGTATTTCGTAAAATTTTAAAATCGTAACAGAGCATTTATTCTTTATTATTCATCGTTATATAATAATCGATACAATTATAATTTTTCCTGAAAATTATCAAATGAAACTTAACACCATACAGTTTAAAGGAAATGATTGCCTAAAGAGTTAAATTAATTCAATATATGAATTCCAAACGTGTTCTAATTACAGGTTTTTATTGACTTATATGGCCTTATAAAAGTATAAAGAATTTTGATAAATATCGCTAGACAGAAATATTTTTATATTCTAATTAGTTTCAAAAACATATTTTAAATATACTGATGTCCAGAAATTAAGGGGCAGTGACCAATTGCAGAGGTTTCGTCGAGTATCTTATTGAAACTCGTGAGGAAATGCCTTTGAACTTTGAGGATGTAAAGAACATGTTTGACTTCATGTTTTTCAGTGAAGATTTTGTCGCGAGGGCAATTAGGGGGGAGGCAATAATTTTATAATAAAATAATACTTTCGATCACCGAAGTAACGAAAAATGTTTAAAATGGTCTGTCACTGTATCAAATGACTATGTAGGTCCTGTTCAACATTTTTGTGTATTTGTGTAAGCATAGCACGTATATTCGTGAAGATTTTAAAGTTTCTGTGAAATTTTCAAAAGGTTTTTTTTTTATAGCATGCAGAGTTTTCAGCCAAATTTAACACCGCTTTCAAAACACTTGACAAAAAATCGTAGAAATAGTATACTGTGATTAAAATATTAAAATATTGAATATTTGATATATAGGTATTTTTATGAAATAAATTTTAACTGCGCCTGCGCGAACTGTAGCAAAGCTAGTCAATATTATAGGGCAACTCATATAAAAAGACTTGTGAATCATCGTGAAAACTGAAAAAGTTAAAGCAATAATTTAAAAATTGAGGAGGACTTCCCATATAATCCTACGATATGAGACTCCGATATTTTACAACTTTTAGCATTTAAAAGAAATTTAGATTATTTCATCAACAATTAAAAATATTCTTTTTGGAAAATTTGTCACTGTGAGGTATATTTTGAGATTTTTTAAACTTTAAGTTATGATATCATTCTACATTTTATTTTCAACAATTTCTACATCACCGATTGAATCAACTATATTCGGATTGATTTGTACGATCAATTATCTCATTGTAGATATATGAATCACTCTTCAGTTAAAAGTAATTCGTTCAAGTGGCAAATAGTTTTCCATGGTGACTTCGTTTACTAGTATATTTTTAGTGCCATATACTGAACACTCTAAAAAAGACATTTTCAAAACGGAGCAAAAAATACTCAAATCTGAGTCTGTCGCATAGGCAAAATGGCTTCGAATCAAAATTATTCAAGTTTGAAACATGTATATACTCATTTCTGAAAACATACACACACTCAAGAATAAAACATCATGTGCTCATATTTGAGTATGTCCATGTTTCAGAAATGAGTATAAACTGACTTCGATGTGCTCATTTTTCAGTATTTCCATGCTTCAAAAATGAGTTTGAACTGATTCTAGTCATTTTTTAGTATGTAATGTTTTAAAAATGAGTATTAATTGACCTCTATGTGCTCAGTTTTGAGTATATCAATGTTTCAATGTTCTAAGTATTTCTGGTATTTCAGAATTGAAAGCATTGGGTCATCATATTTGAAACAAAAACTTTTATAACAAAATGAAAACGTCACGTCGATTTGAAAGCGCCATTTTTCTCTGTGAGTATTAATTATATTAATTCATTACGTATCGACTGAAATGTCAGTTTCCGATTAAGGGGAAAATACGAATTTTTACTTTAATAAGCAACACCAATTTATGCACGTGAAATTTTGTACAGATTTCAAATTACTACAAATTATGCAGTTTTATTTCTTGAAAACAAAGGCTTATTGCTACAAAATCTGTAAATATCAAGGAGTTCGAAAGTAAGGCATCCATTAAATTTAATTTTTAGAATTAGTTATCTATATGGCAGTTTAAACGGCAGTTTAACATTTTGACAATTAGTTAAGGCGATCATTTAGTTGGTTGGGGGAATGTTTCCGTGTAAGATGCATTTTAATTTTATTCGTAAGCTGTCAATCCTTATATCATTCAAAAATTTGTTTTTATTTATTGTTCATTTATCGTTCAACTGCATTTTGGTTTTTTGCTCGATTATTTATATCGACACCCGTACATGAATAAAACTTCAATTAAAGTAATTCCTTCAATTTGCTAATAGATTTCCGAAGAGATTTGATTTTGTGATCCATTTTTGTTACAAAATTTTGCTAATTGCCATATTAAGATTTTTCTCATTTTTCTAAAAGAAAGAAGAAGAAGAATTAAAAGAAAAAAAAAGAGTTAAAGTGAAAGAAGAGTGAAAACAATAAGAATTAAAACAAAATAAAATAAAGAAGATATAATGAAGAACAGTTAAAACAAAAAGATTAAAAAAAAAAAAAGAGTTAAAACAAAAGGAAATGCCTTTCATTTGCAAGGCATTAAAAAAGTTATATTAATATGATATTTCTATTTACCGGGCTTATATTATATATATTCTACAGTAGCATAAAAACAGCTGCTTTATTTGCTGAGCATATGTAACTATGTATCTCAAAGATGTAAGCCAAAATTATGCACATTTGAAGGTTATCAAAATACTTAAGCATTTCTATTGTTAAGGTCAAAATAATTAATTTCAAATATAACATAGGAATTTATCTCGGTGAAAAATAAAATTGTATCAGCCCTAGCTTTATTTATGACCTCATTAGTTGAGAAAAGAAAATTGTTTACAAGCTTTAAGAGAAAATTTTAATTTAAAATGATATAGCAAATCTTTAAAATCAATCACTGGGGAAAAAAAAGTCAAAGTTGTAATAATTAAGATGTTTAGCGTTCGGCACATTGGTGACATTGTTTTCTTTTAATATTGTGTATAAATGTTTGATATAAAACAGCAACTAAATTTAAAAAAAATCTGAAATTAGCGAAACTGTGCTAATATTGGATATTTTATAATAAAAACTAATAAAAACTTCTAAATTATTAATTTAACTATTAAGAATTAAATAAAAATCCTACAATACAAATTGCATAAATAATTATTACAAATAACGAAAACACATAATAAAAGGATTCTATTACACTGAACTGTTTTAATGTAAATATTCACTGTAAAAAATAGTTTTTATAAATTAATAAAAATAAATCCTACAGTCTTAACGGCAATGACAATTTAACTGGGCATCTAGATCTATTGTCTGTTAATGATATTTTCAACTTCACATTCATTGTTGATTACACATTAACACAATCACTTTTATCGAATAATTATTTCCGTAAAATACAGAAAATTTCACCGCGTTTATTTATTACGTAAATAAAAAAAAATATGTGTGCACTTTCTCCGTAATGAGAGAAATATGTCTTACTAACAATTCTAAATACAAAATAGCGATATCTTTGTGAAGTAAAACTAATACTATTTTTTATCTACTAGACAGGAAAAGTCCTTTTTAATCCAACTGCACAAATTTATAAAGCTAATGCAATCATTGAAATAGTTTGGAGGTATTGCATCATAAATGAAAAGGTTTCAAAAGCAAACTGGAAATATCATTTCAAAATAAGTCTTCTGAAATAGATATCTTTGTTAAGAGGAAATAAGAAAAATCCAAGCTTACTGGTGTTTTCTATATGTTATGTATACACATTTAGTTATGCCTGAAATATATTGAATTCTTTTGTTGGTACAAATACCTCCTGAATACTAACTGATAACATACGTTCACAGTAAATAGCAGAATGAAATAAATATAGAAATATTTCGAATATCATCTCAAAGTACAATAAGGCTTCCTTTGGAATTCCTGTTTCTGAAAGCAAACAAATTATATAACGTCAGCTACGCAATTTTCCGTGTATAAGAAATGCCAATGTTGTAGCTTTTTATTTAAGTACTGAAATTTTTGGTACAAGTTTTCGAAACCATTTCTTTTTGATTGAAAATTACTAACAAGTATTGAAACAAGAAATATATTTATTCATTGTAAAAGCTTGTATAACTTGATTGATGACGAAAGACTGAATTCCGTGCATGGAGTAAGATGAAGATATATAAATTGAAATAAGGTTTGTAATGAAGTAACCATGCTGGCACCTAGTTACTGTAATGTTGTGAAACAAATTTTAACACAAGTTCAGTTCGATCTTAAATCCAATTAGATGCTTAAAATCAAATTATTTGTTCAGAAAAATTCACATTAACTAGAAGCTATTTTTGGACGGAAGTGACTTGATTAGTCAGGTTACTTACTTCATTAGACGTTAATGAATTATTTTGTGACGATTAAATATTTTTATTGTTAAAAAATGCATGTGATGCTATTATATAGTGTAGCCATGAATTCTACTAAAAAATAAAAAAAATGTCTAATAGTACACATCAAAACATAAATGTAAAACCTTGCAATTCGTTCCATTAGTGTGAAAATGCAAGGTGCAGCATTCCAATCCGAACATGGGTTTTTAAGATTAACTATGACTAAAGTAAAGGTATAGTTTTCAGCAGACGGAAGTTGCAATAATAACAAGCGCTGGATGTGCTCGTCCTCTGAACCAAAACAGCACTTATTTGAATATTACTCATTTCAGAATGTTTCCACCTCGGCTGATGGAATTCCTTTGCAGTTACGACAATAGTCATGATGACATCATATTTTGTTGAAGTAAAATTAAAAGTATTGAAAATTGCGTTACGATATCATCTTTATAACTTTATTCCATAATATTCGGTTAGAGAGACACGTCGTAAGTAAATTAGATAAATAAATTGTGACCATAACTTCAAATTAAAGTTATTTGATTTGACTTGCACAATCATTCTTTTCTCGGTAGAGTTTAAGACAATACTGTATATACTGGGTGATTAAAAAATTTGGAAAAAAGTGATGGGATGGTACCACATTTTTGAACAAACAGAAAACTAATCAACTTCCGAAATATAAAAGGTGAGCCATTTCAAGTTTCCTAACTTTTATTTAAGAAAAGACCACCCAAAATGAAACCTTATGGTAATTATTTTTTTATGAACCGAATATTTGGTATTTTTCATTAATTATGAAAAAAGATGTCAGGCTGTTGTAAATATTTTGTCTCATGATTATATTTTCCATTGTTAAAATGTAACTTTGCAAGTTTATGTGTAATTATTTTTCGTTTCAGTACTGCCTGTATTTCTTCTTTTTTATTTTTTATCCTTTTTAAGCAGTTGTAAGTAGTATAGTTTTCGTGATGATTAGATCTTTTTCTAAATTAAATATATTAGTCTGTATGGTATAAGATGAAACTTATTTGTTTGTATCGTGTATTTCTCTGCTCCGATATATGTTAAATATTATCAAGTTATAGACCCAGTATGTTTTCACTGCGCGAATTTAAAATTAAAGTAGAGATTGCGGCATAGTAGATTTTAATTCTAAAAATGGAACTGGTAAAGATTTCTGTTAAACCATTGTGTGGAAAGAATGACTGGCCGATTTGGACATATAGAATTAAATACGTACTGAATTATCACATGGGCGTGTTAGACGGGAATGAAAGAAAAATTAAAAATTCAAAAAAGTCCAATAAAGCTGCTTCCAAAACGGATCGAAAAAGGTACAAAGACGATCCTTAGGATTATATGAAAGCTACTAATTGTGCTATGATGGTTCTTATGAATTATATGCTTGAAGTATTACTTTACAATAAGTAATTAGATTCAACAACGCAAGAGATGTTTGGCTCGAACTTCACAAAATATTCGAGGATTCATCTGATAACCAGTTATATAATAAATGTTTACAATTCTTCAAATTTAATTGGTCAAATGAAGACATGGCGACTCCTCTGTTTAAAATAAAACAAATGTGGAATGACCTAAACAGTGGTCTAGAAAATAAGAAAGAAAATAAACTTCCAGAAATGCTTTTAATCTGTAAAATTCTAGATACTCTCCCTCTTAATTATCGTTCTGTAAAATCAAGTTGGTTATTTTTGAGTGATAAAAAGATAATATTAGATGTATTAACAACGCAATTGTGTATTCTTCAATGAAAATTGATTAAATATCCAAGTTTTGTGAAAATTTTAGATCTTAAAAGAAACTGAGTTAAAACATGTAAGAAATGCATAGAAGATGGTATACCACCAAAACCAAGAGTATCAAATACAGTGATCAACAAAGGAAGTAAGAATAGTGCTGCTTCGAATGTGACATTTCTAGCTGTAGAAGATGATATATTTTCTTCCGAAACAACTTCTAATGATTGGGTTATTGATAATAGAGCTTCAAAACATGTTACCAAAAATAATCACTGTTTTGTTGATTTTGAAAATTTGAGATTCCCCATAATATCACCGTAGCAACTGGAAAATCTTTACAAGGAGTTGGAAAAGCCACACATTCAGATAATGATTTTTGTTAATGGAAAGAAGGAAATTAAATTTCTAGAAAACGTTTGATACGTTCCAGAAATCAGTAAAAATTTATTCACCATATTAGCAACTCAAGACAAAAACAAAATATTATATTCGAATCAACTTTCAAGAATTGCTGTTTGAAAATTGATGGGGACTACAAGGACTACAGTTCTACAAGGTAAGCGAAAAATTTGAGGAGGTCTTTTCAAAGCTGATATGAAGGCATTAGTACCAGAAACACGAGTTTTTATAAATATGGCTGTGAGTGATGACTCAGTTCTTCAACTTTACCATGAACGATGGGGTCACCAAAACAAACAACATATAAAATCAATTATTGAAAAGGAAATAAACATGAGGGGGAAGCTACATTCGACAAAATCCTCCATGTATGGAAAAGCCCGCCAGTTGAAATTTTGAACCGACCGGGAAAAGACCCACAAAGGCAAGTGAACTTATCTTGACAGATATTTGTGGAGCATTCGATGAGTCCTTTAAAAAATACAGATACTTCGCTATCTTTACAGAAGACTACACCAAATTTCAATACTGTTTCTTCTTGAAGCACAAATCAGAAATAAAAGAAGTACTTGAAGATTTTATAATTCATGCGAAGAATTTGAGTCATAACATTAAAGAAATAATCAGCGACAACGGTAGAGAATTTAACAATGGCGCAGTTTGTATGATTCTAAAGATGCATGGAATTTCTCATAGGTTAACAGCTCCGTATACAACAGAACATAATGGCAGTTTGGAAACAGAAACGAAAACAGTTGTAGGGATGGCCCGAACTCTTAAATATTAAATTGAAGAAATAGATTTTCCAAATTCTGTATGGGCAGAGTTCATCAACACTGCAATTTATATATTGAACAGGACTGTCAATTCCTGAATGCCTAGCTTAAGTTTTATGAATTGTGGATAGGGAAAAAACTTAGAATAAAGCACATGCTCATCATTGGATAAGTTTACTATGCTCATATCCCAATTCAGAAAAGAAGAAAAATGGACAAAATGACAATTAAAGGCTATCTTCTCAGATATGATGGAGATGAGAGATACCGTATCTATGACAAAGCGACAGGACTAGTTATTTGTACCCGAGATGTCATATTCCAAGAAAAAACCCCCACAACAGAAAATGTTGTAATTTTACCTCTTACAGATACTACTGAAAGAAAGAAAGCTCAAGAAAATGAAGCTACATTAGATAAAAATAAGGATGAAATTGTAATAGATAAATATTCGCAACTAGAAGAAAATAAAGTGGATGACATACAAACAAAAGAAAGAAATAGATCTAGAAGATAAATCTCAGAACCTAAGTGCACAATAGATTATGTTATGGAAGATTAAGAAATGTGTGAAGAATATTCCCCTGAAATAAACAGTCACGAATGAAGAGTCCAGATAACAATTACAGAAATCCATACGCTAAGACCCAAAGACATTCATGAAAACTTTTATTAATGATCTTGAAACTTTGGAAGAAGCATTGACAGATCCTGATGTAGAAAAATGGAAGTTAGTCATGAACAAAGAACTGAACAAATTGAAGAGAAATGAAACTTGAGACATAGTACCTAGGACAAAGGGAAGGAAAGTTTGTGAGATGAAAGTCGGTCTTAAAGAGAAAATATAATAAAGATGGACAAGCAGAAATATACTGTTATGAATTTTGTATATACTTGTAAATATTCCATTTGTTTAAATTTATTTTATTTTATTATTGTGAAAATTGCAGTATTAATGTATTTCCTATTGAGCATCATGTAACTCAATGCTAAAGGCCTCAGGTGCTTTGTAAGAAAAACAACCTTACACCCTCATCGTTTTTACAATAGAGTTCTATGGGAATATCGCCAAGGAATGGGTTTATCGCCAAGTTGACGATGGTTTTGGCGACTTATTTTTGTCGCCAAATTTGGCGATATATCGCCAAATGTCGCCAAGTTGGCGACGGATTTGGCGACTTTTTGTGCAACCACCCCCCCCTTATACCTTTACATTGGGATCCTTTCACGTTTGGAGTACTTTATCGAGAGTTGAAGGACCTTCTGGTAATTTCTAGCATTAGAAAACCCTGGAATAGTCTGGAAAGATCTCTGAAGTCTATATAAGGGATCTCCACCAGTTCAGTTGAGAGAGTTGTCTGTCAACTGCGATTGAATTCATACGAGAGGCTTTGCATTGAGAACTGTGTTACTCAGATTGATTTTGTCGTTGATACGTCGTATTGAACGCATTGTTTCTGTGTGAAATTTTGCTGCGCTTTTATTGGATTTGAAGATTACTGAATATCTTGTAATTTTCAGAAGATATTTGTGATCGTATTGCACTGTTTATAGTGAATAAAGCCTTTTTATTGTTCTTATATATTGGCATCAGTCCTTTCGAACCCCGAGCTCACAACATTTGGTGTCAGAAGTGGGATTGAATGCCGATTACCAGAGAAATGGAGGCGCAACTGACTAAATTATTGGAGAAATTAGGAGAGATGGATGCGAAAATGACTGCGAATCAGGCTGAGATGTCAACCAACCTTGCCGAGTTGAAAGAAGAAATGAAGAAGGAAATGACTGAGAATCAGGCTGAAATGAAGGAAATGTCGGAAGAAATGAAGAAGGAAATGTCAGCGATAGACGAGAAAATGACTGCAAACCAGGCTGAAATGAAGGAGATGTCAACCAAACTTGGCGAGTTGAAAGAATTAATAGATAATAAAATAACATTTTTAAATGAAAGAATTGACAGCGTGGAAAACAAATTTGAAGGAAGATTTCAAGAAATAGAAGAAAATGTTCAATTGGCAGCCAAAACCGTAGAAGAAAGAGTTGAAGAAAAAGTTCAAAAGATCGCCAAGACCGTTGAAGAAAACATAGAGAATGTAAAAAAAGATTTGGAAAAAGTCAAGAAACAAAAGATAACTGCCGAAAACTATCCCGAAGATGTCAAGTATCAAACTATGCTTCCTCGGGCCTCTATTAAACTCTCAACCTATGACGGAAAATCCTCATGGCCAGTTTTTAAGACACAATTTGGGATCGTAGCGGACGCCAATGGATGGGATTCCCAGACAAAGGCTTGCCAGTTAGCTGCTTCTCTACGAGCTGATGCGGCCGACGTCCTACAGACTTTGCCTGCAAATGAACCGCTGGATTTTGAAACGCTCGTCAGTGCCTTAGAATTGCGCTTTGGCGAGAAATGCATGAAGGAATATAGCAGACACCAGCTCAAAACTCGACAGCAGAAATCCACTGAATCCCTGCAAGAGCTTGCTACGGATGTCGAGAGACTTTCACATCTTGCTTATCCTGACTGTCCGACTGAAATTAGAGAAAGCTTAGCTCTGCAGCATTTTATTGATGGTGTGCGTGACCCTGAGATCCAGACAGCACTCCGGATTGCAGATCTCAAAGATCTAAAAGGGGCTTTGGTTTACGCTCTGAAATTCGAGACAGCCCAGCAAGCTACTAGGAAAGATCGACACTTTGTGCGAGCAGCCAACCTGCCTGAGACGTCGGATAGAGCTGTGGAGCGCTTACAGCAGCAGATGAATGGCATAATGAGAAAGATGAACTCCTTAATGGCCAACAAACGTTACAGGCAGATCAAGTGCTGGAAATGCGGTGGAGAAGGCCATATACAAATCGACTGCCCAAGACGACCCAGCACCGAAGGTAATATCTCTCCCGCTAACGGAGGAGCAGGAAAACTGATTAATGGCCATCTTGCGGGGCGGAGGTTGCCAGATTTTGAGAAGCCCCATTTTCAAGTATGTGAAATTTCTGCAAGAAGTTGCGGCGAGAACGGAGTTTTTCTAGTCGGAAGTGTGAATGATTTGCCCTGTAATATGATCATCGATACAGGAGCCAATGTGACCATCATTCGGAAAGATCTAGCTCAGCGGCTGAAAGAAAAACTCTTCTGGACCCCGCCGCGTGTTATTCTTCAAACTGCGACCGGAGATAAGATCGATATACATGGAAGAATGACACTGAAAATAAAGTTTGGGAACGCCGCTTACCACCATACAGTCTATGTGGCCGATATTTCAGATCCTTTCTTACTCGGACTGGACTTTTTAAAAGAGCATGGATTCACACTGGACTTTAAGAATAATGAGTTACGCTCTGCTCAAGAAGATGTCACTATTTTCAAACTTGGAAATGAGTCCGGGTCTATTCAACGGATCATAGCCAAGGCAGATGTTATCATCCCTCCTCGGACCGAAATGATGATACCTGGATTAACTGGAAACGAAAGAATTTTCCAGTATGGCTTGACTGGATATCCTGAGAAAAGCCCAAAGGGAGTGCTAATAGCATCAGCGCTGGTAGATCTGTCGAGAGATGTCATACCTGTGAGAATTGCGAACGTAAGTGAAAAGTCTAGAATTATCCAGAAGGGTGAAGTGCTTGCAACCTGTGCTCCAGTCACCTGTGTATGCAAAGACCCGAGCTTGACGTTGTCGGAGCCGCCTACAAGTTTAACACCTGAAATTGGACGAAATGAAAATTTATCTCCCGAACAGAGACATGCCGCAGGAAGACTGTTCCAGGAATTTAAGGATGTGTTTTCTCAAAACGAGAGTGATATTGGTCGCACTTCACTGACACGGCATAGAATTGATACTGCCGACCATCCACCGATTAAACAGCATCCAAGACGCTTGCCGTTCGCTAAACAAGAAGAGGTTTCTAAGCTCATACAAGAGATGCAGGATAGTGACATCATCGAGTCGTCATCAAGTCCGTGGGCCTCTCCCATCGTGTTGGTCCGAAAGAAAGATGGCTCCACAAGATTTTGTGTGGATTATCGTAAACTTAACGACATCACGAAGAAGGACAGCTATCCTCTACCAAGAATAGACGACACGCTAGATACTCTTTCAGGACATAAATGGTTTTCCACACTGGATTTGAAGAGTGGATATTGGCAGGTAGAGATCCATCCTGATGACAAAGAGAAGACTGCATTTACTACTGGACAAGGACTTTGGCAATTTAAAGTTATGCCGTTCGGGCTCTGCAATGCTCCAGCAACGTTCGAGCGCCTCATGGAGACAGTGTTAAAAGGCCTGACTTTTGAAGCTTGTCTCATCTACCTAGATGATGTCATCATTGGTGGCTGCACGTTTGAAGAACATCTAGAGAATATTCGAAAAGTGTTAACGAAGCTAAGAGCGGCGAATTTAAAGCTGAACCCTTTGAAATGCAAGGTCTTCCAACGAGAAGTAAACTATTTAGGACACATCATCTCAGCTGAAGGTGTTCGAACAGATCCTGAAAATGTGTCTGCAGTAAAGCACTGGAAACGTCCGGAAAATGTCCATCAGTTGCGAAGCTTTCTGGGACTATGCACTTATTACAGAAAGTTTGTACAGGGGTTCTCCAACATCGCAAGACCCTTGCATAGGCTCACTGAAAGCAAGCAGAAGTTTCTATGGACACAAGAATGCGAGAATTCCTTCCAGCGACTGAAAGAAGCTCTCACATCCTCTCCAGTTCTTACCTATCCACACCCCGACAAACAATTCATTGTGGACACGGATGCCAGCCATGAAAGTGTCGGCGCTGTACTTTCTCAAGAAATAGATGGCCAAGAACGAGTCGTAGCATACTGGAGCAAATGTTTATCGAAACCAGAGCGGAATTATTGCGTCACTCGTAAGGAGTTATTAGCTATAGTGAAAGCCATAGAACACTTCCATCACTATCTCTATGGCAGGAAATTTCTCCTTCGTACTGATCACGCATCCCTAACATGGCTGATGAATTTTAAGAACCCAGAGGGCCAAGTAGCCAGATGGATACAACGACTCCAGGAATACGACTTTGACATCAGGCATCGTAAAGGCTCATCGCATGGAAATGCTGATGCCTTATCAAGAAGACCGTGTCCCGAAAGTTGTCGCTATTGTTCCAGAGCGGAGAACAAGTATAATCCCGAACATGTCATACGCCAGACGAAGACTTCACTATCAACGCCACCAGATCCCTGGAGTGATGAGAAGATTCGAGAAGATCAAATGGCAGACTCTGACATCAAACCAATCTTGGAGTTATTAGAATCTTCTAGCACGAAGCCCAGTTGGAAAGACATCTCGACTTATAGTCCTACGACGAAGCAATATTGGGCTCTTTGGAACTCCCTCCACGTCAGGAATGGTGTCCTGTACCGAAAATTCGAATCGGAAGATGGGAAGACGTCTCGGTGGCAGTTGGTACTTCCTCGATCCCGAATCCCAGAGGTCCTCGAAGAATTACATGGCAGTCCCACCGGAGGCCATTTTGGAGTCATGAAAACATTACACAGAGTCCGAGAGCGCTTCTTCTGGGGAAAAGCGAGAGCTGACGTCGAACAATGGTGCAAATCTTGCGATGCATGTGCAGCTCGAAAAGGACCAAAGAAACGTAGCCAAGGAAGACTATATCTCTACAATGTAGGAGCACCTTTCGAACGCATCGCCCTTGACATCCTAGGCCCTCTGCCAAGAAGTGCTGATGGCAACAAATACCTCCTTGTTGTCATGGACTATTTCACGAAATGGCCTGAAGTCTATGCCATCCCTGATCAAGAAGCTTCTACGGTTGCGGATGCCTTGGTACACCAGTGGATATCGAGGTATGGAGTCCCCCTTCAAATGCATTCTGACCAGGGGAGAAATTTCATCTCTGCTGTGATTGAGGGTCTCTGTCAACTTCTCGGAATGGACAAAACTAGGACGACGCCTTTACATCCACAATCGGATGGCATGGTTGAGAGATTTAATCGTACCATCCTCAACAATCTCTCACTGCTAGTCTCAAGAAACCAACAAGACTGGGACCAAAAACTTCCCTTGTTTCTTCTCGCCTATCGCAGCGCCGTCCATGAAACAACCGGCTATTCCCCGTCTCAGATGCTTTTCGGTCGTGATCTTCGTCTACCTTGTGATCTGATTTTTGGTCGCCCTCCAGATGCGCCTTCATCGCCAGAGGAATACGTGCAGAATCTCCAGGCACGATTTGAAGACGTCCACAACTTGGCTCGAGAGCGGATCAATATACAGACGGAGAAGATGAAGACCAGGTACGACACGAAAGCCACGGGACATCAATTCAAAGAAGGTGACAAGGTTTGGTTTTATAATCCGACTCGACGTAAAGGACTTTCTCCCAAACTGCAATCGCACTGGGAAGGTCCTTATACAGTCCTAAACAGACTGAACGATGTCGTAATTCGGATCCGAAAGTCACCAAGTTCGAAGCCTAGAGTCGTTCATTACGACAGGCTGGCTCCATACTATGGCTATAGTACTTAGTTCATTGATTGTAAATAGTGTAATGTAAATAATGTAAATTAGTATGACCATGGTCTTGTATATAAGTTAATGTAATTATTTATTTTGCTTAGCATTATCATTATTAATGTTATTATTATTTAAATACTTGTATGTAATGATGTCTATGCTTTAATTTAATTTAATTTTTTTTTTAAATAAGTGTACATTTTGTATAATTCAGCATTATGAATGTGTTTAATTGTTATTTTCCATGTTTGCTTTAAGTGTTTTGAATAGTATAGCATTTGTTGGTAACGGGTTTGCTTTCCGATCAAACCGTTTCAAAGGTTGAACTGCCCGGGACGTGCAGTCTTTGAGAGGGGGGCAATGTTATGAATTTTGTATATACTTGTAAATATTCCATTTGTTTAAATTTATTTTATTTTATTATTGTGAAAATTGCAGTATTAATGTATTTCCTATTGAGCATCATGTAACTCAATGCTAAAGGCTTATCTCAAGGCTAAGGTGCTTTGTAAGAAAAACAACCTTACACCCTCATCGTTTTTACAATAGAGTTCTATGGGAATATCGCCAAAGAATGGGTTTATCGCCAAGTTGACGATGGTTTTGGCGACTTATTTTTGTCGCCAAATTTGGCGATATATCGCCAAATGTCGCCAAGTTGGCGACGGATTTGGCGACTTTTTGTGCAACCACCCCCCCCCCCCCTTATACCTTTACATTGGGATCCTTTCACGTTTGGAGTACTTTATCGAGAGTTGAAGGACCTTCTGGTAATTTCTAGCATTAGAAAACCCTGGAATAGTCTGGAAAGATCTCTGAAGTCTATATAAGGGACCTCCACCAGTTCAGTTGAGAGAGTTGTCTGTCAACTGCGATTGAATTCATACGAGAGGCTTTGCATTGAGAACTGTGTTACTCAGATTGATTTTGTCGTTGATACGTCGTATTGAACGCATTGTTTCTGTGTGAAATTTTGCTGCGCTTTTATTGGATTTGAAGATTACTGAATATCTTGTAATTTTCAGAAGATATTTGTGATCGTATTGCACTGTTTATAGTGAATAAAGCCTTTTTATTGTTCTTATATATTGGCATCAGTCCTTTCGAACCCCGAGCTCACAACAATACAAAGCAAGATTAGTCGCCCGTGGTAGTTATACTTAGGAATAGATTTAAAGAGACATTAAGTCCTGTAATAAAGTCCATTATAACCTTATTGGCATTCTCAGTAGAGCAAGATTGGCACGTTCACCAACTAGATATAACTGCAGTTTATTTGAATGGGAAATTAAGTGAAAAAGTTTTTATGGAACTGCCACCTCTAAAGCTATACGAAAAATCAAAAGAAGAAGTTTTTTAATAAAAAAGAGTTTATATTGTTTTCGCCAATCGGGACGAGTGTGGAACATATGTCTTGACAAATTCCTTAAATCAATTAAACTAACAAGATCCAGAGTAGATCCATATACTTACTTCGATAAGGTGGTAGTGTAATAATGACGGCCGATTATCTGCACGAGAGGTATAAGCTCGTGGTGAGAGTGCCCTCCGTGTGGTCTTTCTAAGGGAACCTAAACCGTAATTACGCAAGGATAACCAATCCAAGGTTCAAAGAAAACCAGAAACATTCCAAATGATTAGGCCGACGGGCACGATTAGATTTCTTCGATAAGGAAAAATAATTGAATGTGTATATGTAGAGGATCTCCTTGTTACGTCCAGCAAATATTCTACTGTTCAAGAATTTAAGGATAATATTGGAGCTGTCTTTGAAGTCAAGGACCTAGGAGAGATACATCATCTACTTTCAATTTGGAGAAACAAGGACGGTTCTCTGACTCTCGACAACTATGTGTCTATGCCACTGAGTTCTTACAAACAAGAGAGATGTTAAATGCTAAAGAGGCATCAACACCTATTGATCCAGATATGAGATAAGTCAAGACATCCAAAGATAACATGCTAAGTGCCGAAGGATAATTGAAATACAGACAGGCTGTAGGAGTACTTTCCCGCAAGAGGAACAAGACTTGACTTAGCATTTGCTACTACTTATATGAATCAGTTCAATAATTGTCCAAGTAAAGAACACTGGTCCGGTATACAGCATATACTTCGTTACTTATTCCAGACCAAAGAAATAAAGTTAACTTTCCAAGAGACTGGAAAGAATCTTGAAATATCTTGTGATTCTGATTGGGCGTGTGATAAAATTGTTCGGCGATCATTCAGCAGCTACGTTGCTTTGCTTGCAGGTAGAGTTGTATCATAGAGCAGCAAGAAGCAGCGGACAACTTCCCTGTCTACAGTTGAAGCAAAGTTTTTCTCAATGTGTCATGCGGAGAAAGAAGCATTGTGGTATCAAAACTTCTTGCAAGAAATTTTGAGTGAACACTTCTTGAACTGTAGACAGTCAATGTGCTAGATCCTCAGTCAAGAATCATTGTACTTCAGAACGTAACAATCACATTGAACTCAGACATTTTTTCTTACGTGAAAAGGTTCAGGAAAAGGTGATAATTTTCTCAAATGTACCATTGAAATCAAACACTGCTGATATGTTAACCAGCTAGTTTGACGAGGACAGTCATGCATAATCATAAACCTAGTGTACGACTAAGATTTTAAGAGAAATTTAATCAAGGGGGAGTGTTGTAAATATTTTGTCTCGTGATTATATTATTTCCCAAATGTAACTGTACAAGTTTGTGTATAATTATTTTTGGCCTCAGTACTGCCTGTTTTTCTTCTTTTTATTTTTTATCCCTTTTTAAGATGTGCTAAGTAGTATAGTTTTTGTGATGATTTGATGTTTCTCTAAATTAAATATATTAGTCTGTGTGTATAAGAGGAATGTTATTTGTTTACATCGTGTCTTACTCTGATTCGATATATATTAAATATTATCACAGGCAAATGGCTGCTTCTGGACATTCTGCAGCAGTTGATTCGTTCGCCGCAATTTTCGACGACTCTTTCGTAAGTTGTGGTTATCTCTGCTATAGTTTGGTCGATGTTAGTTTTTATGTGCTCCAACTTTGAAGGTTTGTTGGCGTACACGCGACTCTTAAGAAAACCCTACAACAAAAATCCGACGGCGTTAAATGACATGATATTGGAGGGCAGTTGCGTCACCGCAATTTTAAATAATTCGACTTCTAAACTTTTCACGCAAAACATCTAACGTTGCACGCAATGTGTGGCAAGTTGCGTCATTTTGTTAACCACTTGTTGTGAAACCACTTGTCTTACATATCAATATCTTCGTTTTCGTGCCCAAAATACGCCAAAGGAAGACATAAGAAAGGCCCAAATGTCGTGAATGGCGACGAATCGATAATTACGGGTCTTCGTCCACACTTTCACTCACAGCAGCAATATTCTCGGATGAACGTGTGCCACGATGATGCACACGGCTTACCCTTGTCTTCAATCTTTCCTGTTTCCTCAAATATTTTCACTACGTTGCATCTAATTACAGTAGAGATACCCCCCCCCCCGAAATTTAATACAGTTCCAGTGCAGTAGCGTATTACTGCTTATTTTGCTGTTTGTTACTGTTAATTTTACGGTATAATACTGACAGATAGGATGCCAATATTATACCGTAAAATCAACATTCTTTTTTTTTCTTTTTTGTAGTGTATATTTGATGTAATCAGATTGTATTACAATTAGTTTTAAATCAATTTATGTATTTATTTTTAAAAATTAACCTAATGGTAAGTAAGCTAACATAAATAACCTAAAGAATCGTAGTAATGCAGTATTAACATTAAAATTGACATTTCAATGTTTCTCGATAGTTGCTTATTAAATTAATTTCGTATGTGTATGTTAATGAGAGGTCATGAAAATTAGATAAACGTTTCTTAAAATTTTAAATCAACCTGTACTGTGTATTTTTTAACAATAATACATCAAAAACAATATCGTAGTACATTATTCCACTGTCTATTTATGCCTATTAGGTATTTGAGAAAGTTGGCTGTGGATCTGTTGCCTTTTTTTGTAATGCAATTGCTTCAATGAATGTTTCGATTAGTACAGTAATATCGCGGGATTAATTAACCCCAATCATAAAAGGATACCTGTATATATGTTTCCATTCATTAAATTTTTCTGGGTATCTAATTTGTCTAATTAAAAACTTTGAGTTATGGTATTCAGTATGAGAATATTTGTATAAGGGCCGTAGAGTAAAAAATACAGGGTAGTTGACTGCAACCCAAACCCAGATTTTTTACACTTTTCAACATAGTTGAAAAGTGTTTATGAATTCGGTTTGTATGTCTGCCTGTCTTGTCTCCGTGCTGTGACTTGCATAAATGTACTCAGATTGCCATGAAACTTATATATGTTTTGGGGGTTTCCTGTGACATGTTTGGTATTGAAAATGAATTGTGTAGCATTTATGGTTCGTTTACAGGAACATTCAAAAGAATTCTGTTACATTACGGTCCATCGCGACAATCACTTGCGGCGTATTTTAATGATGTTACACAATTTTAAACATACTCAAATTGATACATAAGACTTTTATGTTCTTTAAAGCGTTCTTACTGTAGAATATGGTGTACATAGAATAGATACTTTATTTACAAGGACACTCAAAAGAATTTGGTCACAGTACTGATAGAGGGTGAAGAATAGAGGGTGAGATACGGAACCGGGAAAATCGGGTAAAATTTGCAAAAATTGCAAAAAACCATAAATAAAGTTAGTTTTTGTGTAATAACCCACTTTTAGTGCATTTTAGAGACAAAGCTGTCAAAACCAACTTTTTAGAGCATTAAATAGTCTATAGTTTCATTTATTAGATAATTAATTATAATTATTTGTAATAGACTTTTAAAATCACACCAACAAGATTTTGGTTGAAAACAGGAAAATACTGCCTGGCAAGTTAATAATTTTAAAAACGAGCTTTTATTTTTCGTATTGAAAACACGATGTAATTAATTAATTATACCATGTACAAGAAATTAATGAACAAATATATTGTAAGTATAGTCATTTTATATGTTTCCTTTTTCGGCTGTCTGGCCCTGGTAGTGATACAATCGTCTCAGGCTCTTTACCGTCACTCTCTTTACTTGACTCGATTGGTTGTTCTAGGTCTTCAAAGTCCACAAAGTCAAGTATAATATCATGAGCGTTGCCACATAGTTGGTTGTGGTACTTCACATAGATAACTGAGCACTTCAAGACTGTCAACCTACAACTGCACGTCGTACTGCAACCTTTATTGCATTGGCAAGATATGAAATTGAGTAAGGTTTGAGGGGCTGGTTCGTTCATCATTGTGACTGGAATGAGCCTATGCCCATCCCATTACCAGCCCCATTTGAGAAATTCCTTTTCGTTTCCCAGCCATGTGTGAACTTGTAGGTATGTCCGAAATGCATGATATTGAGTTACATCGCGAGTAGGTGGTAGCTCGATAAATTTAATTGAATATTGTTAGCTGCTCTAGCGAAAATGACATACCGCAATACATTCAAGTTTTATCTGGTATCACCTCCATACAGGGCAAGAATTACAGCTTCTGTGGCTTCAATAAATTTGTGCCTCAGTGCATTTGAGTCTTTAAAGATTTGAACTTTTTGATTCAGGGATGGGTTCTGAAAAATTCTGCAATATTTTATTTTTCCATGGCTGAAGAGCGCAGAAGTGGAGTCTCAACCACTTACAGCATGAACTGTACAAAAGACCTCGAGTACATCTCTGTTTATTGGCGGAAACGGCTAACTGGAAATTTTCCATTGTGCTATGCGTTTCCTAACTGAACTAAATTTTAGCATACTATGCAATTTATATACAAATCTGTAGATAATTTACCGGGCTGTGCAAATTATGATTATATTTTCCGACTATTTATGGTAATTTCTGAAAAGCGGTTTTCAAGAGTGTTATGCATTTTCCAAACTGTTTACACAGACAATAGAATCACTCACAGTAGATCAAAAATTAGTTCATCCATACTCAGATTTTCCACCTATTTATTCCTATGTTAAAATTGTAGCAAATTGTAGCCACGCTACTCCAAATTAGCAATCCTAATTCAAAGAAAACTTTCTACAAATATGCCTATGCTTAAAATCCGAGATATATTAAACAGGGAATTATGCGCTACAAATGATCTGCTCAAAATCTACTGTACTCTTTGCCGTGACAGAAACACCTTAATCGTGCGATCTGACACTGATAGGTAAGTCGATTTAATACTGGATAAGATCTATGAAAATAAGAATATTCAAGATCTAATAGAATCAAAACTGATAGTAGAAAAGAGAAAGATCATAATTCTGGGTATCTCAAAATAAATACCACAGGAAGAAATCTTAAACAAAATCAGCACTGAATTGAACTATGACATTACGTAAAATATTTACAAAATCTTATCAAAGGATACACAAAAACATATAGATTAGTTTTGGAGTTGGAGGAACCCATAGCACTTAAATTATTAAATCAAAATCGTCTGTTGATCGGATTTTTGTCATGTAAAATCGCACCCTATGCACCACTATTACGGTGTGAACGTTGCCAATTATTTGGTCATAGCAAGGACAGTTCTCGAAGAAAAGAAACTTGTTCATTTTGTATGAAAAACCACAATTCATCTTCCTGTAACCATAAAAATAATACAAAGCTTTACAAATGCATAAATTATTATAACTCAACAGATCCTTCTGGAAAATGTTACGATTATAATCACAGTTCAAGCTCTTCTCAATGTTATGTTTTTCAAGACCTCTATTCCTACAGAAATCGTTTATTAAATAATAGTTTTTCGTCTTCCCGTCAATTAACGTGTCTTCACAAATCGGACAAAATTCTCCTTCAACGTATTTATTAAAAATAGCTCAGATAAATCTACAGAAGATTCGTTCAGCGTCTCCTTCGCACTTTACTACTCTTTTTCAACAACAATATTCAATAGCGTGTCTACAGGACTGCGCGTTAACCAACAATAGACCACATGGACTACAATCCTCGACTCCTTGTTACTCATCAGTATCCAAGAACTGCTTCATAATAATATTAGACCCGAATATCTAACATATAAGAGTGCAAACCCATACTTATTCAGTATTCGTCAATATCCTAACTTCAGATGTACAAATAACAATAGGTACGCAATATACACCTCCTTCAGCAGACTTACAGGATGATCTTACTGCCTGGTCTCACAGAAGAGGTATGTCCACGAAATTTCTGTTATTGGGTGATCTAAATGCCCACAGTCCATTGTGGGGATATCCCACTGATGATGATAGAGATCAGCATTTTATAAATCATATGAGCGCACAACATCTTATAATTGTAAATGACCCATACTGTTCGCCAAATTTTGAAACAACACATCTAAAGGGTTGGCCGGACGTCTCTATATCGTCTCTACAACTATTTTCTTTAATTTCAACATGGACAGTCGACGATGACTTAGACTTTGGAGATCACCGTCTAATAACTTTAACGCTCTCGACATCCATTCTTAAAATACCAGAACAAAGATACAGAACGAAGGACATCTCGTTTCAGAAGTTTAACGTAGAATTGTTCAAGAAAATAGAAGAATATGATTGTCACTTTAAACAGATAAACACCACAGGGGATTTTGAGAACCTCTATGATCTCTTTTTGAAATTAATCCAAGACCTATGCAAAAAATATTTCAAAAAACGGAAAAGTACTTATATGCCAAAACTCACATGGTGGACCAACGATCTCCGTAAACAACGTAACTATGTTCGAGCTCTGAGACGCAGGTCGAAGATCTAAGACCCAACGCAAGAGTACCATAGTAAATATAAAAGCGAAAGAGTTATCTACAGGAAAAATATTCAAGCCGCTAAAAAGGAAGCATGGCTAAAATTCTGTAGTAGAGCAAGAGAACCATATGGAAATCTGAAGAAAATTGCCTTTGGAGATTTCTTCAAACAAGAATACTATTCACTCTCAAACTTTCGGAAAAGTATACGAAAAGCTAATTCTTAAACGTATTAATCATTCTCTAAACACCTCACTAGAATAATTCAACTCACAACATGGATTTATAGAGGGAAAATCCACCGAGACAGCATTACAAGAAGTTTTCTCGCACATAGACATCCTAACAGAAGAAAATAAATATATTTCTCTGATATCATTGGACTTCAGCAATACTTTTGATAATCTTCATTGGGCAACAACCCAACAAGAGTTGCAAAATTTGTCCATGGACCAATCATACCAAAATATTATCCTTTCATTTTTAACGAATCGTGGTGCTTACCCCAACTGGCAATCTGAAAAAATACACTGGTTTTCTCGCGGATGGCCACAGTGTTAGTGACTCGGCCCTTTCTTGTGGAGAATATTTATCAATGGTTTGATAAAGATTCTCTGAAAACTCGGTATAATAGCAATTGCATATGCGGATGACTTACAACTCATTATACATGGTGTCACAAGAAAACTTCTGGAGATAATGGGCAATTTGGCCTTGGATCTCATCAGTGACTGAGCAAAGGAAAACAAATTAATTATCGCATATGGAAAGTGTAAAATTCTAAACCTTCGAAGACCCAGATATTTAAAACGTGCACCTATTTACAAATTGGATAATTATTCTTTGTCAAAAAGCAATACTTTGCCATATTTGGGTATCACCCTAGATGCAAAACTCTCCTTTCTGCCACATCTTCGCAACAAAAGATTAGAAATAATACAAGTAACACACAACCTTTTAAAATTTTCTTCATCATAAGGTGGGATTTCTAGAGAGATTCTCAAAGTATGTTTTAATAATATTCTGGAGAAAAGAAATCACATATTCTGCATCGATATGGTTTGCTCGAATTCAAAAGTCACATGGTCTAAGGTTTATTTCCTCAATTCAGGCTCAATGCCTACTCTTATTTACGGGTGCCTATAAAAAATCTCCAACTGCAGCGCTTTGCGTACTGTCTGAAATTCCCCTTCTTATATTACAGTTGAAGAAAATATCCACTCTCGGGAGGGTACTTCGTCTTGAAGTCCCGGTGGATGAACATAATCCGATGAATTACCAATCGAAATCAACTAAAAGCATAATCCATTGAATATTTTAAGTGGCAAACAGAAAATGAGAGTATAATCGATTTTGATATATTCACCGACGGATCAAAAACATCAGATGGCACTGCATACGCTTTCTGTGCGTATAAAGGTTCCGTTTTACTGGAAACAAGACAGATTCGCTTACACCAAGAAAATAGTGTCTACAAAGCAGAGCTACTAGCAATACACGATGCAATAGACTGGGATATTTTAAATAATTTTCAAAGCTACACAATCAATTCTGATAGTCTGTCTAGCCTGCAGGCATTAGCAGATATATCCACCTCCAACTTACTCGTATGTGACATAATCACAGCCTTGCAACAAACATCGAAATCCATTTTCTTTAAATGGGTGCGTGGTCATTCTGGCATAGATGGAAACGAACATGCTGATAAACTGGCCCGCGACGCAACGAAACCGTCACAGGACATCTTACAAAAATTCTACCCATTTCCACCATCAGATTTAAAGAAGATAACAACATCAGAATGAATAAGATCATGGCAAATGGATTGGAATCTGGGAACATCGAGTCGCTTTACTCACGCCTTAATCCCAACAGTATCAACAGATCTTCAACTTCAAAATAGGCATCACTACATCTTTGCTACAAACCATGGCCCGTTTCCTCAATATCTTAATAAATTCGGCAAGGCATCGTCACCTATATGCACCTGTGTGAAAAGAGGTACCTCCTTACATCATATCCTAGATTGTACACTGACTGCCCACCATCACATTAGAAAGCCACCACAAATGAATCTGTCGGCCTGGTTTGCTATGTACTGAAACAGCCAAAACTGCTTCAAAAATTAACAGATTGTATGTTTCTGCTAGAACGCAATCAATACTTATTCATGCTGCCTCCATTGGACTTAGTGGAGATTGCGGATGAAGTAGACTTCTAATATGCATATGGACCTTTACATACTACATAAACTCTAACCTTAACAATTTAGTTATTTTTAATGATATCATACCTATTATTTAGTATTTTTAGTATAATTTATCATTGTTTACTCTTGTATTTTTATTATTCATTCATTATTGTTCATTTAGTACTTACTTCTATCCATTATTATTATTTACTTCAGCATCTTACAGTATTATTACATGGTAGTATTATTGCTCAGTATCGCATAGTAGTATTTAGTACTTCTAAGTAGGATTGGTAAATTCTATTTTCAGAATTTGTGTTTTTGTAATCTTGTATTTTCAGAATTTGTGTTTTTGTAATCTTGTATTTTCAGAATTTGTGTTTTTGTAATCTTGTATTTTCAGAATTTGTGTTTTTGTAATCTTGTATTTTCAGAATTTGTGTTTTTGTAATCTTGTATTTTCAGAATTTGTATCTCAGAATTACCTTGTATAATTATTGCTCAATATCACAACATATAATTTAGTAATGCTCAGTATAATTAGGTAAACAAACCTGCTGGGCGGGGCTAGTTGAGCTTAAGCCGAAAGATAGGCCACCCCGACCGGTTTGACCTTGACCTGTTTACAAGGATATCATTTTCACATTATTAATCTGTGAAGTTTTGATGTAGTATTCTGAAGAAGTTAGAAAGTGTTTCATATTCTATGCATGGTGCATAATTTCTCATTCTTGTTTTACAGTGCAGACAGTAGAGATGGGCAGTATTTAACGTATTAGTATAAATAACAATGTTATTGTTTTACAGTTTGTTATTTGGTAACAGATTAACGGAAAGTCCCTGTTAAATTTGGAATGCGTTATCTGCAAAGTATTAAAAAAAAAAAAAAAAAAAGGCTGAAAAAATAGTTTTTTATACATTTTCAAATTATCCTTCAAATAAAATTTACGCAATTTGTTTTCTATTTCAATTTAAAAAAAGCCTATTATTATTATTTTTTTCGAATGAAAAAAACCTACTTTAAACGCTTATGTCAAAGCCAAAAAAAAAAAAAAAAAGCTAGGCGAAATCGACCAATAAATAATGAAACCGCAGTGCCAAATCTTTAAGGGAAAGAGAAATCGCTATAGACCTTATCGGTTGAGAAACTTGGCTTACCACCAACCAATCAGAATCCTCTTCGCTTTTTGATTTCCGTCATTCTTCAAAATGTAACCTATGCAGCTCTTCCAGTTACAAGCAACCATAAATAACTCCACAGTTATTTGATTGTAAATAATCGTTATTTTTTATTTTAATAATGTAACTTCTTCCGTTCAGTACGGATAAAAAATCATTTTACATGCTCACAGTTATGTAACTTAAAAATATTATAAATTGTTGTGTTGATGCTTATAGTTTCATGAAATCGTTTGTATCTGTAGGATTTTTTTGGAATGAAAAGTAAAAGTTGTTCATCAGTAAGGATGAATTGGAAAGGTTTTAATTTCGATATCGTTGTATTTTGGGTCGTAGAGAGCAGACATCTTTGGCCGGCGTTGCTGGAATGCGGTTTCTTTGAAATTTGAATGTTTATAAGGGATGTTGCTATATACTCATAGAGTATGAGGGCTTATTCTGATGGGTTTTTTAGATGGGGGGGGGAAGAGATTATGTGTTTCTTTTTATTTTATTTTGTTTTTTACTTTGTCGTTACTGCGTATTTAGAAAATGAGAACTGGGAAAAAAAAATCTGTGATTTTATTTTACTGAAATAAAAAATGAAAGTAAGTAAGAAAATAGCATCGTATAAGTCTTGCGGTATGTGGCAAATTAACTTAATTTTAATACAATTGTAATTAATTTGAAAATCATATTGCAAATTTGTTAGGATATATTGAATTGATTATAAGTGTATAAATAATATTTGTGGGATTTGCTTTGGTTATGCGTCGACAGATATGACAGCAATAAATCGGGAATCAAATTTAATTTTTTACAAATGATGTTGTTAAAAATGTGTTTTTTCTTATACAGGGTGTCTCTTCTGATCATGTACCAATAGCGAATTTATAAACCTTTAGTTTTAGATGTATAGTTACAATTCCAAAATTGCCCCAAACTTTGTTTTGCATCATATAAAAATCGATTTACGTTAAAACGGTTACTTTTTAAATAGTTAAAAAATTTCAAAAAATGTATACAATGCCTGGGTCCTATAAGTTTTATTTAGAAAAGGTTCTAAGTGTTCTAAAAAGTAAAACAATACAAATTTATTCTTCAATGACCAAAACTTACCGAGTTATGATACTTAAACTTTTATGAATTTTCAATGTTTGATTTCACTAAAATTGGAAAATGGTGTTTTTAGTAGCAGAAAAGCTGAAAATTCATGAAATCCAAAGTATCATGACTGGGTAAGCTTTTATTGGTTAAAAATGCAGTTCAATCATCTAAACTGATTTTAATGGTGTGGATTCATCTCAACAGTAACCAGCGTTTATACATATTTCCAAAATTATTTCAAACATTCTGTTTAAATGTCTTTTAATTAAAACGTCCGGTGGCAGCATGCATAGTGATTAGTTATGTGTTATAAAAATAACAAGTTGTTGGAATCTGTTGCCTATCCAACTGTGGAACGATGCTACCTGTTAACCAAAATTAACTATATTTCCCATCTCTAGCAGACAGTAGTGATTTCTATCACTTCTCGTGTTATCCTTACATTTCACAAAAAGTAAGGTAGGTCTGTTGAAAATTTCGCTACAGCATCTTCAGTATTGTTAAAGCCATGAACAAAAATACAGATTGGAAATAGACAACCTATATTTTTGACTGTTTTTGACGACTCCGGTCTCCTATAAAAAATTGCTTGTTGTAGTGTTCCCTACCACCCTTTAAAGTTTGTTCAATCTTTTTTAAATCACCTCGTATAACAGATGAATTAATGGCTGATTCATATATTTTTACTTCAAAAATATATAAATAAATGAAAAAAAAAATTAAAGAAAACGCATTTCTTTGTCACAATTCTTTTGGGAAATTTAGACAAAGAAATATATATTAGGAAACACAACAATGCAATATTACGTGCCTAGAAACTGAAGCATGTATAATATGTTTCCATCCATTAATTTTTTCTGAATCTCTGTCTCATTTTTTCAGTTAAAGACTTTGTTTTAAGATTTCGATATAAGAATTTTTGCTTTGCATTCAAAATGTCGGTTATATTAAACAAACGCTGCATTGAAAATTGCATCATACTTTTTTTTCCTGAATACGAATTTTTATAAAATAATAATGTGGAATAGAAAAACATAAAAAGAATATACACCTTTTCTGTGAATGTATTTTAAAAGTGAATTATATTGCATTCCAAAGTTAAGACTGAGGAATATCATGAATAATGTATTATAAGCTTATATCCCCAAATAAATATAACCTTTAAAAGATAGTGTTTGCAGTATTAACGATTAATTAATTCTTTCCGTTCCAGCAGGATTTTCCAGAGTAATTTTAATTTTGCGATTGGCCGTAGTTATATATAGTGGTCACTGTTTTAATACTAAATAAAGACGACATTTTTTTGAAAATCTATACTAATAAAAGAAAGTTTCGCTCTGTGTGTTTGTCTGTGTGTGTGTGTGTGTGTGTGTATCTGTTGGCGATGGCTAGGAAAATTTAGCGCACCTAGAAGTCTGTAAATTTAGATTTAGGTAGTACAAACCCTCTCCTGGTATACCTGAGCGTCAGAATTTTAATATTTTAATTACTTTTTGAAGTATTAATTAAAATGCACAAAGACCTCTCATTAAAAATACGCTTTTATTCTCTTGGGTTGGTTGGTTCACTGGTTGGTTGCATCGATTCTTCACAGAAGTAATTAAATAAACCAGAGTAGCGATGCATAAATAAGGATTTCTAACTAAATAGTGTAAATATGAATTGAAGTTATCAGCGTAGAGGGGCTATGCGAATGTCGCGTCACCTGTACATGACAAATTACACATACGTCCCACTGATTGAAATATTTTCCAGGCACATTTTTCTTCATGACAATTAGTCGTTTTTTTTTTTTTTTTTTTTTTTTTTTTTGTTACATGACATTTATTATTATGATGGAGATTGTTAATACAGAAAACTTTATTTAACAGATTCTTTTTTATATTTGCGGGAATGAAGAGGAGCAAGGGTCTAATTACATTTAAGCTTCAAGGTGTATTTCTAGAAAGCAGTTACCAGAATTTCCGAATAATAGTATAAGCCAAATTTCAAATTAAGTTCCTAGCTTAACCAAATGAATCAATCATTAAAGATGTATTGTGATCCTCCTAATTAGTTATTTGCTGAAGGCCACTTGAACACCCCCCCCCCGCTCCCGGCCCATCCTTCAAGGTTTTTTCTCTAACTCTGCTCCGTTTCCATATCTCAGCAACTATCTTTCCGATTTCAACGCAAGTGATTTCAAACATTATAATTAATTTAATAGTCACCCTTTATAACATTAAACTAAATTTATGAGTAGCGGTTACCACTATTTACAAATAACAGTTTAAGCCAAATTTGTAATTAAATTCAAAGCTTAAGGAAACGAACGAATTTTGAAAGATGTATAGTGGTCTTTCTAATTAGTCATTTGCCGAAGGACACTTGAACAACCCCTCCCCCCCCGGCCCGTCCTTCAAGGTTTTTTCTCTAACTCGGCTCCGTTTCCATATCTCAGCAACTATCTTTCCGATTTCAACGCAAGTGATTCCAAACATTATAATTAACTTAATAGCCACTCTTTCTAACATTAAACTAAATTTATGAGTAGCGGTTACCACTATTTCCGAATAATTGGGTAAGCCAAATTTGTAATTAAGTTCCTAGCTTAAGCAAACGAACGAATTTCGAAAGATGCATAGTGCTCCTCTTAATTAGGCATTTGCTGAAGGGTCCTTGAACAACACTCTCCCCCCCGGCCCCTCCTTCAAGGTTTTTCTCTAACTGTGCCCCGTTTCTATATATCAGCAACTATCTTTCCGATTTCAACGCAAGTGATTCCAAACATTATATTTAACTTAATAGTCACCCTTTATAACATTAAATTAAATTTATGAGTAGCGGTTACCACTATTTACAAATAAGAGTTTAAGCCAACTTTGTAATTAAGTTCCTAGCTTAACAAAACGAAAGAATTTTTATGCATGCATAGTGGGCCTCCTAATTAGTCATTTTCTGAAGGACACTCGAACATCCCCTCCCTTCGGCACCTCAATCAAGGTTATTTTCTCTAACTGTGCCTTATTGCAATAACTGGGCTAATAATGTTCCAATCTTCTCGAAATCAGCTCAATTTTGTAGTGCGCCTACTGTACATAACGTAGGCAGCGGGGACCTGTCTCAGAAGTTCGTTCGGAAAGAGGTTTGTTTAGAACAGAATGCTCCCCTGGCGGTGGTAGGGGGAAATAAAGGATTTTCTAGAGCGTAAGAGCATGCGGGGTATACGGTTCAGAAGCCATCGTAGACCGTGGCCAGAGTTCCGTTTTTAAAGAGATTGAAGTTTATTACAAGGGCTCGGGCAACGCCGGGCGGGTCAGCTAGTAAGTTTATATACACGAAATAATATTATAAATTTTATATTTACACTTCGAAACATTGTTCGAAATTAGGTGGATCCAGCGATGCCATATCGTCGATAAAAAATCAACTGTTACAGTAAATTGTATATCTATATCTATCTATCTATCTATATATATATATATATATGAGCGATTCTCCCATAAATTTGACTTTTAAATCCCTTAATAATAATTTTTGTTTTAGTACATGTTCTTATTTTTTTTCTATTTCGTATATTGGAAAAAAAGACATTGCATGACTGTATAACAATATTAACAAGATAAATAAGTGCTGTACGATTTTATGGGTCCAAATGTAACATTAAATTATTCATTGTCCCTTGTCCCTGATGCTAATATTTAAGTTTGGAGATGCCTGGATAAAATTGTCTCAAGAAAAATAATTCTACTTAATTTGTTAACGAAACTGGAACTATTGTTTTTTTATAAATATGTAGTAAAAATTAAGTTCACACATTGTTACGGTTATGATTATTTTTTAACTCTGTCCCAGGATTTTAGATTCCTTAATGTACCCCTTGCTACAATTATGAAGCAATTTACAACAGATACAGCTACAAAGTTGCTGTTTTTTCAACTTTATTCTCATGCAGAACTGTGCTAGAGAAAAAATGGCTGTAATTATTTGACAGGAAATTTACTGCAGAATTTAAATCAGTATTTAAATATCAATTACAAACATTGCGGCTTTATTGATACCGTTCTTACCGTTCCCATGATTTGTTCCTGAACTTTTAGAGGTAAATTGAAAATTTTTGTTATATAGTTCAATATAAATAACTGTTGCTAAAAATCAATGATCATTGTGGCTATTACTTAGGCTAAACATGACTTGCCTAAAAATAGGCGGTAATTTTCCTTACCGTCCTGTTGTATCTCACTATTAACTGGATGGCAAGGGTCTCACAGGCATAGTTGCCAACTTCCCGATTTTTTGAATACCAGTAAAATCTTACAAAAAAAAATCGCTTTATTAAATTGAAGAAATTGCACGATTACATAAAACAAATATTTTTACATAAAAATACTGGTATGAAAAAAATCGGGAGGTTGGCAACTATGCACAGGGATAGTACAGTATAAAACATTAATGCTGAACAAGAACATGTTTAATTACAGCAAAAAGAACATGAAAGTTTTAAACTGCAATTTTATTAAGTTGGATTTCACACGTCTCTTATTTATGAAAGTTAACACTATGGGAGAATGGCTTACACATATGTTGTTCTAAATCATCGTTTCTAAAACTTTTAAATATTTATATCCACTAAAGTTTCAAAAAAGTAAATAGCCCCATTATACTGTTTTATATGAAATCTTAGTAACGGATGCTTTAAAAAAATTATCCTATTTATATTTTATTTCTCACCTGTGCGAAAAGTTGTGTGTTTCATATGTAAATCCACATGTAGGGAAACTTTCGAGCGATATATAAATGCAGATGCGCATTAATACATGTTTAAGTTTACTTATCAGAGTATATTGGCATCGATACCAATTATGTAAAATTGTATTATTATTATTTAATAACAGATATTCTTTACATAAGCATTTTATTTTTGCGAATTGACTGCAACCCCTCGTTATCTGTTCGCAACCAGAAACATTGTTCTATATATGTAATTGTAATTACTCACCACAGTACTTATCGCCCCTACTCTTATATTTCTGTTTGCAACCATAGAATTCTTAGTAAAATATTTTAAATATCTTTGTAACATAATTATTTATTTCTTTGGAACCCTGGTAGGTATAGGCAATAAATCAGCTTGTCTGAAGGCAGTATGTTACAGGTAACTAATAATAAAATAAGATAATTCATCAAAGAGAAATATAAACTGCTAAATGTCATCATTTAAGACAATGTTATACTAAACGTTTGTAATAAAAATACTACATTGTTATTATTTCTTATTTAAACGTTTTATGGGGATTATTCAAATTGATTACAAGTAAAAGTTTAGAGGAAAATACAAAGTTAGAGAAATAAAATGTCAAGGCGACGGTAAGGAAGATTAAACACGCAAGTTCAGCTGTGTTACTCAGATAAATAAAATATTATTAAAAATAATCGCTGCTGGTCATTTTTTCTTTATTTCGAATCATTATGAAATTATTTCATAAGTTTAAAAATATCACTTTATTAAGTTTAATTTCACAAGTTTCTTGTTCTTGAAAGGTAAAATTATGAAAGAATACCTCATACATTTATACTTTACATAAGGTTGAATTACTGACAACATTGTCAGTTGCTTCTTCTTAGCCGAATAATTTTGCGGAATATACTACTTAAAGGAAAATATAATTAATATTATACTTGACATTAGCCAAAATATTAACCGTTATTCATAAAAGGTAATGACCCCATGGTCATATTGTTTAACAAAATAGCTAAGTAAATGTGGGTTATTCCACGAAAAACTTTAAATGCGCGTACAATCATGAAATCGAACTAATTGATTGTTGCCAAAGGGCAAAGCCAAAATTATACTAGAACGCTCCATGGAGCTGCGTTTCAATAAACGTCAAGACAAGTCGGTAACAATTATAGTAACGCACACTGCAATGTGCATTGGGTGCAAGAACAATTAGTTCTTGACAGTTTTCATACACGGGGCTTCTAAAGCTATTATATTAAAGATAAATCGTGAAACAGTGTCGGTACTTATCTTTTAGAACTCTATAAACACAAAACGTATGTAGCGTCAATATTCAAAAGAGTTCGAGAAAGTTTGAAAAATTATAAAAAGTGTCTAGTTATAACATAAAATGGTGGCTGAGTATTAACACCTTCAATAGTTCTTCGAAAAAGCAATAGATGAGCCTTAACCTGTCTGTGGATTTTTTTTTTCAAAAATTAAAGAGCAAAAAGAGAGGCGCGTCGCGTCCTATATGATGAGTTGGGAACAGGCGTTTAAATTTTTATGTTTTTAGAGTACTTTAAAAAAATAATAAACTTTTCATATACTAGCATTTTCTATGAACAGAATAGCAAAATATATCTTTTCTAATTTAAAACTTTCTTGGTTTGAATATATGGTTTTATAATTGGCAAACTAAATCTTTAGCGGAATTTTCTATTGTTACGAAAAATTGGATACTTTTTTGAATGATATAAAAAAGAAAAATAACTAAACAATTATAAATGTTTCAGTCGAAATTTTGAACTTTAATGATTTTGACATACTATGCACCAAAATGCAGTTTTTCTATTTAAAGTAGTTTGACAGAGGTGCTAAAAAATCCACGCTAATATATACCGTATATTTGCAAGAATAAAACGTAGATTGGCGAGTAACTCTGACACATTTCTAGCCACATTGTTGCAAGCATTACTCATCTTTGACGCTAAACTTGGCTATGGACCAGATTACGGAATATTAAGAAGATTTAATTGGATGAAAAGGAGAGATTTATTGTTCTACGAGAATCAGTCATCAAGGGTCTTGCCAAGATAACGGCCACATGATTACAATTGCTCTATAAAATGAAAATGAAGTAAAAATAATTTTTATTTTATTTTAATCAAGCATTTTAATTATTTTAATGATTTTTATTTTATTCAAGCAATTCAGCTTTAAAAATTCTCTTTTTTATGCATCACTTTTCATTTAAATATGATAGTTAAACACTGATTCTTGTGTGCAACTAATTTATCACATTTCTGACAGCATTTACTCTGCGGGAATCGAAAAATGGAAAACCGTGGTAGACGTGGTGGAATAGGACGTGTAGTATGAAGCACTCGTATAACGGAACGTGGATTGAGACTTCAATTAAGCTATCAGAACCAATACGGCTCCAAGCTGAGAACATTATTTAGGTGGAATCGTCAATATCTGCAATCATTGTAATGCTCTCTATTTTAGTAGTCTGGCGACTACAGAACATTTTAATTCTAGTTGTCGCAACGATTTCATTTCGTTACGATATCTTACTATAAATTATCAACTAAAAAAGTTGGTTCTAAATATCCCAAATTTTGTCCAACTCATTTTTAAAATATAATAGCGCAATGATGTTCGCATCATTTTCAGCAATGTGAAAGGACATTCCAGGTGAAAGCTCATATTACTTTAAAATAGAACGTAAAATTCACCAATATATTTCCTATAATTCAAATTTCTTTTGTGAAAATAGACCAGCGTAGCGGACATATCCTGCTAGTTAAATATAAGTGAAGTAAGAAAATTAATAGAAGTAGAATTAGATATTGAAGTTTTCGAAATAGATAATTTATTACTGAATCTTAGACAGAGCATTAAAAGCTTACTATTACACCATGCTCATGTTTTCTCTAAATTATATACAACGTTAGGACAAACTTCTTTGATGATTCCCAATGTTAAATTAAATCATGATTTTCCATCACAGGTGAAGCTTTATACAATGCCATGCAATGTAATGTAATACGACTAGCATGAAATTAAAAAAAGCATTAAACGCGAAAATAATTGTAAAATCTGATTCTAATTACGCTTATCCAGTAATTTTTTTCAAGAAGAAAAGTAACGATAAAAAACAAATTAAATACAATTATCTTATACAAATATATGTCAAAATGGCTGTGGATTATAGATTGTTAAACGACATTTTAGAAGGTTATACGTATTTTACGATAGATATCAAAGAGCTACTACTAACAATTTGGGCAAAGACATTTTATACTGTCATAAATTTGCATAGTGTATTTTTCTAAATTAATTTACAAACGGAAAATATGTATAAGCTTGCTTTTATTACGGAGTTTGAGTTGGTGCTATACACGAAGTCTTAGCTTTTTTAAAAAGTACTTTATTGGGGGAAACAGTTCACATTTTTAACGGATTCTACAGTTGTGACATGCCATCTAAAACTAGAACAGATAGTCAAGACGGATAATGAAACTTCAAGAACAGGATTTTTCAATCGAGCATATAGAGAGGGAAATTAAACCAGTGGATTTTGCATCCCGAAATATAAATGATATTGCAAGTCAGAATAAGTTGCAAATTAATTTGTTTAAAGCTAATACAGATTTTTTAGATGCGAACAATACACAGAAGAGCAATGCAAAGATGCTAAATTATTAAAAATAATTTAAAAAATTGAGAGTAGAAAAATTATAGACCAACGAAGAAGATGTTTATATTAAAATGTTAATAATAATGAATAAGTGAATAAAATGCTAATATTAAAAGAAAGAACAGAAAAAAGTGAATTAATCAAAGCTCCAGAGTCAGTTTTAAAATCTATACTAATAAAAGAAAGTTTCGCTATGTGTGTGTGTCTGTATGTGTGTCTGTTGGCGATGGCTAGGAAAATCTAGACCACCTAGAAGGCTGGAAATTTAGATTTAGGTAGTCCAAACCCTCTCCTGTTGCACCATTACGTCAGAATATTTAAATTACTTTCGAAATATTAATTAAAATGCACAAAGAACTCTCATTAAAAATATGCTTTTTTTCTTCGGTTGGTTGGTCGTGTAGAATATCTTCTCAGTACACATTAAATAAATCAGAGTAACGATGCATAGATAAGGACTTATAACAAAATAGTGCCAACATGGATTGCAGTTACCTGCATACAGCTAAGCTAATGTAGCGCCATCTACTCACGGCAAATTATACAAACGCCACCTGTTTAAGACATTTACACACCATTAAGACACCTAAATTTCCTGGCACGTTTTTCTTCATTATAATTATCTGGGTTTAAGTTTTTTTTTAAAAACAAGACATATATTATTATGATAGAGACTATTAATACAGAAAACTTTATTTAACAGATTATTTGTTATATATTTGCGGGAATGGCGAGGGGTAGGGGTCTAATTACATTTAACAATTTTAATATTTTTAGCTTCACCCATAGCTTTTAATTGTTGTTTTATATACAGAATACCGCTATTTTAAATCTCAGTTTCTCAGTAATAACTCAGTAATAATGTTCCGAACTTCTCCATTTAGTTCCATTTTTACTAAATTATCGTAAAAATCAGCATTCATTGCTTCAAGGTGTATTTCTAGAAAGCAATTACCAGTATTTCCGAATAATAGCCTAAGCCAAATTTCAAATTAAGTTCCTAGCTTAACCAAATGAATCAATTTTTAAAGATGTATAGTGATCCTCCTAAACAGTTATTTGCTGAAGGTCACTTGAACATCTGCCGCACCGCCCCCCTCCACCCTCCGGGTCCCTCCTTCAAAGTTTTTTCTAACTATTCCCCGTCTCCATATCTCAGCAACTATCTTTCCGATTTCAACGCAAGTGATTCCAAACATTATAATTAACTTAATAGTCACCCTTTATAACATTAAACTAAATTTATGAGTAGCGGTTACCACTATTTCTGAATAACAGTTTAAGCCAAATTTCTAACTAATTTCCTAGCTCCAAACAAACGAATTTTTAAAGATGCATAGTGGTTGTCCTAATTAGTCATTTGCTGAAAGGCACATGAACATCCCCTCCCACCCCTCCCTCTCCTTCAAGGTTTTTTACCTAACTATGCCCCGTTTCCATATCTCAGCAACTATCTTTCCGATTTACACGCAAGTGATTCCAAACATTATAATTAACTTAATAGACACCCTTTATATCATTAAACTAAATTTATGAGTAGAGGCTACCACTATTTCCTTATAATAGTTTAAGCCAGATTTGCAATTAAGTTTCTAGCTTAACCAAACGAACGAATTTTTAAAGATGCATAGTAGTTCTCCTAATTAGTCATTTTCTGAAGGGAACTTAAACACCCCCCGGCCCCTGCTTCAAAGTTTTTTCTCTAACTATGCCCGTTTCCGTATCTCCGCAACTATCTTTCCGATTTCAACGCAACTGATTCCAAACATTATAATTAACTTAATAGTCACCTTCTATAACATTAAAGTAAATTTATGAGTAGCGGTTACCACTATTTCCGAATAATAGTTTAAGACAAATTTGTGCTTAAGTTCCTAGCTTAAGCAAACGAACGAATTTTTAAAGATGCATCGTAGTTCTCCTAATTAGTCATTTTCTGAAGGATACTTGAACATCCCCTTCATCCGGCTCCTCACTCATGATTATTTTCTCTAACTGTGCCTTATTTCAATAACTTGTCTTATAATGTTCCCATCATCTCGAAAACAGCTTGATTTTGTCGCATGCCTGCTATACAGTACCGTAGGCAACGGTGACCTGTCTCAGGGGTTCTTTCCGAAAGAGGTTGCTCCTGTGGCGGTGAAAGGGGGGAATAAAAGATTTTCCGGAGCGTGCGAGCCTGCCCGGTATACGGTGTCGAAGCCACTGTAGACCTTGGCCAGAGTTTCGTTTTTTAAAAGATTTGACTTTATTACACGGGCTCGGGTAACGCCGGGCGGGTCAGCTAGTTACTAATATTAAAGAAACACACACACCACATTTTGGTTTTAAGAAGACTTATAACGTTATAAAATAAAGATTTTACTGATACGGAATGCATCAGGATAGCAAAGATTTACTGTGCAAACTGCATCCCATGTAATCAAAGTAAGCAGCACCAAACTATTAATGTGCCCACACGAAGGGTTAATAAAGACCATCCAATAAGATCCGTGCTTCATTGTGACGTGGTTGGAAATTTGCCTACCACTTTAATAAAAATAACTTTATTTTTATAACAATAAATCCGGGATCTAGATTTCAAGAAGCAGTCCAGGTATGCAATGTGGAATAGCAAACAATCTTAAAAATATTTAATAAATACTACAGTTGTTTTGGTCTACCCAGCCAAAATGTGTTAGATAACTCACAGTATCTTAAAAGTAAAATTTTTACGAAGTACACGAAAGCTTTCAATATAGATTTGCACTTTACATCAGTTTATGAACCCAGTGGAAATTGACTGGTCGAAATATTACACAAAATCTTAACTCTTCCATTGTAACAATCAAAATCGGCACTTGAATGGGATAGAAGGTTAACTATTTTAAAACTTAATTATAATACATTAGTGCACAGAGCCATGGGTTTTATCACTTCAATGATATATTTTGCACGAAAATTAAAAATAATTTCCTTACTCATATTGCCACGGATTTAACATACACTCAAACATATATTAAAAAATCGTATTGATCATATGAATGTGATACATAAACAGGCACGGCCTAATCAAGAGAAAATTATGGCGGTGTTTAAAAAAAAAGAAATATTTAAGAAAATAACAACGTTGGAGTCTGGAAAGGAGGTGTTTATTAAATATATAGTCGCAGCTCAGATTGCTCGAGTGTTGCAGCTCAGAATTGAGAAATTTTGAGCTGCGTTATTAAAATTTTTTTATCAATAATTATTTACTTCCGGATAGGATAAATAAGAATTCGCGACGAATTAAACGGCACATTAAACGTATGTATGCATTAAAAATTAATGTGCAAAAATCAAACAAAGGTGAAAAAGATTGACAAAAAGATACTGAAGAGTAAAATGGTATTTTACAAGTAATATTATATGTATATAATAATTATAAGAAAAATTGCTATTATTATTGATTGCTACTATTATTGATTGCTATTATTATTTATTTATGTAACATGTATCACCTGTTTTATTATGTTGCATGTCATATCATTGTAATATTTATGTAAAAATTTTGCCAGAGTTTTACACGTATTTTATATTGGAACAGCTATTTTGGTACCTAATTAAGTAATCCAAATAGTTTTTACAAGAAATTTCCTATTCGGCAATGAAAGTAATAGTGTCTAAATTTAAATCTTGAACAAAAACCAATGTCGAAAAATCACAGATCTTCAGATCATCGAGCTTCAACCACGGGTGATAAAGAAAATAATTCACAGTCATTATTGCATGGACAATTAGAGTTGTGTTGCATTCTGAGGACTTATAACGTGTAGTGTACTAGAAGCAACGGATTCCTGAATGAGTAGTAGACTGTATTCACTCAATCAATTCATTAACTTAAGCACCCAAACAGGGGGTTTTCATGAGCGTAGTGAGAAAAAGATTAAGATTTTTTTCAACTCTAACAATGTCTTACCAACGTTTTTCCCCTCATATCAAGGGGGGTGGGAGATGCTTCCAATTAAACTGCATATACGTTTCCCTGCTTAACACCTTGTTTCGTCTGCGCGATTGTAGCGAAATGAAGATTTTAGTTACAATTAACGCAAACCACTGACAGAAATTATTTTTGTATATTATCGAGTTGTATACGTGATTTAAATTTTATGATATTTCATTAATAATAAGTATATGTTTCATATTTTTTTCATATTTCTGATAAAAGTATAATTTAAAAGAAAATACATATTTCTGGCGATGACGACAACCAGTCAAGGCTTAAACTTTGGGTCCGAAGCAGTTGTCTCAGGGGTGAAAAAAAGCCTAGAGTTTAGGAAGTCCATGCTCTCTCGAATCCTCATCAAGAGGACCTATTATGAGAAAGGAAGTAATTCTAGAATAACCCGAATAAGATTCATATATATTGAAAATCTGAAGACACAGTGATATATGATTCTAGAGATATTACTTGAGACAGATATACTTGTGATATTTTTATATTTGTAATGTCGAAAGATGTAATTACTTATATCTAGAGATGCATTTGTTGTTTCTAGATGCATATGGCAGAAAGTCAAGGCTTTTTCCGACTGGTACGTCTTCGATAATCGTTCTCCGAGAACAGTAAATTTTCTGGCAACATTAAACTTCTTACATTAATGCAATATGGAAGCAAACAACTTAAGTTTGACTGTACGGTCCGAAACTAAATGTATTTAAGAGGAATGCGCCAAAATTGGTTCGAAGGATTTGTCTAATTCCTGAATGAGGCTTTTCTGAGGATGATGAAGATGGCATACGCTCTAGAGGGGTCTCCAGTTATTCTCTTAAGATTTATATTGTTTAAGTATGTTATGTTTCTATTACTAGGGAGTGGTACCTATGTTTGAACAGGGATATCTTCCAATAAAGTGTGTAAATTAGGCAAATTTAAGTATAATGGTATTAGACTAATCAATGGTAATTGTAAACTATTGGTTTAAAATAACCAAATTTCAGAAATTAAATACATTTAGTAATGTTAGGATCAAAAGTTTGAAAAATCCTGGACCTACATGGTAGCTATATGAAGTTAATGATGTTGTTATGTGAAGTAACGGGTTTTTTTCTGTACATAGTATGTAAATTTTTAAATAAATTTAAAAATTATTTTTAAAATATGTTTTCTTATTTTGTCTTTCATCATGTTGAATTTTATTTTGGTTAGGATTTCGACAGCTTATTTTTATAGTTAAGGTTAATGCAGCAAGAGTTCTTTGTCATTAACTTAATTGATTCATAAACCTGTTTTACATCAAAAATTGACGCAACGTTTTTCTTAGTAGTTTATAAGATTTATTTTCAGGATTTATTTTCAGTTGCACGATAACCTATTAATCACTACCAGAATCTAAAAGATGATCACGTTTATTTTATGCCGCTTACCTTAACGAAGAAGAACAAATTGGGAATTAGATGTTGTGGGAGGGTTTTTTAAAAATCATCACAGACAACAAATTTCTCAGATCTTCCCAACATCTAACTATTTTATTTAGTCGAATCTAGTGGTATAGTCGTAAAAAAACCAGAGGGTATACGCTATGGGCAGTGAATATACCCAGAGAGTATACGCTGGAGTTTTACTTGAGAAATAAAGGGTACATGATGTTTCTTAAAAAAATCCAGAAGGTATACGGTGTATACCTCTGTATGCTCTCTACTACATTCCTGGTTAATTCCTATTATAAAAGCTGCCCAGTTTTTGTTAATAGTAAATTTCGATGGGAATTTCAAAAAATTCGCCAGCTATCTCCATAATGAGGATAATCATTTTTGTGACATTTATGTGTTAACTTCAGAGGCATACTATCGTTTGGAGACCTGCAATTGAGGGACAATATATGTTTAGAAAACATAGCTAAAAATTAGGTATAAAAGGTAAATAATAATGAAAGACATTTAATAATACGCAGTTAAAAGATTGGTATAGGGTAGAACGATGAATGTCGTCTTTCGTAAGGGAAATAAGGATGAATAAGAATTATTTAGTTATTTGTGACTTTAGTCGTTTTTCCAATGAACCTTCAGTTAGCTCCAATCTTTAAATCCCATTTTGTATAATTCATTTTATGTTAAACATAAAATTGAGCATTTAATTTTTTGAAATAGTTCCCAACAGAATGTAATAATTGTAAGAAATCAAAGAATTGTTTGTGCTTGATGAATCGACTATCTACTATATATATAAAACACAAACGGAAATTTCGTTCCGTTCCTTTATAACTCAAGTTCCACTGAATGGAATTTGATGGAACTTGCACTGTTTGATAGATAATTTTTCAGGGGAGGTTTTAGTATATAACACAACGTTCTACGTAGACTAGTTATAGAATTATGATGGAAAGTTCTGTTATTTTGGACAAAAAGGTTACCAATGGTCGTTTTTTGGCGACTATTATCGTTGGTGAAAGAAGTGAAACTGCTATATAATTTAGAAAATAATACAAGCACATCGAAAAATAAAAGAAAAAAGTTACTAATTTTATTTAAAATAAAAAAAGGGAAAAAACGAAAAACATTTTTTTATGACAAATAATGCTGTAAAACGAAAATGTTTAATTTATACATGAAAAAGAATGTTCGTAATGCTTACAAAATTATTCAATGAGAAATATTGCAATTAAAACCGTATTTGGCGATTTATCGTTTGCGTCAGGTTAAGAAAAATACTTCTAAAAATTTGATTTGATAAAATCTGAGTAACAATTTTGTTTGTGATTTGTTCTTCTTTTTAAAAATTTATTTTTAATAAATCTAACTCCTTCATCATGTGACTTACAGAAGAAACTTGCAGCTGCAATTATAACAAGAACGAAAAATCATGCGTCAAGCATAGAGTATGTAACACTTTCCAACGCTTCCAAAATAATTTTACAAATCATTACCGTTTAATAAGCTGAAAGATAACATCTAAGTAAACAATTTAGAAACGCATAGCATATTTAAAAGCATAATTTCAGGAATTTCCAACATATACAATATACGGAAAAATATCTGAATACTTTTATTCAGCCCTGTATATGATCTATAGATTTGTTTTATATACTACATAGGATTCTAAATTTTAGTTCAGTTAGGAAACGCTTAGCACAATTTAAAATTCTCATTCTGGAGTTTCTGTCAATAAACGGAAATGTGTTCGCGAACTTTTGTGCTGCCCTGTATATGATCTACAGAATTTATAGCCACCAAGTAATAGACAAAAAGCGAGTTAAATTTAATCTCGCGTTCAGCAACTTAAAACGCACTTCCATGAATTATTGTTAACAGACAGTAGAGAATTCTTTTTTGTGTCCCTGTAAATGAACGATGATATACACACAATATTCTCCAGCAAGCCTCTTGTAATGTACTTTAGTGATATATATAAATTTAAATGCGTTTTAAATAGTGAAACATTATTTAAATAAACCGCAAACGATTTTTCTCCCTAGACGTAATGAAACAGAATTCTTTTGACCGTCCCTGTAAAGTAACTATAAGTGCTATACATACCATATTTCATATTAAGCTTCTTGTAATGCACTTTAGGGATATATATCAATTACAATGTGTTTGAAATTGTGTAACATCATTAAAATAAACCGCAAATGATTTTTCCCCATACACCGCAGTGTAACGGAATTCTTTTGAGTGTCCCTATAAAAAAAAACTATAAGTTCTACACACTTCAGTTGAAATAGGGAACATGCTATAGATAACGGCAATAACATACAAAAATTTCAGGGCAATTCGAGCATATTTACGGGAGTTAGAGCACGGCCAGACGGCCAGACAAACTGAAGTCATACACACTTTTCAACTAAGTTGGAAAGTGTTAAAAATGGCTGTACTTGTGAGTGACATTTCATTTGTTTATTTACGATTATGATTTTACTTTTGTCGCTAAACAATTTGATTTTAAGCCAAAATTCATAAGTGTGACATCGGTCCGAGCGACGTTAAAAAAAATAGTGCTTTTTCAAGTATACGACAGCATTTTTAGTGTAATTTTTTATATTCGAATGTATATTATATAAATATCAGTTAATATTATAAAAATGAAGTCAAATATTTAAATTTTAGTGTAAATTATAACACATATTTAAAAAGTTTTTCACATTTCATTTCTTTTTAGTTTTCTTTGCATACTTTTTTTTTCTTTTTGAAGGTTTTTAAAAGATATTGGGATAATCTTCTGTAATCGGGTCACCCGCCAATTAGCGTATATATTATATTTTAGAAAATTTCGCAACAACTGTCGCAGACGCACCGGTGCTGGCGCTATATTTGTTTTCGCCATTTTGGCTCAGAAAAACCAAGACCAAAAAAACAGAAAAACCCAAAACCAATGGCATTCGCATTGTATTGAACAATACGGAAGGATTTGCCAGGTGAAGGTCCAAATTACTTGAAAATACATGGTCAAATTCACCATTTCGTTTTATTCAAGTTTCATTTGGAAAATTGACCAGCGCACTGGGCATAGCCTGCTAGTTTAAGATAAAAAGTAATTTCTTTAAAGTGGAAAAACTACAAAACAGTCAGGATTAATGCTGCAACAATATTTTATTTTCATAATGTGCGTCTATTTTAGTTAAAGTAAAAGCTCTTTTCTTCAGTAGCATAAAATATGTCACACATCATACATACATCATACATCATCTTGAGTATAATAGAATAAAACTTCCTCTTCAGAGAAAAGCTGAACTTTATTTTATGAAAGACTAAAACTGCGAAAAAAGTAATACATTGAATATAAATAATATTTTGGCATAAGGAAATGAAACTTTGTGATACATTCGGAGTTCAATACAATTCGATATTATGTTATATATAAAATTATTGAAGTTGTGTTTGAGTTAGTAAATCATTTGGAGAGATGGTAGGTTATTGATGGAGTTATTCAAATAAGCGAAATATTCTATGTGTAAGAGACTGAAAACGCTAGTCTATCCGAAATATTTAAATGACAAAGGTGTAACTAAAAGTACTTTATTTATATAAATATTTAAAATATTAAATTACTATCAAGTTATATCTCAGTTATATCAAGTTGTTACGATATTTTTATACACAGTTTCTTTCAAAGTAGAGAGTTTTATAAAATCGTATTACGCTTTCTTGTAAAGTATTTATTAATAATGTCTAAAATGCTGTCTTGAAAATATACTAGCAGATAAAATAAACTGAGAAAATTCTAATTTAGAAATAATTCTCCATTTTGTTAAAATCAAATAATCAAATTAATACAAAATATTATTTCTAATAAAGCATTGTTATTGAACTAATTCTTTTCTTTTATTTCAAGATACACTTGAATTTGTAGTTAAATTACTGCAGAACTTAATTTATGGTTAATGAAAATAATAGTATGCATTTTTTAATTTATTTTGTAAATACAAAATAAATACATATATCATCATATCAAATGTTAGACAAAGATATTTACATAATTTAACAAAAGAGAACAATTAATATTCTTTAGAAACGTATTTATATTTTCCTATTCGCTCGTCTCCCCACTTCATCTACACAATTTTTTAAATATGCATTTTGCTAGTTTGAATTTTTGGAACATACATACTTTAAAATAAAGCGTTCTAGCCTTGATCTATTTTTGTATTTAATATTATTTACAGCCACGTGAACTTTGCACAAACGTGATTATAAAAATTATCGAAATTAGATTTTCAATAATTGGAAATTTCTGCTTGAGAAAAAAGTGAGTAAACTAATTAATCTTCCAGATGATGCAGGCAAATGTATTCAATTATCTGAAAGCACTACCACATTTCAATCACATGTTAGTCCAAGACGTTAAAATATTATTTGAATGTTTTATATGGTCTTCTAAATTACATCCAAATTCTGCACACATAATTTACAAGAGTGAACATACTGCGGTGTACTTCAATAATATTGGTAATTTTCGCGGTATTCTAAGCTTATTTACAAAGATTAGACAACGGAATTACAGGATGGTAGACAAACGGAAATCATAAAATGGTCCCCAGCTATGTTGAAAACTGTTAAAATGAAAAGCAATATAAATTATTGTACTGTTTAATTATACCTTTGTTGTGGAGTCTTAAAACTACAGAAATATATGCCGATGACAAATATCTTAGACTATTATGGTAGGCATACACTCTCAGAAAAAACTGTAAATTTATGAGGGTTTGCCCTTCAATTTTCACGGGCAACAGCCTTATTTGATGAAAAACGGTCTGATCCACTAAATAAGCGGCCTTATCCTTTAGATACTTAGAAAATTAAGAGCAATCCACATATTCTTACAGTTCTAGCTCTTACAGTTCTAGTGTTAGCAAAAATACGACCCCATACATTGTCCTCCGCTAGGGTGTAACCCTTCATTTTACTCGTGTTTCGAAAATTTTAACCCGCCAAAACAGCGATTCTGTGATGATTATCTAACGTGCTACGCGCTACGGAACAGTAAGCAAAGTGTTATTGTGTTTTAAAGTGCATTATATCCTGTGCATTATAATGCTATATTACTTTGCCCCGAAAAATTACGGGCTGCACAAAATGATGGGCATGCATTTTTTTTTACGGGGTATGACTGGAATCTCTGTTGCCGGGCTCTGCCCGTAATTTTACTGCAATTTTTTTACAGTGTATTCGCAATGTATGCCTTCACAATAACCTATAATATAAATCTCATGAGCAACTGAATACCTGAATGACTCACTCACTCATTCTCTATTGTTGAACTATTGTTCAAATCATTCATACCGCATCAATTATGAAAAACCTTCCTGGAAAACGTTTATGGAAAACAGTATTACTACATGCATTTTATTACTGTACAACAGAAAATAAGACATCGATTATGGAAGAAATTTCCTTTCTAAATTTAAGATAGATTACGCATGATAGGATTTAATAGAATGAAGAAAACTATTATTAGTATCTTTTTAAGTTTTGATTCGATTTTTATAACATTTTAAATGACTCGACAAAATTCTGCAACGATTATATATATTAAATTTCAAACCATTCGGTTGGGTTGTTTTTGCGCTGTTATATGCGGATAGATGGACAGGCGGACTGACCAGACGACGACTATAGGTGCTATGTATTTATATAATTACGAACGCACCTAAAAAGGGTTAACGGATATTTAGGTGATTTTTTTTATCGTTTTAATGTACAGACTAGTAAAACTTCAAAATGTCTTAAGAAAATGTTATATAATATCTTCATTCATGTAATAATGGAAAGATATATTTCCCCCTTTTCTTTGTCGAGGGTTGAATCAATCACTAAGTAGATACACATAACGGGTATTACGACCGCCGAAGGCGTCTAGTATGCATGATACTCTCGCATTGCACTGCACTCGTGAACATACATGTTTTTCGTAAGTATCGTAAATATATATTGTTTAGAAGAATCAACATTTTTCAAGGAAATTATTTAATGATAGACCTTTCGTATATAAATATAACAAGGTAAATACGTTATCAAATTTACCAATGATGTGGACTTTATAACTTTCATCTGAAGGAACAGAACTCAAGATTCTCAAGTAAACATTTTCCTGTTCAAAAGACATGTTTTATAAACAAATAGTGTAAATTAACAGCATTGACATTAAGATTAAAATTAAGATTATTGTGTCACTCTTGCATGTATAGATTCAATAACGCAGCTGAATTGTTTAATTTTAAATTTGTTGTAACATCCTAAAAACAAATATTCCGGTTTTAAAAAACCGATTAATACACTCTAAAAATTAGTCGGAAACGTTTTCGAAAGTCATTTTCAGCAAAAGAAATTTTGTTTTTATAAATGTTTCTTTAAATCGCAAAAATACATTGGTTTCGGTGATTTCAGGAGATAAAGGACGCTTTTTGGTGTCATGGGTAACCCGGAAGAGGTAAATGTTATATTTTCGATGGTTGTTATATATTATACTTTCCTAGATTAAGAAACATTTGTATTTCTTTACAGTGTGTTTTATTCATGCAATTACAGTATTTATGAAAATGCTTAAAAAACATAGTATAAATGTAGGCAAAGAAACAGATGCAAATGATGCAGGAAATGCATCATTCAGTTAAAAACTACATTCCTTTAGTTTCTGGTAGTGATTGTCATCTCAACTAATTAATAAACTCATCTAAACTTTTGTTACTCATATGAAAAGTGGACTATGGCTATATTTCTTATTTTAATTTTCAGTTAAATTTTAAATAGCTAAAAAATTACATACGTAGAAAAGTGTGTAGCTATTAGTTGTACACAATTAGAAATATGCAGTTACATACTAATAGTAGTTTAAATTATAAATATTTATTATGAGATACCAAGTTATTCTGAATTCCTATTAGGGCGGGATGCAGCACCACATTTAAAATCCATTTTCAGCGTTTATGATTTTGGTATACCAGATAAATTACAGAGTACAGATAACGAAACTGTCCGTCAGCTGGCGCACCATTAGGGGATTTTGCCATAGCAACATAGCATTGTGTGCTGCATTGTAAAATGAATGGCAACCCGTTTATTGATATTACTCCGCCTCAGGGGCATCATCTATAATCGGCTTTCCCTTCATTTTACATTGCAGAGGAGTATACTATGATGCTATTTTAATACTACCTGATGGTGCGCCAGGTGATTAAAAGTTTCAATATCTGAACCATCTACTCTACATATATATTAAGATGATCCATGTTAAAATTGGTTGCAAGAGTGTGGCGCTGCTTCTCGGATTATAATAATTATTTCACATATACAGTTTATCTTTCAGAAACATTGCGTATAATGATATTTTTCCTAAAATGTAAAGTGCAGAAATACAAGTATCCCATAAAATTAAAATAAAATTGACATTATATCTTAAAACATGAAAAAAAAATTGATGCGTTATTTATTTATGACCCTTCTAAAAATAATCCTTGAAACTGAAAGTGTTTTTTTTTTCTCACACTCATTCTTTTTAAAATACATTTCCCTTCAGATATCAAATAAATCAAAATATGTGAACCAATTTTACAAATTCCCAGCTTCACGAGTAAAAAATAAAATATATCACGAACGTGATAAGGTATATATAATACAAGATATTTTTCATATTTTTCAGCATTCAGAGCCATTTTTTCTGACAAATTCAACATCAATTTCTTTTGTTAAAATTTATATGCATGTACAAATTTTGGTTTCTAGGGGATTTTTTTTGTTTGTTTTGGGTCAGATATTTTAGTCATATGAAGAACTTAGGTTTATCGGAAAACATTTTTTTTAGTTACGATTGCATTATTGATCCTTTAAAAGGCACGGTAAAAAATTCCTGCAAACATTTTGAATATTTTGATGATAAAAATAAATTCTAATGGCTATAGTATACATTGTTAACCTGAAGACAAACACTTAGAGAGTTTAAAGGCAAAAATTGGCTGTTAGCAAAGCCTTAAAACTCAGTAAAACCTTACTTTGAAAATATTCAATGTAAAATATGAATGAAATCCCAATAATTAATAACCTTTCAAATAAGAATATAAAACCTCAAGCTTGGTATTTTATTTCATAAAACGTCTTCTATAGCACTAAAGTGAACGATATATAACATATTTATATTGCTAAAGAAAATTTTCGAACATTTGACAATTTTTTATTATAACATTAATAATATGTGTGATTCTAACCTGTAATAATGTGTGTGATTCTAACTGTTTCTTTTGGTATATGACGAATACACTATTTGAATAACAAATTGTAATCGAAATATGAATTTTAAATAATATATAGTTAGTGAAATTTTTTAATACTTTTCTCAAGAATACTTTTCGTTTTTAGGGTAATTTGTCTCTTTCATTTGGTGAAAAATGACGAAAATATCAATTTTCATTTTATTTTTGCTTAAAATGTTTTTAGACGTCCCTAGTATATTGTGAAAATTTTGAAAAAGATATGAAAATATAAATATAAAGACAGGCAGTTTACTGTTTGGAACGAGGTAAAATTTTTAAATGTTTTTTTTCAGCTTTAATTTTTCGGTATGCAGTACATTTAATATCCTAAATCTTATATATTTATTATATTTAAATATGTAGAAAACAAATTATATTTTTCTAAATGTATATTTCTAAGCTGAATTTATTTTTTCATGGATGTTTCTTATGATCCATTTCATAATATTAAAAAGAAAGAAATATCATGCGCCAAGAATAGATTATGAAATATTGTTCAACATACTGTAACAAGACTTCACTTTTTAATAAGGTGAAAGATGATGTCTAAGTATAAAAAATTTGCAAATCGCATAACAAATTTGAAAATTCAATTTCAGGAATTGCAATCTATAGTCAGAAAATAAGATCCGAATTCCTTTGTGTAAGCTTCTATATGATCTATAGATGTGTATGCATACTATATAGTATGTTTTAATTTAGTTCAGTTAGGAAATACATAACACAGTGGAAAATTTCCCTTCAGTAATTTTCATCACAGGAAAAATTTCGCTCGAATTCTTTTGTTTAACCCTGTATATGATCTTTAGAATTTATACACACCAAGTAATATGCAAAATATTACTAAAACTTAAAAACGCATACCACATTTGACAACGCATTTCCAGCAATTATTGCTCATAGGTCATAGACAGTACTGTAACGAAAGTCTTTTGTGTATCTCCGTAAATGAATAACAAATGCTATGCACACCATAATCTGCAGTAAGCATCTTGTATTTCACCCCAGCAATGTAGTCCAATATGTTTGAAATAGTGTAACATCATTAAAATACATTGACAATGATTTTTCCCATAGACCATAATGCAACGGAATTATTTTGAGTGCCCCTGAAAACGAACTATAAAAGCTGCACGATTGTTTTTCAATAACGAACATGCCATGGTAAACCTCAATAACATAAATCAAATACATAGCCAGTAGAGTATATTTACGGGAATTAGAACACGGATATACAGGGTGGGGCAAATAGAAGTGGCCCGGAGAACAGAGTTCCAGGTTACAAATTTCCAACATGTTAAATCCATTTGTGATATCATTAACTGAGGAGGAAAAAACCTACAGTTACTTCCACCCAGGTCACCTGATCTGGCAGTGTGCGATTACTTTTTGTGAGGTACTCTCAAGTCTAAGGTGTATCGCAACAACCCTCATAGTCTTCAAGAACTGCAACAGAACATTTATGATGAGATTGCAGCAATTCCACAAGTCCAGTTTTGATCTGCCTTCCGCAACTTACTTACCAGGGCCAAAAGTGCCAAGAGATGAATGATGCTCATTTTCAACATCTGCTATAGGCAGGTTAGCAAACCTGCCTATAGCAGATATTTCCTTTCCATTGCTGTGTTTCTTTGTAACCTGGACCTCTGTTCTCCAGGACATTTTCATTTGCCCCACCCTGTACTAGACTGATGGCGAGAGAGAAGGCCAGACAAACCGAATTACTAGACACTTTTCACTTATGTTGGAATGTATTAAAAATGAGATTTGAAATAAGCGAGTGTTACATGAGGGCGCGACATACAAGAATAAATTCGGAAATTTAATTTTTTATGTAGTAACAGAACTCAGTGTATTCTTTTAATTTTTTCTTCTTCCGTCTAGACTTATTTAATGCTGCGCCAAAAGCATGTTTCAAAATGTTTTAATTTAACTAAATATTGAATTGGCACCGAGTTCTTTTCATAGCAAAACACAAGTTTTAGTTTCAAATGTAATACGTATTTTAAAATCAAAACTGGCAACAAGTATTTCTTTATACTACCACATAGCAGATTAATATTATAATGGAGTTTGACTGAGTTAATCTCTACAAGTTTTTTTTAAAAGCAACCAAAATTGGGATATAAATACCAGTTATAGTGTATGTCTAGTGCCTAAAAAAACCACACTACAAAAACAAAAAGTTTTGATTTTACAGTATAATACTACCATCCCAGCTGCCAGTATACCATAAAATTAACAGTAATAAACAGTAAAATAAGCAGAAATACGCTACCGCGCATCCGCGGAAGCGCTAATGTGCTGCTAATGTGATGCATTTTATAAAACTTCATTATTGCCATTAAGCAATTAACGAATGATCGCGATTTCTGTAAGAAAAGTCTTAGCAGAAATTGCACATTTCAATCATTAAATATTCAAAAATCGTGGAGAAATATATTTGCTATATTAGGCCGCTATTGAAAATTTGTTATTGAAACCGAATGCCGTACTTTTAACAACATGTATTTCAAAAAAGGTCAGAGAGATGGCGCCACATGCCCGTATAGATTTCCAAACGAACCTGTGGCTTGAATCTCCTCAACAAATTCGTTTATTCTGAGTGAAAGTGATAGAAGTCATTACAGTATAGTCATTATTTTTATATCTATCTATAAATTATTTAAACTAAATCCATGGCAAATTTTGTATTCCAAATGGTCTGAATCTAAGAAGAATTTATCTCGGCCTAAATCCTGCCAAAGGACATTTACACAATAACCAATGAGATGCGTTTCATTCGGGCGTTGCCACTAAACAATTAACAAATAATCGTGATTTATGTACGATACCGTAATATATATATAGATGCTATGCGTTTTCCTGCATTTCATAATTTAACAAAAATTTTGCATAATATGTACGGTATATAAACAAATCTATAGATTATATACAGAGCTGCACAAACAAAATCCGTTATTTTTATGACTATTAATGATAACAGCTAAAATTGGGTTTTCAAATTTTGGTTTTGAGATTTCTAAACTCTTTTCTTAGACATCATCTTTCACATTATTAAATAGTGAAGTTTCGTTATAGTATTCTGAATATGTTGGAAAGTTTTCATAATCTGTTACTAACACGTGATTTTCCGTTTTTGATCCACAAGTATATATATTTTTTAAACTGGGTTAATAAGATTAATCTAGAAATTAATTTTTAGATCTATAATGGGAAAAGGTAAATCACTCTGAAAATGAAAAAAAAGTACCCAATTAGATAAAAAAATATTCCCATAAATTAGCGTGTGGCTTTATATTTTCATAATAATATTATCTGCATTTGTTGTTATTCAGAAATACACGAATGCTGGTTTGTACCGTTTTTACGAAGTCAATTTCATTTGTCCATGCGTAAGTATTGCAGATATTCTTATTCCGATTATAAGAAATCAAATAACATACTTCATTTTCTTATGAAAGGGTTGGTTGATTTTAAGCATGCTCACAAATTTGGTGTTTTAAAATGATGTTCGAGACATGGGAGTCTCAAAACTAGCCATTATATATATTATTTCTGTTCATAACACCCTTTTTTGAATGAATTTCCGAAACGCCCAACAACGAATGAGGTGTCATTCGAAAGGTGTTTGAAGCGGCTTCTGACATAGTACACTCACATTTCGGTAAAACATGCTTTTTGATTAAAAAATGCTGTTAATTAAAAATTAAATCGGAATTATTTTCGTAAATTGAATGAAAGATTTTTCTGAAATTAACGTTGCTACAAAAATAAAACACCGCATTATATAATGCTCAACAATGATTATAAAAAAAAATATATCACAGAAAGATAAAGTATGATTTCTCCACACGGGCTTATTTTATATTTATGGTTAAAAAGTAAAATTGAAATTGAAATGTTTAGAAGAAAAAAGACATCATCGATCGATAGAAGCAATGGTATTTCACGTGAAGAGTAAAAGGTATGCTTTTTTATAGTAGATTAAATTGTAATTTAAATGCATTCAATTTATTTTTCTTTGTTTCTTGTTTTTCAAGAAGCGGATGACGTCATCTACTAATGCAGTTAAAATACGATTGTTAATTTTTCTTCTTCTCGCACGTGCTTTTTGTTATCTTCAATCAGTTTCTACTGTAACTTTGATGGAATAAATGAGACGATATTCTGGCTTCACTAATGTTGAATTGCAGATATTTTTATCCTTACTTTTTTTTCAGAAGTTTAAATCTGCATCTAAAAAATAATAGATATTGCTAAAAATTATTAGATTGAAGTGCGAAATCGTCGTACGGGTTCACTGGTGATATAATAAAAGACGAATATTTGAGTTTATAATATTTATATGAAAAAAAAAAAGTTCTATTTCTTTGCATGTTAATGCGAATTGTTGTACATTTCATGCAGATTACAATGAAAATAAACATGTAACTCTTTCAGAAAGATTCGCGCTGTCAAATAGGAAATATTAAAAAATAAAAAACACTCAATTTATCAAAATATAAGGAAAATATGATCATATATATCAAAGATACCTTTTGAGACATTAGAATTTTAACTATAATAGCTAATTCAAGCGTTTCATGGGAATCGCCACTGTTAAATTTCTTTTCAAATTCCTGAAAATATTGATGATCTGTTAAAGATACCATTTATTTTCATTAGAAAAAGGTAAAATATTATACTTACAATTTACTTAATCATTTGGTAACGGCAGAAAATAATTGCAAATGAACCAGTTTTTAGAAAGTATTTGGATTAATTTAATAATTGTAAATGAAAATGAAATTTACAGCACCACAAAGCGTATTTGCGCATTTTGAACTCTTGATAATTTTTTTGTATTTTTCAATAATTTAGATTGCTCGTATGGCATTTTAAAATATTGTAACATTTAAAATTTTTTATAGGTTATATTCCGGATTTTTCTCTTAGTTTAAAAAAATTATAAATTTCACACATTATAAAAAAAATATATACATATTGTTTGATAAAACACTTATTATTGGTTATATCCCTGGTAATAAAACAATATTTGTCTTATTGGTGACATTGAGACCAAATATTGCATTCATCTGAAATATTTCAAATTAGATATTAATATTTAAATATTGGCTTAGCATTCGAAATAATTGAAGTAAATTGTCTCTATTACCTAAATGTGGATTTTACACTGGAAATATGGGTAATGAAACGGCGAGGTATTTTTGCCAATATAACGCCAATATTGGAAGAATATAACGACTTCATTGTTAAGGTCACATTTATGTAAATATTGCTAAATTTGACCAATGGGAAGTCAATATAAAGAACATTGGACCACAATTAATTTACTTCTAGTGATGTTTGCTGCTAGGATTTCCCTCTTCTAGGGATTTTTGCTTCTAAAAAATTTTTCATCTAGGGATATAAGGTGGAAACTCAAATCTAATAATACTAAATCTAGCCATTAGATTTTAAGCAGAAAACAAAAAATAAGTGTAATAAAGGATAGTTACAAATAAGCGGTAAAAGGAATTGCTGTTGCTTTTGCATTCTGGCATAGGTGCAAAAAATAATATTCTTACTGTTTTAACCTTTTAGTACCACTGTGACGGCCATTGCCACCAGTAATAGGTGGCCCCACCAGTGGCCGAGAGGTTCTGCTCTCAAAGTTGGTAGACGGGAGATGCTGGGTTCAAACCATGTCCAACCAAGGTTTCTTCGAACCTTGCCGTAAATACTGGTTAGGATCCCTTAGAAAGACCCCCATGGAGGGCACACCCTCTCGGGTCTATATCCCTCGAGTAGATAATCGGCCGTCATAAATCAACCAACCAACCGGTAATGAGTGAGCCAGGCGTACAACGAGAGCACTGAGGTAAGGTTTAAAAATAGTTTTTTATTGAAACTTAAACTGGCAGGCCTTGAGCAGGCCACTACCAGTTTTTCCTTAGGCCAAAATTAGTAAACTTCACTCAAAGTTATTCTTCGTAAAAAATAAAACTTTCAAATATATTAAATGTAAAGATTAAAAAGAAACGAACTCACAATTCAAATAAATAACCGCAGGTCAGGGTATCTTAAATAAATACGTCAATCCCACACTGTAGACCAGGCGAGCTCTGATGCAGTCGTTCGTCCGGGCCAGAAGCAACTATTCAAATGCAGCTTCAATTAAAACACAGGATCTAGATTTCTTCGTAGCCCGATCTAAGTTTCCCTTTTCAAACGTAAATTCGAAGCTTATATATCCCAAATATCGATTGACCAGCTACAATAATTTGCTTGAATATCCATAAAAAGCTGAAACTCACAATTTCCGAGATTTACACAGCATCTGTCGAAAGTTAGAGAAAGAGAGCCTTGATCAGCTTTTACGCGCATGGACAATTAGCGGGCAAAAAAAATACGATCTCATTCAAAACATCGCCTACTCACGTGATCAGAGTAGTCGAACTATCACACCACTAGTTTCATTTAGTAATCTTTACCTTATTTAATCTCAACTTTCTGTTTTTAATTAAAGTAAATATTACCTCTCAAAAATAGTGGTTCGAACCTCGAAAATATATGTTGGCGGAAAATCCTGCAAAGCGGATTAAATGCGGAATTTAAACGACATGCCAAGAAAATGAAAAATAAAACGAAAATTATCTGCGTTTGTTTATATAGTTATGTATTATATAAATTTGTAACTAACTATAGAAAGGTTGATTTTATGTTTTGAATAAATCATGAATATCTAACATGAGATATGAAATCATATAATTTTCTTTAAACAAAGTTTTTCTAAAAGTATAACAATCTAATAGAATAAATATTAATAATTAAATAGTCAATGTAGGAAGTTTGTATAAATTTCTTTTCGTTTTCACTAAAATATTTCCTCTAGGAAATATTGATTCTACTTTTTCTTAATGTAAATTTTTCCTATTTCCTTTATTGTTTGCATAAAAACTAATGTTAGTAAAGAGAAAAACTTTTGAAATACGTAGACTTTTTCTCAGAATTAGTTTATTTTTATCTTGTAAGTGCTCTTATTATTACAGTTTTGTTGCATATTTTTATTTAATACAGTTGTATTTAATTAAATTAATTAATCTGGAAATAAAAAAATGTTTATCACCAACTCAAATGGTTATGAGTATCACCAACTTAATCAACATCTATCATGCTTCACATGTTTCATGTCATACATTTTTATGGGCTATGAAGATAATTTTTGCTTGTCCGGGGACTATTTATAGCTGACTTTTATAAAAGTAAACGTTTCTATGGAAACAGAGCCCTTATTAAGGTGTAGATCAGTACTTGGCGATGAATAAAGTTGCGGTGTGCATAAAATGTGCAATATAGTTCATTGTCCCCATAAAGTAACACAGTTTAGAACTTTTATAATATAATATCAATGTATACTATTAGAAAAGTTTATGCTTTACTTTTTATATGCAATAACTAAAGCATGTATAGCGTTTGAAATGAAAATAACTCAATTCAGCCTTTAAATATTTGTAATAAAATTTTGATTAATTATTTTTCATTTTAAGGTAAATAATCCTAAATTAATAACTGCAATGCAGAATTTGATAATTTAGTAAAATATAAACATTTTCAGACTAAAAGATTTCTCTAATCGTGGGAAAAAATTATAAGTAATGGACATTTTGTTTATTCCCCAATTTCTTTTTTGCGCCAAAGTAGCAAGTATAAAAATAACACCCTAAAAAAATCCGTGAAAATACAAGAAATTTTCCGTAAAATTTTACGGATAAGTTTCATCCTTCCAAAACTTCAGTACAATTTCCGTAAATGACATTAGTTCCGTTAAAGAGATTTCAAATCCGTAAATATGCAGAAAGTTTTCCGTAAATTTAATGGATTTTTCCGTATTTCTTTCAAAACAGTACAATGTCCGTATTTCTTCCAAAACAATGCAATTTCCGTAACTGACGTTTAAAGGTTGAGTACAGAAATCACCTTCTTTGAAATGCGAATTTCGATTGTTGTATTTACTAAAGTTCTTCTAGGATACAGGCCTGGCTCGGCTCGACCGGCTGGCCCATTCTAACCGAGGGCATGCCAATTTATTGCGAAAAGAATAGTAATATTTATATTTTTTAATGCAATATTTAGAATTTTTTTAAAATAAATTATAGAAAAAAATATATACTTTTTAAAATTTACTTTATTTTTTCTTGATAGTACTTCAAAATTGTGATTTTTTTCCACTAATTTTTAAAAAATTTATTTTAACTTTTTTAACGTGAGGCACTATTGTGTTCTTTAAAAGTTTCATAACATAATATCTTTGCAAATTATAGCTATGCAAATTGGTATTAAACTAAACTGATTTGACTTACAAATTTATGAATTGCGCTAAAATTTATTCTTTTATAAATTATAATTTTACAAAGTTTATAATTTTTTCCTTAAATTTATAAAATTAGTTAATATTTTTTCTTTACTTTTATAAAAATAAAGTTTTTAACTTTATAGTGTTTTTAATTTATTTCGTTAGCTTATATTTTTATAAATTAAACTAATTTAATTAAAATTAAATCAATAAGTCCAGATTTAAACCTACCTATCCCAAGGTCATTAATTTCAAATTTGTCTCTAAAAATCATTTTTTTCAAAAACTATTTAGTTTAACAGAACCGTACGCAAAAACTCTCAGCATAGCTGAAATATAATAATTTAATTTTTTATAAAATTGTTTATTTACATAATTTTCTTAAAATAAGACATAAAAAAATTATTTTAATAGCATGTAATAAACACGTCTGATTAAGATAATTGTTCTTTTTATTGGAATTGATAAATAGATAATCAGGCAAATAATTTTTAAAAAAGTATATGTTTGAAAAAAGAAAATGTTGGTACCGTTGCAAAAAGAAGCATTATTCTTAATACAATGTTTTATGCATATAATACATAATAAATTAAAAATTATCTCTTATAAGGCACCAAATAATACAGCAAAATATTGAAAATTATGAAAAGAAAATATCAAAAACATTGGAACTGAAAAAATTCATCTACAGATGAAACCTCAAGTTTTTGCATCATAAAATAACTAACAATATTTGAGAAGAAGGCGTGACCACTCATGACGCGTTGTTCTAAGTCGTCGGGTTAGTATACGGGAGATTACGGGTTCGATTCAGCTCATGGCAAGGGTTGGTTAATTACTGTAAACTCACACAGGAATGAAAAAAATGAGCAGAAATGTATGTATCCCTTATAAGGTTTTGTTCTCGCAAAGTAATTTTTTTTTTGATCCTATAAATTTTATTTTAACGACATAAAAATTTCTAAAAAATACGGAAGATATCTGTTATAAAACGGAAATTTAAAAACGAAAATTTCAGAAATCACGGAAAATTTCCTGGAATTTAAGGAATTTCTTTTTCCTGTTGAAATACGGAAATAGTACTGGCGTATCGATTGCCAGTACAATTTCCGTTATTTCAGGAATTTTTTTTTACAGTGAAGACTTTTTATTTTGAAAGCGAAAGTCATCTAAAGATATTACCTACGCTATATGCTGTAAGATAAACACATCCACACATTTATATACCATGCACATCTGCATCTTTACATCGAGTTATCTTCATTTCCACTTGAACTTCACATCACCTTGCACATGTACATGCAAACTGAATAATATACAACAAATACAACAAATGAAACAAATACAACAAAATCTGCACGTCTAAATCGACATCCTCACTTATATCCTGTATACGTGTACCTACCTACATCCAAACATCTGCATGTATATCTAAATCTATGTCTACATATAAACACCAGCATCTACACATAATCTGCATAATCTTTCACGCGTACACTTATGCCTGCATTTTCTTAGGAATAAATTGTGGAAAGATGGAAAAAAAACGGAACATGTGCCGTATAATTTTTCGCAACAAAGTTTATTCACTTAATGAAATAAATGATAAAAGTGCCGAAAACAAATTCATAATAATACTATATATTTTTTCTAAATACAGGGTGTTTAAAGAAGCACGTATGCATAATTTAAATCATTTTAACGGTCAAGATCATCATCATTGAGATCGTGGACTAATTATGGAATGGAAATTTTCCAATTTAGGCGCTTTAAAATGCGACGCACATTTGATTTTGAAAGTCCTATCTTACAAGCGGCTTTCCGAAAAGATCTACCTGCCACTTTTCATTTTCGGTCTTCTGGAAAGCTGCTTCAGAATATTTTGAACAGTTCTATCTGCCTAAACTTATATCTAATTCAAGAGATTGTAAGTCGCGTAAGGGAATCTGTTTTCAAACTCTTCTATCAACTGTTACCGAACTTCAGATACGTTTTTGAACTTCCAGTAACATAGTATGATTGGTAACAATGTTTATTCAGTAAATGAAATAAATAAAAAAAGTGCTGAAAAGAAATTTATAACATTACTAGATAAGTTATTTAGTACACTTTCTAAATACAGGGTGTTTAAAGAAACATGTATACATAAATTAAATGATTATAACTCTCCGGATCCTCTTCCTTGAGATCATTGACTAATTTTTGAATGGGACATTTCCAATGTAGGAGCTTTAAAATACGGCGGACATTGATTTTGAAAGTCCTACTTGGTCAGACGCTTACCAAACAGATCTATCAGCCAATCTTAATTTGCGAGGTTGCTGATGACCGCGATCTTCCCGAACGATGATTGTGAATATTTGGAACAGTTCTATCTGCAGATTCCTTAAGTGACTTATAAGTCGCGTAAAGGAATATACTTTCAAACTCTTTCATAAACTGTCTCTGTAACATTTTATGATAAATTTCTTTCTCTCAAAACTCGGTTTGGTTTCAGCCATTATTTCAAGTTAGTTACTAGGCTTCACTCGTTTTACAGTACCTTTAATTGCAAGAGTTTTTACTTTTATTTCATGTATAATAGTTTTCTTCAGATTTCTTCGATTTAAACCTACTCTTCAGAAATTACTCTTTACAGTCTGAGTCTGATTATAATAGTCGATCCTTCATTTTAATATAAAAAAATAACAAAAAATATTTTTTACACGGAAAATATTTGCTATTTATTTAAAAATAAAATTTAATACAATTGTTGCATGCAGCAATACACACAGAAAATTTTATTTTATTTAGAATTTTGAGGTTTTATCAATATAAATGCATTATCTATAAACCTAGACCTATTGTTTTGTAAAATTATGTCATGTAAATTTCATTTGCTGTGATTATAATGTAGTATTTTTGAATGGAATATTTTCCATAATTTAATTATATATTCTTCTCTATTAAAATAGTTTTCTTATAATTTAAATCTTAAGGTCTAAGTTTTGTATATCTTTCCTTTATGGGTTAATCGTGAGTACCGACACCTCTCCCAATGACAGTATCTGTCTGAATCAGAAAGTAAATAGAACAGTATAGAACGTGAAGAAAATAAGATGCCTGGCATTGTCCAGGCAAATAAGAACAATAGAATATATTACTGGACGTTTGAAACTTCGTTAGAAAAGAATTTAATAAAGAACTTTAATGTAAATATTTTAGATAAGAAATTACATTTAATATATGCTTGTAAATAGTGTGTATGTTCAAGTTCATGTGTATATTTTGTAATATATGTTTATCATCATAGAACAGTCTTTTTAATGCCTTCATTACCACTTATTTTGATAAATTAACAAGGATTTCCCAGGAAAATGACGCCTCCTGCCACCCAGTCCCGTGGAAAGATACAGATACAATTACATTATTTTTATCTATTTTTTTAGAAAGTGTATCAGATTTATTAGAACTAATATTGTTTAGATAGAAGAATATGTAATGTATTTACATTAATAAAAATTCAAAACTGAAATTAATAATTGGCGTTTGAGGTTGTAATGTTGAGCGCAACCGTTATATTAGTTATTTTTTAATAATTTGAATATTTTCCGTGTCATAAATAAAGTTTTTATTTATTTATATTGAAACGGATCTTAGACTATAATAATTAGACTGTAAAGAATAATTTCTGAAGAGTAGTTAGAAATTGAATTAATTTGAAGAAAAGTATGATACATGAAAAAAAAAAAAAAGAAAAACAATCTTTCAATTAAAGGTACCGTAAAATTGATGAACCATCTTAAATCTGAATGGAAAAGAAGAATATGACAATTATTAGCGTATAAATTGTGTATACATTTTTTTAAAACCCACATAACATTTTTAATACACATAAAAATGTTTCTTTTAATAATTTTCCAAAAAGTTTGTTTTTTATTTAAATATTATATGTTAAATAATGCATAATCCTGAATGGAAGAAAAATACGTTTTTATGTGATTAAGTATAATCGCATAAGATATTATTTTTTATCGAAATAAGTTTAAGTATTACGTCATTTTATTCTTTTAAATGCATTTTTGCTAAAAAGAAGAAACAAAAAAGAAAACAATAATTTTACTTAAAATATTAATAACAATATTTTAAATTTATATCTCTTTAAAAAAGGAAAATATAGAGTAACGTCCAAATTAATTCTTTTTGCGTTATTTTAAGGTTTGTTCAATATTTGATTGAAAACTAAGCATTCTAATTTAAAAAATACGTTAATTACATTTCAAAAATACATGTCTTTCAGAATCAATGTCAAAATTTGTCGCATGCCAATACCCGATGTCTGTTTAATGCCAATTCAAGTAAATGAAAACATGATTAATTAATGGTTGCAATAGAAGATCATTAATTTCTAAAAAGCATTATATTCTTGTAGTTCTAAAGGAAAATTGTGGTTATAAATCTTAAGTAATGTCATTCTATATTGATAAATGAACTGAAAATGCATGAGATTTTCAATGGACTGCTATTCTAAAAAGTACATTATTGAATTACTTATTCAATAATCTAATAGTTGTTTATATTTTTTTCTAAAGTTCGGTGGGCCACAATAAAGAGAAATATACTTTTTTCTCTTTACTAAAAAATTATTTTTTTCTCTTTCATCTTTCGTTAAAGCTCGGCTGAGTTAATAGTTAAATATAAATTCTCTTCCCTACAACATTCGCATAATTATCTTTGATAAATGCTTGTCAACACAAAATTAGCACAAAACTAAATACATTTCCGATTATGACTGAATGATACCAGCGTGCGTATAGTATTTGATTTTTTTATCAGACATTTTTGAAAATGATATGATGAACATTTCTTTAATAGGATGAAACATTTTTTTAGAAGTTTCATCTTCACACAAGCCTATCTCAATAATTTTAATTAAAGTTATTTAAAATATTTTGAAAAATTAAAATGAAAGTATTTTTTGCGTAGTATGCGCGACCAGCAGGGTTCTCTCTGACTTTTGACCAACGTAAGCAATTTGGCTTATCAGAAATAAAAAAACGTTAGCCAAATGAAAAAAAAAATAGCAAAATAGATTCGTCATGAAACACTGAAAAATCGAACTTTAGCCACTCAATGGTACCATTCTTTTTCTTTTCAGTATGTTCTAAAATAACCCAAGTTTTTGTAACTACTTATAGATAAGTTATCCATCTAAATTACACTATCTGCTACAAAAACTATTAAACATATGTACATTTTAAATGCCTTGAGCAATAAAAAAAAAATTCCAAACCCAATTTAACTCATTAAAGTGTTATAAAATAAAACTTCCAACCCATGATAACTAAGGATTTTAAAATATATTTAATGATTTCTGAAAATTGAAAATATAAACAACAAAATATATGTCACATTAAAAAAAAAACTTTATTTTTCTAGAATTCTTCGGCTTTTCATTGCAGTCCATACTTCAAAGGCAGTTTCAAAATTGTACTGTTGCCTATTAGGCCCGTTAACGCATACTGAAATGACATTATTCACATTTTTTATATTCATTCGATTACTCAATTTAGTTGTTGTTGCGTTCATCACACTCATCCTCAGATAAGGAACTGCGTGTATTATCCAAAGGCATAAGGTTAAAAATTGATTCAATTTCTTTTATACCATAGTTTTGAAAAGCGTCCCTTAGTAACTCGAATAAGAGTATCACCTGTACTGACACACACACACACAAAATGAACACTGACAATTTGGCGAGTTTAATCGTTCGTTTACTTGCCAAATGAAGCATTTTGTCGCAATTTGGCACAATGGCGAGCGGCAGCGAGAACCCTGGCGACCAGCTTTTATAAAGAGAATTAAATTGGAAGAAATATATAGTAAGTGTCCGTAATATATAGAAGTATAAGCAAAGTCCCCATTGGTTAGAAAGTACCAAATGCACTCTAAAACAAGAAACAAAAATCATGGATCAAGCATAGATTATGAAACATTTTCCAGCATTTCTAAAATATTTTAACAAAACTTCGCTGTTTAATACGGTAATTATGATACCTAAGTAAACATTTTAAAAAACGCATAGCCCATTTGTAAAATATCAGCAATTATCGTCCATAGCCAGAAAATCACTCCAATTATTTTGTGCTGCCCTGTATTGATCTATAGATTTGTATATTTGACATAGTGTGTTAATATTTAGTTTAGTAGGAAAACGCATAATAGGTTGAAAAATCCCCTTCAGCAATTTTTACAAATAGACGGAAACATGCTTGAATTCTTTTGTACAGTCCAGTATATTACCTACAGATATTTATACACACGATATATTGAGCTAAAATTTAATCCAGGCTAAAATACGATTAAAACTATTGAAATCACACTTCCAGAAATTATCATCCATAGTCGGCCAAATATCCAGTTTTTTCGTTGTCAGGTATATGATTTCGTTTATATTCTACAAACATCTCTTAGTATACTAAATATCGTTCAGCTTGAAAATGCATAACTTAATTTAAAAAAATTCTTTAAGCAACTCACGCTCATACTCAGTAATGCTTACGATTTCTTTTGTTTAGTCCCGTGTATGACCTACAGCACTTATACACAGCACGTAGTATGCAAAAATTTAGTTAAAGTTAAAAAGGCTTACCATAACTGAAAACGCATGTCTAGCAATTATCGCTAAAAGACAGTACTTCGGATATAGTATCGTAACCGAAATTTTTTGTGTGTCCCTGTAAATGATCGATAAATGCTATACACATGATATTCTAAAGCAAGTATCTTATAGTTAACCTCAGTAATGTATATGAATTTCAATATATTTGAAATAGTATAACATAATAAAAATGCGCTGTAAAACAGTTTTTACCCTACAGACCATTATGTAACGAAATACTTTTGTGTGGCCCTGTAAATGAATAATAAATGCTATGTCCATCATATTCTACAGAAAGGATCTTGTTGTAAACTTTGTTAATTTATATCAATTTTATTATATTTGAAATCGTGCAACATAATTAAATACGCTGGAAACTGTTTTTCTTCGTAGACGATTATATAACGGATTTCTTTTGTGTGGCCCTGTAAATGAATAATAGATACATGGAACACCATATTCTACTGAAAGCATGTTTTAATACACTTCATAAATGCATAAAAATTTCATTATGTGTGAAATGGTGTGACACGATGTAAATGCACTTCAAACGATTTTTTTCCCATTGACCGTAATGTAACGGAATACTTTTGACTGCACATGTAAACGAATTATAAAAGCTACATCCTTCATTTTAAATAGAAATTGTACTATAGTAAACGTCAATAAGATATAAGAATTACTGGGCATTACGAGCACGTTTATGTGAGCTACAGCACTGACAGACGGACAGACGAACTGGAGTCATAAACACTTTACAATAATTGTGCAACGTGCTTAAAACAAGACAAATGTTTTTTAATCCAACAAAATATAATGTGATTTCGAATCAAAATATACAATAACCTCTTCCAAGTTACCCACAATTCAGAGTAGCGTTCTTTATCTTTTGAAACCTCAGGAACTAATATATTTTGAAGATTTAAAAAAAGTATAATATAAAAACAAAAATATTTTGCTCCGACTGAGTTTTGGAAATCTTTCCGAGTAATTTTTGTAGTATATTAATGGGTTTTCTTAACACGGATTATAGGTTTTCGGATGCTGTTAAATTTCAAACAGTGGACCCATGCGAGGATTTTGCACTGCAATCTAATATTTTTTAGATGCAGGTTTAAACTTCTAAAGAAAAATTAAGGCTTGAAAATATCGGCAAACCACATGAGTGGAGCCAGAATATCGTCTCATTCATTCCATCAAAGTTACATAAAAACTGATTGAAGATAGCAAAAGGCACGTGCGAGGGGCAAAAAATAATTATCGTATTTTAACTGTATTAGATAATGTCATCCACTTCGCGGAAAACATGGGACAAAGAAAAATAAATTGAATACATATAAAATACAATTTAATTTAATATAATAAAGCGTACATTTTAGACTAACCGCTGCTTCGATCGATCGATCGATGGCGTTTGTTCCTTCTAAACATTTGAATGTGAATTTCGCTTTTTAATCATAAATATAAAATAAGTTCGTTCAGAGTCTTCGCACTTTATTTTTTTGTACTATTTTTTCTATTAATCATTGAGTGCGATATCATGCGGTACTGAATTTTTTGAGGCAATATTGATTTGAGAAAACCTTTCATTTCATTTATTAAAACAACGTTGATTTAATTATTAATTGACAGCATTTTTTAATAAAAAAATGGTGCTTTTCCATTATACAGACACCGTGCAAAAATGTATGCTAATGCATAATGTATGTAAATGTATCTATGTATGTAAATGTATGTAAATGTATGTATGTAAATGTATGTATATAAATGTATGTATATAAAATGTAATATATATGTAAATACATGTATTAAATGTATGTAAATGTATGCTTGGCGACAAAGGTGTCCGTATAACGGAAACGTACCAAAAAATGTTTTAACGGATTGTGAGTGTACTATGTCAGATGCCGGTTCAAAAACTTTTCGAACGATACCGCATTCATTATTGTGCGTTTTGTAAATGCATAGAAAGAGGGATGTTGACAATAGAAATAATGTATGCCAGTGGACCCGTGCAAAGATTTCGCACTGCATTCTCATATTTTTTAGAAGCAGGTTTAAACTTATCAAAACAATAAGGGCTAAAAATATCTGCAAACAACATTAGGCAAGCCAGAATATTATCTCATTTATTCCATCAAAGTTACGGTAAAAACTGGTCGCAGATAGCAAAGGCAAAAAAAAAAAAAATAAAAAAAAAATAAATAAATAAATAAATAAAAATAAAAATAATCAATCGTATTTTAAAAGCATTAGAGGATTACATCATCTGTTTCGGATAAAACATGGGACAAAGAAGAATAAATTGAGCATTTGAATTGAAATTTTGCTTTTTAATCGTAAGTACAAAATAAACCCGTGCAGCAATTATGTCCCACTTTATATTTATTTTACAATTTTTTTTATAATCATTGTTGAGCAAGATATAAGACGGTATTTTATTTTTGTGACAACATTGATTTGAGAAGAAAAACCTTTCATTTCATTTATGAAAACAATGCCGATTTAATTTTTAATGAACTGCAATTTTTAATCAAAATAACATGTTTTAACGAAATGTGAGTGTACTATGTCAGAAGCCTGTTCAAAATCCTTTCATATGGTATCTCATTTATCGTTCTGCTTTGTATTTGCTTAGAAAAAGGGGTGTTGATAACAGAAATAATATATAGGACCAGAAGAACCCGTGCGAAGCTTTCGCACTACAATCTTTGAGATTATTTCCAGGTATGTTGTAGCACTAATTTTTAATTAAATGATTAAAAAAAACAAAACAAAAAACACGACGCGTTTCAACGAAATGCGAGTGTACTATGTCAGAAACTTGTTCAAAACTTTTCGAATGATACCTCATTCATCATTGTATGTTTTGAATGTGAATAGAAAAAGGGATGTTGACAAAAGAAATCATATATATGACGATTGCTTATGTATAAGAAAATGGGAATAGATTGCCAGAAAATTTTTTGCCAAATTTTCTTCTCTCGCCAAGATCATTTCTCTAAGTTGCCAAGACTCCTATACTGAAAAAAAAACGAATTATAAAAAAATCGAAACACTGAATGAGTCGTTTAGTGTATTCATATGAAAGCATTTCCTCAGATTTGTCAAAACTGTTCCAGAAATGTCTTAAATACATAAATCAATATTTGGTACACCACATTTTTGAAAGCCTATGGGAACTTAAACATGGGATGTCCAAGCTTTATGGTCCGGCAGCCATTTAAGTGACGCCAGACTTCGCTGGCGTATTAACAGCTTAATGAAATATGGTACTTTTCGGTTGGCCGGGTGCCAGCGAAATATATATATAACTCAATATACTTATACATATATATATACATATATGTATGTATATATATATATATGTATATATACAGGGTGATTATAAAAAAAACTATCCAGACATTGGGTCCCTAACTATCATACCATTCACAGAAACTGAATGAAATTTTGGCAAAAGGTATTTTGAGGTATGCGCTCAAGAATGATATGGAAAACAACAGTGTCACTCAAACAGTTAACGGTTACAGTGAGAAAATTTCGAAAAAATCAAATGGTAACACCCAGTTTTTTGTATTGGAATGTGATCTCCATTGTGAAAAACCCTAAATAGCGTTGGAACGGCAACTGTAGCATGAAAATCACAGGCGGTAGATAGATTAAAAGTGAGGACAACCAATAAGGACAGAGAAGCAGCATAAAATAAAGCATTTTATTGTGTTTCACAAATTTTCCACATGACCTCCTTCACACACGATGACACTTTGCTTGCAGCTGATGGTGGATAGCACTACAGCACGTATCATGGCAATAGGAATCTCTTGAATCGCAGTTCTGATGGCAACTTTTAAATCAGATGCAGTTTGAGGACTAAACTGACACACTTTGGATTTCAGATATCCCCACAGCCAGAAATCCATTGGTGTCAGATCAGGAGACCTTGGTGGCCACGGAAACGGGAAATGACGGGAGATAACTCTGTCACCAAACTGTTGAGTTAAGACACGTTTGATTGAAGACCCGACATGTGCAGGAGCGCCATCTTGCATCCATACAACTTCAGATAGAGCATTTTGCCGTTGCAATGCGGGAATCGCGTAATGAGTTAACATGCACAGATAGCGAGCACTCGTTACTGTACACGTTTGCAGATCACCGGCAGTAACCTCTTGAAAAAAGTAAGGGCCGAGGATGAACGTACTCGTTATACCACATCACACAGTCACTTTTTCCTCGTGTAATGGACGTGCATGCACATCATGTGGATTATTCTCTGCCCAGTGCACACAATTTTTCGAATTCACGTTACCAGTTAACGAGAAATGCGCCTCATCTGTCCACAGAATGCGTAAAGGCCAGCTGCTATCTTCATCGTACCGGATAAGGAATTGATTTGCAAAATCCAGCCATAATTGATTCGATTGAGTATGTCTCCCGCTTCCAACATCTGGACACGCTGGAATCGATACGGAAACATGTTTAGAACAGAGCGCATAATCTTGCGTACAGCTGAATTCGGCAGATCCAGAACACGTAAAACACCGCGTGCAGTTGCGAGACGAACTGTGCTTATCGTCTGATGGACTTCTGCAACAGCTTCCACAGGAACGGAAGGTCGTCCAGACCGCGGTCGATCGCATGTGCAACCAATTTCTTCAAATTTATGAATCAAGTCCCGTACAGCTTTGACATTCGCCGTAATCCACGGTTTCTGCGGTAAACACGCAATGTCTCTGCGGTAAACACGCAATGTCTCTGCGGCATTTTGTCCATTCAGGTAATAAATCTTTACGATTTCCCCACGTTCTTTCCCTGGAAGCGGCATCTTGTTCGGAATGGCAGAAAGGAACATACGCGGCTCGCATTTCGCAGTGCCTTTTCTTTCACCTAGCGTGATGACGTCAGTCATGATTGTGTCTTACGTAGAACCCAAAATTTGCGTTTCTTGGTTTCTTCTTCTCGTTTTGTGGAGAACTAATCAGGCTGGGATATCAGCCAAAGAAACAGTGTGACGTGTGACGTAAATGAAACAAAAATTAATGCTCTGGTGCATGGCAAAGGCCTTTTTACTTTTCTCTTGCCTAGTTCCGGTGATTTTCATGCTACAGTTGCCGTTCCAACGCTATTTAGGGTTTTCACAATAGAGATCACATTCCAGTACAAAAAACTGGGTGCTGCCATTTGATTTTTTCGAAATTTTCTCACTGTAACCGTAGTTGTTTGAGGGACACTGTTGTTTTCCAATATCATTCTTGAGCGTATACCTCAAAATACCTTTTGCCAAAATTTCATTCAGTTTCTGTGAATGGTATGATAGTTAGGGGTCCAAATGTCGGGATAGTTTTTTTATAATCACCCTGTATATATGTGTGTGTATATATAGTATGTTATATGTGCATTACAGTGTAGTAGATGTGCATTACTATATATATATATTTCACTGGCGCCCGGCTAACCGAACAGTACCTGAAATATTAAAAATTAAATGCTTACAATTTTTGTAAATCCTAATGAAATGTATATCTAATTGGAAGATAATTCTTAAATTACTCAATCTACTGGTGTTCCGATACAGTACGCATATACACAGCCATGATTAAGCAGAGAAAACAAATAAACAATACGTGACGCACGCGTCAAAAACAAATAAAAACACGATTAAAGGCTCCACATTTTTTCAAAAAGTACGCGCAAGAAATAAAGTAACAATCGTATTTTAATTGCATTAGAGGATGACGTCATCCGATAATTCTGTTTTTTATTTTTGTGGCAACACTAATTTGAGAAAACCTTTCATTTCATTTATGAAAACAATGTCCATTTAATTTTTAATTAACAGCAATTTTTAATCAAAACACATGTTTTAGGAAAATGTAAGTGTACGATGTCAGAAGCCTGCTCAAAATCCTTTCATATGGTATCTGATTCATCGTTCTGCGTTTTGTATTTGCTTAGAAAAAGGTATGTTGACAGGAGAAATAATATATACGACCAGAGGGCCCGTGCGAGGATTTCGCACTGAAATCTAATATTTTTTAGGTACTGCTCTATTATCCCGTCGACCACTTTTCATAACAAAAAACTATCGCCAAACTGTAAGATTAAACGCCAAAAATGCAGTCCTATTTACTTGATATCAGAAGCATTATACGTGTTTGTTACGTCATCAAGTTTTTTTTAACGCGACATTTGCGTGTATTTTTCATTATGTTTTACTGATTTATTAGTTATTTCATTCATTAAAATAACAATTGTGTCCTTAAATTCATATATTTTATTTATTTATTTATTTTGATATTCCAATGGCAACGTTCTCCCGTTTATTTGGCGATAGTTTTTGTTATGAAAAGTGGTCGACGGGATAATAGAGAAGTACCATTTTTTATCAATATGTAATAATTCTTAGATGCAGGTTGAAACATCTAAAGAAAAGGTAAGGATAAAAATACCTACAAACAACATTTAGTTTTTAGTCAAGCTAGAATATCATCTAATTTATTCCATCAAAGTTATAGTAAAAATTGATCCAAGATTGCAAAAGGCACGCGCGAGAACAAAAATTAACAATCGTATTTTAACTGCATTAGAGGATGACGTCATCCGCTTCGGGAAAACATGGGATATAGAAATATAAATCTAAACATTTCAATTTCAATTTCGCTTTTTAATCATAAATATAAAATAAACCCGTGCGGTGTTTTTATAATAATTGCTGAGCACCATATAATGTGGTATTTTATTTTTCTGGCAACGATACTTTGAAGAAAACCTTTCATTTCTTTTATGAAAACAATGCCGATTTAATTTTTAATTTTCAGCAAATTTTAATCAAAAACATGTTTTAACGAACTGTATAGTGTGCTATGTCAGAAGGCAGTTCAAAATCCTTTCATATGCCATCTCATTCGTCGTTCTGCGTTTCGTATTTTCTGAGAAAAAGGGATGTTGACAGGAGAAATAATATATATGATAATGCAAATGTTGTAAATCTAGAAATAATATTTGTGTAGTTTGGAACTTAATATGAGACCATTACTAACACGAGAAATTAGAAATATTTTAATTTTATGATCTAATAAATGTTTGGTTTTATGTGTTTGGTTTTAATAAATTATTCTCTAGAAAGGTACAGAAAATGAGCAGAGTAGTAATTCAGAACAATATTATAATCTGAATGAAATTTAAATAATAGCTCGATAGACATATGTTACAAAAGACACACATTTCATCAGCATTTCTATGTATGAGACGCTGTTGTTTTTCTTTTAGAGCCGCTATTTTCGACATAATTTACATTTTGTCAATATTTCTTCTTTCAAAATACATAAATGCATGAAAGCAACAAACGATGGAATATTACAGAAGGAACTACGTATTTCGTAAAATATGGAAAAAGAATTCCGGAAATCTAGAATTAATGTGCAACAATGTTGAAGCAAAATACGTGTGTAGAAAAATGTATTCCGATTGTCAAAAGAGATATAGGAAGAATTTAAAGTATTAGTAGGTGCTTTATGATTCCAGACAGAGTTGCATCCTATACTTTTAGTTTTCATTCTTGAAATAAGAAATTGATTCAGTTTTAACTGCGGATCTAGTATATAAGTTTTCATCGAAGATTTTTGATTTAAGATGAATATTACTATGGCACTTTAATTTGACAATATGTAATATTTTTTTCTATCGTCAGGTTCTTAATCGAAAATGGCGTCATTTTATTGATATCATAATACAGGGTTATTCAAAATGAATCATCCGATTTCAAACTGCTATATTTTCACAAATAAACGACAAAGAATGATAAGTACTGCATGAACACCAAGGAAAAGTATTGAAGTTTTTTTTACAAATGTTCGATATAACTGCCTTTAGTTACACCTATAATGTCAAGACGGTATGTAAATTCCTATGAAACACGTTGTAAAGGGTCATGTAGGAATGCCGAATTCTAGACTGGCGCAAACAGTTGATTTCTTTGGCCTTCGTAGGAAAGTGTCTCTCATTCTTACAATATTTTCCGCAGATATGCCTGTTCGCCCTGCACGTTTCCCTTTACAAAGACATCCACTGATCTCAAACTGATGATACTACCTTCGAATGCTCTTAGCACTAAGTTGATTAATTCGGTAATTTTTACGACATTCTCACTTAATGGTGATTACAGATCCATATCGCCCAAACGACAGTGCACAAAAAGTTTTCTGCTCCGCGGACGCCATTATCACCTCTGCCACTGAAAAACGTCTAAGACAGCTTTGGTGAAATAGCTTCACGAAGAACACACGAGAACACATTTATTGTGCACAATATAAAACTGCCATATTTTTCTTAGTATTCATGTATTACCACTGTTATATTTGGAGCTCAGTATGTATTACTTATCACTCTGTTTCATTTATTTTTGAAAATATGGAATTTTAAAATCGGATGATTTATTTTTAATAACCCTGTATATTGTTTCATATTCATAAATTAAAATGGACACTATATTGTGACTGAGATTAGAAACTATGAATGCAAAAATATGTTTTTTTCTCTATAAAGTCTTTTTCACTTAAAAAAAAAAAAAAAAAAAAAACTCCCAGTAGCTGTGTTTGCGATTATTACTTGCCCATTATACGTAGTATAGGGTAAGTCTTGTAATCGTTTTAAAAATCGAAATTTATTTTGACGGATTTACACGTTTCAGACACTGGAGATTCAGAAAAACATGACTTGTGTCTGTGTGTCTGTATGTCTGCGTGTCTGTGTGTCTGTAAACGCTCTATCCTTCGAACAAATTGAGACAGAGACTTGAAATTTTGTATGTACTTAGTATGTAATAATGGGAAGAAGCTTATTGAATTTCAGTAACCTCGATTATCCGGAACTATTTTTTTCGGACTCTCGAAATATTCGTTCTGATGGAAGATATATAACATTTTTCGAAATTGTTTATTTTAAGGAGTGAATATAAAAGACGATAAAAAACAAGTTTTGCATAAAGAATGAAGTCGATCGGATAATGAGTTGTCGAGATATTTGTAACCCTATTTCCCACACTCTTCGATATTTCATGACCCTGTATTTCATCCAAATTTCAATTCAAAGATATATTTTAATTGGGAAGGAGACGCTTAATCCGACGCAATAAACCGTTAGTTAATATGATTGTCGTTTTTGGAATTATAAGGATGTTTCTTTTACGCAATTCAGTAATAGAACATTTAAAGTTTATGACGTCATCAAGCCACGATTTTATTCGAATTGCAATGCATTTTATAAGTAGTTTACGCATTTTTTTATTTTTATATTTTATATTATGCATATCCATGATGGGTAAGTATTACGGTGGCCCCCAACGACTAGTTTTTCATTGAATGAAATATAAATGAGGTGGCACAAGTCGAAATTCGACGGGATACAAAAAATAATAAGGAATTATTACGAAAACCTGTGGGTCAACAATTCATTAAGATTATGGACATCAGTGTCCAGACCTGTTTTCTTGACCATGGTCCCTGAGGTTCTATACAGTATATCACCCGTTCAGGTTGTTAGCCAAACGCGGCCTCTCCGTGTTCAGTTTCCAAGCAATATCGTTACTTATTTTACATACCCCGAAGGGAAGAAAGATTGACTGAACCATGTTTAATCCACTGTCCGGAATCAAACTGTGGACGTGTAGCGTGAGAACGCGATACCTTGACCACTGAACTATCAGGCTTTAATGATGAACTATTAGATGAACTTATAATAAACATACCAAAATAATTTAAACCTTTCGGGTTTGATTTTTTTCCGTTCTTGGGAAAACTTACTTTAGTATAAGGTAACTACTTTAGTATAAGGTCTCCAATATAAGGTAATTAGAAATACCACAATATTGTTTTCTTAACTTACAAGAAACTAGATGGTACCCGTCAAAACTTGACGGAAAAAATTACAATAACAATATTAGTAAAATAAGCTTTTTTATTACATAAGTAGGGGTGCTTATGCAACAATCTTTCAATTATTTTATTTAAAAAAAAAATTCTCCCAGTGAATTACGTTATTATTTCCGATGCAAACTCCAAACAAACAATCCGTAAACAAAATGGAAATCAGTTTGACATTACCGCCCTATTCCTCACGGCAAGAAAGAAAATTTCCTGAACCTATGAAGTATCATACAAATAGCATATCCCTACGTTTATCTCATATTCAGTCAATAAAAGAACATATTAAATAAGGCACACATTCCCCTACCCCCCCTCTGTGATAATGCAACCGAATAAGCTCCTATGCGCATGTGCATTGCATCTCCCCAAACGCACCGTCGAAATTCGACGTTGAAAAAAAGTTTTAAAATGTTTTGATCAAAATTTTTAAAATGTCTTCTTTTATCATTGTTCGTTTCAAATCCATATCTTCTGAAACGCATACATTGTTTTAAGCTAATCAGTTTTTATATAAAGATGAAGAATTTTTTTTTACAATAATAAATCAATCTACAGATAAAGGAGATTTTTAATGTTTTCAAGTGTAATTTATTTGTATGGTTTCTTCATTGCTTTACATAATCAGGATGATTATACCTTTTCCATAATTAAGAGAAATAATGTAAATAAATAAATATCCAAGATTATTTTTGATTCTGTTTTCATTAATATATTGTAAATTTTATTGTTAAAAGTTACTAATAAATGATACTTTAGTAAATGGGGCTTTTCTTAATTATTTATTATTATTATTATTATTTTTCTTTTTTTGAGATTTAATGGCAACATTCTTCCGTTTGTTTATTGGGCTCTACAGTTTGGCGAATTATTTGAGGTACTTTTCGGATAGCAGGGCGCCAATGAAGTATATATATATATATATATATATATATATATATATATATATATATACAGGTGGTTATCAAAATAATGGAAACACTTGTGAATGAAAGGGACACTTAAGAATTCCCTTCGTAAGCATTAAAATATAATCTTAGCTACCAGATTTTTTTTTAATATAAAAAGTACATGTATTAGGTAGTATGAGAGAGCTCTAGAAGAGTTGTCTACGTTTTGATTTTTTTTGTCAGAAGCGTAAAATATCAGACCTCACAGATTTTCAAAGAGGCCAAATTGTAGGAGCCCGACTAGCTGGAGCAACGGTGACCGAAACATCCCAGATTATAGGCGTTTCTAGAGGTACGGTGTCTAAAGTCATGACAGCATACACACAGCGCGAAAAGACAAGCTCAGCAAAGCAAAATAGTGGACGGAAGGAGAAGCTGAGTGAAAGAGACCGACGGGTATTGAAGCGGATTGTAATGTCTAAAAAGAAAACAACTGCAGCCAAAGTGACCGCAGAGCTCAATCAGCATCTGGATTCTCCAGTGTCAACAATTATAGTTCGGAGATACCTTCATAAAGAGAACATTTACGGCAGAACAGCAATTCCCAAGCCACCTGTCACAGATGCTAATGCCAAACGTCGTGTAGAGTGGTGCCACAACCACAAAACCTGGTCGATTTATAAGTGGAAGACTGTTATATGGTCAGACGAATCATCTTTCACACTTTTCCCCACAACAGGACGGGTACATGTCTGGAGAACACCTGCACAAGCGTATGATCCTGATTGCCTCTGTCCAACTGTCAAGCATGGAGGTGGATCGGTCATGGTATGGGCAGCCGTGTCATGGTTTTCTGCTGGTCCAATCGTAACCCTGAAAGAAAGGATCACTGGGGAGAAGTATAGAGAAGTTTTAGCTGACCAGGTCCATCCCATGATGCAAATTTTGTTTCCTGCAGGAGATGGAATTTTCCAGGATGATAATGCCCCTATTCATGCAGCCAGAGTTGTCCAATCATGGTTTGATGAACATGAGGATGAGGTGGAACATCTACCTTGGCCCGCACAGTCCCCAGACCTCAACATAATCGAACCGTTGTGGTCTATTTTAGAGTTTTCAATCCGGAATCGATATCCTCCACCGGCGTCTCTCACGGAACTTTCACAATATCTCCATGAAGAAGGGTACAATATTCCTCTAAACACTATTCAGAATTTGTATGATTCGATTCCCAGGCGAATCCAAGTTGTATTATATGCCAAAGGCGGTCCTACGCCATATTAATAAAGAATTCCTTCAAAATCTAGGGTGTTTCCATTATTTTGATAACCACCTGTATATATATATATATATAGTTTTGTTTTTCTAGTATTGAATTTATGTGGTTTATAGATTTTGGTTGGCTTTTGTGATAATGATTCTGCAAGTAATTTTCCATTGGAGTTTATTATTATGTGTGTATATATATATATTTTACTGGCACCGGCTAACCGAAAAGTACCTAATTTACATATAGTTTTTTTTCTTAATGGGACGACGGGATAATGCACGGAATTTCGACGGGATAATGCACGGAATTTCGACGGGATAATGATTATTTTTGATGGTACCAGAAAAATTTTTTGTATTTTATAGTTATATTAAGAAATACATATTTTTATGATTTGCTGAATCCCTTATTTGTTTACTTTTTCATGCATTATATTATTGAAGGTTGTTAGTTCTGTTATTCGTTTAAATATACCCTACTTATATAAAAATAACGTGTGTTTTCTGTGGTGCTTCGCATAAACGTTGTAAAATTCAGGTTATTAGATTTTATCCAACTTTGCTGTCATAACAGCTGATGAAGCAGCCCTTTTTGGCGATTTTTTCATTACCTGTAAAATGTTTGTTTTTGGTATAGCCCGAACTAAGAAAAAAATGAGTACTTTTCCATTATACGGACACCATTGTCGCCAAGCATATATTTACATGTATGGCATGGTGTCGGTATAACGGAAAATAACCAAAATTTGCAATCGATCAAATAATTAAGTTTCGTTAAACATTTAAATTTTCTGGTACTTTTCTATTATCCGGTCGACCACTTTTCATAACAAAAAACTATCGCCACACTGTAAAATTAGACGCCAAAAATGCAGTCCGATTTACTTGATGTCAGAAGCAATATACGTGTTTGTGTACGTTGATTTTACCAAGTGGTTTTTAATTCGAGATTTGCGTCTATTTTCCTTATGTTTTACTGAATTATTAGTTATTTCATTAATTAAAATAACAATTGTGTCCTTAAATTCATGTATTTTATTTATTTATTTATTTTGATATTTCAACGTTCTCCTGTTTATTTGGCGTTACAGTTTGGCGATAGTTTTTTGTTATGAAAAGTGGTCGACGGGATAATAGAGAAGTACCAATTTTCTTATTTTTAATCTGAAAAAGAAACAATAATCATGGATTTAATTAATTTTGCAATATGCGGTGCAACCAAAATAATTTTGATTAAATCAGTACATATATCGCAGACGCGCCTAGGTTATTTTTTGGCGCCTAAATGACGATTTTTGCTTTGTATGGCAATCTGGGGTTTTATAATAAATTTGAATATGTGTGTAAATAAATAAAATAAAATAGGTACTTTTATGTTAGCTGGACGTCAAGGATAACTCTCCAAATCTTGTTTCAATTGGAATCATTTAAATTGCAACATTTTACGTGAGATTTATTATTCATATTGATATGTTTACGTTTAGATATTTTATTATGATTATATTCTAGCTAATTAAGTTTTTTTTTAAAGATTTTATACTACAATGTTAAAATATTACCTAGTTGATACTGGCTAATGTCAAAAGATTGGCGAACCACAGAGTTCAGAAAATAAACTCTATGCCCTCAAAAGTGGGAGTTGCCGTCTTTATGACGTCATAAGCAGAAGTAAATGTTTAATTGAAAATTACAGCTAATTAATTAAATTTTCGAACAAACGAATGCACGATAACAAATCTGTGTCCAAATATCTTTCATTTAAAAAAAGAATGGTGTAATTTGATGCAGTAGTTTGTTCTGACGAATTGTCGAAAAAAATCGCTTAGCGTTTTAAATATATAGATATTCATAGTTTTCGGTTAATTTAATTTTAATTTTCATCAAAAAGTGAAGCTATTGAACAGCCAATCAGAACAAGTTGTTCTATGCAACCACAATATGCTGCTTTTGAGAACGAAAATATCTGCTTCGATTTAAAACATTAGTTAAAATTCAAGAGTTTTAATATTCGAAAATAAGTTTAGACTTGGATGTTTGTGTTCCACAGTAGTGTGTCAAGTACACTTTGAACATATGTCCCTGTCTCATTAACCCTTATTTGCAAAGTATAACCGTATTTTCATTATGGGTTAACATTTTCATGGTTCAACCTCATAGCTCAACCTAATTAATTTTAGGGTTCACCCAGGACACTTAATTTTAGAACAAGTTTTCACCATCTTAGGGTGAATATTATGAGATTTGAAGAAGCATTATAAAAAGTTTCTATTGCTGTCACTGATTTTCGGAAACGTCTCCGAGTAATTTTTACAGTGCGTCAATCAGTTTTCTTAAACCAAAATATCGGTTTTTCGGATGCTATCAATTCATTAGTAAACATTTTCATGCTATAGACACATGTTTTAACGTGACGTTACGTGACAAACGTGATAAATTAACAGAATTAACATTAACAGTTATATTGTTTGTTTACTTGTATAAATCTAAGATAACTGATTAGTATAATACACTGTAAAAAAAAAAAAAAACTCGGAAACGTTACTCATTCTGGTGGGGCAGCAATGTGGCCCATCGTTTCTAGTTATGTTTCCGCATATTTCGGTCAGATGTTCATAAAAGTTTCCGCATATTTCGGTCAGATGTTCATAAAAGTTTCCGCATATTTCGGTCAGATGTTCATAAAAGTTTTCGCATATTTCGGAAACATTTACGTGCATTTCGGAAACGTTTCTTTATATTTCAGTCAGATGTTCAGTAACAATTCTGCATACATCGAAAATGTTTTATATACATCGGAAAGGTTTCTGAATATATCGGAAAGGTTTTTGTATGCATGGGAAATGTTTCTGCATGCATCAGAAATGTTTTTGTATACATCGGAAATGTTTCTGTGTATTTCTGTTTTATAAATTCTTTTATTTGAGAGAACAATATGCTTTAAAAAAATTTAATATTACATTCGCTCGAGGCGAAACCCCACTCCACATCATCGTGGTTAGGTTTTCTGCGAAGTTTGGTGAGCAAACTCGCTAATCTTACTATAGAAATGATCCTATGAAGTATGATCTTGTAGATGAATCATACTCTAGAATTAGAAATATTATAAAGTTTCTGTAATTTCTGGTGTGAAACATATATTTTTCTGAACTCGTTTTATTATTTACCTTTTATTATTAGACTGCTACTCAAGATATCACTTTAAAGTTATTTATGCAGGTGAAATAAACTTTGAAAAAACTTAATTCTATGACAAATACTTCTGTCATTTTAAAATAACTCCAAATTTGAGAGTATGTCCTTCTACTGAAGAGAGGCTTCCAAATTTTCCTTTGTAGGAACAGAGTTGAGTCGTCTGGAAACTTCTTTAGTTTACCTACTACAAGTTTACAATTACAACAAGTTTAGAAGTTGTTGTATACACAGTTAAATAACTCGTTCGATAGTTTCTTTATACTCTTGTTCCATGAAGCTATAATAAATATTAGATATTTGATTGATGAATAATAATGTAGTACTAGTATTAATGAAGTACAGATAACACCGCATATACGTCTTTAACATCTTTTCGTTTTGAGATCGGTTCCGTTTCATAACTTTTCTAATGATGAAATGTATCGTGTATATGACAGAACAAATTCCTAAATTCACTTATACTATACGTTTTTCACTCAGTTTTTATGAATAAGATATTTGTAAATAAATAACGTTGAAAATTTGATTTATGGATCTATAAATAATTCTTTTTTTAAATGCAGCCTCATGAGTTCCATCCTCTAAATAGATACTTAATGAAAAAATTTAACTTCCCTATACTTATAAATAGATAGATTTTAGTAATACCTTTCAACATTTTTTTTAATCTTGTAAATAGTTATACTATTCGAAAATATTTTATATCTGTGGTCATTGTTTTATTTTCACGAATTGTATACTTATAAATAGATATATTGATAAAAATGTTTTGTCTGTTTGTAAATATTTTTAATATAGTGTTTTACAACTATGATGCTCCTAAATATATTCATTTAAAGATATTATTTTATTCGAATAACTTGAGAAGTGCTGAGACAACCTGAGAAAATAAATATATTTTTATAAGTATACAGTTCATAAAATAAAATAATTATTTACAGATACGAAATCTTTTGACATAATATCTATACTTACAAGATTAAAAAATATATTTATTTAAAGGTATTAAAAGTAATACATCTATTTTGGGAAATAAAGCATTTTCATAATGCATATGTATCTGTTTACAGCATGGAATTCACGAGACCGGATTTTAAAGAAGAATTATTTATAGATTTATAAATCAAATTTTCAATTATATTTGTTTATAAATATCTGATTCATAAAAAATGATTTAAAAACGTATAGTATAAGTGAAATTAGGAATTTGTTTTGTCATTTAACATCTTGAGGGGCACCGGTATATAATATATACCACTTTTTAATATATAACTTTGCCACCAGTATTATTAAATAAAAATATTTAGTATTGTTTTTTGCAGATTGAGAATTTAAAAATTCATTATTAAAAATTACTGGTGTTGAAACATCGCAAAATTTAGCATTTTTAGACCACGTGCTTGCCCTCAAAGGGGATAAACGATACATTTCATCATTAGAAAAGTTATGAAACGTAACCGATCTCCAAACGAAAAGATGTTAAAGACGTATTAACGGTTCTATCTGTGCTTCATTAATACTAGTACTACATTATTATTCATCAATCAAATGTCTAATATTTATTATAGATTCATAGAACAAGATTATAGAGAAACTATAGAACGAGTTATTTAACTTTGTGCATACAACAAAAGATTACCTGCAAATGTAATATTAATATGCAATAAAATAGAATCTGATAATATTAATTTTTTTTAAAGCATATTGTTCTCTCAAATAAAATAAATTATAAAACAGAATACTTACAGCTCATATAAATACGTTGCATCTGCATCTGTTTTAAGCTGTCTTTCCTCTCAAGAACATTACAAATCACGTGATAATGACATGTGCAGTAGGTCGGAGTAGATTAGCATGCGCAAATATTACTTCATTTTAAATTCCATTTTTAAACTTTACACGGAATGAGTGTAACATTTCCGAATTTTTCAGTAACCAACATTTTACACTACCTATTCGAAAACATTTCCGCTATGGAATGTAACGTATCTGACTTCTTCAGAGTATTCACCGCTTTGAATATTTTTCCGAAAATACGTGTAACGATTCCGAAATAACAAGTAACTGTGGAGAACACAAAGTTTACTATAAATTTCCGGAAACCTTTCCGCCTTGGGCCAAAATGCTTCTGATTTTTTTACAGTGTATAAACACTAGTCGGAAACGTTTCCGAAAATCAGTGGCAAAAAAGAAACTTAGTTTTTCTGAATCCATCTTTAAATCTCGACATTATATTCGTTTTTGTGGCTACTAAAGATAAAGAACGCATTTCAAAATGATGGATAACTCAGAAGTGGTTGTTGTACATTTTTGTACGCAGTTATATTATATTTTCCTAGATTAAGAACATTTGTATTTTGTTTTATAGTATACATACTTGTACAACTAAAATCAAATTGTAAATTCCAGATCTTTTTAACTTTTAGATCGTCTAAACGAGAATAAAATCAGAAAAAATTCAAAGCAAGAATGACCCAATGAACATACCTCTGAAGCACGTAGTTTTCAGGACAAATTCAAAAGAAAAAGTATGAAGTTAGACATTGCGGGAAATAAGTTTTCTTGTTAAAAAGAAATTTTACTTTCACATATACCTCACACATATTACACATATATTACATAAACCTCAATTATCAACATCAAATAATCGAACAAATTGAATAACACATGTCCCTGACCTTGAATGGATGGAAAAATTCAATCCACTGAGATGTATTTATATACTAAGACTATATGTGTAGTAATTGAAATTCCCTCTAATAAAAAGCAACCAAAAATAATTAGTTCATATAAATACATTTATTTTATGACATGAATTAAGTAGGTAGTTCCAAAAATGCTTATTTTCTTTCTGTCAAACAAGATGACGCCATACCCGCATTTCCGAGAAACATTATGAGTCATAGAAGTATTGAGACTTCGTGGTATTTTCTATTAATAAAAACAGTGCAACTTATAATATAAAATGTAATTTTGTTAGTTAAATTATTTATTTCAGCTGTCTAAGAAAATAATTATAAATAATACGATGCAGAGTCAAAACTTGCATTGCTATTAGCAGTCATACCTTTGAAGAGAGACATTTTGTTTTAGATTGCATGAATTTTTCATCAGTCATGGAAATGGATCGGCTTTCCCTAGACTATAAATCAATTCCATATGACATGACGATTTGTAAATAATATAAACGCATCGTAAAGAAGAGAAATATGATCAAAAATTCACTAAAAATATTTTATCCAGAAATTTCGATATCATGAGCGATCAATCATGAATTCTACGCAGAAAATATTTCAGAGAAATGTCAAGAATGTAGTAGTTTTCAACGGATCAAGTGTTACAAAGAATAAATTATTTTTCTAGAAACCTTAACATAAAATAGATACAAAAGATGGTAAAGCAAGTTTACTCCGTGACTTTTAAAAGATGCAAAGACAGGCCTAGTGCAATCCAAATGCTTGATGTAACCAGGATTAATAATTGAGAGTCATCTTTGTAATCTTTGAAGAGAGACGCTTTGTTTTAGACTACGTGGTTGTAAAGGCAGAAAATTTTTTATGCATCATAAATCGAATCTAGATGGCACGACGGTTTGCCAATGACTTCAACTCATTGTAAAGAAATGAAATATAACCAGAAAGTCATAAAAAATGTCTCATCCTAATTAAGTGGGTTTTCGCTTTTTAACACTTTCCAACCTAGTTGAAAAGTGTTTATGACTTCGGTTTGTCTGGCCGTTTGCCGTCTGCCGTCTGCTGTCTGGCCGTCTGTCCGTGCTCGAACTCCCGTAAATATGCTCGGATTGCTCTGCCATTTTTATATGTTATTGTCGTTATCTATAGCATGTTCCCCATTTCAACTGAAGTGCGTAGCACTTATAGTTTTTTACAGGGACACTCAAAAGAATTCCGTTACATTACGGTCAATGGGGAAAAAACATTTGCGGTTTATTTTAATGATGTTACACAATTTCAAACACATTGTAATTGATATATATCACCAAGGTGTATTACAAGAAGCTTAATATGGAATAGGGTGTGCATTTCACTTATAGTTAATTTACAGGGACAGTCAAAAGAATTCCGTTACATTACGTCTATGGAGAAAAATCGTCTGCGGTTTATTTAAATAATATTTCACTATTTTAAACACATTGAAATTTATATATATCACTAAGGTGCATTACAAGAGGCTTACTACAGAATATTGTGTGTATAGCAGTCATCGTTCATTTACAGGGACACGCAAAAGAATTCTCTACTGTCTGTTAACAATAATTCTTGGAAGTGCGTTTTAAGTTACTGAACACAATTTTAAAATGAACTCACTTTTTGTCTATTACGTGGTGTGTATAAATTCTGTAGATCATATACAGGGAAGCACAAAAGTTCGCGAACACATTTCCGTTTATTGACAGAAACTCCAGACGGAGAATTTAAACTGTGCTACGCGTTTCCTAACTGAACTAAAATTTAGCGTCCTATGTAGTATATATACAAATCTATAGATCCTATACAGGGCTGAATAAAAGTATCCGGATATTTTTCAGAATATTGTATCTGTTGGAAATTCCTGAAATTATGTTTTTAAATATGTTATGCGTTTTCCCAAATTGTTTACTTAGATGTTATCTTTCAGCTTATTAAACGGTAATGATTTGTAAAATTATTTTGGAAGCGTTGGAAAGTGTTACATAATCTATGCTTGACGCATGATTTTTCGTTCTTGTTTTTGACAAAAACTCGATTACTTTTTTTTGTAATTTGAAAGTATATTATTTCAAGATTAAAATCCTACAAATATAAGGTGGAATTCGAATTATTTCTTATAGAAGGAACTGTTTGAAGTGCTCGAAGAGGGTGGTTACACGTTACAAACGGATGGTGACGCGCTCGCTCAGGTGAACCATTTATTGTTCTTTAGTCGCCTATAAATAAATATGAATATATTGATGATGTGTGTCGATGAATTGTTAGACTACATAAACATTATTTTTAATTCGTTGTACTAGTTTTTGATTTTCAAAACTAGTAATTCAGCTTGGTGGTTTTAGTTTCACTTTGTACTTGTGAAATGTGTAGAATTGCCCATACTTATGCAAATGCGCACACTTATGTGGAAAGTTTCAACGAGAAGCGTATTAGATGTTCGAACAGGCAATTTTCTGCGCAATACCAAGAGGTCAGAGCAACTCCAAAGGAAGCAAGAACAAGGCAAAATGAGCAATATAATGAAGCAGATGGGTACTTGTACGGTAGCGGGATAGCCGACCGATATGAAAGTAAAGTTGAAAAGAGAATAAAAATTTTAAAAGCGTTTTTCTCGAAATCTCTTTTATCAAACTGATGACCATGATATTCCAGAAACTTTTCAACTGATTTCCTTCCAACTAGTTGTAAATTAAAGATTAAACGCATGACAATATTTCTTACTATGATCATATTTGTAGGTTTTAATTAACATGACATTTCTGTGGACTAAAGGTATAAAAAATGGGTAAAGAATCGATTTATGAGTTTAAAAGGGCGTAAAATTTAAAAATATAAACATAGATTGTTCCTTTTAGTACACTGTAAAAATGACCAATGTTTCTTATTTTATGAAAATATACTATAACCACGAACGAAAATATAATATAATCTTCTGAGTTTTCCGAAATTCCGAAAATCGTGTTCCTTTGTCTTTTGAATCCCCAGAAACCAATACATTTCAAAATTTAAAGAATTATTTATAAAAGAAAAGTATTTTTTGTTGCCCGTATTTTTCAGAAACGTTTCCGAATAGTTTTTATAGGGTATTAATCTGTTTCCTCAGCCTGGAATACCTATTTTTCGAATGTCATCAATTCTCAAGTAAACGTTTTCAGCTGCATAACTTAATTTATACATGAAGGAGTAAAGAAATAATCTTAATTTTAATGTTAATGTTAACGCTGTTTAACAAGGATCGATCGCTGTTTAACGAATCATGTTTAACAAGGATAAGTTTATATTATAAATTTATTCGTGAATATATTATATTTTCGTAGATTAAGAAACATTTGTCATTTTTTACAGTGTAGGAAATTTAACACCTACTATGCGGATTAAAAGTCTATTTTCTTTTCTGGTTTCATTTGAGCAGAGGTTGCTCAATCGTGGTAACCAGTGACGAGTGCACGGTTACATGAGATGTTACCTGAACATTTTGACATTTTCTTGGGTCTTGAACATGGAAATGAGTCTTAAAAAGATAATAAATAGAGTGCTAAAACAGCCTAATTAATTAATTTTACCATTTTCTTTTGATTTTTTGATAACATTACCGTAAAAATAAGTTAAAAAAAAAAAAAAAAAGCTAAAACGAAAACCCCTTTCAGAAATAATAATGGGAGTGATCAATCATGCGTTTATCCGAAAATGTTTTCAATTCGAAAATCGGTTAAACTAGCTTTCTTTATTGTTCTTTTTCAAAGTTCATTTCTTGTATACAAATAGTTTTATCTTTTGAATTTTGCATTCCATCGTTTTAAAGCCTTATTTTATATTTTTTGCAACTTTCTGGATTGTGACGAAAGCTCAAATTTATATATGTTTGAAAAATTATTCTCTGCACATTGAACTACGTCTGGTTTAGAGTCTGTTAAATAGCTGTGAAATTTTGATTTCTCAGTATAATATAAAACGTTTTCGTGATAATTAAAAGTTTTCGTGATAATTATACGAAAAAAAATATTTTTAGGGACTATTTAAACATTTTAAGGAGAGTTTAAATTACGAAGATTTTGGAGATCATCTTTTTTATTATTAGGTAGCTTTCAATACAAAAAAGTATAAAGCTACCTATTGCAGCCGTTCGGAGGAAAGCAGTTCCGGAAAATTTCGATATATTTTTACCGATCATGACCCCCAGACCCCAAAACCACCCTCCGTTCAAATGTTGATTTATATATATAGATATATATATATATATATACACTGCTCAAAACAATTAAAGGATATTTGAAGTTTTATATAAAATAAAGATATAAACGAAATTTTTTTTGCCGAAAATAGAAGAAGAGAATCACAAATGCAAATTTTTCTGGTTTTCAAACTGTGGAGTATGCAAATTTTGAGTTCGACGTCAAAAACGTCGCTTCAGCGGCAGCGAATGAAATTTGACTTTCAACTGGATAAAAGAGAATGAAGACAAGGATGATCGGCATTCAGTGATTGCTTTGTTTCGATGAGTACGATGACTCAGAAGATGAAGTCATTTGACAGATTCAGAAGCATGGAGAATTGTTGGTAGGTTAGAAGGGGGGCAAACTCAAGCCGAAGTAGCGCAAGCCATTGGAGTGTCACAAAGTGTCATTTCCAGGATCTGGAGCCGTTTTTTGGAGAGTGGATGTGCAGGCCGAAGACCAGGGCAAGGTCGTAGACGGGCAACAACGGCCAATGAAGATCGGTATTTAGCGTTAACAGCTCGTAGACACCCAAACATGAACGCTACTCTTCTCCAACAACACCTTCGCTCGGCTACAGGCACCACGATTTCAACTCAGATTGTCCGAAACCGGCTCCATGCTGTAGGTCTGTATGCTCGCCGACCGATGGTATGTGTTAAATTAACATCAAGGCATCGTCGCGACCGCAGGGAGTGGGCAACCGAGCATGTCAACTGGAGGAGAAATGAATGGAGCAATATTCTGTTTTCTGACGAGTCCCGTTTTTCTGTGCATCCGGATAATAGGCATATTTTCATCTGGAGGGACCGTGGCAGTAGGAATAATCCTGCGTTCGTGCACGAAAGTGTCAGATTTTTCGGTGGAGGAGTGTTGGTGTATGGTGGCATCTCCATTGACGGGCGCACTGACCTCTACATCATTCGAGATGGAGCTCTGACTGGTCGCCGATATAGGGATGAGATCCTCAGACCTATTGTAGTCCCTTACGCTGCAGCAATCGGAGATAACTTCATTTTAATGGACAATAACTGCAGGCCTCGTCGTGCAAACCTGGTGGAGGATTTCCTTTACGAGGAAGGAATCGTTCGAATGGAATGGCCAGCGTGTTCTCCAGACATGAATCCAATCGAGCACGTTTGGGACGCTCTAGGAAGACGAGTTTCTGGCCGCCAACAACCCCCACAAACTCTCCAAGAACTGGAAAGAGCTCTTCTGGAAGAGTGGGGCAGAATACCCCAACTCGTCATTAATAGCCTCATTGAGTCCATGCCTCAAAGGTGTTCAACGTTGCTGGCCGCCCGTGGAAACCATACCCCCTACTGAAAACGATTTTCTTTGAAGAAAACACCTTTTCTTATTCTTTTTTTCTCATATGCACAAATTGTGTTTTTTTCCTTTTGTACACAAATGCGCAATAAAATGCATTTTTTTCTGCCAAACATGTGTAATTTATTCTCATATAACCTACTATGTCTGTCGACCATGTATCAATCAGCTAAAAAGTTTCCCAGATACAAAATCCACCTAAAACTGCAATATCCTTTAATTGTTTTGAGCAGTGTATATCTCCATATATATATATATATATATATATATATCTGACCTATGTCATACGATAACGCTCGTATTTATAAATCAATTTTGATGAAACTAATTGTGTGTTTTAAGCTCACCAATGTCTCGACCGAGTTCGTTGGCCAGTTTGGTCCGCCATTTTGTTTCAAGATGGCGGCCATTTAAAAATTTAAAACTAAAATAAAAATAAAAAAAAAAATTAAAAATTCAAATTTATTTTTTAATTAAGTGTTAGGCCTTGATACAAGGATTCCAGAGCATTTTTTGGTTTACCTCTATCTTAAAAAATGGCTGAGACAGAGCAGTTTGAAATTCTAGGGTGGCTGACATTTTGAAACAAAACAGCACATTAACGCGATTACTCGCAAATTATTTTCTTTCATTGTTGTAATAATTTTCCCAATCATACGCATAAAACTATATATTCATATCCATTAGCGCCAAATTCTCGCCAAAATTGGCGACATTTGGCGAAATATCACCAAATTTGGCGACCAAAATAAGTCTTCATAGATGAAGCCAATTTGGCTATTGCTCAATAATTTGGCGAATTTCTTATTGAAATTCAGTATTAACGAATCTTTTGTAAACGTTTCATTGCATTTTAACTTGCTGTTTTCGTGTAACATTAGCTAAAATTTTGATTTCTCAGTATAATATAAAACGTTTTCGTGATAATTAAAAGTGTTCGTGATAATTATACGAAAAAAATATTTTTAGGGACTATTTAAACATTTTAAGGAGAGTTTAAGTTACGAAGATTTTGGAGATCATCTTTTTTATTATTTTTTTTTAACACGCAATTTGCAGCATTCAGAATGCCTCAACAAAGCCAAAAAATATCAAAACAAAGGTGTCTCTAATTGTTTACAAATGTCCAAAAGGAATTAGATAAACATAACACTATAAGCACTTAATTTTAACAAACGTGTAAATTGGAGCATAAATTCAATGGCTGTAAGAACCAGGGTTGGTTGATTTATATAATCTAGATATAAATTCTGATTTAAATCAAAAATACTTATGTATATATTTATTTACATTTTAAAAATTTCACTTGAATTTTCCTACTTAAGCAATGAAACTTATTGCCAAATCAGATTCTCTTCAGGCTTCTCTTCATGAATCTAACGTTGTAGATATATTTTCTCTATTTGACTTGTGGTAAAAATATTTTAATATGAAGGATTATTACTAACGAAGGATGTGCATTTTCACTTTGCTATACAGCGTACAACCAACAGAGCGAAAAAGGATTGAACCCGGATACCTTGGTATAGCACACCAAGTGCTTTTTTAAGTCACCAGAAGACAGCCAGTCAGGCATTTTTCACTCTTATACGTTGGCAAGGCTGCAATTTCGCGGCACTGTATCTTGTTTTAGGGCACTTCATAGATGCATGTCAATTTCATCATGCTTGAAATGGTGTAACATCGTTAAAATACATTTCAAATGGTTTCCCTTCATAGACCATAATGTAAAGATATTCTTTTGAGTGTCCCTATAAACGATCTTTAAATGCTACCCACTCCATTTTCAATAGCGAACATAACCATATTAAACCTTAGTAACATACATCAATTTCATGGCAATATGAGTATATTAACGAGAGATACACTGTAAAAAAAACTCGGAAACGTTACTCTGGCTGGTGGGGCAGCAATGTGGCCTATCGGTTCTGTTATGTTTCCGCATATTTCGGTCAGATGTTCGTAAAAGTTTCCGCATATTTCGGTCAGATGTTCGTAAAAGTTTTCGCATATTTCGGAAACTTTTCTTTATATTTTAGTCAGATGTTCAGTAGCGATTCTGCATATATCGGAAATGTTTCTGTATACATCGGAAAGGTTTCTGGATATATCAGAAATGTTTTTGTATACATAGGAAAGTTTTCTGAAACCATCAGAAGTGTTTTTGTATACATCGGAAATGTTTCTGTGTATTTCTGTTTTATAATTTCTTTTATTTGAGAGAACAATATGTCTTTTTAAAAAAAATTAACATTACATTCGCTCGAGGCGAAACCCCACTCAGGTGAGCGAACTCGCTAATCATACTATAGAAATGATCCTATGAAGTATGATTTTGTAGATGAATTATACTCTAGAATTAGCAATATTATAAACTTTCTGTAATTTCTGGTGTGAAAAATATATTTTTCTGAACTCGTTTTATTATTCACCTTTTATTATTAGACTGCTACTCAAGATATCACTTTAAAGTTATTTATGCAGGCCAAATAAACTTTGAAAAAACTTAATTCTATGACAAATACTTCTGTCATTTTAAAATAACTCCAAATTTGAGAGTATGTTCTTCTACTGAAGAGAGGTTTCCAAATTTTCCTTTGTAGGAACAGAGTTGAGTCGTCTGGAAACTTCTTTAGTTTACCTACTACAAGTTTACAAGTACAACAAGTTTGGAAGTTGTAGTATACACAGTTAAATAACTCGTTCGATAGTTTCTTTATACTCTTGTTCGATGAATCTATAATAAATATTAGATATTTGATTGATGAATAATAATGTAGTACTAGTATTACTGAAGTACACATAGCACCGTATATACATCTTTAACATCTTTTTGTTTTGAGATCGGTCACGCTTCTTAACTTTTCTAATGATGAAATGTATCGTTTATATGACAGAACAAATTCCTAATTTAACTTATAATATACGTTTTTCACTCAGTTTTTATGAATGAGATATTTGTAAATAAATAACGTTGAAAATTTGATTTATGGATCTATAAATAATTCTTGTTTTAACCCTTTAGCGGGCGGTGTCCCCAAAAAAGGACATCTAATTTTAATTCCAAAACTGACAAACGACACCAAGAATATTTAATTAATTTTTTCTTTTTATAAACTACGGGAAAATAAGCAAGTTTTTATTTTCTAATAAATTCTTTTGTAAATTCTGGTGTCAGGTCGATAATTTCATCAGTTTAAAAACAGACGTACTCCGCGCCGGAAAGGGTTAAATGCAGCCTCATGAGTTCCATTCTCTTAATAGATACTCAATGAAAATATTTAATTTCCCTATACTTATAAATAGATAGATTTTAGTAATACCTTTCAACATTTTTTTTTATCTTGTAAATAGTTATACTATTCAAAAATATTTTATATCTGTGGTAATTGTTTCATTTTCACGAATTGTATACTTATAAATATATATATTGATAAAAATGTTTTGTCTGTTTGTAAATATTTTTAATATAGTGTTTTAAAACTATCATGCTTCTAAATATATTCATTTAAAGGTATTATTTTATTTGTATAACTTGAGAAGTGCTGAGATAACCTGAGAAAATAAATATATTTTTATAAGTATACAGTTCATAAAATAAAATAATTATTTACAGATACGAAATCTTTTGACATAATATCTATACTTACAAGATTAAAAAATATATTTATTTAAAGGTATTAAAAATAATACATCTATTTTGGGAAATAAAGCACTTTCATAATGCATATGTATCTGTTTACAGCATGGAATTCACGAGACCGGATTTTAAAAAAGAATTATTTATAGATTTATAAATCAAATTTTCAATTATATTTATTTATAAATATCTGATTCATAAAAAATGAAGGATAAACGTATAGTATAAGTGAAATTAGGAATTTGTTCTGTCATATAAACGATACATTTCATCATTCGAAAAGTTATGAAACGAAACCGATCTCAAAACGAAAAGATGTTAAAGACGTATATACGGTGCTATATGTACTTCATTAATACTAGTACTACATTATTATTCATCAATCAAATATCTAATATTTATTATAGATTCATGGAACAAGATTATAAAAAAAACTATCGAACGAGTTATTTAACTTTGTGTATACAACAAAAGATTAGCTGCAAATGTAATATTAATATGCAATAAAATAGAATCTGATAATATTAATTTTTTATAAAAAGCATATTGTTCTCTCAAATAAAATAAATTATAAAACAGAATACTTACAGCTCATATAAATACGTTGCATCTGCATCTGTTTTAAGCTGTCTGTCCTCTCAAGAACAATACAAATCACGTGATAATGACATGTGCTGTAGGTCGGAATAGATGAGCATGCGCAAATATTACTTCATTTCGAATTCCATTTTAAAACTTTACACGGATGAGTGTAACATTTCCGAATGTTTCAGTAACCAACATTTTACACTACCTACTCGAAAACATCTCCGATATGGAATGTAACGTTTCTGACTTCTTCAGCGTATTCACCGCTTTGAATATTTTTCCGAAAATACGTGTAACGATTCCGAAATAACAAGTAACTGTGGAGAACACAAAGTTTACTATAAATTTCCGGAAACCTTTTCGCCTTGTGCCGAAATGCTTCTCATTTTTTTACAGTGTAGAGAATTGACAGATAGGAGACAGATGGCAGGTGGCAGACAAACGAATTCATAAATACATTTCAAGTATGTTGGAAAGTTTTAAAAAGGCTTAGTTAAAGGTCTTGCAGCTACTTTGGAAGAATGAATAAAGGAAAAGTATAACATTTCAACTATGTTGGAAAGTGTTAAAAAGGTTTAGTTAAAGATCTTGCTGCTATTTTGTAAGACCGAGTAAAGGAAAATAATAACATTTCAACTATGTTGGAAAGTGTTAACAACTATGTTGGTAAATATTAAAAAGGCTCAGTTAAAGGTCTTGCAGCTACTTTGTACGAACGAGTAAAGGAAAGAACTAAAATAACATCTTAAAACACCATAAAAACTTTAAAATGCGCTAGGTCTTTCGAAAGATCTGAGTCTTTCTTCGTCAGGCACAAAAAGACGTGCGTCTACTATGAAAGCAGCAGCAAGACTGAAATGAGAGGTAAGGGAGAGGAAACAAGCTGATGCAACAGCCAATAGGAAAGTAGAAAACAACAGCCAATAGGAAAACAGAAGACAACAGCCAATCACAGAAGAGTAAAAACAAAACAATAGACAATACAAAATAGAAGGGGAATAAGGAAGTGAAAAAATAAAAAATTAAATAAAATAAAATAAAGCAGAATAAATCTACCCAATATATATAAAATCCTAATGAAACAAATTTGTGAAACGATTTTATGAAACGAATTTATGAAACGATTTTATGAAACGACTGATTAAACGACTGATTATGTTTCAGGGCTATTTTTAATAAAATATTAAACGCTTGATGGTGAAATTAATACCAATTGTCCATAAAAATCCGCGGATGTCAAAACTGGTAATATATTTTTGAAATTGGAATTAGTTTTCGAGATATTAATTTTTTTCTAATTTTAATGACATTTCTGTAATGATGGCAACTAATTACTCAGTTTTTTTGTGACAAAAAAGGGAAAAAAATTGAAAAGGATCCCGATAGGGATTATTGATTTATCTTTATTCGTCATTTTCAAATTGAAATTGAATTTATCTTTTATTTCAATCGATAATGAAGACAAGATTGTGATTAAATTATGTTTTTCAGGAAAATTAAAAAAAAAATCACATTTCTATCGTCAGGATTCAATCGTCTGTCAGCATTTAATTTAATTTATAAACTGAAAATATTTTGAATAAATTCGTCCAAATGACGTCATTTATGTAAACGCAAAAGAAAGGAGCAAAAAAATATTTATACAATTTGTTTAGCGTAAAATGTCCTTTATCCTATTTTATATATAATCAGAAGTAATTTGTATAGAAAAAACAATAATAATATACGTATAATTAAAATACGCATATAAACAAAAAAATCGTTGAATTTGTTTACATGGCTGTTTATGTCATTTGGCACCAAATCTCACTTTCTGATGCCCGAATTGCGCCAAGCTTTTTAAAAAAGTCAAGACCATGGTTGTCAAGACCCTTATAATAGAAAAGCACCAAAAGCTCATTGGGTTTGTTTTCATAACTTTTGGCAACAAATCTATGTATATTAACGAATCTATCCCTTTTCGAAGCTCGAATTACGCCAAACCTACAAGCAAAGGATCCTATACAGGAAAAGTACCCGATTTTCTTATGGACAATATTCAAGTGACATAACAAGGTGTAAAATTATCGCGGATAGCAAATTTGTTTAAATATGTCACCAATTGATGCCGAATAAATGCAGGCATGCATGCACAAAATATTTAATTAATTTTGTATGATAAATAATTATTAGAAAATTCGTATATACATATTAATTAAAATAAATAATTTACATATTTAAAATAACATGAAAATATGCATGATGGTGCACTAAAATAGAGAGAAAATTAAAACCTGTTACTGAAAATGTCTATAACATAGTACTTTTCAATACCGTGGTTCTTAATCTTATTCACAAGCAGATGGAATTTTTCTCATCCTTAAACGCAAAGGAAGAATATAATACAGATCGTTGTTATAAAAGTCCGAGAGGTAGCCACAATTTAAACCTAACCATTTTATACAAGCTGGTTTTCAAGTCGTAATTGATTTTACTTATCAATCCCGAAAACAGTCGTCAGTTGTCGCAACAGCTGTGTATGAGGCCATGGTAATCAAAAAATGCCCCATTAAAACGTTAAAAGCATGGCAACCCAATTACAGATTTACCAATATTTTTAAAACAAAGCACGCTGTCATGTTTTTAGAGGCTTCGAAGTCTGAGCGGGGGTTGGCGAGCGTAGCTCGCAGGGGGTAGGCCCCCTAGTAAATATATAAAATAAAATGAATAAATAATAAATAAATAAATAAATAAAACTTAATTTGAAAAAATAAATAAATAAATAAATAAAAAATAAATAAAATAAAAATAAATAAAGCACACAAATACATAAAAAATGGAAACACGTGAAAATTAAGAATTAAATAAGTAACCAAAATATATAAATATATATAAAAAAACAGACTAAAAATAATTAATACAAAATAATTTATATGGAAGTACTAAAGAGGTTTTTCCAAGCAGCAGCGAGCATTGTGGAATCGGATTTAAGAAGTTATTTTAGTTCTTAGTGTTTCATACCAGTTTCAACTTATTTTATTTGAGTAAAGGACAACTATAACGTTTCAACTATGCTGGAAAGTGCTAAAAAAGCTTACAGGGAGTGGGCCAAGCTTGGTAATCATAGATTTTGATTATTTTTATATATGTTTTAGGGTAGAAGTCAATCAGTCTCAGGTTCAACAGATTTTATAAAACGCCTCACAGTTCTCGAGAAATAGGGGGTCTAATACACTGCTCAAAACAATTAAAGGATATTTGAAGTTTTATATAAAATAAAGATATAAACGAAATTTTTTTTGCCGAAAATAGAAGAAGAGAATCACAAATGCAAATTTTTCTGGTTTTCAAACTGTGGAGTATGCAAATTTTGAGTTCGACATCAAAAACGTCGCTTCAGCGTCAGTGAATGAAATTTGACTTTCAACTGGATAAAAGAGAATGAAGACAAGGATGATCGGCATTCAGTGATTGCTTTGTTTCGATGAGTACGATGTCTCAGCGAAGTCATTTGACAGCTTCAGAAGCTTGGAGAATTGTTGGTAGGTTAGAAGGGGGCCAAACTCAAGCCGAATTAGCGCAAGCCATTGGAGTGTCACAAAGTGTCATTTCCAGGATCTGGAACCGTTTTTTGGAGAGTGGATGTGCAGGCCGAAGCCTAGGGCAAGGTCGTAGATGGGCAACAACGCCCAATGAAGATCGGTATTTAGCGTTAACAGCTCGGAGACACCGAAACATGAACGCTACTCTTCTCCAACAACACCTTCGCTCGGCTACAGGCACCACGATTTCAACTCAGACTGTCCGAAACCGGCTCCATGCTGTAGGTCTGTATGCTCGCCGACCGATGGTATGTGTTGGATTAACATCAAGGCATCGTCGCGACCGCAGGGAGTGGGCAACCGAGCAGGTCAACTGGAGGAGAAATGAATGGAGCAATATTCTGTTTTCTGACGAGTCCCGTTTTTCTGTGCATCCGGATAATAGGCGTATTTTCATCTGGAGGGACCGTGGCAGTAGGAATAATCCTGCGTTCGTGCACGAAAGTGTCAGATTTGGCGGTGGAGGAGTGTTGGTGTATGGTGGCATCTCTATTGACGGGCGCACTGACCTCTACATCATTCGAGATGGAGCTCTGAGTGGTCGCCGATATAGGGATGAGATCCTCAGACCTATTGTAGTCCCTTACGCTGCAGCAATCGGAGATAACTTCATTTTAATGGACGATAACTGCAGGCCACATCGTGCAAACCTGGTGGAGGATTTCCTTCTCGAGGAAGGAATCGTTCGAATGGAATGGCCAGCGTGTTCTCCAGACATGAATCCAATCGAGCACGTTTGGGACGCTCTAGGAAGACGAGTTTCTGGCCGCCAACAACCCCCACAAACTCTCCAAGAACTGGAAAGAGCTCTTCTGGAAGAGTGGGGCAGAATACCCCAACTCGTCATTAATAGCCTCATTGAGTCCATCCCGTATAGCATGTATGTTCACAGGGACGTGACAGTGACGTCGCTGTGAGTCACGTACGTCACGTCACATATGTGACCGAATTACCACCATTCAGTGAAGTCACACTGTGACTAAAATGTGAATTGCTTAGAAACCTTAAAAAAATTGCAAAAACACTACAAAATAAATATTCAATGTAAAAAACATGTTTCTGATATTTATTTTTTATTTTTGTGACGTCACTGTGACGTTACTGCAAGTCACCAACGTTACGTCACCTGTGTGGTCAAAAGACTACTATGTTTTGAAGTGACAGTTTGACCAAAATGGGAATTTGAAATATATATATGAAAAAGAGGAGAAATATATTTATCAGGAATGCCTATGCACTTAAAAGGTCTGATTCTGAGTGATTTTTATGACCCCTAAAAATAATTTTATTTATTTATTTATTTATCGACATACAGGAAAATACTTCGTAAATAGATAAATTTCAATCAATATGAAATTATAAATTATAATACAAACATAATTCTGCATGTACTCCATGAACAATTTTTTAAAATTAAGACACATTTTCATTTGCTTTTCATATTATGTGAAAAACTAACAACTTTTTTAAAATTAGAACAGCAATCTATATTATATAGAGCGAAATCATATATGAGAGTAACAATGACGGTATGTTGACGGTGGCAACAAGTGAACATTAAATAACGCTTTTACTGTGATTTTTTTAATTTCCAAACATTGCACAATTTCTATATTTAATCGTCAGGAAAAAAAAAATGTTCTTTCAAATGCAATATGCTTGAAACTGTACTGCAATTTACTATTCTTTATGGTTTTAAAAAATAATTTTCAAGCATGTTTTTATTTTTAAATCTCTCTATTGAGGGCATTCCAATCAAAACGGATTAAAACGTTTATATTTAAATACAAAATGTTACAATAATTAATTTCCCATAATTCAGCGTTTATTTCCGACTAATATTCAACATAGAAATTAAAAACTTCATAAAAAATAGGATTTCATATTCTTTTAAAACACAAATTTAATAGACATAAAATCAAACTATTCGCTTAAACCACTAAAACTATTAGAACAAACAAACAAACAAAATTATATATATATATATATATATATATATATATATACAGGTGGCGATATTTTCGACTAATTTAAACCTGACATGCGACTAATACAAAAGTATCACTAATGAATTTTAAAAATTTATTTAAATACATAATTGATAATTTTCATATGAAAATTATTTTTGTTGTTGTTAGTGGACAATCTAAAATAATGTATTAAATGTAAAAAAAAAAAAGTATTAAATGTAAAATTAGAATTTTCAATTTCAGAATATACAGTGTCTCACAAAAGTGATGGGACACTTGTGCTTTATAAAAAGAAACTGCAATAAAATAAATAAACAAACATGTGCAAAAATTTTTTGGGTGTGTTTCATATTTAAAGTTAGTAACAATTATTACATAACATACATTTTGTCAAAATATTAAAATATTAATTTAGTAAAAATACAATTGTTCAGAACGGAGCAAAAAATGGCTCACATAAGTGATGGGACACTTACTTTTCCATCAAATATTTATCCACAAATTTTACTTTTTAAAAGGTTTTAATATTTTGTTGGATTTCCTTTTACTTTTAAAACATGATTTAATCTTTTTGGGATGGATTCGACTATTTTTTTGTGATTTCTGGAGTGATTTTACCCCATTCTTCTTGAAGCACCGATTTTAGTTGTTGTTTTGAAGAAATGGTGTGTTTGCGAATTCTTGATTCCAATTCTTGCCAAATATTCTCTATGGGATTTAAGTCTGGAGATTGTGGTGGTGTTTTTATTATTTCAGGACAGTTATATAGCAGCCAGAGTCTAACGTTCAGAGCAGTGTGCTTGGGGTCATTGTCCTGGTAGAATTTAAAATCGTTATGAAGGTTCAATTTTCGTGCTGAAGATTTCAAATTTTGCTTTAAAATATCAATATACTTGTACTGATCCATTATACTGTCAATAAAAACAAAATTACCAACTCCAGCGGACGACATACACCCCCATACCATAACTCCTCCTCCACCATGTTTTACTGTTGGTACCAAGTTCTGTTTGCGAAGTTCTTCCCTGGGTTTTCTCCACACCAAGATTCTACCGTCAGAACCAAATATATTAAATTTACTCTCATCAGCAAATATAACTTTATTCCAGTAATCAGAATTCTTATTTATGTTGGATTTTGCGAAAGCTAGTCTGAGTTTTCTATTCTTTTCACTTACGAAGAATTTTTTCCTGGCTACTCTACCGTGATATCCAGCAGATCGAATTACCCTTCTAATAGTTTCAGGATTAACAATTATTCCATATAATGCTTGTAAATCAGCAGCAACTTTTGAAGCACTAATTCTTGGATTTTTTTTAATATTTCGAACGATAATTCGCTTTATTCCATTGGATAGCTTTGATGGTCAGCCAGGTCTTCTTTTATCCTGAATCATATGATTCTTTTTATATCGTTTAATGATATTGAAAACTGTTGAACGACTCAAGTTAACTGTTTCAGCAGTTTTTCTAATAGATTTTCCACGTTCAATATGCAAATTAATAACTAATTTTCGAATTTCAGGCGAAGTTTCTTTTCGTTTAGCATTCATGACTACACAGAGCTAAAAAACACAAAAATTCCAAAACAAACTGGAGAGAAATACTGCAGACGATTTTATAAATTATTGCCAATTGCTTTTAAGTAAAAATAAAACCCCAAAAAATATTTTTATTGCTTATTTCAGGCGATTTTTGTTGCATATATAATGGTGTCCCATCACTTATGTGAGCTATTTTTTGCTCCGTTCTAAACATTTGTATTTTTATTAAATTAATATTTTAATATTTTGACAAAATGTATGTTATGTAATAATCTTTACTAAATTTAAGTATGAAACACACCCACAAAAAAAATGTGTACATGTTTTTTTAATTTATTTGATTAGTTTCCTTTTGTAAAGCACAAGTGTCCCATCACTTATGTGAGACACTGTATCTATCTATATATATGCTCTATTCTATAACCCGAGGAACCCGGGTTGGATCCCCTATTTGTTTCAATTGTAAATTACGGCAGAAAATAATATACAGATGGGGTAATTAAAGATTTGTTTTTGTGAAGGGCGGTAGGTTGTGATAAACAAACATTTATTATAATAAAAACACTTGTATATTTCCAATAATAATTGTTTTTCTGTTAGTGTTTAAGTAGATTAAGTACATCTGCCAATATATATTTTGGTACTTGTTTCATACTTCTTAAATAAATTTAACATTTTCCGAAAATAAAATGAAATATACGAAACGTATGGAAAACGCATGACATAAATAATTATTTATCTTTTCCCTTTTCATTTATCAGAAATTTATTTAAAAAAAATATTGCTATTTTACAAGCTGTTTTATTCTACAGGATATTAATAAATAAAAAAAGAAAGGTTGAAAAAGGAAAAATGCCTCCTCCCATCTCCCGCGATAAACCTTTTCTATTTTTTATGATCATATTTTGCATTTATTACGCGTGATACAAATGTTACTGTTTTTGTTAACCGATCTTGCATTATTGCCCATTAAAATATTTATTATATACTCCAAAATTTAAACAATGTTTTATTTGATATGCCATAAATATTATAATATCATTGTTTTAGTTTACAAAAAAGGAACTTACAAATCATTTAAATTGAAATTATTGTGAAACTAATCGAAAAAAATAAGATCAAATGCATAAAAAATACTTCTTCAAATAATAAATTTTAATTGGAGAGAGTCTCAAAAAAATATTCCGTATTTAACTTTCTACTCTAACCTAAACTAGTATATAAAAAGAAAAAAAAATCATCTGCCCTTCTAAGTAGGCAGATGTTTTGAAAATATCGTCTGCAGATCGACGTCAGAGTACGAAATTCTTAATAAGTAAAAAATAACAGTGTAGGGATGGAAGTGGGATGTGAATGAAGTACTTGGACAATAGACGTGTATAATGAATGTGGAATTAAAATTTAACAAAAACCTGCACAGAACTTCGCATATACATATTTGATTGAAAATTACGTTCGAGAAAGGTACAGTTTTTATTGGCGCGGTGAAATTTGAGTCCGGTCAATGATACTGTACCAGATTTGGACGAATTATTTTCGCCGAAAGAAGCAAAGCTTTCGTTATTTGGATTATATCAAAACAGAATATTGAAGATGATGACAAAGGAAAATTGGTATGAAGAAATATTATTTTACTTGTTATATTTTTATTAAATTATAAAGTTTTCAATTAATTCCATATGAGGTTTTTACAAAAGCTATATATTTCATTAATTTAATTTTTATAAAAATAAAGTTTATTAAATTTAGAATGTTTATTTTTTTAAAAATAAATAGCAGTATGTCAACGATTTTAATCAGATGATTAATGTTACTGTTTCATTTCCTGAATCATTTTATAGTTATAAATTTCAAAATATGTAGGCACTATTATTAAACATTTATTATTAACAGGGGCATGTTATTTTTAATTATCATATTCTGTCATATTCTGTCTATTCAGATTCTATTAAATCTACTTGTTCTATTGATGGTGATATCAGAATTACAGAAGGTTATTGTGGTTATTGTCCCGTCACCAAATATCAAACCAGATAGATCCTTCATCGGCGTCATATGATACATATATGTATCACTATCGATGCATCTAAAATCTGCAGTAAAACGTTAAAAAATGACTCACATTAGACGCCAAACAGAGTAGGTGTGGTGCTGTGTCATTATAAACAATTATGATCTGTGTTTTCAAAAAATAATCCGTAGTAAGATCTATTACTTATATAAATATATAATTTCCTATATAAAATTATAAATTTGACAATCAATTAATAAAATTATATTTTTAATAACCAAAATATTGTTTTTAAGTAATATATTTTACTGCATTCAAACCCTGTTGCAAAATGAATTAACCCTTTGTATCACCGTGTTGCATTCTGTACACATACCCAAAAGTCAAAGTTTTTTACAGTGAGCTTAAAAAGGCGATTTTATTTATTACTGTTATATTTCAACACAGAAGTTAATATAAATTGTTCACAGAATTCTCAACATACGACAATGCTAAATTAATTTTTCATATAAAAGTCTTATTTATCATTTGAACAGTTTCACGCTGTTATTGTAAACTAAATTTTGTTGCATTTAAAAGTCCAGAGACGTTCAAAAATAGATTTTTTACAAAGGTAAGTTCGTACACTTTAGAATTTTGTATTAAAAAATGACAATATTTATGAGAAGTAGCTATGTAATTTTCTGTTTATTACAAATATGAAAAGTACTCTTTTAGCCAATAATTTTTATTTTTATGATTTAATTTTTTTAATTACTTTTTACTTTCTTAAAATGATGTATTCTATCATGTGAGTATATATTTTTCAAATCGATGTTGTTGAGCCCCAAAGGGTTAAAATATAATTATAAATAATAGTCTATTTTGATCTGTAGGTTAAATTTTTGTTTTTCTCTTTCAAAAAGGGCAACTTTAATCAAATATTTTTCCAAAATCATCCTTAATAAATTAAACGTATCGTTATTTTTTTAAAATATCATCTAAAATCTGCACCCCAGAATATGATAGAATACATTGTGTTGATATTTTTTATTAATTAAATATATAAGATTAGAGATGGGAATACTCGGGAAAAAACGGAAACTTTGGGGGAAAAAACTGGGTTTTTTCCGTTTTTCTCTAAAGGGGTATTTTTCAATTTTTTCAAATTGGAAAAATTGAAATTTAATTTATAAAATAATGTATTCAAAATGTAATGGCTGCATTCTGATACTTTTTTCTTTATATATTTTCATGTTCAGTGACTACCATTAAAATGTTAACAAAAAAATATGATATGTAAGCATTTCAAGAAGAACTTGAGTCCTTTAAAAAATCCTTTATAATTTTTTCACCTTAAAACATAGGACCCTTCAAAAAATTCATAGTTTTTTTTCAATTTCCATTCTGAATCCTCCAGAAATGTGATGATTTTAGAATAACAAAACATGTCACATAACAGCTGAAATCGCCAATGAATCTCGTATCTAGCTGTATTTACAGTAATGGCCAAAATTGTGGAAACCTTTTGGGAACAATGTTTTTTTTTTTTAATTTTGATGGCTCATAACACCCAATATTTCTTAGTTATACCATAAAAGCTTTATACCGCTGGAAAGATAATTTAATCAAAAATATCAGGCAATACAGTTTGTTTAATTCTAATTAATTTATCAAACATTATAGCCAAATAATCAGAAAAAAGCAGTAAAATTTGGTTAGGTTGATGATAATGATTTTTCTTTTTCTTGAATGTAGTCAATGCTTATGAATGTTTGGAGTGTCAGACAGATTCCATTTTATTTGGTAATGTGTCGATCAAAGCTAGGGTAGGATTAAATATATACATGCCATATTTTGGTACTTATAGGAGGACTAAAAATGGAATAACATCTAAAAAATGGAAAACGCTATTCATTCCAAATCACTTTAATAATCAGGCATGCAAGTGCCACACGTTTAAAAATTTGTTCATAAATGTGTCAGAAAGTTTCGTGTTACTGAGAGAAGGGAAATATGGCACATTTAAAGACTTTAATACTTAACAGCAAAATAGCATAGTTTTAATTATTGTCAATATTTTTCGTGGTTACACAAAACAAATAGAAGTAGGAGTTAATTTAAAAAGTTGTTATTTGCACAATAGAATTTCATATTATTGAAATATTTACTTTTATTATAATTTTTGATGGATTCATCTATTACCGTAATTTCGCGCGTATACCCGTACCTCAGACAATTCGATTTCCTACCAGAATTTATTTTAAATAAAATGTGACTTACTTCTGCTTAGAACTTATTTGACTTCTTATTTTCAATAAAATTTCCGGTTTGAAAAAGACTTAACTAGGGTGCGGCGCATACGCGCGAAATTACGGTATTTTTATATTAGTATGCGTTTTTTACATTTATAATTGTCTTGCTTAACGGCTACATTAGCCGGTTTCCCAATCAGATGCAAAGTTTTAATTTGAATGCGAGTTGCATCAATAAAAATTATTTCCGATCCAATCCTTATCGTCGATCTTATCCGGATTTGGTAAAATCTTGTTATCCGAATCTATACGAAATCATTTATCAGGTTCGGTCGGGTTGTGGGCCTACAGATTTTGTTGTTGTTGTTGGGTTAGGGTAAGAATATGGGTTGAATCAAAATATAATTTCAGTCAATCATCATTCATGCTCAAGTAGACATTCAACCATGTTCAAAAAGTATATAACCGGATTCGTGCATGACTCTAGATCCGAGCCGACATCAGAAATTGTGTCGTAACACCAATTTCTGATAAAATCTGGTTACTCTGTCGTATGCAAGATTCTATTCCGAAGAAGACTTACAGTAAAAATATTATACCCGACTCGGGTTAGTTCGGGTTCACGAAAATCAGGTCACCCGACCACTAATCCAAATCTATTCTGTAGCCAAACAAATCCAAAAAGATCGATCCGAACTTTCTGGATTGGATTCCGGTAAAATTTGGTCACCCGACCCGGTGCAGTGTCGTCACAAACGTCACAAATATGTAGCATAAAAAAATGTCGATTCGAACAATCCGGATAGGATTCGGGTAAAATCTGGTCACCCTATCCGATGCACATTCGTCACTTTTTTCACATTGAAGTCGCACGGTGCCTTCACAAAGTAGTCACATTGTGAGGTCACAGAAAGCCTTGAAAACGGCCATAACGACTTCACATTTAGGTCACAGTGACTTCACATCGACGTCACGTGACGTCACGACGACGCTCACAAAGTTACAGTGTGACTTCACAATGACGTCGCCGTGACGTCACCATGCCTTACGGGATGCCTCAAAGGTGTTCAACGTTGCTGGCCGCCCGTGGAAACCATACCCCCTACTGAAAATGATTTTCTTTGAAGAAAACACCTTTTCTTATTCTTTTTTTCTCATATGCACAAATTGTGTTTTTTTCCTTTTGTACACAAATGCGCAATAAAATGCATTTTTTTTCTGCCAAACATGTGTAATTTATTCTCATATAACCTACTATATCTGTCGACCATGTATCAATCAGCTAAAAAGTGTCCCAGATACAAAATCCACCTAAAACTGCAATATCCTTTAATTGTTTTGAGCAGTGTATTTTAACACGACTGAAATACTTGCTTTGTAACGAAATTACTGCGTTGGTCGTAGCTCAGTTGTTATGGCGTCTGCTCGTTGATCCGCGGGCCCGGATTCGAGACCGGAACGCCCTACGTTAGTTTTTCTCATTTTTTATATTTTATAAATATACTTGTTATTATAATTTAATAATCTCACAATTAAAAATATTAATACTGTACATTAATTAAAATGTTAACATATTTAAATTTAAATTTAGCATTTTTGATTTTTAAAACATTGTTAAACATTTCTAATTTCAGATTAAAATTCCAAAATCGTTACAAAATCATACTTTATTTTATTAATAACATTAAATAAATTACAATCTTTAATAAGCAAAAAAATGTGTTGTAATTAAATTCTTTTGTTAATTTTTAATATAATTTTGTGTCTTACTTTAAAAACAGAGTAGTATTATCATCGCATTGACTTCCCTTGTTAAGGCAATATATATTTATGATGTTTCTTTAAAATCCCGAATTGACACAATTGTTCAATATCTTTGCACTGATAAAGCATGTATGAAATACATTTTAAGAGTGACTTTAAAAAATATTAACCGTTTAATTATGTTTTATACAACGATTTAGTTAGAAAAAAAAATAGGTTAATATTATAATTAATGTACAATATTATAATTTTTAATTGCGATTAATAAATTATAATTACAAGTGTATTTTTAAATCAAAAAATGAGAAAAACAAACGTAGCGCGTTCAGGTCTAGAACCCGGGCCCGCGGATCAACGAGCAGACGCCATAACAACTGAGCTATGACCAACAAGGTAATTTCGTTACAAAGTAAGTATTTAAGTTGTGTTATAATATTAGACCACCTATTTCTCGAGAACTAAGGGGCGTTGTATAAAATCGGTTGAATATGAGACTAAAGGGCTTCTACCCTAGAACATATAAAAAAAATAATCAAAATCTGTTATTACCAAGTTTGGTCCTCTCCTTGTTAGTTAAAGGTCTTGCAGCTACTTTGTAAGAAGGAGTAAAGGAAATTTACAACATTTCAACTATGTTGGACAGTGTCAGCAACTATGTTGAAAAATATTAAAAAGGCAAAGTTAAAGGTCTTGCAGTTACTTTGTACGAATGAGTAAAGGAAAATTATAACATTTCAACTATGTTGGAAAGTGTTATAAAGGCTTAGTTAAAGGTCTTCCTAAATGATTGTTTTATCTTTGATTTTATATTTTGTAAGAATGAGTAAAAGAAAATTATAACAATATTTTTTCTTTTGAACATTTTTCTTTTGAAAGTGAAAAAAAAAGTTTACATCATTAATCTCAAACGATGTTTCATCATTGATCATACCTTAACGGGATTATTTTGAGTGTCCTTGTAAACGAACTATAAATGCTACACACTCCATTTTTCACAGCGAACAATTCCTGATAAACCTCAAAAACATATATAAATTTTATGACTGTCTGAATATATTTACGGGAGTTAGAGCACGGATGAACGGCAGACGGACAAATCGAAGTCATCAAAACTTTGCATATCTGTTGGAAAGTATTAAAAAAAAGAAGAAAGATATTTAATATTGTGAAGAAATTAATCCAATTTAGCCTTTTATAGGTAATTTTTGCTGTAGGTAAAAAATAGTTTAAACTGTCACCATTTTCATTTAATATTGTTTTGAAAAATTATTTGTTAAAAAATGAGGAAAAGTATTTATTTATAATCTGAGAGTGAAGGATGTTAAGAAAAATAAACCATAGAATGATATTTTGTTTTCCTTTTCTTTTAATAATTGTTTCGAATATCTCTTAAAAAAAAAAAAAAAAGCTGAGAAAAAAGCAAAATTAAAGAAAAGAATTTTTGTCTTCAGCTTATAAAAATAAATAGTTTTTATTTCGATGACAGTCAAAATTTTTATTAAATTTTGAGCATAATCCAAAAAGTTTGCTTTTATACTTGTGTGTATGTGTGTGTGTGAAAACAACTCCTATATCTGTTATAGCCTGTCAAAGGTAATTTTTTAGATGATTTGGAAACAGCAAAATGCTGGATTAATTAATGCAATTGTAGAACAGTTTTTTTTAATATTAAGTAATACAGTAATTTACTTATTTTTCTTCCTGAATAAGTACATAACAATTTCTTTTTCTTTTTATGTAGAAAAAAAAGTAAACGAAAGTTATCATTTTCAGTTTTGTTTCATGTACAAGAGGAAAATATCACAAAAGTTGCATCTTAAAGTTTTTATAATATTGTTAAATATTTTTAAAAAAAAAATCAGTTTTCTGAATACTTTATTTTATAGTGTACTTTGCATTCAGATACCAGATTATCTAAAAGTAATTGAAAAAATATGTAACGCAACATATGCAATTTGATTTACTAAAATGTGTTGTCATGGATCAGATGGGGCATTTGCTCTTCCATCCGCCACAACCTACACTTTCTTTCCAAAAAATGTTTAATATTTACACATAATTGAAGGATTTTTTCCGACCCTTTGAATAACATTTCCTTCATCTTTACAATTTCTCATTTTTTTGAGATGGTTGTTGTTGTTGGTGGGGGTGGTAGTGGTGGGGGTGACACGCTACGGATCGTTATGCAAATACTGTCACTCCGCTGGTCCACATTCAAAGGAAATATTTTTCGATTCAGTTTTCTTTTTCTCGTCAGAAATCTTTCACCCCCTCCACTAGATATTCACCGTGTATTTCAAAATAAATTTCTGCAATTTATGAATATAAATTCAGCGTTTCCTCTACTTTATTGTAAAATGCCTATTCTGTATCTACTTAATAATCTCTTACAAAGTCAAAATATTTTGAAGCATCATTTTGCCTTCGGACAATACCATTTCTTTAGCAATATGGAGATAAATATTGATAAATCATCCAGATATCGATGACTGGTTTAACACAACATTTTTTACTTTACAGAGAAATCTATTTTAAAACGCAAATATCAGGAATTTCAACTGTAAATGAGCATAAATCGTCAAACCAACAGTCGTTTAAATTTTATAACTCGCAAGAATTTTTAACTTTTAAATAGTGAGAAAATTGGAAGCGTAAACGGACCTCGTATCGTATCTAACTCAAATTAAATTTGCCTCAAATTGTACGATTAAATAATAAAACAAATAAATATAAAGTTAAATTAACCCATCAATTTGTATAAACTAAAAATACATTTATGAGAAATGACTATTTATGGTTTGTGTATTTTAGCTGGAATTCATATTGAAATCGTGATTGGCAGTTAGCGGCATTTGTCTATTTCTCCGCCGATAAAGCTGCATTTAGCGATTTAAAAAAAAATATATATTTTTTATCACTTTTCAACATAGTTGAAAGGTGTTTCGTCTGTCTGTCTGGCCGACCCACAGTGTGGTATTTAGTCCCAAAACCTGGCCAAAATTATTTTATACTTCTAAAAGCTACACATCTACGTTTTTATTAGCTCACAGGCTATCAAAACCTAAGAGCTAATGTGCCCGCCGGTTCTGTATGTATGTACGCATGTATGTACGTACGTATGTATGTATGTATGTACGTATGTATGTACGTAACGTGATAACTCTTAGAATAGATAATTAGATAGAAATAACCGTTTTGCTTCAAATTTTGTTTATAGGTCCATTGTGATAAGGCGCTTCTGTGATTAGTTTTGGAGATTCATTGGTTAAGTATAAATGGGGGGGGGGACGGGGAGCTAACTCCCCTTTAATTTAGATAAATGAGTTTTTCATGCGGAATTACCCGATTTTCTTCAAATTTTGTATATATATTCATTGTAATAACACACTTTTCTGGTTAGTTTTGGGGGTTCATTGGTTAAATATAAAGGGGGGAATGGGGGGGATGATCCCCCTTAATATATAGTCGATTTTCTTATTTTTCGAGAGTCAATAGTATAATATACAATTAGTGTGAAAAGCCTGTGATCTCAATGTCCTCAGTTTAAGTGAGCAGTTTTCTTTTTTTTTAATTGAATTGTAGAGTGAAAACGGTAAAATAAAGTCTTATTTATAAATGAAAGCATTTATTCATCAGTTTCATCACTATCATTTGTCTTTAACCCTCTGAGCGTTTTGAAAAAGGGTAAAATTGTAATGTTGTTTTCTCTTTATTTTGTTTAAATGCTAAAAAAAATATGATTCTTTTAGCATTATAAATAAAACTTAATTACAAATATGAATGTAACCCTTGAGAGTATTAATCATTCTTCAATGTTTTGAAAATTCATTAAATCTATAGAATTATATTATCTTAAACATTGCATATATTGCAGTGAAACCTGGAGCTTAGTGAACGGAATATTACGTTCCACACGCTTAGAGGGTTAAGAATATTATCATTTGTAATATCACTTTCTGATAACAGATGTAAAAATTCAGAAGATAAGGGCTTTCTTTTCTAGTTTGTGTTGCATTTCATGCCAGTTATTATTGGGTCAGAAGTTAAAAGAAGCCTATTCAGGACATCAATGTACAGGCCACTCGTGAAAATTTTCTTGTGTAGTTTAATTTAAATGACCTAATATGTTTATTGCGAGCTTCTGCAGCCTCTTCAGATAGTTGGCCTATTGGAAGAATAGCTTTTTTTATAATGTCTGCTCCAAGACGAAGTACCTTGTGGATTGTAGGGAACATTGGATAAAAACCATATACAGCGACACATACAGTTCAGCCGTCTCTTAGCAATATTTTTCAAATTCTTCTGTATTAATTTTGTATTAGTATTGTTTTCTTCAAATATTGTCCTTGTTTTTATGAGTAGCTACCCATTTTTGTTTGAACTGATTTTTAATAACGGAGAGCTTTTGCTTCATCTCAGCTATACTTGGATCACCTTCAGAATAATTTCTCAATAATTCTTGCTGCATAAATTGATGATTTCCATCAAATGTTGACTCATTTGAGCATTGGATGAGGGTATACCATTCTTTTCGAGTGATAGATCTCAATTCAGAAGGCCCTATTACCAAAATAAATAAAAAAATAAATAGCAGTAATTTATATAAAAAATTGTAGGTACCAACAAAAAAATTCGTTAAAAATAGGGGGGGCGGTTTCGGGCGGCTGATTTTTTTATAATTGCCTTGTATACTAAGTACTGCATATTACACAATAGTTTTCTTCGCTTAAATATGTTTAAAAATATAACAAAATCCTTTCTAAATATTATAAATAATTATTTATGCCACTATTAACTGTACCAAAGTTGTCGACAATATAGACAAAAAATCTGCACGATATTCATTAGGTAAATGTAGTGTGTATAAAGTACATACCCAATTCAGAATAATCCATCACAACAACAACCACGAAATTGTTTAGACAATAAAATACAAGAGATTTTAAAACACTAAAATCTGAGCGCATCGTAAAATCACAGGACCACTGGAAGCGAACGGCAACTTCGGACTGATCGCGTGGCGCGCTGCGTTGTGCTAGCGCATTGCACGTTTCGCCTTTGAATGCAGTAACTATTAAGCTTTTTGAGGAATAATATACAGGGTAGGAAACCGATTTAAAAAAAAATCATTTTTGGCCATGTTTTGGGACTAAATACCACACTGTGCGCCCGCGCTCTAAGTCACGTAATTATGCTCGAAATGTAACTCATGTAATTGATATATGTTTTTAAGGTTTACAATGGTATGTTCGGTATTGAAAATGGAGTGTGTAGCATTTATATACCTTTTACAAGGGCACTCAAAAGAATTCCGTAGCTCTATGGCCTATGGGTAAAAATCGTGTTTAGTGTATTTTAACGTTGTCACACTGTTTAATACACTACAAAGATGCTTACTATAGAATGTTGTGTGAGCATAACATGAATCGTTCATTTACATGTGAACACAAAAGAATTTGATTACACAGCATGGTTTATGAGCAATAATTTCTGGAAGTGCGTTTTCAATTGTTATTAACAATTTTTAAATAGTACTTGGTGTGTATAAATACTATAGATAATGGGCTGCACAAAATTCAAGTACATTTCCTCTTATTGACGGAAATTTCTAAAGCGTAATTTACACCTGTGTTCCTAACTGAACTAGAATTTTGTATACTATGGTAGTGTATATACAAATGTATAGATCACGGACAGAGCTACATAAGAGAATTTGGATTCTTTTCGACGATTGATGGCTCTAACTAAAATTGGGTTTTCAACTAAGGTATACATTTTCCAAATTATTTGGTACGACATCGTCTTTCTTCTTATTACATGGATAAGTTTTGTTACAGTATTCTGAATGTGTTGGAACGTGTTCGGTAAACTTTGCTTGGTGCATGGTTTTCTATTATTTTAATACTTTTGTATTAATAATTAGAAGCAGGATTTTCACACAAGTGATAGTTTATCATAAATACAACTCATTATATTTTTTACAAATAAATAAATAAATAAATAAAAAATCACAGTTTCCGTTTAATGACCTTTCTTGTCAGAAATTCTATTTCATATGAAATTTCTTCTACAAAGTGAAAACCTAAAATTATATTTCAAAAATCAGCAGAACATGTAAGGTCCCCCCCCCCCCTACCTATTCAATCTTTCCTTGAATGTGTGAAACATTTTTTTGGATGCAGTTTTATCATATTTCGCATTTTTAGTATTTATTTTTCAAATGCAAATTAACTCTTTTTCAATGCAAAGCTTTATTCTTCATTTTGTGCATATGTAATTTTGTGCATTTAAACTTGCATGACATTTCTGTTTTGATATTTTCATAATAGTTTTATCTATTCTCAAGGAGATTATAATGCTGAAACGAATAAAATATAATTCAGTATGTTGCAGATTTTTTTTAAATACCCCCTCCCTTTTTTTGTCTCAGTATGCTAATGCGTATGTCATATTAATTCGTATATATTTTAGAACGTTGTGTATTCAATGAAGGGTGACATAACAACAAAAATAATGGACAAATAAAACATAACAGATTTCATTTTTTTTCTCTGTAGTAGACATTTTTTACAAACAAATCTTTTTACTTACCCATCATACGTAGTATAGGATAAGTCTTGTAATCGTTTTGAAAATCGAAAAAAATTTTTTTTGAAGAATTGACACGTTTCAGACATTGGAGATTCCGAAAAACATATTAAAAAAATTGCCGTTCGTCTGTCTGTGTGTTTGAATGTGTGTCTGTAAACGCTATATCTCCCGAACAAATTGAAATAGAGACTTCAAATTTGATATGTACTTAGTATGTAATAATGGGAAGAAGCTTATTGAATTTCAATAATCTCGATTATCCGGAACTATTTTTTTCGGACTCTCAAAATTTTCATTCTGATAAAAAAGTATATAAAGATTTTCGATTTTTTTTTATGGAGTGAATATAAAAGACAATATAAACACATAAATTTTGCATAAAGAATAAAGTCGATCGGATAATTAGTTGTCGAGATATTTGTAATCCTATTTCCCACACTCATCGATTTTTCATGGCCCTGTATTTCATTCAAATTTCAATTCAAAGATATATTTTAATTGGAAATGAGACGCTTAATCCGACGCAGTAAACTGTTAGTTAATATGATTATCAATTTTGGAGCTATAAGGATGTTTCTTTAACGCAATTCAGTAATAGAGCATTTAAAGTTTATGACGTCATCAAGCCACGATTTTACTCGAATTGCAAAGTATTTTATAAATAGTTTACACATGTATTATTTTCATATTTTATACTATGCATATCCATGATGGGTAAGTATTACGGTGGCCCCCAACGACTAGTTTCATTGTCTTCCAAGTACAGTCATGATCATAAGAACACAAATTATTAATTAAAGGAAATCCCGTAAAATATGACGTGATAAAGCAAACTTTTAAAATAAATTAAACACAAACAGTTTTCGGTTATGTTTACTGAAAAAAGTACTTCGAAACTATCAAATAGAGGATTCTCAGGTGTTTGAGGCAATATCACAGAACGATATTCTTTAAAACCTGAAAATCGAATATAATCATAGACTTCAACTATCTGTGATTACTTATTTGTATACAAAAATCATTTTATGAATTTTCATCTCATGCAAACAAATAATAATAATGAAAAATGTTTTTGGAGGGTATTATGAGATAGTCGGAAAACATGAAATAGAAGGTTAAAAATGAATAAAACTAGCAGAATTTGGTAAAAAAACAGAAGTAATGGTATCAAGAGAGCATGATCAAAATATAATGTCTAGGTAATCAGCCAATATACTTCAGTTCATACATCAGATTTGCACAAACCACAAATGTAAGGATGTGTCTTTGTGCCACCACAATCATGGAGTATTATGAGATATTGGTATTGCATATAACTCGACACCGTTGATTTAAGAAAAAATTACTCTATATTTATTGGTATGAATCGCGAGATAAAAAACGAGTATTACATCATAAACTGTTAGTATTTCGGTTTACATAGTGCTTAATTTCAATATAAAAGTATTACTTCTAAAAATGAATAAATAATATTGAAAAGTTATCTCCTGAAAATTTCAAAAGACGAAAAACAAATATTTTTTTTCATACAACGCGTCCTGACGCCGACCGACGAACTACGTGTTTTTTGGGGGACATTTTCGAAACGTTCTTTAGTAGTTTATGATACTGCTGCTTGGTAGCAGCACTTTACTAAACAGAAACTTTGATATTTCATATTATCCGACTATTCCATAACACCTGAAGTTTTTCTACAAGTAATGGAATTAATTAAATTAAATTTCAGAAACAAGGAGAGCATGATGGGTTTTCTCTCTCTGTCCACGATATTTCTTTTAGAGATGAGACGTGCTCGAGTTAAATTTTTACACACGTTTTCTTGCTGGGTTGCGCTCGAGGGGGTTGGGAGGGGGATCAGACTCAAAGTGAAAAATTTATTTATTCACAAATTGAAAAAAGGAACAGAAAACTTGCGTTTTGAGAAACAAAAATGTAGTCTGAGTTTCCTAAAGTTTGTTTACAATTATTTAAAAACAAGTTGGAAAGGAAACTGAATTCTTATTGTTGAGATATAAGGAGAACTATTCTCTCTGATTCTGAAGTATTTGCACGGCCAGTGTTGGTAACATAAGAAGCCGTGGGATATGCCTTCTGTATTGTCCTTTTCTGTTTAAAGTTCTTTTACAGAATTACTGGAAAATAGAACTCATGTATTTCTTTCATAGTTGTACAATGATATTTTAAAAGAATAAGTATCGTGATTTTCGCAGATTTCTTCCAGTGGTTTGGGTATAAATAGCAAATTTGCTGTTTCAAACAGATTTTCTGGGATAGGAAAATCACGAGACTTTGTCATGAGGGATTATTTAGGATTAATAATTGTTTCTATTTAAGGAAAATTGTACGTGAAAATATGAGTCTTGAAACAATTATTAACAATTTTATACCGCGTACTTTTGGTATCGGACGCGGGCGGGTTCGGTCTCTGATGATATAAAATTTTTCTGTTTCGCGCTCCTAAAAAAGAGCTCTAACTCGTCTCTCTTTTCATTAGGTGACTGAAAATATGTTTCATACAATTTTCTAATAGTTTATATTTTCTGTTACTAGTTTTTAAATATATTCTTTGTAAATTTATTCTTCTCGTTGTATTATATCAAAGAGTTCACATTAAAATGTCTCTCATGTTATCTACACCTGTTTAGTTACATTAAGTGTTAGAAAAAAAAAGTTGTGTTTTTTTTTTTTTTCATAGAGCATTAAACTACTTTAAAAAAAGGCAGGCCATGATTCATGTATAAACATAATTTATATAATAAAAGCGTAAGACATGTGACTGTCATCAACAGTTCCAGGAAACCCGCTTCAAAATGAATTGAATTGATTGTGATTTTTCCGTTTTCAAACCACGCGGAGAAAATGGTAGACTTTAATCGCCTGCAGAGAATAAAATCAGAAAATCCCTTTGACGTGATTCTCTATGAGCCAATGAAATTAGATTTAGTTTTAAAAGTGTGCCAAACATTGTGAGCTCGCTATTTATTGAACGTGAATCACTTCATTATTATTATTATTTAATGGTATCCACGCAAAAGATCGTAATTTGCTATTATATGTTATAAATTACATTTTTCATTGACGTCGAAATGAATTTAGCCATATGGCAGTTATCTGATGATGATGAAGCTGCAATAAAATTGTTTCAGGACTATGGAATTATACATAAATAAAGTTTGTTTTGCGAGATGCCGGATACGATATTAACAATTTCATGCCTACAATTTAAATTGTGTTTCATTTTATTATTTTATTGCATAATATTTATTTCTCCTTTCATTTTAAGTATATATTTGAATTGGTTCAATAAGACAGTTTGTGAAAGTCTGTAATTTTCAAATGGTTATTTTTTAAATGATCACTATTACACCAACAATGTTATTTTTTTAATTCCAAATGTTTCATTTGGTGCCAACTATTATGCTTGGCGACAATGATGTCACTAAAACAAAATGTGTCGAATTTTTATTACTGGTGTAAGGGAAAAATGTAGAGCATATTTGCATTCACTGTTGTCTAGAATTAATAGAAAGAACTTTTCTGCGGAAATGCAGCAAAAATTCTTTTTATAAGGAATATATTATGTCTATATATCAATGTAGAAAAGGCTTTATCCTGAATGATTTATCAACGCATAAACGAAATTATTCAAGCTATAAACTTGAACTCCTGTGTATATAAGATTAAGAAAGGATTTATTTTAAATTCAACTCCTAGGGGGAGGGTTGTTAAAGGGAGTGTAAAAAATTTTGGTCAGTTCGGCATATCTCAGCAGCATTTTTAGGTAGGAGCGTGAAATATAGCCTAACAAATCTACTAAAAAATGATTACACCCATATTTCAACGATTTTAGAAATTCAACCTTGAATGTAGTGAAAGGGGATATTGAGGATCCAAAACAAAATTTTTTTTGTAATCGTGTCTATAGCCAACTTGTGTGTGTTAGCGTGCGTGGTTTGGCGCAAAACTAATTTTATTGTTGTAACCATTGTTATCACTTTCATAATCTTGAAACTACATTATTGCCAGCATCGTTCATTTTTGTCGCCAACCTTTGCTATAAACCCGATTATGAAAGATTAGACTAAAAAAGAAAACTATTACTGATTTTTGATTAAATATTATGCGCACGCATTTTTCTGGGGGAAATTTTGATTAGTCTTATTTTTTAAAACATTCATATTATATAAATTGTTTTTGCGCTTTTCTTCTTTTAGCAATTGGATTTCAATCTGTAAACAAAATATAGTACATTTCCTCCTGTTCTCAAAACACATTTTTTGTGAGTATAGGTTTACGATTTACATACTGATCGCCATATTTATAAGCTTGAGTATGCACGAGGCTCCGTTATAATGATTGCCGTGTAATTAGTTTATATGTGTGAAATCCATAAAGCTCTGTTAAATAATTATTGTCGTTTTAAATGTTTATGTACGCAAAATTCACAGAGCCCCGTTATTGTATTAGTGTTTTAATGATTTATGAGGCGCGAAATACACGGAGTTCCAATTAACCATATATGGTTGCGAAGCACACAGGGTCTTATTATTTTGATCATTCAATTCACAATTTATGGGCGCGAAACCCCAATTTACAAAACTTGCCATACATCTTATGTTATAACATTTTCGTTTATTTCAACCGGAAGCTCCCTCTTTTCCCAAGATTAACACCGGTAGGGCCAAGCCGGTTTTTGTCAACGAGCTTATGAATAAAATTTATTTTTTATGTCGTGAAATCTTTATTTACATGCTTTTTTCTTATTTTTATGAGTTATTTTCTTAATATTTAAAATAAAGTATTTTATTTATTTATTAACTCTTTGCATGTAAAATACACTTTGTGAGCGCTGGCATCCATTTTTTGGCGTCCATGCTATACGCACCAAAGTAATTTTGGGCCCATCAAGCGAGTGTCTAGACGGACGAAGACCGGCTAGTTTTAAATATTTATATTTATGTTTATTATAAATATATATATTTGATTAAATATTTTCATTTATATTTATATTTATATTTTCATTTATAATTATATTCATATTTATTATTATATATTTATTTAATTAAATATTTTCATTTATATTTATATTTATATTTATATTTATATTTATATTTATATTTTCATTTATATTCATGTTATTTTAAAGTTACAATATTTTATATTGTATTATATTATATTTATTTTTATACTAAAAAAATAGTTTTTTAAAACAACAATTTCCACAATATCAATGGGTATCATTTTGTGTACAATTTGATTTCGAAATTTTATAAACATCAAGAAAAATGTTCAAAAAAGTTTTCATATATAATGTTTATCGTTAAAATTATTCAATTTTACTAAATTTTTTTTCAGAAATTTTAATAAAAAAATGTCATTTAGTTTGATATTGTTTTAATTTTACCGTGCTATATTTTTATATTAAAACTATTGTCATACATACGTCAGTAATAGTATTGTTTTTAAATTAAAATTTACATAGAAAAAAATTAAAAAGATAATGTAGACCACAATGTGTTTAATATTTTGCATTACTTTTCGCAACTTGTCAAAACTTTTTTCATTCTTTTCTGCGGTATTAATGAAAAGATACTCTTGAATATTAAAAAAAGAGAGATGCAAATTAATCGAAAACTATTTACATAAACTCAGCAATTTAATTTCCGAGAAGTTTTCTTTTTTTTTCTCTGTTATACAGAGTAAGAATCTAAAATTAGTTTTCAGAAATAAACAAAGATGGGTAGTTTATTTTCTCTCCATGATCTTTTATACTTTGTGTGAAACAATTCTTGACTTAGTTTTCTGATATTTCGCATTTTTGTACCTATTTTCAATTGCAAATTATTATGGTTTTATATTTTTCTTTTTCTTTTTCATATTTAAATTTGTTTTAAGCTGCATTTAAATGTTGCTTACAGTTTGTTTTTGAACTTTATAAAAATTTAGAAACTGTTCAGAAAATTGTTCATCCATATTTTATTAGAATCGAAACTATTCAGTTTTACTAGGTTTCAAAACTCAGATTTAAATAGGAGGGTTATTTTGATTGGCACTGTTTATATCTGATGTGTTATATTTTGCAAGAAAAGATGTTCTTAAAGCTGTTCTGAAATACAGAGGAGATATTTTATGACACAATTTTGAATTCCTTTTGGTCGAAAACGGTTGAAATTGGCAGGTGTTCTTATTCAGAAACAGTGTAATCGAAATACGTTTTCCATTTTTTGGAAAAGGCAGAAGTTCTACCAGAAAACACTTTCAAAGTCTGCATTTTGAACCGATTTTCCATCGCGACAGAACTAGAAAGGAGAAAAATTTGTCGTCAGGTGACATGGGTCGCTTATACCTCGAAAAATAATTTGTTTATCAAAACATGGAAAACTCATTTCGGTTCCAAATCGCTTCTATAGTCCGGCCTGCCAATCTTATACTTTTGCATTAAAAAATTAATCAGAAAATGTGTCAGAAAGTTTCACGTTGTTGAACAGGTCATTTGAGAACCACCTTAAATGTAATATATATAATAAATTGAAAGATATTGCACCACAATGCATTTGATAGTAGAATTCTGCTCCACAACTTGTCAGAACATTTTTGGTTCTTTGATACATAATAAATGCAGAGAATACACTCTAAACACAAAAGACAAATATCTTCATTATAAAATATAAATAATAGGAAAATATAATTTAACCATGAACAAAAATGTACAATTACCTCTTTCGAGTTACTCACGATTCCGAAAAAGCGTTTTTTATTTTTTAGAAACTTTAGAAACCAATATATTTTACAAATTCAAAGAAGCAGTTATAAAAACAAAGTTTCTTTTTTTGCTGCCACAGATTTTGGGAAATGTTTCCGAGTAGTTCAGTGCATTAATCAGTTTTCTCAAATCAGAATATTAGTTTATAGGATGCAATCAATTTTCAAATAAACATTTTCATGTTCAACAAACATTGTTTTATTCAGAAACAAGATAAATTAATTGCATCAAAATTAACATTAAAAGTAATATTATTTTGTCACTCTTGTGTCTCTATAAATCAATTTACGCAACTGAAAATCTTTAATTGAGAATGGATGTCATCCTAGAATCCTATATCCCGGTTAACGAAAAATTTTTAATGCACAATAAAAACTAATCGGAAACGTTTCCGAAAATCATTCACAGCAATAAAAAATCTTTCATTTTATATTGTTCTCTTTTAATTTATATGTATATTGGGTTTAGAGTTTTCTGAAGATAAAGAACTATTTTTAGAATCTTGGGCAAATCGGAAGACGCTTTTGTGTATTTTCATTCGTGGTTTTATTATATTTTCGTAGATTACGAAACATTTGTCTTTTTTTTTTCAGGGTACGCTTAAATTTATTTTAAAATGATTTTTAAATTTTATTTTCTCATTCGATAAATACAAATTAAAGATAAAAATTTCTTCAGTGATATTTTTTTTTCCTGGAACAGTTCTTTTCGCACAAGTAAGTATCTTAAATTAAATTTCGGAAATAAGGAAAACATTATATATTTTTTTTTCACTCCATGATGTTTCGTTAAGTTAGAGAAAATTTCTTTGACAGGATTTGTTGATAATTTGGATTTTTAGTACCCATTTTTAAAAGTTAAGATTATTGAAGTGCTATTTTTTTTAATTTTATTATTTTGCACATTTAAGTTTGATTGACTTGAACGTCAACCACAAATGTTGCGTTATATTTTATATGATCAAAAGAGTTATTTTTTTCATTTCTGACAATACTTTTAACAACAGGGTGGCATATAAGTTCTGTGACGTGATGGAAATTTCAATTTATTTTACTGTTTTTCGGATCTCAACAGCATACTCAAATTAATTACTATTATTTTATTTTCAGAGGGAATTTTTTAAACATATCACTTGAATGTTTGCTCATACAGTATTGTTGTCTGTAATTATTAGATAATTTTAATGCTGAGCTATATGTATAAATTTTCACATCATCCTACTAAATATTTTTAAACGCTATCTCTTTACTTTCTGTTTCTGCGTGACCCAAAAGAAAAAAAAAATATGTATAACTTTTTTTTATCAAGTCACAACAGTAAGCGGTACAACTGCAGAGCGATATCCACTAGATATTACCTTCAAGAGAAAGTTAAATGAAACGTTTTTCATTTACCTAATGTGGTTTTGCTATACAAAAAGGAATATTTGAAAATGTATAGCAGGTGATTTGTACTTAATTTAATAGAAATTTGTATTAATAACGACTAAAAACTTTTACATTTTCAAAAATACGTAAATAAATAACGATGTAATTCTCAGAATATTTTTCGAGGTTCAGATTGTTATAAGCATATGATTTATTATAACTGTATCAATACCAAGAGCATCACTTTATGGCGCTTCATGTGAATTTATGTTCTAAATTCCAGCAGTTATTATTTAAAAGGAAAATTTGTGATTTGCTCAATTTACTGATTTGTAGGTTTTCATATGTTTTAAGTAAATGATCTCTGTTTAAGTGAGAAACAGGTACATATATTCTTATAGAAATAAATATTTCCTTAAGGAGAGATATGTATATATTCTCATAAGTCGAAAATTTGTATATAAAAATGAAAATAAAAACGCGCATATTTTTTCTCGTTTTTTAAATTACCTAAGCCTATTTATCTATAAAAAATATATTTAATAGCTTGTATGACCATGCTTGTATAAACCACTTGTATGAGGTTTAACTCGAAAAAAAAAAGAAAAAAAGGAAAATTTTATGTATCAAAGAAAAATTTTGTTTTTTTATCAAGGAAAAATTTTATGTATAAAGTACATACACACCCATGCGCACTTAGACACACCTCTCCATTTTGAATGGAAAAGAAATATAAAAAAAAATGACATGGAATTATGCTATCTGGATTCTAATTGCATCTCATAAGTAGCGTGGTGTTCTCTCTTAAAGAGGAAATTAATTTTACTGTTTAAACAGATATACATTTTTAAATTTTTATTTCTAATGTCCAATTTCTGAAGTCAAACTTAAGATATAATACTTAAAATCAATTCTTACATTTAAAAAATATGCTATCAAATATTCTTTACAAAAAAAGTTATTTTTTTTTAAAATATTATTATCTTTAAAAATATGGAATAAAATTTAATATATCGTAAAGTAGTGTGAATAGGAATGGCGCGTCGAGGTTAAAAATCAACCAGATTTTCTCGCCTCATGAGACGAGAAAAAACAATCTTAAATATATATACTACATTTTAAAGAACTTTATTATTATTTTTTTCCGATATACTAATAAGCTGTGAAATTAAGTTTTACGTTGTTGGCATTTCTACTTTCATACTCACAAGACTATAAACAACATAACATTAAATCATGGATATTTAATCTCTTCAAAACTCCTCCTGTTAGTACGAGCTAATATTGTTAATATAGATTTAGTATTAATAATTTTTTGATACATATAAGCTTGTATAATGATACTTCGTACTAATTCTTTCATTTTTATCAAACAGGCCGTTTATTATCAAACCATTCCTTTTTACTGTGTTGTCATAGAATTGTAATGTTTAGGGTAGGAACACAGTAATTTTGTCCTTTTATTCAGATCCAACAGCTACAAAGATTAAAAGACGCCCCAAAAAGAAGACCAGAATAATCCACAAACTATTTTCATCTGATTATTCGTACTACTGCATACAAGACAATGTCAAATAGATTGTGTTTTCAAGACCATCAGAAGTAGAATATGACTTAGAAATTCCCAAAAAGCCCTGAAACTGCTGAGACTTTTTACCGACCAGGAGACTTACCTCATTGTCAAAGTGTATGCAAAGGCCAAATATACATTCAAACTGTATGTTAACAAGCTTCTACATTCACAAGATTACGTGTATGTAGAAGTTTCTAATAAGTATGTAGTTTTCTAAAGAATTTTTTCGACCTTGGGAACTTTTCTACACAGAAAAAGAGGCACATTTTAGTCTGAAAATCGTTTTGAACAAATTGACCCTCCATTCAAAATATCAAAACATTTTTACGTTTTAACAACATGATAAGCTTCTAGAACGACCCCAGTGACGTGTTACTGTATTAAGTTTAAAAAAAAAAACCACTTTCTCATTCTCTGTTATTTCCAGTTTAAAGTTACGTTTATGAAACAAAATATATTTTTATGTATATATATTTATAAAAACTTTGTGTTCATATTCACTCTCACAGTTGTTACACATTCCTTTTGGTCTTACACATGTAGAAATGGATCAACCTCAACATATGATTTTTTATAGGCGTTTGATTACTAACACCTTATGGTTTTATAAATAATTTCTAGTTCATTTTTAACTGTTATATTTAAATATCAAAAGAAGAAAGTAAGGCGAATATTTTAAAAAAAATAATTTTTTTATTGTAATTTATACAAGATTTTTTAACCTAAATTTGAAAGTTGTTCCATTAATTCCATTTTATGTTATTTAATACGAATAAAGAAAATGTATTGCGTTATGTATAAGGGCATAAAACGAATTCAATCATCCTTCTTTATATATAAAAAAAAGTAATGGTTTGGAAATGGACCACTGAAAATCGGCGTAGATACCGCGAAACATATCTGATTGGTCAAAGCTTTTTGAGTTTTCTTAGGGGAATTAACATGAAAGTAGAGAATTTAGATACGATGGGCACTATTAGGGGGGGGGGCACCCAACCTGGAGCCCAGCCGTAAGGCTGATGGGCGTACCACCAGGCGGAAAATCCCAACTACCATCCAAATCCACCCAGCCACAGGAGCAGACTAAGTCAACGAGCGTTAATTAAAACAATAATCAAACTCAAAAGCAAAAATGGCGACATCGCCAATGAATCCAGTTGATTCATACTACTAAACTAAAATATATAAACTAATCCTAACATAAAAAAAAAATAAAATAGCAAGGTAACACACAACCTCCTTATGCTAAAAACTAAATAAAAATTAACTACAAACAAAACAATAAATGAAACAAAATTTTAAGACCAGTATGGTTACACAAGTCTAAATATTATGGAAATAATAGGTGTCTACTGCAACTGTGCTCATCATTATATAAGACAGACTATATTGAAAAAGTTCATAACAGTTCATAGTCTATAAAAGTTCATAGTCTAATTTGAAAAAGTTCATAACAATTCATAGTCTATAACAGTTTATAGTCTATTTTGAAAAAGTTCATAAGTAGTCATACCAATTTAACTCCAATATATGTACGTCAATAAATAAATGTGAAGTTTTCTTGAGCAGTAAAAGAAAATTATCAATTTAAAAGCGATATCTGATAAAATAATAAAGATCATTTAAAATATTGTAATTTTCAGCCAGTTTTTTATAATTAGCGGGATTATTCAAAGTTTTGAATAAATTCTGTCTAAGAGTCAAGCCTGAATTGAATTTGAAATGATGCATCATTAAATTACACCTGCCATAAATATAATGTACCACATCTCCTCTACTACCGCATTCACAAAGATCGTTTTCTCTCTTTCCAATCTTATATAGAAAGTGAGGAAAACTGCCATGTCCAGTGAAAAAGTATTGTGCCACCTGTGAGCTGCACAAATAATCTGTATTTACCTCCTTAATTATGTTGTACGTGTCTCGACCAACTGTAGAAGATTGCCATTCCAACTGCCAGGTCTTTAACACTTCTCTCCTACAATACAACTTTATGGCCGAGACAGGTACCGGCAATTCTATGTGTATATCCGCCTGACCATTAATGATCACACTTTTGGCTAATTCATCTGCTCTCTCATTTCCCGATATACCAATGTGTGCCTTAATCCAGCCAATGTTCACCACCTTATCTGGATTTTGATATAATAGATCAAATATATCTCTAACTATGATATTTGCAGGAAAAATCTGCTGGAGAACTAGGACCGAAGATTGACTGTCTGAAAATATTTTCACTGATTTAAAATTTAATTGTACGAACCACTTTATTGCCTGCTTAATTGCCTCCAATTCAGCCTGATAAATTGAGTTCCATTTTGATAAACTGACTTTATAATCAAATATATAATTTCCTTGGTGGTATACAGTAAAAGCTGCAGAGGTACCGTTGGCCATTTTAGAACCGTCTGTAAAAATAATTGGGTTAACTGAAAAAGGTGGACTGTCGCGCAATGGGTTCATAAAAACTAAATTCTTTATCATATTATAATTTGGATATTCATACTGCTTAATGTTAGTCATAAAATCTTTGCCGCGAAGCTCTTCCCCCCACATTTGTATTGCAGACTTCCCTTTTAAAACATTATATTGCAATGCATCATACTTCAGTTTGATACCAATTGGAGGGACTCCCGCTAAAACACACAGTGCCTCCGTTGAGACCTTCCTATAAGACTTTATAATTGTCCTCAAACCCACTCTTTGACAGGAGCTGAGCTTACGCAGCGCATGGTTTTTCAAATCATCATACCAAATTTCGTGACCATATGCAATTTGCTTTTCCATTACGGTCAAATACCAAGTCTTCAAAATCTCATGACGAATACCTTTATCTCTATAACCTGTCTTTGCTATATTAAGTACAAAGTTTCTTAGATTTGACCTCACAGTGTCCAAATGAACAAGCCATGTGAATTTACTATCAAGATTGAAGCCCAGGTATCTGAATGAATCAACAATATCAATTGTGATGTTGTTTAATTTGAAAATCGGATGTCTATTTTCCATAAGATTTGAACCAAATAACATTGCTATTGATTTATCAATACTAAGATTTAAGTGAAAGTTTTGACATCCAATCACAAACCTGTTCAAAGATTTGTTCATAACTGTCTCCAATTCTCTTCTTGTATCAGAACCATTTACTATAAGGAAATCATCTGCGTAGGAGACTATGAGTGCATGTTCAGCCTTATAAAATTTAATTAAAGCGTCCGCAATTAACAACCACAACAGTGGGCCAATGCAAGATCCCTGCGGGCAACCCTTGTGTAACAGAAACCATCTGATGCCATCTGAATATTGAAAACCTATTTTTCTTTCAGAAAGGTAATTTTTTAGGATTGATTTTAAATAGCTTGGAATTGGAGTAGAATCAATGATCTCCGCCAGAATAAACCAGTCTGTACTATCAAATGCACCCTGGATATCCAGTGACGCAACTGCACAATATTTGAAGTTAGATAAAACGTTTCTAACCATGCCTCTAAAATAAGACATAGTAGACAATGTGCTCCTTCCTTCACGGAATCCATGTTGATCAACGTCAAGGTAATTATCTTTTTCCAGCTTTACCATAACTCTTGTTTTAATTACTCTTTCTAAAAGTTTACCCAATATCGATAACAGAGTAATAGGACGATATCCCCTAGCAGAACTAGGGTCTTTATTCCTTTTTCGGAAAAAGATTACAATTCCCGATTTCCAAATTCGTGGAAAATGTCCAAAGATCAAGCACTTGTTTAGGATCGCTTTTATAATTTCAGGAAACTTCTTGCATAAGTTTCTAACCACCAAGGCATCTATTTTATCTGAGCCCGGAGCCTTCGAAAGTCCTTGCTGGGCAACCACAAATTTTAATTCCCTCGTAGTCACAGATGAACAGTCCCCATCGGCAGAAAAAGATTTATCTGAAGAGTATGAAAAGATGTTATTCGGAGTGTCATTTATATTAAAATGTTCACTCATTAATTCTGAGGCAACTTCATCATACGAAGAAAAAGGAGCCGAATTTTCCAAATACGTAAAAATTAAATCTGTATGTTTCAATTTCTTGTTTGATATAAATCTATATAAATTACCATAATTTTCATTCTATTTTCATTCATAATTTTCGCCTATTAGGGGGGTTACCAAGGGGAAGGGACCCGGGTCTGTCGCCAATTTTGGAGCCAAATTGACGATATATCGCCAAATTTGGCGGCCAAAAGTGGCGCCAACTTGGCGCTATTTCCAGTATTTCGCCAAATTTCCATAGACTCCCATTGAAATACTATAGCGTTTACTCGCTTGCAAAAAATCAACAAATTGAGATATTGCAATGCAACAAAAATTAATATTAGCTTATGAATAGAGCTTAATTGAACTATTTACATTATTTTTAGGCACAAACACTAACATTTACAATATTCGTAACACTATATATACAATTGGTACTTGTTAGTTATCCTGTCGACCAAATTACTGTCGCCAAATTCATACACATTAAACGAACAAGGGATTTTCCCGATTATTCATATATATTAAACGAGCAAGGGATTTTCCCGATTATGAATGATATCGTAAACGACTGGGAAGATTTTCACGAGACTTGCCCCCTATACTAAATCGAGCACGAGAAAAAGATCTAGCTAGGTTCCGAATACAAGAAAATTCGTTTTTACAGGGTAAAACAAACTCAGCGCTTAAAATGTTTTTTGTTATAAATGGAAAAATACTCAAACGATTTACACGAAACGTGTTGCCTATACTAATTCGAGCACGAAAAATCCATTTAGCTAGGTTTCGAATTCGGGAAAGGTCATTTTGATCTATTAAAAAAACTCAGCACTAAGAATGCTGCTGTATATCGAATGATGGTCTAACGATTTTCACAAAAATTGATGACTATACTAATTCGAGCACAAGAAATCGATCTAGCTGGGTCACTAATTCGAGAAAACTTGTTTTCTGTGTTTAAAACTCGACGTGGTCATTACTCGAAAAGATGGTATCAATCGAAAAAAAAATCCGTATTTAATTACAAATTTATTAATATGTAATAGAATATTACTTATTACAACTTCCTCAACAGAACAATGTTGTAACATTTATGTTATACTCATACCGTAATCCTAACGGGCGTATTCATGATGTAAATAAACTAAAGGCGCTGCCACTAAAATTTTGAAAAACTTACGTCTGGGGTTGGCTAGGGCACGATTACGCGGGGGGTTGGTGAGCGTAGCGAGCAGGGGGGACAAGCCCCCCTCTAGTGTTATAAAAAATCTGTGAAAATAAACCGGTTAATAAGGAAATTTTGCTTTAAGAGGAAAAGTATTTTATTTTTGACGTGCCGTGCAATTATATCTGTAAGACTATCTGTCTAAAACGGAAATTGTTTTGGGTCCGCTATATGGTTCGGTTTTAGCTAGAGGCTTTTTTCTTATTATATAAAACTGTAAGTATTTTTATACATTGTTGAAGAAGAATGAAGCTTGGTGTGCATCGCAACATTTCGACTGTTCTTGATATATTTTTGGTCAATTTTGGTGCACAATAAAAAAAGATACAATCAATAAACTAAAGTGTTGAAGATTTTTTTATAAAAAAATTCTCCTATTTCATGAATCACAACAGGAGAATTAAGAATGAGCGAAAATTTAATTAATTTTAAATTATAATGATTTGATGCATTCGTAGCAAAATGTTTCTACTCTAAGAATCAAATTGCACGTTTTCATTTAAAAATGTATAATTTGCACGATAAAAGTATTTTTAACAACCAAAAATTTACTTTATTTCAAATGAAAAAAAAAAAAAAAACGTTGTTTTTATTCAATTGTAACATAAAAATTATTGAATCTTTAACAACAATTATAAGGAAATGAGCTAGTGGAAAACGTCATTTTGTTGAAATAATAGTAAAATGAATAGATACCAACTGTTACGCTATATTGTTACCACTATTTTCGTATAGTGGTAACAAAATCTTTGCCCATTTTATCAAATATTTTCTGCAATTAACTAAAACGAAGAACTTCTGCGATTAAATAAAGCGAAGATTACTACTTGGAAAAAGAGGCAACAACATCAACAACAACAAAAAACAAACAAAAAAAGTGTTTACAGCTGTGAAATTGTTTCAAATTCATAAATTAAAATGCATTAAATAAAAAAAAAGAAATGAGATATTATTTTCATCTGCGGAAGCCCGTCTTATACCAGGCTCATGAATAAAAATATAAGTTTAAAAAAAAAGCATAACGTGATTTTCACAAAAGTAAAATATTCGTAGCCGTGTCTGAGAATGTAGTCCATCAAAATAAATATGAATAATTTGATAAAATTCATCAGCATTTATTTATGAAAAAAATATAAAAGCAAAAACTGTTATAATTCATATTAAGAAAAATAACAACTCTTCATTCTTTTATCAATTTTATTAGTAATATTTTTATTATGAGTAACAGTATAATTTTTGCTTCATGTTAGCAGTCACACAAGTACTATTTGATAAAAAACGGTGCAATGCAATTCCGCGAGATGTATTAGTATGTTATAAATACTGCAGATATAAACACATGTGTCAAGTTTTAGAACTACAACAAAAATATGCTACAATCCCAGTTTATAACAGATATTTGAGTTGATGAATAACATAGAAAGAGCCAAGCATAAGCAGAAAAATAAAGTTTCCAACCTGCATTCTAAAGTAGTGGAATCTGATCCTTCCAATTCGATATTTTTCTGATAAAATTCGTCTTCAAGAGAGACAGGAAATTAATTCTACTTCTCAGATTGATGGAATTTTGGAATTTAAATACGGGCTTCAGAGATTTGAAAATGCCAGTTGTTTAATGTTATTTCGAGGACCATTGAAGTCGAAATTCTAAATTGTAGTTGCATTATTGTCTAGTTTTTTATGTATTTCATATTAACCCTTTAAGTTGCTGTCTCGTATTTTTCCTTCTTCCCGAAAACAACGTGTATTGGCTCTAGACAAAAATATTTCTAACGGAATTATGTTTTTAAAATTATCTAAGATGAATGAATATAAATGATACTTTTGCACAAAACTGAAAAGAATTATTTAAATTAACTGTAGTCATATAATTTTTTTTATAAATATGCAGTAAAGCCCTCAGAAGCTGAGGGATTAGTACCACAAAATACAATTATATTTGTTTTATTTAGGTTAATAACATACTTGTTAAATTTGAGCAGACATTTTATCTTAATTGGATTTTGAATATATGAATGTTTGAATATAGAATTTTTAAACCTAAAAACAACCCCCCCCCCCAAAAAAAAAATAAAACAAAAATCTGAGTGTTTCATTAAATGGTATAAACTTACTAATTACATAACCTTAAATACATTTATTAATATAACTTTGGTTAATTTTTTATATACTTTAATTCTTAAATAGCTCTTTCTGATTTGAAGTTAGAAAATTGGATTAGACAATTAATAATGAAAATAACGTATAGTCGAACTTATAAAAAATCTTCTTCTTTGTCAAGAAACACTTTTATTTAACATTGTTTGAATATGTAACAAATTTCATTTAATTGCTAAAAAGTGTAAATTCAAAACTTTAAAAACAATAAAAAATAATTATTTGATTGATATCATTTTTCCACTCTCTCGAAGACATTATCAAAACAAAGTCAAAATAAAACTTAGCGGGGAGGCCTATTTTCGGCTTAAGCCCAACTTGTCCGCTCAGCAGGTTCGTTTACTATGCGGCAAAGTCTAAAAAAATAATTATTAAAGTTGAAAGAAAACAATAAATACAAAACAATACTAATAGCTCACTTATTGATCGATAAACAATTAATAAATACGATATTGACAAAGAAAATAATCATAGTTTGAATAGTGGCATCGAGTGTATAAAAAGACTTGTATGGGGAAAAACTTGAATAATTATATAGGGGTATTTACAATACAACAATGTACTAGTACTAGGAATAGTATGGAATAACATAAGTGATTGTATAGGAATATGTAAAGGTAGTGAAAACAATAAACACAAATCAAATACCACCATGAGATTAGAGAAGTAGTACTGAAACACAAATTCCAAAAACTCAAAGTTTGATGATACAATAACTGAGAAAACAATTTACCAATTATACTGAGCAATACTAAAAATATTTTGTGATATTGAGCAATAATTATACTATGTAATACTGAAATACGAATTCCGAAATTACAAATTTCCAAAAATATAAATTCTGAAAATTATAATTTACCAATCTTACTGACCAGTACTAAATAATACTGTACAATGTGACACTGAGCAATAATACTACCATGTAATAATACTGTATGATTCTGAAGTAGATAATAAAATTGGATAGAAGTAAGTACTAAATGAAGAATAATGAATGAATAATAATATTAGAGTAAATAAATATAAAATATAAGAAAATTAAATGTACAAGAAAATTCAATTCAGCTAGGACCAGAGTTAATGCCTAAAAGACGTTAATATTAATACGTAAATAAAGTTAAAACAAATTGAAGAAGATGCTAACATAATATAAGAATTAAAGAAAATTACCTATGCTATTGAAGGGCCCAGCTGGAAAGATAAGTAATTACAGAATAGCAAAAGGAAATATTTAAATGTAAACAAAATAGTTTCAATACAAAACAGATTTACACAAATTTAAACAAATATAATAATAAATTATCAAATTGTATAAGTACTTTCAGGCCTGTTACTGATTTTAAATTTCAATTTAGTCCTATTAAAACATACAGAATTCCTTATTCTTACAAATTTTATAGTTGGTTTAAGTTACAATCAAGTTTACTAAAATTCAGTAACTTATGTTTGAAGAATAACCTCTCACCCTGAAGATTTCGTATTGAAACACTTCACAATTACTGTTGGACGCTGCATGAATGGTTGAAATTGGTGTAAAATCTTTTTCATGTGAATGGGAACTGTTGTATCTTACACAATTTGTAGATTTTTGGCAGTCAGAATTGTGTTGAAGTTGACATTGTCTGGATTCATGGAAAGATGCACAGTATGCATATCTTATAGGATTACTTTCAGAGCATTTATTTGCTACATTTATTTGCTACGCTGGCAGCGGAAGTACCTCAGTAAGTTTACATATTTCTTTACAATGCTAAATTTTAAATCATAATTAATTCTGCCTAATCATTATCAAAACAAATAAGAATATTCTAAAACGTCATGATCTATGATGTAATGATTTGAAACGCCATCATTCAATTTTTGACGCACTCTTTCAGATTACGCACGTTCTTTTTTTTTATTTTACTTGGTTGTTTATTTCTAAATTTGTAACTATGGAGTAACTCAAGCCATAATTTTGATAAAGTAATTGATGCTGCATCGTTACATATTGTATATTTACGTGTTGCAATCTCTATGGTTTATCTTATAATGGATTGATAGTATAGATTGCAGGAGAAAATTATTTTACTTTCATTGAAATTTATTTGGATGGTTTCTTCTTCATATAATCTTGCCAGGGCTGTGGTTTTTCTATTATACTTAATGTCAGCTATATGTTCCTTTTTTCAGTAACTAAATTTCCTGTTTGCCATGCCGATATAATAATTCTTTGATCCGTCTTCTTTAATAAATGGTGATTCATATACTCCTGAATAATTCTCAAAATGAATTCGGTTAATTTTACTGCAAATGATATTATTTAATTTCTGAGTAGGTTTGGCTATTAAACATATATTAAAACGTTTAAGGCTGGGTTAACGCTAAGGTTAATTTTTAAAAAGTGCGTGAACAATTAAATGATTACGTTTTAAATAACTTCATAGAACGTGCATTTAGAGAATATTTTTGTTTGTTTTGATAATGGCTCAGATTGATCTGAAACATATTGAATATTTAAATGTTTAACGTTCTAAAGTGTGAAATCTTGATTGTTGTCAGTGTTATGCCAATTATAAAAATTTAAATTTTACTATTAAATTTAAGTATTAGTAAATTAAGTATTTTTAATATGTTCTTTCTGATAGCTGATTATAAAAGTATTTAAATATTTGGGAGGGACAAAAGCGTTTTTTATAGTTTAAATAAAGCTAGTAAATTTTTTATGTCAAGCAATTTACTACGAGCAGGGAAGACCGAGCTATGCTCGGTCAAAATTAAATTTGAGTTCAAATATCATGACCCATGACCAAAATGACCCACTAATTGAATTTTCTCGAACATGTGACTTAGCCCAATAGTTTTCTCGTGCCCGAAAACCATAGGATGCAAAATTTAGTGTAAATTGAGCCGCTTTTTAGATCTTGACCCACAATGACCAATAAATGACCCACTAATCGAATTTTCTCGAACATGTGACCTAGCCCAATGATTTTCGCGGGCCCGAAACTCGTATTATACAAAATTTAATCAAAATCGTTAGAGCCTTTTTTTAGATAAAATTAATTTGACACGCTTTGGCCCAAAAATGACCCACTAATCGAAAGTTCTCGAACATGTGACCCAGCCCAATTGTCTTCTCGTGCCCGAAAATAGTCGGATACAAAATTTCGTCAAAATCGTTTGAACCCTTTTTTAGATACAATTAGCTTAACCATGACCCAAAATGACCCAAAATGACCCACTAATTGAATTTTCTCGAACATGTGACCTAGCCCAACAGTCTTCTCGTGCCCGAAAACCATTGGATGCAAAATTTAGTGTAAATTGAGCCGCTTTTTAGATCTTGACCCACAATGACCCAGAAATGACCCACTAATCGAATTTTCTCGGACATGTGACCTAGCCCAATGCTTTTATCGTGCTCGAAACTCGTAGGACACAAAATTTAATCAAAATCGTTAGAGCCGTTTTTTAGATAAAATTAATTTGACCCGCGTTGACCCAAAAATGACCCACTAATCGAAAGTCTGACCCAGCCCAATAGTCTTCTTGTGCCCGAAAATGGTCGGATACAAAATTTCGTCAAAATCGTTTGAACCGTTTTTTAGATACAATTAGCTAGACCATGACCCAAAATGATCCAAAATGACCCACTAATCGAATTTTCTCGAACATGTGACCTAGCCCAATGGTTTTCTGGTGCCCCAAAACGGTAGGATACGAAATTTCGTCAAAATCGTTAGAGCCGTTTTTAAGATAATTTTTGCATATATATATATATATAACCACACACAAGATTTGCTCGTATTAGAATATATGATAATATTTTATAGATAAACTAGGGGGCCTACCCCCTGCGAGCTACGCTCGCCAACCCCCGCTCCGACTTCGAGGCCTCTAAAAACATGACAGCGTGCTTTGTTTTTAAAATATTGGTAAATCTGTAATTGGGTTGCCATGCTTTTAACGTTTTAATTGGGTCTTTTTTTATTATCATGGTCTCATACACAGCTGTTGCGACAACTGACGACTATTTTCGGGATTGATAAGTAAAATCAATTACAACTTGAAAATCAGCTTGTATAAAATTTTTAGGTTAAAATTGTGGCTACCTCTCGGACTTTTATAACAACGATCTGTATTCTATTCTTCCTTTGCGTTTAAGGATGCGAAAAATTCCATCTGCTTGTGAATAACATTAAGATCCACGGTATTGAAAAGTACTATGTTATAGACATTTTCAGTAACAGATTTTAATTTTCTCTCTATTTTAGTGCACCATTATGTATATTTCCATGTTATTTTAAATATGTAAATTATTTATTTTAATTAATATGTATATACGAATTTTCTAATAATTATTTATCATACAAAATTAATTAAATATTTTGTGCATGCATGCCTGCATTTATTCGGCATCAATTGATGAGATATAAAAAAAAATTTGCTATCCGCGATAATTTTACACCATGTTATGTCACTTGAATATTATCCATAAGAAAATCGGGTACTTTTCCAGTATAGAATCCTTTGCTTTTAGGTTTGGCGTAATTCGAGCTTCAAAAAGGGATAGATTCGTTAATATACATAGATTTGTTGCCAAAAGTTATGAAAACAAACCCAATGAACTTTTGGTGCTTTTCTATTATAGGGGACTTGACGCTTTTTTAAAAGGCTTGGCAGATAAAACCAAGCAGGATATTTTATTCTCCTTCCGTTCAGTTGGCCAATTATTATTTTATATATTCGTTTGAAATATTCGAATTAGTGATTTTATAAATTCGTTTAATTAAATTTTACAAAAAAGTAACAATATGATATTAATAAATAATAATTACTATTGATTCCTTTTTCCTCTTTTCTTTTGCGTTTGCATAAATGACGTCATTTAGACAAATTTATTCAAAATATTTTCAGTTTATATATTAAATTAAATGCTGACAGACGATTGAATCCTGACGATAGAAATGTGATTTTTTTTTTCAAATTTTCCATAAAAAACATAATTTAATCACAATCTTGTCTTCATTATCGATTGAAATAAAAGATAAATTAAATTTAAATTTGGAAATGACGAATAAAAAGAAATCAATAATCCTTATCGGGATCCTTTACAATTTTTTCCCTTTTTTGTCACAAAATAACTGAGTAATTAGTTGCCATCATTACAGAAATGTCATTAAAATTAGAAAAAAATTAATATCTCGAAAACTAAATCCAATTTCAAAATTCTATTACCAGTTTTGACATCCGCGGATTTTTATGGACAATTGGTATTAATTTCACCATCAAGCGTTTAATATTTTATTAAATATAGCCCTGAAACATAATCAGTCTTTTCATAAAATCGTTTCATAAAATCGTTTCATAAATTTGTTTCATAAAATCGTTTCACAAATTCGTTTCATTAGGATTTTATATATATAGGGTAGACTAGGGGGCCTACTCCCTGCGAGCTAGGCTCGCCAACCTCCGCTCAAATTTCGAGGCCTCTAAAAACATGACAGCGTGCTTTATTTTTAAAATATTGGTAAATCTGTAATTGGGTTGTCATGCTTTTAACGTTCTAATTGGGCCTTTTTTTAGCCACACACAGGGTGGCTTATTCTTTCAATCTCTATCATTTTTCATGTTTATGAAAAGTCACAGCAATCCATCGTTGCCACAGATTAATCTCGGAAAATGAAACATTTGAAGTTACTTAAAAAATTAATAACTCGAAAAGTATTTGTCACAAAATTGTTTTACAAACTGCGTTAGAATGGTAAAAAATTGTATTTTTCTTGATATAAATTTCAAATCTAATGATTATGCCGTTTTTCAAATATTAGATTTCAAAAATTACAAAACTTCACAATGGAGTACCGTAGCGAAACTTTTACGCGTAAAAAGATAATGATAAAGGCATTGTGGCTCGACATATCGCGTATACTGGCCATAGCATGAGTAACGAATTATAGTAAACTTATTATTCTGTTAAAATATAAAAGTGAATTATGTATATACATTTTTAAAAAATAAAGAAAAACATTGTATCACAAACATCAACAAAATTTTTTCTTCTATTTATTCCCTTATTCCAAAGATATCGTTTTATCGTCTGCTGCCATAGCAACATGAATTAAATTTCATTAAAAAAAAAATTGCTCAGTGGTAGAAAAATATTTTTCTAAATGGAGTGGTTATTGAACAACTCAACACTTTAACAGGGGAATTTTTATTTGTTATTTAAATATTTTAAAATTGTTTGTTGTCATTGCGTTTTTATTCTGAGTTACAGCTAGTTTATTTATTTTTAAGTAAAAGCCGTGTGTGGCAATCTATATTCGGCCTTACAGCAGAATTTTCCCCTCTTGTTATTATCATTGTCTCATACACAGCTGTTGCGACAACTGACGACTGTTTTCGGGATTGATAAGTAAAATCAATTACAATTTGAAAATCAGCTTGTATAAAATTTTTAGGTTAAAATTGTGGCTACCTCTCGGACTTTTATAACAACGATCTGTATTCTATTCTTCCTTTGCGTTTAAGGATGCGAAAAATTCCATCTGCTTGTGAATAACATTAAGATCCACGGTATTGAAAAGTACTATGTTATAGACATTTTCAGTAACAGATTTTAATTTTCTCTCTATTTTAGTGCACTATTATGTATATTTCCATGTTATTTTAAATATGTAAATTATTTATTTTAATTAATATGTATATACGAATTTTCTAATAATTATTTATCATACAAAATTAATTAAATATTTTGTGCATGCATGCCTGCATTTATTCGGCATCAATTGATGAGATATTTAAACAAATTTGCTATGCACGATAATTTTACACCATGTTATGTCACTTGAATATTGTCCATACGAAAATCGGGTACTTTTCCAGTATAGAATCCTTTGCTTTTTAGGTTTGGCGTAATTCGAGCTTCAAAAAGGGATAGATTCGTTAATATACATAGATTTGTTGCCAAAAGTTATGAAAACAAACCCAATGAACTTTTGGTGCTTTTCTATTATAGGGTTTTGACGCTTTTTTAAAAGGCTTGGCGGAAAAAACCAAGCAGGATATTTTATTCTCCTTCCGTTCAGTTGGGCAATTATTATTTTATATATTCGTTTGAAATATCCGAATTAGTGATTTTATAAATTCGTTTAATTAAATTTTACAAAAAAATAACAATATGATATCAATAAATAATAATTACTATTGATTCCTTTTTCCTCTTTTCTTTTGCGTTTGCATAAATGACGTCATTTAGACAAATTTATTCAAAATATTTTCAGTTTATAAATTAAATTAAATGCTGACAGAGGATTGAATCCTGACGATAGAAATGTGATTTTTTTTCAAATTTTCCATAAAAACATAATTTAATCACAATCTTGTCTCAATTATCGATTGAAATAAAAGATAAATTCAATTTCAATTTGAAAATGACGAATAAAAAGAAACCAATAATCCCTATCGAGATCCTTTTCAATTTTTTCCCTTTTTTGTCACAAAAAAACTGAGTAATTAGTTGCCATCATTACAGAAATGTCATTAAAATTAGAAAAAAATTAATATCTCGAAAACTAAATCCAATTTCAAAATTCTATTACCAGTTTTGACATCCGCGGATTTTTATGTACAATTGGTATTAATTTCACCATCAAGCGTTTAATATTTTATTAAAAATAGCCCTGAAACATAATCAGTCGTTTCATAAAATCGTTTCATAAATTTGTTTCATAAAATCGTTTCATTAGGATTTTATATATATAGGGTAGATATCGTTATCATTCATTTAAATGTCGTCTTTGTTTAGAAAAATATGTTGCTGTAACATCTAATTTCCTATATATGTCTACGGAAAACTTTTGAATGAACGCTCCGATATTTAAAATTATTTTTCTATTACAGCGGGTTCGTTCCGTGGTGTTCAAGTGTCAATTTCATTTAAATATAAAAATGGCATGTTTGTCTTTATGCCTGTTTTGACTCTATAGACTTTAACTACAAATTGGTACAAATTGGTACGAATTGACCAATCGTTGCAAAATCTCAATATTTTGCTAAGGTACACAGGATGTACTCATTTATGTTTTTTAAATAGTTGCCATATGGCGTACAGTTTTTATACAGTGAAACATCGAAAGTTTTAATACTTGATTGCATCAAAATGAGAGATATTAGTAATAATGGTATTTAAAGTGAACGTGTATAATAATAAATGTGTGCCTTAAAAACACTCTGTTATACAAAACCACTCTCATTAAGTTCCGCCATTTAGTTTAAAGTAAGTTAATTTCTATGCAATAAGATAACAAAACAAAACAAAACAAAACAATTTAGTGATATTGCTTTTATTTATTTCTTAAAAATTACTTATGTAAGAATTTAATCAACTGCATTAGAAATCTTTTCAAAATTTCAAAATTATGAATTTTGGCAGACATCTTTTAAAATATTACGTCTTATTATCTTGAGTCAAATAATCCATCAATTTTATATTTTAAAACTATTTGCTGATACTTAAATATATGAAGTTCATTAACTTAGCAAAAGCCTCTTAAAGTAAACTGTAAACTGTAAAATCTATTTCCATCACTTATATTAAGCAATTTAAGGATTTCGGGTATAGGTAACTGGTCAGAAAATTGTGAAATTTAAAGTTTATGCCAAAACCCTTAAATATTTAAGTAAAGTTAATACGTTGGTTTATACGTTCATGGTTGTTGAATGTATGAACCAACATCTGGTGTCAATATACAAAGCTAGGACATTAATGGGTTAGCATTTTGTTCATTTACATTAATTCAGTTCCTCTTAAATGGAGGCAATTATCTATGAAAGGTAACTAACTAGATTTCTCTGTCAAACAAATATTTATTTAACAGGTAAGCTCAGTTCGGATTTAACAAGGTTAATTAAGATTAATTTTCCATTGTAAAGTCTCAACGGATTTTAACAAGACACATTTGCTTTGCTTTCATCTTTATTCTCATTTTATGAATTGAAATATGATTGTACATATGCATTTTACATCTCCTCCTTTGACAATGTGACAAATATCCAGCCTGAACTACCATTAATTATTTGTAAGGGTGCGATGATGTCATAATAACTCTAATAATTTAAATTAATTTCCGATATATATATTTTTTTAATTTTTCAAAGACATTTCTGTAATGATGGCAATTAAATTAGCTGATTGTTAGGAGAAAAGGGAGACTATTAGAATTATTATATCTTTTTGATATTTTCTCGTTAACGTTAATAAGGAAAATATTTTCTATTTAAATAGATGGTGTTTGGGATTTTGCAAAACCGTTGAAACGTTTTCCATGTTAAAATTCATTGACTATATCTATTATGACTATACTAATTATTTTTTGCTCTCTGGTCGTCTCGAAAAAACAGCCGTAGGTGGGTGTTACCAATTTAGCAGAATTGTTTCATCAGATATCTGTCAAACTTTACGAATAGTAATTTTTGTCTTATTAAATGACAGAATAAATTACGCAAATATTACTTTTGAGAAATTCTTGTAGTAAATAGGAATAATAAATCCGCTAAATTGGCAATACTGCTGTAGGTAAAGAAGCGGGTCAGTAGTGGATGAAGGACCAGTTGATGAATTTTATTGATTGATTTTTTTTCACAGATTATTGGGATCATGTTTTTACCGTTATGGCTGGTTGACGAATAAAAGCCAATGTGTGTTGTGAATTTGTCTTTGATATTTTCATAATTTCAAAAGGAAATTACAGTGAATTAAGCTTCAAGTGATTTTATAGTAAAATACATTAAATAATAATAAAAAAACAATTTATCTTGTGTAAAGGAGAAATTAGTAAGGTGATGAGCTTAGGCTTTCAAGATTTTTGCAGAACTCAGTAACTGATTAAAAAGCTCTTAAACTGTAGAAATAGATTTTTATGTTTTCGAATAAAAGTATCTTTCCACTTACAGGGAGTAAGACGAGAAATAGATAATTTTATTGTACACAAACATTATTATCAAGGCACCTATAAAACTTCATTCAAATCATTTACAAGATCCCACACACATTCGCAATTTATTCAAAACAGATTGCAAATTCAAATGAAAATGTCGCACCGCTAGGGTCTGTGTATGGTGACCCAACCACCATTCATAGAGTATTCATCCAGTATTCATACCAACCAGAAAATTCAGCATGTGCCAAAAATTTCAACATGAAGTATTGGAACTAGATTTCATACTTGTCGTGTTACCCACAGATTACTGTCATGATCATTATAGCATTGTCGTCCTATTTATCTTCCCTATCGTGTTTCAACTAGGTTTATTAGCATACATTTCATTATAAACAACCTATATTTCGCATGAATTTTTACGCTTTCAATTGTATTTTGAGAATATTTTAGTGAAGAAATTAATAACGAATCAGAGATGAAAAATGCCTTGTAATGTGGGGTCAAAAAATCGCAAAACACTTGAAAACAGCATTTCAACTTTTAACTACTCACAGGTTGCTCTGCAGCGAATTGTTCATAAAGAATTACATGAATTTCCAGAAAGGTCCAAATTCTACTACGTATGACTGAATTGGAGAAAACCAAGTTCAGAATCTTACCCATTCGCCAACTCGCCATCTGACACTCCTTTTCCTTAGTAGTGTACGGTATAATCTGTCAGAAAAACAGAATGTTAATATTCTATGCCTTCTGCCATTCTGGTGCAAAAAATGATTTTCCCATTACTGTTTCTTTTAACTCTATAATCATGTGTATACCTGGTAAAAGAGTTTAAAACAGTGATATGTAAGAATTAAAAAGCAAATATCTGTATATCTTTAAACATTATTATCAAAGCACCTATAAAACTTCATTCAAATATTTTTACAAGATTTCACACACATTCACAATTTATTCAAATATAATATATAATAAATATAATATATAATATAATATATAATAAATGTAATATATAATATAATATAATTTTAAAAATAAGGTATATTAAAACTTATCTTATTTCTAGACATTAAAGAATTACAGCAAAGAATCTCTACAAATGAGGTAAAATTTGGTAATGAATGCTGCGCAGAATATTAAGGAATCTCATTGAACATATGGTGTGCCCTTCAACACAGTGCGAAGCAGTTTATGGTTACATAGACGTAAATCCTTTAAGATTAAGTCTAAATCCAGCATCGGACAAATAATTAGAAATACAATGATGTGACGCATTACTCGAATTGCAAATTGTGGGTATGGCCTCAACAGTAAGAAATCTTGCTGGACAAACAGATGCAAAAAGAATTGTGAAAGCTCTCTAAAACGCGCATCTATCCAGTAAATGGTACAAAGGCTTATGTGAAAACACAATTCAGTTAAAAGGAAATCTTTTAATAGTTCTTGTATTTGAACAAAAATGTCACTGAAAAAGTGAAGAAACGCTTTATTCTCCCCGACCTGGAAAAGCGAATCAAAGACTTGAAGATAATAATAGTATTTAAATGGGTCTATTATCTGCAACGTGAAACTGACTAATCTGAATTAAAGAGAGTGCACACCAGCAGCAAAAGTATAACACAAAAATTCAAGAAGGCATTCTAGGTGACGAAAAGTGGTGAAAGAAGAAAATAATATCACAATTGCTGTCGTATGGAATGTCACCGACGCAGTAATATTACCACCAGATGTTTGTTTAAAGGGTGTGCTATTACAGGAAGATTTGATCAAGGAGAACCTGAAGATACTTTTTTCACAACTTTTCCGAAAGGTTATTTAGAATGAGAGTTTTTAATATGTAGTTTCTCTTTGTTTTTCCCTCTAAAATTTCAGTAAAATGCCAAGTGTTAATTGTGCGAGATGGCCCTAACATTCACCTTTCAAACGACACTCAGACCAGTAGGAATAGACAATATTCACTTACTGTACTAGTTCCCTTCTCACTCCAATCATTTTTTACAGATTTTTGAAATTTAGGTTTCTTAATCGCATTTCTTTAGAATGCACTTATAGAATTCGATAAAACAAGAGAAAAGATTTGAACGGCTATGAGTTTTACAAATTTCGGACGGCAATTTCGAATACCTCTGTCAATCCATATTCTTTGGTTTTGAAGGGCACAGGATTTAGCTAAAAACCCGAATCATCAAGTGGGATTCACAGTTAAGAATTTCCCACCGACATATTACCTAATGTATCACTCAATACTGCATATCATAAAATTAGGTGATTATTAGAATCACCAGTGGTCAGAACGATTAAAGAAGGTTATCTGTTGAAAAGCGATGAATATACATTTAGCGTTTCGTTACCATGAAATGCATTACATATGAACAATGTTAAAAAGGCATAGACGAAAACGAGAAGAAGCACCATCGACGACGAAGAAGATTTGGCATAGGTATTATATAAAGAAAGTGCTGACGATCCTGCTTCATGCGTGTCTATAGGAAATGGTGAAGACGACGATACTCACGACAGTGGGTCTTGCACGTTTAATAAAGTTATTGAAATGGCTAGTGATTTTTAGTATTTTTGCATAAATTAAATTTAATTACAGGGATGGTGAAAACTGAGAAGACACACGCATAGGTTTCAGAAGAACGACATTTAAAAAATCCAATCTTGAATGACCTCGTTTCACGTGGTAATATACTAAGGCAAAAGGCCGTTATATTAAGGAAAATCGGAAAGGATGCCTCCAGCAAATGAATGGCGCCCCTGAGCAAAGCAATAGTTAAAATGTTTCGGTTGCAGGATTTCCACATAAAATATGCATACACGGTGGATTTTAGTTTGCGTCAAATAGCAGTGAAAAGTGTTGAACAACGAATAAAAGTCCAAAGCAGCTCCACAGAACCTCAATTATCAGTGATAGATTTTAAAATAGATTCAAAATGACTATCGGAAATCTGGGTTTTAAACAATGAAAGAAAAAACTACGTGGGCGATAAAACGAATCTTCCCGTATGATTAAGTTGATAGAATTTTAGAATAAAGCCAATCAAACTGTTCTCCTTTTTCATAAAAAGGGCGCAAAATCGAAGTAGGATCATAGTGCATATAGAATTGATTTAAATAAAAAGAAGATTAATCTTAGTTAACGGAAAATATATGGTTATATAAAAATAAGCAGTAGTAATAAGATTAATATTACTTGTGACACTATAAAAGTATCTTAATTATTTTAAACATAATATGTGGCAGTAAATTCATTATCACATTAAAGAAGAATATTGTGCTTATTGTGGCGTTTTATGATTTTAATTCAACAAATGACTATAACGGGGAATCTTACATTCAATGCTTCTAACCGAAATGTTTACTGAGGAAAAGCGAATTAATAATAGCGTGCTAGACTTGATAATAAATCTCAAACACTAAAGATAGTTATTTTGTTTGTTTGACCTAAACCTAAACTGCTAAATACAAAACAACAAAAAAAAAGAGAGAAAAAAGAAAAATTGGCGAACATTGTATTAGTATTATGTTTTGTTATATTACAACTTATGTAGAATATTTATTTTTTTAAACTGAAATTTTTATAGATCTTGCAGTAATAAAATACCATATGTAATTTCAGAAGGTTTAAATATATATAACACAATATTTATTTAAAATATTCTATTTGAATTGCAATTTTTGAAATCGTACAGTATTATTTTTTAATAAAATGTTTTATTTTTAATCCCTTTATTTTTATTTGTTTCGAATATAAATGCTCTAATTTTCATTAACTAATAGAGCTCAAAATTCCGTGTTTGTTTATATATATTTTTTAATTTGATAAAATCAAAAGGTAATGCAAGTTTATGGATTTAAGTAGTGTAGTGAAGTGGAATTATATTCGGGATACAATTTATTAAGGGGTCTCAGGAGTATTACTTTTCCTCCGAAGATGCAAGTTTGCATCATGTCACATTTTATTTTATATTTGATTTCATATAACACACAATAAAATAAAATTTTTACCAATAATAGGTCAATATCTGCTTGATTTAACATAATTATTTCAATGTTGTACATTTCACATTTAATTATTTAAAAAAAAAATTAAATTTAAAAAAAAAGTAAAAAAACTTTTTTGCTTGGTATCCACTGCGCGCAAGGTTGTAGAAAAAATATTGCTTCAAAAATAACAAACAAAACTGATAATGATGTAAAATGTATGTATCTTGAACTTATACTTCAATTTCAAGAAATTAAAAATTTAATTTTTCTTAAATTTAAATTTAAACTGTAAAATGTTTAAAAAATTCCTTTTTTTTTGTTGAAAAAATGCCAATTTTAAAATAAATTAAATTTTTAATTGCTTGAAATTGAAGTATAAGTTCAAGATACATACATTTTACTTCATTACCAGTTTTATTTTTTTATTTTTTAAGCAATATTTTTTCTACAACCTTGCGCGCAGTGGATACCAGGCAAAAAAGTTTTTGTTACTTTTTTTTAATTTAAACTTTTTTTTAAAATAATTAAATATGAATTGTAACCCTTTGAAATAATTATGTTAAATCAGACAGGTATTGACCTATTAGTGGTAAAAATTTCATTTTATTGTGTGTTATATGAAATCAGATATAACATAAAATGTGACATGATGCAAACTTGCATCTTCGGAGCAAAAGTAAGACTCCTGAGACCCCTTAATACTAAATAATTATATATCACGTTTAAGTAGATTATATTCATTTATTACATTACCTTGGTTGCAGAGACATTTCCTCAGTGAACAAAATATTTTAAATATGTCAAACGAAACAAATTTAACGGGTGGTCTCTGCAAATTAAATAAATCAAGAAAAGTAAGAAAACCTTAAGAATAGAGAAAGATTCATTTCCCTCTACTTAAGCAAAGAGGGTACATTTTTAAAGCATCTGAAAAATTGTGGTAGAGTTAGTCGTAGAACAAATGTAAAATTTTTTTGAGATTTCTTGAAACTGCTTTTTCACGTATGAAATCAAGTGTTTTATCATCCTCAACACTTTGAAATAACAACTCTTTTAGGGCGATATTTTACTTTCTTAGAACATACAGATCATATAGAGAATATGAATCAAAAATAAAAAACAAGTTTAGCGGACAATTTGAATAATTAACATCGAAATTAGATATGAATATATACGACTGTCTAAAACTCCAAATCTCTCTTGTAAATGCGCATATTTTTGTACAGACGTAAAGGGGATGCAAACTGCTCATCATCTGACATACAACAATGTGTTGGAGTCTCCTTTGAGCAGTTTGTTCTGAAATATTTACTCTTCTGTGGCAGCTGTCAATGCTGACAACTGCCCGTTATTGATTTCGTGCAATTATTTATAAATATTCTCGAGCATTTTGTCACACGTGTCAGACCTAGTACCTGTCGTTGGGTAACATCTGCAGTACTTATATCTGCCAAATTGTGAGATCACACACTGAAGCAAATTCAAAACTCGAAATGTTTCATTTTGGAATGGCATTGATTCTCACATTCCAATAATTCTTCCTTTTACAAACCTGGTCATTTGACATCGTTATGACATCAGTTGGATTTTTTAATATTGTAGGACGCTCCATATCATATCAATTGAAATATGAGGTTAAGTCATTAAGTAAGTCACAAAAGATAATTAATTAATAACTTACAATGATATTCACTTCAAAACTATTTTTATTTCTCAACATATTCTCCATCAATATTTATAAACATATATCACCGTTTTATCAGTGCTCCAAAACCAGCTGCATAGCATTCTTTGGGTTGCTGTCTCAGCCACATTAGGACTTCAAGTTGAACATAGGAGACAGTTCAAAAGTTTAGTTGGCAACTTCTTCAACATCCACCGTACAGCTTCGACTTAGCCCCAAGCGATTTTCATCTGTTTAGTGCACTAAAATCCATTTTGGAAGCAAGATAATGTTCACAGATGATAAAAAGGTTCAACTCGAGGTTCTAATGTGGCTGAGACAGCAACCCAAAGAATGCTATGCAACTGGTGTTGTCGCACTGATAAAACGGTGATATAAGTGCATAAATATTGGGGAAGAATATGTTGAGAAATAAAAATAGTTTTGAAGTGAATATCATTGTAAGTTAGTATTTAATTATCTTTTGTGACTTACTTAATGACTTTCCCTCGTAAAATATGCAAGAACAACCGTACAACTTGAGGCCATTTTGTCATTATTCCTACGTGCACAAGGTCTTTTCCCATGAGGACATCGACTGAAATGTTTTCGAAATGCATAACCTTCTAAATGCAAAGGCCTTCTTTACATGATTCTCTCCAAGTGAGTATTAACAATTTATCAATGTTTACACAGAAATCTTTTTGCAGTTTACAAATTATGATTTACTTTTGGACATAAATGTAGAGAAATGTGGTGAGTATTTAATGGCAAAAACCTTCAAACTGTATCCAACGAATGATCGATCATTTAAATATAACAAAAAATAAAAAATAAATCACATCAAAATACGGAAAAAATGCATAGAATATATATATTTTAAAAGATCAAGATTAGTTGGTGGATGCTATACGAAATATTCAAATTATAAATTTAGATACATCCTATAAACAGGAGTATGCCAACAAAATTAGAGGAAGGGGTGGGTTTTTTTTAAACATCAGCCAGTTTTTGGTCATCTTGCAGTTAAAGGGTTGCCTTCAAGGAGGACTTTTGCAGGGAAAGGGAAGATAATAAATTATTGTTCTCATATAAGAAAACAACCGAAAATCTACACAGTCACCCCGGTCAGGTCGCACCGCTATCGAAACCGCGCGCATAGACCAATGCTCGTCATTTTGTGGCCAGTAGAGAGTTAGAGGAAAGAACTAAATGTTAGAATGCGACCCATGTAAATATTGATAAAGCACTTGTTGAAAGGAATACGGAATTTATAACAAAATTCTTATAAAAAATATTGTAGTATTGAGATATTTTTAAATTATCCCACAGGAATGTTTTCTCGAGAGTTTATTATATATTTGTATTATTTGTAATATCGCTATGATTAATTTCGATAGTTTTGTTTAGAAATATATGACTTTTAATATTTCCAATTATAAATCTGTCGTCATGGCAGTATATTATATCTATATATTACTTTTAAAATCGTCATAATTAATTTCACTCGTTTTGTTTGAATATACTAAATGTAATGCCGCTAGGAAAATATGTCATTCATTTCAATGACTTTTATAATTACTTTGACTTACAAATAACCTAGAGATGTGATTAAATTGAAATCAGTTCTACACTTATTTAGCTCAAAATTCGTTAGCTAGTAATAAATTTGTTCGGATTCTAGATAAAATAAAATAAATACATTTCATATTAGATTTAAAAAAAAATGTTAATCATTGTTTTAACAAAATGTTTAAATAATTTTACTCACGATATGTAAAAAAAAACACAAGATTATTATAAATTATTTTAATGTAATATGAAAACAAATTGGAAATTGCACGTCAAACTTCACAAATGAGGTGCGTTCGTACTATAACTAGTTTTATACATATTCAGATCTTGGTACGATAGTTGTTGCACTCTTATGCAAAATATGAATTTTTTAAGCTACGCGAATGAAAGAAGTACATTTTAATTGTAGACAAAAAAAAATCGTCTGCAAATATCTCGAACACTGAAGAATGTTATTTTGGAAATAATTCTTACAAAATGTATTTAATTACTAGTTTTAGACGATTTAAGATTATTTGTCATGAAACATCTGATTTAACATGTATAAATATATAAATCATTCAACAAATTCTAAATATGTTTAACGAAAAAAAGAATTCAAGCGATTGAAAATAACCTTAACTTCTTTGATATAAATATTTGACATTTTGTACTTTTACTTACATGTAAATTGAAGTATATATAATTCGGCAAGTGACGTTTTACCTTTAATTGCAATTTGAAAAGAATCTATAAAAATATAAATAAAGGATTTTAATTTTTTTTCACACATTAGCTATTTATTGTCTGAGGCAAATATTTTAATTTATTTAGGAAATGTAAAATAAAACATTTCACGATAGCAACGACGATGCGTGTTTACATTTTGAACGAAACAATTTGAATGTTATACAGTGTCTCACAAAAGTGATGGGACACTTGTGCTTTATAAAAAGAAACTGCAATAAAATAAATAAACAAACATGTGCAAAAATTTTTTGGGTGTGTTTCATATTTAAAGTTAGTAACAATTATTACATAACATACATTTTGTCAAAATATTAAAATATTAATTTAGTAAAAATACAATTGTTCAGAACGGAGCAAAAAATGGCTCACATAAGTGATGGGACACTTACTTTTCCATCAAATATTTATCCAAAAATTTTACTTTTTAAAAGGTTTTAATATTTTGTTGGATTTCCTTTTACTTTTAAAACATGATTTAATCTTTTTGGGATGGATTCGACTAATTTTTTCGTGATTTCTGGAGTGATTTTACCCCATTCTTCTTGAAGCACCGATTTTAGTTGTTGTTTTGAAGAAATGGTGTGTTTGCAAATTCTTGATTCCAATTCTTGCCAAATATTCTCTATGGGATTTAAGTCTGGAGATTGTGGTGGTGTTTTTATTATTTCAGGACAGTTATATAGCAGCCAGAGTCTAACGTTCAGAGCAGTGTGCTTGGGGTCATTGTCCTGGTAGAATTTAAAATCGTTATGAAGGTTCAATTTTCGTGCTGAAGATTTCAAATTTTGCTTTAAAATATCAATATACTTGTACTTATCCATTATACTGTCAATAAAAACAAGATTACCAACTCCAGCGGACGACATACACCCCCATACCATAACTCCTCCTGCACCATGTTTTACTGTTGGTACCAAGTTCTGTTTGCGAAATTCTTCCCTGGGTTTTCTCCACACCAAGATTCTACCGTCAGAACCAAATATATTAAATTTACTCTCATCAGCAAATATAACTTTATTCCAGTAATCAGAATTCTTATTTATGTTGGATTTTGCGAAAGCTAGTCTGAGTTTTCTATTCTTTTCACTTACGAAGAATTTTTTCCTGGCTACTCTACCGTGATATCCAGCAGATCGAATTACCCTTCTAATAGTCTCAGGATTAACAATTATTCCATATAATGCTTGTAAATCAGCAGCAACTTTTGAAGCACTAATTCTTGGATTTTTTTTAATATTTCGAACGATAATTCGCTTTATTCCATTGGATAGCTTTGATGGTCGGCCAGGTCTTCTTTTATCCTGAATCATATGATTCTTTTTATATCGTTTAATGATATTGAAAACTGTTGAACGACTCAAGTTAACTGTTTCAGCAGTTTTTCTAATAGATTTTCCACGTTCAATATGCAAATTAATAACTAATTTTCGAATTTCAGGCGAAGTTTCTTTTTGTTTAGCATTCATGGCTACACAGAGCTAAAAAACACAAAAATTCCAAAACAAACTGGAGAGAAGTACTGCAGACGATTTTATAAATTATTGCCAATTGCTTTTAAGTAAAAATAAAACCCCAAAAAATATTTTTATTGCTTATTTCAGACGATTTTTGTTGCATATATAATGGTGTCCCATCACTTATGTGAGCTATTTTTTGCTCCGTTCTAAACATTTGTATTTTTATTAAATTAATATTTTAATATTTTGACAAAATGCATGTTATGTAATAATCTTTACTAAATTTAAGTATGAAACACACCCACAAAAAAATGTGTACATGTTTTTTTAATTTATTTGATTAGTTTCCGTTTGTAAATCACAAGTGTCCCATCACTTATGTGAGACACTGTATGAAATAATTTAAGCCTTACTGTAAATTTCCAGTAAAGGAAATTAATATTTTGGTTTCTTACTGGTGTAATACCTGTTTTATGTGTATTTTACAACCAATAAACTGTCTGTATAGGATCAAATATATACATATATCAAATTCGGTTTTTAAATTCAGCAATACGAAAACAATATGACTCCATCATAAATTTGACGTAATCGCCATGGCAACCTAGAATCATTAGCTTCATGGGATAGCATTGAATTAATTACGTATGATAGGATTTAATAGAATGAAGAATTCTTTTATAAATATCTTTTTAAATTTTGATTCAATTTTCATAAAATTTGAAATGACTCGACAGAATTCTGCAACGATTATATATATTAATTTTTGCGCTTTTATATGCGGACAGACGGATCAGAAGACGTCTATAGGTGCTACGTATTTATATAATTACGAACGCACCTAGTAAATACGGGTTAGGATCCCTTAAAAAGACCCCCACGGAGGGCACTCCCCCCTTGGGCCTATATCCCTCGTGTTGATAATTGGCCGCCATAAATCAACCCAACCCAACCCAACGAACGCACCTAAAAAGCACTACTTTTACATACAAAAGAGCACTTCTTAATATGATATCATATTTCCCAGAAAGCAAGTCTTTTAAAAATATTGTTACGATATTTTCATTATTGGTAAAGTTTTGATGAAAAATTCAGTTTCGGTTTGAAGAGAAGTATCCTGTAATTTTTATTTGAATAAATTGATTGCGACCTTAGATTTTTTATATTAAAAATTAATTGTCACGACGAGTAGTATCACTCATCTGTCCTAGCAATTTTGATACACTCTGCAAATTAAAGGGTGTGTATGCACTTCGGAGTATCAACCCTCATTCTCGAATAATTGAAACCTTCAAAGCCTGCCATTCAAAATAATTTCTTCTTTCAACAGACGTTCAATGGAAAACTAATTGATTATTTTTTTACTTTAGCCCTTTGAGCTAATTTAATTTGACTATAATTAAACAATCATCATGAATTCGTTTTGATACAGCACTAAGATTTTTCATTTTATAATTTCTTATTTGTGAGAGATTTCCAAATATATATCTGGCACAACACATGAAGTTTTAAGCAGCACATATTAAAGTATTTAACAATAAATCTGCTTAATTAACTCGGAATCTGTTCTAATTGAAATGACTACTTTAGATTCTTTTGTGAATGATCGCATTAGTAAAGTTGTTTCAATACTACAAGAGGGGTATTAAATTCTAATCTTTTTAGCTTATCCGTCGAAAAGGAATTAGACTGGAAAAAATAAAGGTTCTGATTAACTGTTGGATATGTGTTTTAAATTATTAATACGTAGACTAAAAATATATTATTTCAATTATTTACAAAATGCAATTTTATACAATCTTATTAAAATCATTTAATTTTTTTTCCTTAATACATTAGCTTCATCATTAACTTTTTAAAAATTATAATTATAAGCTATTCTAAACTAGTATTTTATACTAAGTACTAGATACTAGCATTTTATACTAAGAAAAAACAATTGGAGTCGGCGTTAAAGTAAACATTTTTAGCTTCAAATAGATCCGGCTCGAATTTATATTTTATTTGGTTTGATTTGTTCGATTCAGAATTGTATAAATTTGAACTAAAATAGATGTTTTGAAGGTTTAAAACTTATGACACCCCATAAAAATAAATAAATTTTAAGTGTTTTAAAAAATATTTTAAACTCACTTTCTACCAAAACAATATTGGGACAATATTGTTCGTATCGGCTACATCTTTGTCAATATTATCTATAAAACCTGTTTATATATTTGATATAGATTGGCTGTAGTTGGCCAACGTTGGAAATATTGGCATATTGTATAATTTCATTTTATGAATGTTTCATCTTATATTAATTACAAATACTTTGAATTTCCATAGCTAATAATTGTAACCATTTAAAATATATTTCTCAAATATTTGCATTTCATTGGAAGTATCTTGAATGGCAAGCTAATATTCCTGTTACACTGGAACATCATTTCAAATATCTCAAATTTAAAGCCATTCTTTAAGCAATATTGGTATATCATTGAAAGTATTTCAGAAAAATTCAATGTTAGAGAAACATTGAATAAGCGGTTTGAAACCCTACATTTTTGTATACCAATTGGCTTGACTCAAAATGTATTAAAACCGCTAAACATTTCTAATAATAATTCTGAGACATGCTGCAATAGGTAGTCTGTGCATGTTCTTCGGAGCGCGATATTTCATTCTGGATTAACTAAAACTTCGAAAGAATGCTGTTTAAAATGATTTTCTTACTTCAACAGAAGTTCATTTTAAAATAATATTTTAACTTTATTCTATCTATACGAGAATAAATTATTGGATTTGAGAAAAATTTCGACTTCGGCGGATTTATACGTTTTAGAAGGTGTTGAACTCGAGTTGACTATATCTAGAAAAAGTCTGTCCGTGTGTCTGTGTGCCTGTATGTGACAAATTTTGCTGTCTCTCTAACTCACGAACTATTGTATAGAATAGAATGAAATTTCACATGGAGTTCTATCCTTGTGTAAACTCCTATTGATTAGTTTTGTGCAAATTCCACCAAGAGAGAGTGCCGCAAATTGATGATTTGTTCGATTTATCTGATGCTTATATCTCCAGTTTATGTGCGCAGAATTCAACGAAACATCAAGTTTAGAATCGTCATGAGAAATTAAGTGTCAAATGCATCGAAATGCATGACCGCAGCCAAAATGTCATACAATTTTGGTTGCAGTCATCTAAGAAGTGGATCCGAAATTAGATGATTTGTTCGAAATATGCTAGTATTCTGAATATGAGAATACACTGCCATTTAATTTAAGTTGCGGACATCTAAGAAGGAGTACCGAAAAAACCTTTTTGTCGAAAACATCGATGTAATTTCGTGTACTATTTAAATAATTTGATTGAGTTGATTTATATAGAATTTTTTTTTGTGATGGCCATAACATAATAGTGTACTTTTGCGTTATTATGTAATTTCTATAATACGACAAATATAACTAAATCGCGTATATGCAAAACTTGGAGTTTACTTATAATTTCGTATTTGTGAGATATTTGTAGACTTATATTGGTACAACGCATTAAGTTTGAAGCAGCATATATTAAAGCATTAACAATAAATCAAAAATTACTAATAATTCACAATAAAGTAACAATTTCTAATTGAATAAGTGAATTTGAAATCTAGCTTCTTACATAAAAATTTTTTGTTCCGACGAATATTACCATTATTATTTATACTAATAATTTTATGTAACTTTGTAAATTATAGTGTATATGTACTTTGGAATGTCATCCATCATTTTCCTTTAATTGCAACTTTCAAATCCTGCTGTTTAAAACTATTTTCTTCTTTCAACAGATGTGCATTCTAAAACTGATTAATTATTTTATTACTTTTTCTGTTTTTTACCTTGTGAGTTAATTTCATTTTGAGTATAATACAACAATAATAATTAACTCGCACTGGGAATTTTCGCATTATAATTTCTTATTTATAAGACAACAGTAAATCTAAACCTGGCACAATGCATGAAATTTTAATTATTCAACAATTAATCTGCATAATGAATTCTAAATCGTTTCCAATTAAAATAATTTCTTTACTTTCTTTCGTGAATGAAAGCAATAGTAAAGTATTTTAATGCTACTCAGGAGGGGATTAAATTTTAATCTATTTAGTTTATGAATCTTAAGGGATTTAGTTATATAAAATGAAGATACTAATTACCTTTTACCTATGTGTTCTTATCTATCAAGAATTTTAATGAAATTGTTTCATTAAAATGTTTTTTTACACAAGTTATTTAAAATATGTACAATAATTTATTTAAACAAAACTGTACTTTAAGCATTTAAGAAAATAATTTAAATTCACCTTCATAAGAAAACAGTAATAGCATAATATTATTGATGTTGGCTATATTTTTGTGAATATTAACTATATATATATATATATATGACGTGACGAAGTAACAACCAGTTATGAAAGTAACAACCAGTTATGAAACAGCAGGTGTATGCGACCCCACCACAAACATTGCAGGACATAAAACGACGCATTATGGACGCTTAGTCAACCTGTCACCATCTATGCTCCAACGTGTACAACGTGAAATTCAAACAAGGATCCAAATATGCATTGTAGCTGACGGTGAGAAGTTTGAACATCCAAAATAAATGTATATTATTGTAATTAGTTGTTTTTTTCTTTCTAAGATCGTTTCGTCACGTCACAGTGTTGGAAATCACAAAAAAACAAATGCGCGTTTTAACCGTTCTATTCTTCGCATTAATGTTCACAAGATGTCCTTTCGTACTAAATTGATGATGCTCTAAAACTTTGTAAATAACTTTCTTTCTCTATCTCTTCCCGTTTTCGAGATAAGAATGCTAACTCCGCAGCATTCCACCAGGTGGCGTCGTAGGCGATTTCATTGAGTAGCCCATGGCTATTTTACTATACCTAGATACTACTTTTATGAATATAGCATCAGCCGTTCCGAAGTTAAGAGGGTAGCAAGGGACTTTAGTAGGCATACTGTATATATATTACATCTAAACTAGCATTAGAAATATTGACATATTGGAGTATTTTCAATTTGCGTATGTTGCATACTTATTAAGTAGAAATATTTTGCGGTTTTATTGCCAATAACTCAAACTAGAAATAAATATTTCTGAGATATTGGCATTTCATTGCAAGTAATTCCAATGTAAAGCTAATATTTCTGCAAAACTGAAATCTCATCGCAACTATTTCTAATGTAAATCTGATATATAACTAATATTGTTATTCCATTGTGGGTATTTCTTATTAACGCAATGCTAGAAAAACACTCAATGTCATTATTTTTAATGTATCAATATTGATTTGGTAATAAGCCGAATGACACAAATAAAAATTTAGATTAAACTGAATACTTGAATCCTTTAAATAATTTTGTCTCCTTACTTAATTACTGCATTGTATATAAATTATAGAATGTCAACATTTACTACTAAACAAAATTTCAATATACATTAATAGGTTCTTTCTTATTTTGGATCTCATGCGTCACCTACTTAAAGAATGTCTTCACTTTTTCTTCGTAGAATTTTATTTTAGAAGGCAAAGGTGTGGAAAATGGAGGCGATCAATTTGAATACAAAGATGCATTATTCAAGTAGAACTTGAGTAGTTTTGTATTTTACATTTTCATTCTAAAAATAAGCTTCAACTGGAAAGCCTTCCAGGCCTTGGATTACCTTGAAGTTTACAATTTTGCAATGTGAAAAAATTAAGTTATATCGTCCAAAAAAAAAAAATAATAAATAAATAAACAAATGAAAGAAAATAGAATATTTCAAAGATGAAAACGTGATCGTCAAAGTAACCATTCTTAATATACTTCAAACTCTCTCATCTTTTTATTTTCCAAGTAGCCAAAACATTCCGATGTATCTTTCTTTGTGTATTAAAAAAATAATATTCCTTCACATTTAAAAAAAATTGTAATTAATCATGGAATTAATATTTTAATTTTTTAAGTTGGCCGAGCGTTTTTTCTAATACCGAAAATAAAATTAACCCGAAATATAAAATGTAAAACTTTATGACACTGATTTGATATCGAAATCATTTAATAAAAAAGGTCCTTATTTTTCACAAAAATGTGACTTTAAAAAATTGTCAGAAGTTTTATTCTTGCTGGATAAATTTCGAATCAACTTTCTTTAAAACAGAAAAACACCATACTGGTGTAAAAAAATTCAATCGGATTAATGATATGAAGATCTAAATATCACCGGAGTGGCGTACCTGAAAAATCTGAAACAAAGCGAAAACGCGCTTTCAAAATGAAATAAAAAAAACTAACACTAAAAAAAGAAAATATGGGACAGAGATGCATTGCGGCATGCCTTTGTCTAGCCGGAACCATGTTTACAGATCTCTACGTGGGATAGATTGCCTTGAACATCGTCAACGAACACATAAAAACACATTAATAAGCCCAAATACTTCATTTTTAATGTAGAATATGTGATGCATTTCTATAGAATGTTATCCAGTGCAAACGAATAAAGATATAATAAACATGCGAAGTAATTTAATTCATAAAAAACTAAATGTTTTAAGGCGAAAAAAATGTAGAGAAAAATTATTCAGACTTGCACTGAAAGGTGTCTAAAAAGAGGCAATGGAGTTGTGTCGAGGACACAATCGGAAGGATTTAAAGCGTATTTCACTCATATATGGTGGAACACTTTCTGAGTTGCCTGAATGGCAATTAAGACGACATCAATCTTTTCTGGATTACATTAAAAAAATTAGCTTAGGTGCAGATGTATTTGAAATAAAGAATGATAAAGCTTTACGGATAAATTACTCTGAAAGTGACTTTAAATTTGATAAATATGCATGTGTTTCACAGGGTGCATAATGTTTTCCAAATATCACATTTTATACGCAACATATTTGAAGTCTTCTGCAAAAGATACAAAATCGCATCAAACATAAATCCAAATTACTTACTGTACAACGTTTGAATGAAATATTCTGACATAAAAATCCGCAATTTTGATGAAAAATATTTATGACGAAGGCAAGATTGTATTGCTCTTCTCTGATGACACTGATGATTTCAGTTAGGCACTCTTAAATTCTCATTTTACTATGTATTATTTTTAATAATTTTGGAATAGTCACACCACTTGAGAATTCGACGTATTGGGTTGTATAATTTTGTTATGATAAAAACTTTAAAAGAGTACGCTACACTACTTTGGAAAATGTTGTAATATAAAACAGGTGGTGAAGAAAACGTCTTACTTAACTTTACACCAGAAGGTACTTTGAAGTACCATTTATAAAATTTATTTAATAAGTATATTAGTTTTAAAAAAATTACATTTCATGTAAAATGCTTTGACGCGTTACACAAGAACGCTCTCACTGTACAATCGTAATAAATTCATTATTACGGTTCAGGATTTCCAATTTACTTATAAATAAAGTGATGTTATTGCCATGAGTAGGGAGATAAGGAGAAGAACTCTCCAGAATTATTTTATTTTTCCAGAAAACTCACTACTTAGTAGAAATTTCTAAGAAAGAATGAATGATTTCTAAATGAATACCAAATCATGTTAAATTTAGACAATAAATATGTTTATAAAAATTGTACAAAAAAGGTATGGTTAGTTGACAGGGTTTTAAATTACTGGTCTTAATTTCGAAAAATCTATTCTTTACGGAAAATAAATCGTGGCGTCCTAACCTATATGTAGTCCAAACCTTCACTAAATGCCAAAATAATTTGCTTACTGAAGATACTAATTATGAAAAAAATCTGCTTCTTAAGAGGTGGCCTTCCCGATACGGTTTGACTGTTATTGATTTCCGGAATTCTTTTCATATTTCGTATAAAAATGCGTATAGAAAAAAAAATGTAGCATTACATTTATTGTACATTCGTCTAAGTTTGGCAATATTTTCATGAAAGATTTTTGGTATTTTAATCGATCAAAAGTTCCTGAAATTTCACTGAACGCGGTGTTCGCAGTAAATCAGTGTACCCAATTACTCTCTTATAAACTATCTGGTGCACCTGGCACAAAAAAATTCACATGGATTTTTAAAATATATTTAGTTGGAGGTCAAATTTAAAAGTGATACAATAAATCAAAATATCAAACATAAAGGCTGTTTGAATTTTCAGTTAAATTTTAGGAAATAAATGTTTGTTTTCGAAACTGTTTAAAAAATTGAAATTATTAGAAATGTTAATTTTAAAAAATAGAATAAAAGATAATCGATAAACAGTTAATCCGAAATAAAAATAAAAATCCTTAATTTGAATAAATGTGGAAATTTCGAAAATAGCATCATATAAAGATTCATAGAGAAATTACATTTTCGAAACTACTCCAACTGGAGACTTAAAATTGAAATTATGCTAATTAAAGAAGATCTATTTGGAGTCACAACAGAAAATCTATCGGAACAACCAAAACTGATTGGGCAAAAAAGGTTAAAAAGGAGAGATCTCCTAAACTTCAGTATTAAGGACAACCAAATAGTGTACGTAAAGCACTTAAATATCGCAAAAGAAACATGGGACACACTTAAAAAAGTTCATGAAAGATCAAATCTCTCAAGTAAACTTTTTTTGCTTAGGAAGCTTTATAGTACTAAACTAAATGAACATGGCAATATGATACCCCACATAACTGTAATTTTAGAATTAGTGGATAAACTATCGGCCATAGGGAAAAACTTAAGTAACTCCCACATTTTCGCACTACTTTTGTGCTCACGACCCCATTCCTATGACTCACTAATAACTGCCCTGGAGGGACGACAAAATACGAGGAAGAATTAGCACCTGTTTTTTTCCGAGGTAATGTAACTAATGAGTATACACGTAGGATAGAAAATATAAAAAAAATCAGAAAACACTTCAAAAGCCTTTAAAACTCAAATAAAGTATGGATACACATAAAACAAAAAATAAATTAATTTCTGCTCACACTGCAAAATGCGAAACCATTTAAACTCACAATGTTGGTTTCAAAAAGGAAAAAATCCCAACACATTTACACAGCATAACAAAAGTAATAATAAAAAAAAAACTCCACATCACTATGAATCGCGAATGATGAATTGAAAAAATCTTAAAATTAAATTATTTTCAGGGGGCTGCTGATGCTTATCACAATTCTTAAAGCACCAAAATCTTATATACCGTTTTTTTCCAACTACATCTGTAACAGTCAATTGCTCAACTTAAAAAAAAAAAGTTTGTCGAAGAGTCACTATTGATTTTATTTCTCAAAAATATCACAAATTTTTTTGAAAAAGTTCGTCTTTTAAAAATAACACAAATGACATCGGACAGTCAAGGGTTAAGAATTAACAGTTCATCTTTCAAAAAGCACAACATACAAAATGGCAAAATTATGAGAGATGTGCATCATCAAACATCATATTAACATTATCATATTAACATCATTACAAAATGTTTCTTTTTTTTTTTTTTAGTTTTTTCTTCTTATTCGTCTTACTTCTCTTTTTTCTCTCTTTCTCTTCTTTCTTCTTTCATCACATTTCATATTCATAACTAGATAAAGTTTTGTCATTTCTTCGGAATGAAACATCATCTTCAAAATCAAGAGATTTGTCAGGATCGTTACCATACATGTATACATGTCAAAAATCTGTCAAATTTTCAACTTCGGAAATTTTAGTGTCATTTTCAGAATTTACATCAAACTTACTTCTACTATTTTTCCGAAAAGAATTTTTATCACCAAGCTTCTTTTTAGTAAACTTTTGTTTGTGTTTCTTAACTTCAAAATCTTCATAACAAGTTATTTTTGATTCATCTTCCTATTTATTTGATGGTTTCTAGACAGCTTTAATTTTAGGAACATTAATCAACAATTTTTTATTATTTGACATTTTCTTAAGTTTTCTAAGATGCTCTTCACATTTTACTTCTAAATTTGGTTTGTTTAATTTTTTAGTGAAACATGCCATTTTTTCTTCATTTTCAAAATATGCGTAATCTGAACTCCTGATGGTTTTAGAATTGTTACTTTGCTTAATTTTGATCTTAAAGGTAATAAATTCTTGCTTCAGCTTTTCGAAATTTCCTGGGAATTATCTAATTTTCTTTGAATTCTTCTTTTTAATTTTTTTTATTCTAATACACACGTCTTCACAATCTTCTAACTGCTTTTCTAGTTTTTTAAATCGGTTATTGGCTTTCATTAAGCAAACTCCATATTGTTTTGAACATTTTCTTTCTTCATATAATTGATATTTTAAATCTTGCAAGCCCCTTTATAATTGCCTGTGTGATCTCGCAACGTTTTGTCTTTCTGTTATTCCTTGTTCTAACTTAATTTCCATTTCATACAATTTAGATTCTTCGGAAGTTATCACAATTTTTGCTTTTGCCTATTCCGACAAAAATGCTTCTTTTAATTCCAGTACTTCTGGTTCTAACATTTTATATTTTAGTTCAGCTTCTTTAACTTAAGTAATTAAATTTTAATTTTTTGAGCGTAATTCTTGAATTTCTGTGTTGGAATAATTAAGAGGCAAATCTTTGTTCTTGTTTTGAACTCGCAAGGGACTATTTTGGGATGTGGGAGAATAAGGGTTAAATTTAGAATTCACAGTTATCTCACTTGCATTATTAACATTAACCAAAGAATTTTTAGAATAATTTTTACATTTATTTACTTTTACTTCATTAATAGAAATAGATAAAGTACTTTGATTAATTACGTCAGTACCAATAATCATATAAAAATTAATGGAATTACAGCGCCAATCACAAAAATAGAGGTTTGAAAATTAGAATAATCAATTTCGATTTTTATTTGAAAAGAAACAAATGATGTGTATGAATTTTTACCAAATTCAGGCAAATACATATCTGTTGATTCTAATTTTACAATATCTTTAATTTTATTATAATTACTTATTTTCAAATATGTTCGCTGGCTACCAATATCAATTAATGAAATGAAATTTAATGAATGTAGCTTAACATCTTTAAGTATTAAATTCTGAGAACTTGTTACACTATTTACTTGAGAATGATCATCAGAAAAATTTACATATTTTTTCTTTTACTGCACTGAAATGATTTGTGACCATACAAATGCCAGGAAAAAAGAGAGGACCTTTACCTTTATTTCTACAATCAATACATTTGTGATTTTTATTACCACAGTTGTAACAGCGAATTTCAGATTTTACAAGTGTAGTTTTGTTCGTATACTCTACTTCAAGTTTCGATTTAGGCCTAGCATCAGTTTCTAGTTTTACATTTTCATTATCTGACCTTAATTTCTCATAAATTTTAAGTGTTTGTTTAAATTCTCTAATATTCGAACAACCGTATAAGAATGATTTTTTAAACTGTGTTTTTAATACCATTTATTACATATTGAATCAATGCAAAATCTTCTATATTTCCACGAGAATATAACTGCTACATATTAAGAAATACTCGTCAATTGTTTCATTATCCTTCTTTTTTCATTTCGATAACAATTGATGCAATTCTGCAGAACTACACGTTGTTCATAAGTAATGATCCTAATTAAGGCCAAGAATTCAATTTACTTTCGCTTTCAATCAATAATTTTGCTTATCCTCTCATACAGCGTTTTGTCAAAATTAATTTATGTAAATCATTTAAATTAAATAAAGAAATCACATCTTCAAAATCATTAATCCACTTTTCGACATTTTCATACTGACTACCACTTTATGTTGCAACCATGATCTCAATATCAGTAATACTAATAGAAGGTTTCAAAACAATACCAGGAAGCAGAAGTTGCGCCATCTCGTTTTTTGTACTACCAGAATCATTTATTTCCTTACTTTTGGAAATAGAAGAACATCATTAATTTTATTACTAGAATTATTACCAGCACTAGTATTAGAATTATTTTTGGCACTTTCATTTAATAATTCGGTTTCATCATCGCTAATTTCATTTTCTTCATTAATATATTTTCTTTCAATAAATTTAAATCACACAAATCAGAAATTATTCTGGCAGCTATTTCACCAAAAGTACCAGAGTTATCTATGCACCACATACTTGAAATCGTAAATAATCCATTCACTGGAAAATCATCTTTAGTTTGCTGAATTTTCTTTTTATATTCATCACTATCGATTTCCAAAGAAAAACCCGTAAAATTTCTATTTATTTGACAATTTTTCCTGTCACCTTCATGGCCGAAAATTAAACGATGTAAATTCTTAATACGGGATGACTTTTCAGTTCTTAAAGAAACTTCAAATTCCGGAAACGCTATTAACTTAGACATAATAAAAATAAAAAATAGAAGAAAATTCACTTTATAAGTTATATCCACTTCTGAAGAACATATGCACTTTAACAGTTCTTTATTAAATTAAGCGATTTTAAATTTTCACATAATCACTAGCAGCATCACTATTCTAAATCTTCACTATTTGTCACTTGTTTTTACTACTTAATTATTCGTGGGTGTTGTTATTCGTTCCGCTTCTCAACACCGAATTTATTGAAATGGACTCTGACACACTTAAAAGAATTGACTAAAACCGCTTTGAATTCTATAAGGTATTATATTGAAAGTTAAGAAAATGCTATATACAGAAAGAGTTTTGTACAATATTGAAGTTATCATCTTTTTAAAGAAATATCACATTGGATTAATACATCCGTCACTTCGGTTTCACAGAATTTCACTACGTTCAAACAGTGCCATCTAACACCGTCTTGTTTCGTCGGCCGCCTTCAACTCACACACTCGTTAGACTCCCGCGGATATCTAAGATTCACTTAAAATAGTTCTACTCTTTTCTTGGCGCTCACAAAATTATCTGCAACATGCATGCCTCACACATAATCTCCGCTACGACTTGCATCTTCCCACAACAGCTCTTTCACTGGCGTGAACCTGCATAGTTCTGACATCTGTTGTCTTTTAGCACAACGATTAGTGGTCAGAAAGGATAAATCCCACATTATTATACAAGGGTAAGTGCAGAGTGTTTATATTATTAAGTGCATATTTTTGGATATCGAAGTCTCATTAAATTCTGTTAGAAGCACTAGATTGAAGAAACGACCTATACTTTCCTCGAAATGTTTCTAGAAGAATTTTCCATATTTTTTTATAATAAAAGGAGATTGGTCAATTTAAGTCAAAGTTTATATTTGTAGATTTTTCTAACAGCTGTTCAGCGTTATTGTGAAATGTTTAATGTGGCAACTGCGTAAGTTATAGTATAACATGGATGACTCTGTGCCCGTAAACAAATAGTATATTTCAGAGAATACCAGATTAAGTCTTTCAGACCTTTTAGGGCCTAACATGAATAGAATATCATACATTTTGAAATTTATACCTAAAGATTTTCGTTTCCGTTTTACAGCTGATTTGCGCAATTATGCAGAAATGGGTTGGATAAGATTGCAAGTATGTTGTAAGTAAGAGAAATTTAATTGTACATGTTTTTTATCCAAAGAATTTTTCATGAAAATAAAATTTAAAAAATATAGTCTAGAAATTTATGATAAATATTCCAAAAGTCAAATTCAGTAAAAAAACATGTAGCGAAAATAAGATTTTTAATTTAATTTTATGATATTCTAATTCATCCAAACCCTGAAAGCGCGGTGTACATTTTTTAATAATTTTTACAAACAAGATGTTTACTTTGAAAAGATTAAATTTAAAACGAGAAAAAAGTTCTTGAATGACATGCCTATGAAGATACTTTTTGTTAATCACTGCTTAGCGATCATTAATCTTAATGAACGGAAGGAAATTTGCAGAAAAGCAACAAATTTTCTGACTTAAAAACAAATTTTACAAGTGTATTTGCTCGAAAGAAAGATAAACATTTTTTAGAACATTCCTTTCACATTAAATTTTAAAGGCAATTTAGATTAAAATTAATTAAAATTAACGACTCAAACATGAATCTTCTGTAACGTTCTTTTTTCTCGGAAAATGTCGCACTAAATGGAATATTTTACTCAAATTTTAAAAGAAAGATTGTTTTTTTAAATTGTGGGTAATCATTATTTTTCTTAAGTAAACGTGACTACATATGTATTTAAAAGCGCTCAAGTGAATAGGTTTATTATATAATGTTGGTAGTGAATAATGTGACTTTAACATCATGCATAACATAATTTAAAATTTACATTAGAAAAAAATTAAAATTTCGTAAAGTTTATTAAATATAAATATTTTAATTAAATTCCGTGATGCATATATGAAAAAGGTAAATGAAAACAGTTAAAAAATTTTGAGAAATATAATCATAGTCTCCTATAAAATTAGTAAGAAATATGCGCATCGATCACATACGAATGATACCTATGTTTAAATAAGGCACACAAACGTTACTTGATATAATAAATTCAGAGTAATATATTTAGAAATTCCAAAATATAGTCAAACCCATTATAGAAAACTTTCCCAGGACTATGGCACTGCGAAATATGAATATTTGTTTTCGTTCCAATTTATATCAGAATTAGGTAATGTAAAATTTGCTGAAAAAAAAAACAAAAAAAAAGCGGTTTTTTGGCTAATTCCACTGATTTTTATTTTTTTTTAACGTACACATATTAGATTTAAAACAAATTAAAAAAATGGATTTACTCCTTCTCAGCTCGCATTTTTGAAGATAAATGTAATTTGTAGGCTATTTTTCAGTTTGGCTTACCAAATGTAAGTGGGTTACCAAATGTGTGTGACGCCTTCTGTTGCTCCTCCGTTTTGTGGGTCTCGCCCAGGATAACCCGCCGATTTGGGTTCTTTGTTGACTCTGGCACTGCTTCTATTTGCTTTACCAAATGCAATTAAATGAATGTGATATAATTAAATAAAAAATTTTAAAAAATCTTGAAATTATATTTTATAAACACAAGGTAGTACATATATTTCTGACGCTCAGTAAGTTTCAACCCAAACCACTCAATGAATGTCATCGAAATTTTTCAATACGCCTCACCTAACAAAGTAAACAACTTCTAAAAATTTTATTTAAATTCAAGAATTTTAACATTTATTCATAATGAATTGACAATTTAGCCCTATTTAACATAATGTTATTCGATTTTCAAAGGGCCATTATTTTCAAACGAAGTACCGATTTCCTTGATTAACAAAACCATCAAGCTATTTTATCTTAAATATATATATATATATATATATATATATGTTATATAAAAAATTCATTTCTTTCACAAATCCTTCGCATTTATTTCGCATTAGTCCTTTAAATTAATCTAACTTCTGACATAGTCAGTATTTCCTTAATTCTTAAAAATATTTATTCTTATTTAATGTACTTTTAAAAGTATTAACCCGTATATTAATAATTATTTTATTCCAAATCTTAATCTAAAATTTTAAGTTCATTCGTAACTTTTATCAGCTCCCCAATCATTCTGAGAGACACCTTTGTCATTTCGAATGTTTTTAAGAGCCATTTTTATTTTTTATTTTTATTCCATGCTCTGCTTTGCGCGCTCTGTATTTTTCACTTCAAAATTAATGTGCGTTTACGAGAGGAATTCTTTCGTGTTAAAGCTTCTCCCTCGAACCTCATTCGTATGGCTGGAGCTCGCCTCTATCGCATTGGTTTGTGGGCTCGTGACGTCGTGTTCTGTATCTCTTACATGTCAGAAAAATACGGAAAAATCGAATAGTAATTTGGATTTCGCACATTTTTATATCGTCATTTTCAGATTTGCTAAACATGCGCAGATCTCTTAAGATTCCTGCTTTTGATCGCCATTATTTCTGACTGGAAATTTTCACATTTGCTTAATGAGATAAATCCTGTTATTAAGTAAAGCAATTATGACTATTCATAAATAGTGATACTTAAAATTAAGAAATAAGTGAATGACATTTTTTTATTTATTTAAAAAAATATGTTATTTATTTTCAGACAGATCCGCCAAAATAGTTATAATTTGAACTTTAAAAATGTTTCAAAGAATTAAGTAAATAACTGATTTTAGAGTAAGAAAGTTCTGAAGAAAACATATTTCATAACAACCATGTTATTGTTTTTTTAATCAATATATTTGAGTATGACACGAAATTATTCTTAAATATTCACGAGAAGATTCTCTTAGAAAGCTTTATAAAAGCATTATTTATTTCAGGAAACATTTTATGAGTACTATGCATAGAATGCACTGACGGAATGTAAACAAAGCCAATTTCAAGGACTGGCACGGATTGTCTGATGAAGCATCATCATTAATGAAAAAGTATTGTATTTATTGAACTAACTTTTGTGAGTATATAATGGAACAGTTGCGCTTTATCAGAGCAGAATATATCTGTAAAAGAGATATTGACTATCAAGCAGTTTAACATGCTAAAATGTTTACAAACGGATTTCTTTAAGCAAAGCAGTTTTTTAAAAGATAAATTCTTTTCTTGGAAGAAAAACAGACAATCGTGCTTCATTTTATGCTTGTGAAAATTACATACAAAGTATCCTATATTCAGTAAATTTGCATGAAGTAATTGCTCGGAGTGCTATTTATAAACTTTGATCATTTTTAGGTAGCTTTCATTACAAAAATCTACCTATTGCAGCCGTTCGGAGGAAAGCAATTCCAAAAAATTTGGAAATGCTTATATATATATATATATATATCTGGCATATGTCATGCTGTAACTCTCTTATTTATGAAACGATTTAGATGTGACTGAGTATGTGTATAGGACATATCAAGGTCTCGACTGAGTTTGTTGGCCAGCTTCATTCGCCATCTTGTTTCAATTGGCGGCCAGTTAAAAAAAATAATTTTTAAAAATTCAAAAAGATGTAGAAAAAAGTTATAAATTGAATAAATTGTTTATGTTAACTGTTAAAACGTGATACAAGGATTCTGAAACATTTTTTGTTTTGCCTATATCTTAAACAAGCTGGAAATTGTACGTCAAACGTGACAAATGAGGTGCGTTCGTACTGTAGCTAGCTATATAAATATTTAGATCTTGATTTTCAATTCTGTGAAATGAATGATATCGTCTGCAGATTAATTTCTGTCATAGAATAAGTATCTCGGTCGCTTGACGATTAAACTTCGGAAGCTCCTCTAACAAGAAAGCACCGATTTAAAAAAAAAATTCAAATTTCTTAATAAATATTTTTATTAATATCTCCTAAAGTTTTAATTCGATTTTAATAAAATTTGAAATGTCTCGACAAAATTATGCAAAGATAATATATCTTAAATTTCAAACCATTCGGTTGGGTAGTTTTTGCGTTGTTATATGCGGACGGACGGATAGACAGACGGACGGACCAAGCGACGACTATAGGTGCTACGTATTTATATCATTACGAACGCACCTAAAAATGGTTGAGATATGGTACTTTGAATTTCTAGGGTAGCTGAAATTTTGAAACTATCTGATATTTGTTATGCTGTAACTCTTGTATTTATGAACCGATATAAATGTGACTGATCATGTGTAAAGAACGTACCAAGGTCTCGACCGAGTTCGTTGGCAAGTTTCATGCACCATCTTTTTTCAAAATGGCGGCAAGTTATTTTAAATTCCAAAAGATGTATAAAAAATTATAAATTGAAAAAGTTGTTTTCGTTAAGTGTTAGATTGTCATACAAGAATTCCGGAACATTTTTTGTTTTGACCTTATCTTAAAAAATGGCAGATATATGGCAGTTTGAAATTCTAGTGTGGCTGGAATTTTGAAACAATTTGATATTTGTTATACTGTAACTGTCGTATTTATGAACCGATATGAATGTGACTGTTCAGGTGTACAGAGCATACCAAGATCTTCACCGAGTTCGTTGGTCAGGTTCATGTGACAACTTATTTCAAAATGGCGGGAAGTTAAATTCTTATTTAGTTTTTAATTCAAAAAGATGTATTAAAAAATATAAATTGAAAAAGTTGCTTCCGTTAAGTGTTAGATCATGATACAAGAATTCCGGAACATTTTTTGTTTGGCTTTATCTCAAAAAAATGGCTGAGATATGGCAGTTTGAAGTTGTAGGGTCGCTCACATTTTGAAATAATCTTATTTTTGTTATGTTGTAACTCTAATGCTGAAATTATCATTCAAATTCAGATTAACGAAAACCGATATTGAATCTTCTATAATCGGGTTCCAAGCATTTTAGCTTCGGGTGTTTGAGTAAAATGAGTTGAATTTTAAAAAACATGGACTATGAAAGCTATCTTTTCCTCCCGGTGCAGGCCGGAAGGACTTTTCTTTTTTTAATAATCTTTATATTCAAAAGTTTAAATGTAACGTATAATATAGTTTTTTCTATTAAGCAAAAGTTAAAGTAGTAACTGATTTTCATAATTTATTACATGATCTTATTCGAATAGGATATTTCTTTTTGTTTATATGTATTTTCATTCATTGTTGTATAATATTGCTTTTATTGTAAAATGAAACAAGGTGTATTTTGTAAAAATATAAGGAAATGAATTTAAGATAAAAATTAGCTGGGAAATTTTGCGCCAAAGTTGATTTCGCTGGACTTTTGTCTAGTGGTATTAAAATTTAATCTCTGTACTGTAAAGATAAGGTAAATCATCTACAGAAAAAGATAATGGTATAAAAAGGAAGACGAATTATATAAAATGATTAGACTAACTTTAATTGAAAGAATTAAAAAAAAGTTGATTTTACTTGATATACTTAATTTATTTGTAATTTCTATGAGATAAATTGGAACTTTTTTTATATCTGCAAATTAAAATGACATTCTGCAAAAATTCAAGAAGGTTTGTAACATTCAGCGATAAAAAGTAATGCGCGTTTGTATAGCTGCCAGGTCGTTTTATGCTTTTTTGTAACCTCTAAAATTCAATAGAAAATTTTCTTTTGATGAATCGCAAATTTCAAAGATTAAGTAAAAGAAAATTTATTATTAAAATTTAGTGTTAAGCAAAAGTGCAAAAGTTGGTAGTTATGCGTAGGGAGTATAAGTATTTTCAACTATAAAGTACATGTTGAAATATTTTTTTTCTATACTTAATGCTTGGGATTTTATTTGTCTATCTGATCATTTATAATATTTTGTAGTGTCCAGAAGACATAAATTGTCACAGATCAAACACAATTGTCACATCAAATTTATATTGAATGTAATAACAGTAATTTTGGAAAACTGCTTTAGAAAAATCCTGTTTTTTTTTAAAACCATGATAGCATTATGATTACGTAAAAGATTTTGAAGATGTTTAAAATATGAAAGAGAGAAGAAGAACATATAAAAGTAAGTTATATGGCGATGAATTAAATGAATGGTTATTTTTAACAATTTCCAACATAGTTGAAAAATGTTCATAAATTCGTTTGCTGTCTGCCCGTCTGTCCGCTTTTTCGTCCTCTATTTCTGGTAAATATACTCGAATTGTCATTTAATATTTATATGTTATTCAGGTTCAGTATAAAATGTCAGGTATTGAAAATTAAGTGTGTAGTATTTAAGGTTCGTTTACAGGGACTCATAAATGAATTTAATTATATTTTGGTCCATGGGGAAAAACCGTAATGAAATCAAAATGGATAACTGAAGTGCACTACAACATGTTTTTATAGATAATGCAATGCGTAGTATTTATCGTTCATTTACAGAGACGCACAAAATAATTTGGTTACAGGACTGACCTTGATCGATAAATTACTGAAAGTTCTTTCCCAGCTGACGTATCCATTTTTATATTTATCTAACTTTTTGTGCATTGCGTAGTGAGTATAAATCCGAATACATCATATACAAGGATGCACGACAGAATTCGTGCACTTTACTAGATACGGATAGCAACTGCTGAAAATGGATTTTTACTAAGTAAGATATGCGGTATTTAAATTGCTTATTATCTCATTTCATTATATGAAAAAATCAAATTTATTAATAATACTCTGTTACTGTTGGAAAGTGGTTCATAATCTATGCCTGGTGCATGGTTTTTTTTGTTCTTATTTTGCTTAGTTAGAGATTCCGCAATAATTATTTATTTATTTATTTTTAATTCAACAAATGATATGAAATAAAGCCCGTCATTGAGCCCGTTGCATGTAAAATCCGTCATGGGTGTAAAGACCTCCATGTTCCCTGTGAATTGCACATCTGGAGGTGCCCAGTCAGGTGAAGGTCTCGTCACCAGATCAAGGTTCTAAATTACGAGACCAACTCGAGGAGCGATGGCATGACATATGGGTGAGCCATGCAGCCTGCAATTAATTAATATCCCAGCATTTCACAACCGCCCGGCATGACTTAGCTACACTGTGCAGTGCTGAACTGTCTCATCCAATATCAATTAGCAACTGGCCAACTAAGAAAAAGCAATTAAGGCAACAAGATGCACTGAAGCCACGCCGGCCTATAGATTTATCAAACCTATCTTCACTGTAAAAATTGACCAATGTTTCTTATTTTATGAAAATATACTATAACCACGAACGGAAATATAATATAATCTTCAGAGTTATCCGAAAATTCGAATAGCGTGTTCCATTGACTTTTGAATCCCCAGACACCAATTCATTTCCAAAATTTAAAGAATTATTTATAAAAACAAAGTAGTTTTCGGAACTTGTTTTTTTTTTTAGTATTTTTCAGAAACGTTTCCGAAGGGTTTTTATAGTGTATTAATTAGTGTCCTCAGCCTGGAATACCTGTTTTTCGAATGCTATCAATTCTCAAGTAAACATTTTCATGCTCTAAAAATATGTTTAACAGACAAACATGCAAAATTACCAGCGTTAATAATAACATTAAAATTATTTCTTTACTCTTTCATGCATAAATTAACTTATGCGGCTGAAAACGTTTACTTGAGAATTGATGACATTCGAAAAACAGGTATTCCAGGCTGAGGACACTAATTAATACACCATAAAAACCTTTCGGAAACGGTTCTGAAAAATACGGGCAGCGAAAAATACTTTGTTTTTATAAATAATTCTATAAATTTGGGAAATGTATTGGTTTCTGGGGATTCAAAAGACAATGGAACACGCTATTCGGAATTTCGGATAACTCAAAAGATTATATTATATTTTCGTTCGTGGTTATAGTACATTTTCATAAAAGAAGAAACATTGGTATTTTTTTACAGTGTTCGCCATGCGGAGAGAGTAGGCGAATCCTCGCCCCGTTGCCAGGCATCAACCCGTTAAACTGGGCAAAAGCCTGGCAGGTAGGGGCCTGGTCAGCGGTTTTAAAAAAAAGGAGGCGCATTTCATTGTCTTTTAAATAAATAATTAATTAAAAAAGGGATCAACTCATTTATATCTCATTTTTCATAAAGCTCACCAGGCTTGTTTTTTTACAAATTATCTCTAAACAATTTTTGCGAAATTGTTATCCAGATTAAAAAAAAAAAAATCTATTAATATTCTTATATGGATTTTCTCCCAGATAATACTCTCTCCTGTACAGACCAAATCTTTTCAATAATAAGATCTTGTTGCACACTGGGGGTGCTTTCCTTTCATGCCACGAAATCAGTGTTTTTTTTATAATAATTTTGAGTAATGAGTAACATTCACGGCATAGTAACTGATTACCATTTATGGACTGAACAAAAGTCCATTTTGTCAAGCTTTTTAGTACAAGAAATGGATACCAGTAGCTTTAATTTAAATATATTGTTGCCGTAAACTTCTACTCAGAAATATAAGGATCCGAAATAACATGGTTTTCAGACATTACTTAGAAGATTAGAATTTTTTTTATGGTAAACTGCAAAAAAAAAAGAAAAGTGTTGATTCTACACTATAATACTGCCATCCCAGCTACCAGTATTATACCGTAAAATTAACAGTAATAAGCAGTAAAATAAGCAGTAATACGCTACCGCGCAAACTTTTTTTTTTTGCAGTGTTGCTTATATTTGGGAATGCCTTTAAGCTACGTTGTTTTGTGGGATAAAAGTACCTTCCTGCAACACCTGATGGACCAATATATACGTATATTTAATCGTCAATGACCAGAGATTTACATACACCATTTTTGTAAAATTTCGTAAGAGCAGTCCTGGTTGTTGTTATTTGTCCTTTACAAGAGATTTCTGCCTACATTGTAAAAAAAGACAAATGTTTCTTAATCTCTAAAATTATAATATAACCACATACAAGATTCAGAAAAACGTTCTTTATCTTTAGAAACCTCAGAAACTAACATTTTTTAATATTTAATAAAGCATTTATAAAAACAAACTTTCTTTTGCTACCACAGATTTTCGGATATGTTTCTGAGTTCTTTTTACAGTTTATATATAAATTTTCTCAATATCAATTAGGGATGCTTTCAATTCTCAATTAAATATTTTCAGCTGCGTACCTGAATTTATACATGAAAGAGTAACAAATTAATATTAATTTTTATTTAAATGTTGATAATTTGTCGTGTTTGTCTCTAAAACATGTTTGTTGATTATGAAAATGTTTATTTGAGAATTGATAACATCCAAAAATCCTTAATTCTAATTTGAGGAAATGGAATAAGGTATAATAAAGAGAACTCGGAAAGCGTTTCCAAAAATCATCGGTAGTAACAGAAACTTAAGTTTTATAAATGCTTCTTTAAAAATCTATTTCTATATGGGCTAATTTCTTGTTTTTGAAGTTTCTAAAGATAAAAAGAAAACGCTTTTCTGAATCTTGGGTAACTCGGAAGATGTTATTGTATATTTTAGTACGTGGTTATATTATATTTGTCGTAGATTAAGTAATTTTTCCATTTTTTGCAGCGTAGTAGAACATTTGGTACTTAAGTTTTTACTTTCTTCTACCTATAATAGAAGAAAGTATTGTAATCGAAATTTTTTTCGACTTCCGATTTTCGACGGATTTGCACGTTTTAGGGGTCAGAGATTCCGAAAAACACGTTTTTACAAAATACTGTCTGTCCGTCTGTCCGTCTGTCCGTCCGTCCGTCTGTCCGTTTGTCCGTCTGTCCGTCTTCATTGTATCATCAAAAAGTGTATGAAGTTATGCTTCAAATTGAACCTAATTTTGTTTCTATGTTTTTGGCTATGGCAAGCAGATTCTGTCAGAATTTGGGGATATTTCGACGAAAGGGGGCGCTGTGATCGATATTTTTGTTCCATTTTCATTATTGTACCATCTAAAAGTGTATGAAGTTATGCTTCAAATTGAACCAAATTTTTTTTCTATGTTTTTGGCTATGGCAAGCAGATTCTATCAGCATTTGGGGATATTTCGAAGAAAGGGGGCGCTGTGATCGATATTTTTGTTCCATTTTCATTATTGTACCATCTAAAAGTGTATGAAGTTATGCTTCAAATTGAACCAAATTTTTTTCTATGTTTTTGGCTATGGCAAGCAGATTCTATCAGAATTTGGGGATATTTCGACGAAAGGGGGCGCTGTGATCGATATTTTTGTTCCATTTTCACTATTGTACCATCTAAAAGTGTATGAAGTTATGCTTCAAATTGAACCTAATTTTTTTTCTATGTTTTTGGCTATGACAAGCAGGTTCTAATAGAATTTGGGGATATTTCGATGAAAGGGGGCGCTGTGATCGATATTTTTGTTCCATTTTCACTATTGTATCATCGAAAAGTGTATGAAGTTATGCAGATAATTGAACCAATTTTTTTTCTGTGTTTTTGACCATAGCCTGCAGGTCCAGGTTGAATTCGGGGATATTTCGACGAAAGGGGCGCTGCCATCGCGATTTTTGTTCGATCTTCACTATTGTATCATCAAAAAGTGTATGATGTTATGCAGATAATTAAACCAAAATTTTTTAATATGCTTTTGGCTGTAGCCAGCAGGTCCTACTAGAATGTGGGGAAATTCCGCCGGAAGGGGGCGCTGTGATAGCCATTTAAAGATTTCAAATTCAAAAAGATGTATAAAAAAATTAGAAATCCTAAAAGTTTTTTCCGTTAAATGTTTAGCCCTGATCCGGAGAATCCGGAGCAGTTTTTGTTTTGTCTCTATATTAAAAAATGGCGGAGATATAGCGGTTTGAAATTTCAGGGTGGTTGACATTTTCAAATAAGACAGCAGAATTCATCCATAAACGGGTTTAATTTATGAGTTTTAGTTAACAGGGTTTCAGCAAATTTTCTTTCATTGTTGTAACCATTGTTCCTATTTTTAAATGCTTAACACTATATATTTATATTCGCCAACATCAAATTCTCGCCAAATTTAGCGACAAAAATAGGTTGCCACAAATGAAGCCAACTTGGCTGTAGAAGACTAATTTGGCGATATTCTCATTCAAATTCAATGTTGACGAGAACTGTGAATGAATCTTCTTTAATTGGGTTCCACGCATTTTAGCTTCGTGTTTTCCAGTAAAATTAGCTAAAATCGTAAAACCAAGGCATAGGGAGGCTATCTGTTCTGGTCGGTACAGGACAAAAGAACTTTTCGTAGTTTAGTATACATCAGTTGATTGCATCTCGGTAACCCGATGATTCCCAAGCAGCTGACGTACAACAGAATGACGAAAAATATTGATTTTATTGAAGATGTGAGGACGAAATTAGAAGTATTTACATGATTGAGATAGAAGAGAGTTTTGGGATTGGCACATCCGACTAGTTTTTTTTAAAGAATTGAAACTGGTATCTTCAAAAATTTAAATGCAGCACGAACACACGTTGTTTTTCTATTCTCGAAAAGTTTTGAAATTGTGTTCAGCAATTTAGGTGCAAGCTTAATTTTTTTTAGGTCGTGAGAAGATCGTATTTCTAGTAAGTTCGCTTGTTCTAGTAAGTTCATACTTTTTATAAATTTTGCAAATTGTTGAGCTGACATTTCCCTTATTTTTGAAGTGCTGGAAAATTATGATTTGTTGTACACAGCAACGTTTTCGAATAAGTGAACAATACTTTACGCTAATGCTTTACTATCACTAGTTATAATTCAGTCGTAGTCTCAAATATTAAATTAATAGAATTAATATTTAAAATAAATTCAAATCTACAAAAAAAAAAAAGAAAAAACAACAACGTATTAACAGATCTTTTGGAGTGTCGAAAAATTTGTCTCCATCAATGTGCGGTTTTGTTTCATTTAGATAAATAATTTTTTATGTAAGATTAAAACACCTTTTAAATGTGCATTTAAATCAAATCGTTCTTCTATTCCTGAAAAATCTAATTTCTGCAACAGAGAAAAAATATAGACATTGAAAAATCAATGGTAAAACGTATAACCATTAATATATATATATATATATATATATATATATATATATACGTGTTAATATAATACTTTCTAAAAATACAGCACTAATATAGTAGTCTGGTATTAAAGTATTAATAACGATTTCTTTCGTGCACATGAACACATGCTATAAAAATTCTTTTAATAGTTGTGATAATAGTTTAGCCAGAAAATATTTTCATATCATACACAGGAGACGTGACTTAATATCTAACAGCGGAAAACACTCAAATATGCAAATAAACAAATAAAACACTGCGATACAAGCCTATATTGAAATATTTGTGTTGGATACATAGTATGAGGTAATACCGAGAGATGTTCTAAAGAACAAGAAGAGGAATATCATGATTAGGACAGATTTTAACATGGAACACATAAATGTTTTACATTGTAATTTGTAATATTAATATATTTAGTACATAGCATATTTTTTATTACAAATAATTTATTTACATACATTTTATATATATTAAATATCATAGATTAATTCTGAAGTGAAATAGATACAACAAACGTTTCGAAATATGCATGGAATCATTCATAATTCATTTAATAATGATTTATATGTTAATAATAATTTCTATTTAAATAATTAATATAGAATGTCTTTTTTAAAACAGCGTAAATAAAAAAATCATTTTTTAACATTCTGTGTCATTGGAATCTCTGAAATGTACAGTACATAGTAAAAGGGTAGAAAATCCGAAAGATGGCTATTACTTCAGTTCTAGATAATGTCAAGTGCTAATCCCAAAACTTTCTTCTATCGCATACATGCTAATACTTCAAAATTCACTGTCTCAGCGCCAATGATAATGGCACAAAAATCGCTATTACAGCGCCCCCTTCCGGTGGAATATCTCCAAATTTAAGAAGTATCTGATGGCGATAGTCACAAAGATATAAAAATTTGTTTGGTTCAATTCTATTCATAGCTTCATACACTTTTCTATGGTACGGCAATAATGAAAATGACACAAAAATCGCTATTACAGCGCTCCCTTTCTGCGGAATATCCCCAAATTCAAGAAGGACATGTTTTCTATATTCACAAACCTAAAAATATTTTGGTGCAATTCTATGTGTAACTTAATACACTTTTCAATGATACAATGAGGACAGACACATAGACTGACAGACAGACATATTGTATAAACATGTTTTTCGGTATCTCTGACCCCTAAATCGAGTAAATCCGCCGAAAACCGAAGTCGAAAAAATTTTCGATTGCAATACTTTCTTCTATTATTGATAGAACAAAGTAAAAAGTACCGTTTTAATGCAATATTTTTCATTATAATTATATGTAGTTTATTTCGTCGTAAAAAATCGTCTGCAGATTAAAAATTGCACCAAATTACATTTTTAAAATGATAACACCAGCTTTTGACTCTTTATTTGAGTTTCTGGGATCACAACAATTCGAAAAAGCCAATAGTTTACTGTTTTTTTCTAAATATTTAGAGAGTTAGAAAGAAGGGGTTAAAGTTAAGCGTATGCTAATGGAGAACATACATGTGGAACACTTTAGCTTGTTTTGACCCTAAAATCATTTAATTACCATATTTCTTTTATAATGTGATACACTGAATGAAACCAAACATAATCTAGGCATTTAGTTTTTCCAAGAACATATTTTTAATTATGAAAAAATAAATAAATTCCTGTTAAAAATATGAATTAAGAGCTATATAAAGTTTTACATAGCAAAAGTAATTAAAAAGTGTTAGTTTTCAAGAGTTAAACAAAGTTTACTTTTCGGCGGTCAAAAGGAACTGTTATACATTATCCTTCGCATATACAGAAAAGAAGAATCTAAAAAATCTTTTATATTAAGTTTTTTTTTAAATTTAATATTTAGAATTTTCATACGTTTTCTTGTTTGTAACTGAATATTCCCGCTAAGTTTCCCCATAAGATTTAACTATTATTTTTCTAAATTTATTAGAAAATTAATTAGGAAAAATTCGTACACGTTAAATGTAAATAGATATGCACGAGGCAAAATTTGTGACTAGTTCTGTTAGGTCCACTGTCGCAAAAAAGATACAGGTAGAGAGAAAAAGAGGGACACCGACTTCTAAATTGGGACGTAACAATACGGTAAATCCTATGAAAACGGTGACTATCCAAAACGGAATTTTGTTATAAACGGAAAATAGCTATGGTCTCTGAGGAAGGAAAACCATACAAATATACTGCTAAGATGAAGCCTGTATGAATTCGAATGCTTATCTGGTCACAAGATTCCGTCTTAGAACGTTTTACTGTTTTAAATAAACACAATTATTTTACACAGTAAAATCTGAGAAAACGAGGTCGCTAGGTAACGAAACAAAATTCCTTTTTGCAAGGGTTGGATCGAGAAGTTATAATTGTATGGTATTTCTTCCGCAGGGGCTATGAAATTTTTACTATTCAGGTACCGTTGTAAACAAATACCGTTTTCACAAGGTTTGCTAAAGAAAATACAGTAAAACCTTTAAAACAGAAAAGCTAGGGAACGAAAAAAAAATCCGTCCTATCCAGTATATTTGTACGATATTCTTTTAGGCGAAATCACAAACATGCCGAAACATGTTCCAATTTTAGACAGGTTCTTTTTTCACAGGTTTATTGCATTAAGTTCCACTTGATACAGAGTAACGAAATATTTTTTACATATTTGTAGATCGGTGGAATAGTAAAAATCTATTCATCGTTGTCCGGTCATCCAAGGTTGTCTGTTAGATGGCTGGTGACTTTCTCTCCAACATGGTTTATTAGTAAGAAATTGCGGACTCAGGAGTCGGCCGGAGTGGCTCAGTGGTTAGAGCAATAGCCGGAACGCTGTGAACCCAGGTTCGACTCCTGGCTGTGGCCAATTTTTCACTCCATGTTGGATTATTCTATTTAATGTATTTAAGTCTGTATAATAATTGTATATCTTTAAATGCTGAATGCAAGCGTTATTTATGTGTGTTTTAACAGAAATAATTTATGCACGGGGAAAAATCGAAACATTTGGCTTCCAGCTCAGAGATTCCAAGGGACGGTCTTAGCCTGAAAATCGGGACACCTGGCAACATTAGTTATGACCCATTAAATTTTAATAATCACAACATTTCACAATATCTCTTACAAATGTAAAAACGAAATTTCTCCGAAATTTATATTAAGCTACTCTTTAAAACTACAGCTACTCAAAGCGAGAACAGGTTTGCTAGCATACGAGTCTAGAATCTAAACTTGCGTACAGGATATCATGCAAAAAATACCCTATAGTTAGATAAGAAAAGCAACATCACTCTCCAATTTCAGTTAACGGCTTTTCTTGTCCGGCTGGCGGAAAAACTGCCGGTTACCAATCTAGCGAAAATTTCTCTGCTACTCTTTACTAGAGTGTCTAAAACTGTTTATAAGCAACAAAAAAATCTACCTTGAAGATTAGTACAAATATACCACAAAAATAATTATTTTGCAATAGTGGTAGACAAAAAAAATAGCCACCAGTAGGAGCAAGCAATCTAAAAGTGCATACCATGAATATGGTGCTGAATTTACGCTTGAATTTCATTCACACATCTGCATTTGTCGGGAGCAATAAGAAAGCAAATGGACTGTAAATTATTTAATTATTTATTTTATTGCCAATGAGCAAATGGAGTTTTATTGAACTTCTGATTTGAGCGCAAGGGCACTCGTGACATGAGATGCTGCTCATTTGAAAACGAAACTCAACTGACGGTTTTATACACTTTATCAGCTAGGTGGCGCTGATCTATTAAGCAAACTTCTGGAGTGCACTTACCGGCCCCCATTGAAGTATTCTAATTGTTCAATGAAATACAACAAATCAATATACAATAACATACAATGACTTACCAATTAATGGCTACACATTATGCACTAAATATAATACAATGAAGAAATAATAAATTCAGTAGATAGATGCTAAGATTAATTGATATTATCGTTATCTACAATAGGTAAAACACATATATTAGAGTTACTTCTTTTGTAAAGTCCAGATGGAGTACGAACTACTACAACTCTAACATTATCATTTCCCTTTATTATTTCTGAAATTCGACCTATTATCCATTTACAAGCTGGTAGGTCGCCATCCTTTACAAGAACCATCATACCTGGTGAAACGTTTTCTTTTTTAAAGAGACATTTGGACCTCTGCTGTAAATGGCTTAAGTAAGAATTGGTCCAATTTTTCCATATGAGTTGAACGATTGTTTGAGTTTTCTGCCATCGGTCGAGCAAGTTTCCTTTTTCATTTATCAAATTTGGCTCAGGTAGAGCATTGATTGGTCTTCCAATAAGGAAATGACCTGGGGTCAAAACTTCATAGTCTTCTAGAGCAGAGGACAGTAGGGAAAGAGGGCGAGGATTAAAAATATCTTCAATTTGGGTAGTAATTGTCAAAAATTCTTCTAAAGTTAGTTTCATAACCCCAATAGATCTTTTTAGGTGATATTTGAACTGTCCGACACCTCTCTCCCAGAGTACTCCAAAATTTGCTGAACGAGGGGGCAGAAATTTCCAGAGAACTTGCTCGGATGACAGGAATTTTGATACATCATCATTATTCTTATTTATATAATTTAATAATTTTTTCAATTCTTTAGATGCTCCAACAAAGTTGGATGCATTGTCACATGAGTTTGTACTACTTTTGCCTCTGCGAGCAAAAAAATCTTTTATGAGATGCAATTAATGCAATTGAAGTTAAATCAGAAAGCAATTCTAAATGTATTGTTTTTGTCACCATACATATGAAAATTGCTACATAAACCTTATTAAACATTCCTTTTCTTTGGTTGCGATATTTAATCGAAAATGGACCGCATAGATCAAGTCCTGCATTAGAAAAAGGTGGACTTTGGATTATTCTTTTAAGGGGTAAAATACCCATGATTTGATTGACAATTGTAGGTTTTATTTTGAAACATTGAACACAATCGTGAACAACTTGACGAGCAATGTTTCTTCCATTAATAGGCCAATGTCTTACAGTATTCAATAGTCCTTTAGGACCAACATGTAAGTCTCTTTTATGATAGTAAATAAAGATGATTTCTGTTAATTTACTATCTGGGGGTAAAATAATTTGGTGAGATCGGTCATTTCTGTTGAGAAATACTCACCTTGAATCTTTTTCAGCAATACATTTCTGGCAAATTTTATTTCATCCAAAATTAAGTGATTTTTAAGTTTAACATTATTCGTGCAGTTATTAAAAAAATCTTAAAATAAATGCCAATACTCTTATTAATTTCACATAACTCTTTGAAATACTTAGAAAAGAGTTAATAAAGTCATTTTTTATAACTGAAGTTAAGATCGAAACTGACTTTAGTTCCTTTAAAAAGAGTTCGTCATTTTTGTGAGAGTCATTTTGAGGAAGAAATTCACCAAATTCACCACAGTTTGTTGGTTGAAAGGGACGTAGCATCCTGGCCTCTGGATAACGCATCAGATGGATTAAGTTTTGAACAAATGTATCTCCACTCATAGGTTTTTGCCAGTTTTTGAATCTGAGAGATTCTATTGCCCACGAAGGTTTTAAGGAGATGAGGTGGAGTTTCTATCCATGCTAAGGCAATGTTGGAGTCTGACCAAAGTATTACCTTGTCAAATTTAAGCTTTAGTGCTTTTACTACTCTTTGAGTAAGTTGGCACAGTAACAAACACGATGACAGTTCAAATCGCGGGATGCTGAGAGTTTTAATTGGGACAACTCTGCTTTTGCTGAAAATGAGATGGGAAGCAGAACAAGAGATGGATACTGATTGGAGATAAAGAGAAGCTCCGTAAGCTTTCTCACTAGCATCAGCAAAGCCATGCAAGATTATAGTTGATACATCTTTGAGAATGCATCTAGGTATCTTGAATGATTCTATCAAAACAAGTGACTTAAGGAACTTGTCCCATGCTTGAGCAACAGGAAGTGGATTGTTTGTTGCTTCATCTGTGGCTAACTGCTGGAGAACTCCAGTGGCGAGGAATGTACTACATGCACAGCCATATGTCACAGTTTTCAAGGTATAGATTCTGTCCGGTTCCTCCCTCCCTTCTCTCCACAATATTTTTTGGTATCTAGTATGCAACGGATTTACTTCTATCTGTCGAAACATTTTATTTACATCAACAGTAAATGCGAAAATATTTTTCCTAAAACGAATCATAATCGCAAAAAGATCATCCTGTATTAACCCATCTTTAAACAATAAATCGTTTAGAGACTTTCCATTACTAGTTTTACAACTCCCATCAAAAACAACTCTTATTTTAGTTGTGGTACTTGACGGTCGCAAAACACTGTTATGAGGGAAAAAATATCCTGCATCAGGATTTGTGTCATCAGACATTTCTTCCATGTGTCCATAGTAGCATATTCTCTTAGAAATTCTGTGTATAATTCCCTTAATTTGGGATCTCGCTCTAAACGTTTCCATAACTGATTTAATCTTTTAGTGGCAATTTGTTTTGAATCTCCCAAAGAATGATCTAACGTTTGAGATTTAAAGGGAAATTCAATTACGTACCTACCGTCCGGTATCCGGTAATGAGTTTAAAAAAAATTTCGTTACAGTAATTTAACTGCTCACTAGCTAAGGAATTTAATTCACTTACCTGATCTAATTCCCAAAAGAAACTTATTTCTTTTTCCAATTTTTTAAATTTTGTTATAAAGAAACAAGAATCAGAAGATTCCTTTAAATTCGAGATCGAATTGTAAACAGTGCCTGACATAACATGTCCAAAAATTGTTTCTATTAACATTAATTGAAAATCATCAATTTAATTTTTTTTCGATCCCATTAATTCATAAAATAACTCTGCTCCAATAATCGCGTGTACACGTTTCGGTTTGTTCCAATTGTTATCCGCTAAAATTATATTCGCCGGCAATTTTAATTTCGACGCGTCTACATATGACGGAAGAAGCTCAGCAATTTTCAGAACAACTACCATATCTAACTGATAAGATTTAATTTTGCTTTCATTCGTTAATTCTGTACTAATAAATGATTTAGCGTTTACGCATAAATCGTTAAGTCCCGAAATCTGAATATGAGTTTTTTGTTTACACAATCCTAACACGTTTGCTGCATATGAACTTAATAAATGTGAACTAGAACAACTGTTTAATGCTGCAATTAAGGATTTAAATTCCCCAGAACCATCCTTCATATATACTACAGCTGTATTTAAAATCACACAAGATTTTTCTATTTTATTTTCCTTCGCGAAAAATGATTGGTTATCGAGAGAAAGGAGGGGAGAAATCAAGCGTCCGTTGGTCTCCTCTCCTTGCTGATTTGTTTTGTTATTTTGGATAAATGGGTGCCATAAACTGTTGTGCTCTTTGCTTTTACAAGAAAGGCAGCTATGCTTTGATACATTAGGTAAATGATTATTTAAACACGAAGGACACAAATTGTTATTTTTTACAATTTCTGTTCTTTTTGTCACATTCATTAGTTTAAATTTATCGCATCTATATAAGGAGGGCATTTCCGCACATCCTAATATACAGTCCTTTACATGTTTTGATTTAGTTAAAAATGATTTTTCATTATTTGGCTTTGCGCCAGATATCCAACTGTATGAAAGCTTCCTATTTTCTTTAGGCAGAGAAGTATTTTGAAGAGTTCTTGCTCTTTCTTCCAAAAAACTTAAAAAGTTATCTAGTTTAGGAATTTCATTTTTAATTAATTTCATTTCAAAACATTTTTTTTTATTTCAGGATCCCGTGTTTGAAACAGTATATGTATTATTAAAGCATTTGACAGCTCGTTTGATTCGAACTCGAGTAATTTTAATGCACGCAAATTACATTTAGTATTATCAATTAATTACATTAAATGGTTAGGAGAATCTGGTACCTTTGATAAATTTAATAATTTAATAATATGACAATCAATAACTGCCCTATTGTTTTCGTATCTTTCTTCTAAAGAAGACCAAAGAAATTCATATGTGTCTTGTGCTGACTCGAGCCTTTTGGCTTCACCCTTTAGATAGCCTTTAAGGTAGCATAACTGCTCAGTTGAAATTAGATTTTTATTATTGTCTATAAGTGACATAAATTGAGTTTTAAAATTTTGAAACTCATCATATTTTCCTGAAAAACCAGGTAGAGGTAAGTCAGGTATTTTAAAGTTAGTCGTGACAGTCAAATTATCTTTTTTAACATTAGAGCATTCTAATTTAGATATAAATATATTAAGCTTTACCTCAGAGTCTTCCAGTTCATCTTCAAGCTGAGAAGTTATATCCAACGAATCCTTTAATTCATCTTCTGGAAGCTCTGTGTAGGCATATATAAGATCACGTAGTGACGACTTTATTTCTGAGATTGAAATTCGTTCAGCTTCTAATCGTAACTGATGTTCTCTCTTTTGTTGTTCATTCTTTTGGTCTGTGAGTACGTATTCACTAACGAATTTCGTTATTTTATTAAGTTTCGTTTTTAATACGCCGCGTTGGCGATTTAAAGCTGTTAAATTACTCATTACACTGTGTTCCAGTCGCTTAGAACCATATGTCGGGAGCTATAAGAAAGCAAGTGGACTGTGAATTATTTAATTTTATTTATTTTATTGCCAAGGGGCAAATGAAGTTTTATTGAACTTCTGATTTGAGCGCAAGGGCACTCGTGACATGAGATGCTGCTCTTTTGAGAACGAAGCTCAACTAACGGTTTTGTACATTTTATCAGCTAGGTGGCGCTGATCTATTAAGCAAACTTCGGGAGTGCACAGCATTCCCTACGTAGTTTACAAAAATTATATGACGCATCTTTAAACATCATTGGTTAAAGGTTAACATCATTGTTTAACATCATTTGATTAATATCATTGCATAATACTCAAAATTAGTAGGGTCATCTAAAAGAAAAATTCCAAACGATGTCAAAGAATATTTATTAAAGAATAATTTGAAAATGTGTTATAATGGAAGTGTCAGGTGGTATAAACATACAATACATTCAAATAAAATAAATACTCAAATAATAAAAGATATTAAAGTTTTATAAAAGTAACGAGTTCATAAATCTTGAAAATTCATGTATGTAGGCTTTCACATCCTTGTTTTTACCATTTACTGAGTATATGAAATTAATAAAAAACTTTTCTTCATCATTATTTATTTTTTCTTCATTTCATTTTAGGTTGAAAAAAGCGGCTGTGAAACATTTTAAACGTAATACGTTGTAAATGTTATCTGTGTAAAATATTGTTTCAATATCTATGAAAAATCCTAAACTAAGTAATAATGTTCATTAACCACACTGAAAATTCCGTGGCTTAGCAATATTTAAAGATTATAAAAATAGTAATAATAAAAATCGTTCTTTTTATTTAAGTGGTAAAATGAAAAAGAGAAATAATGGGAAAATATAAATATAAATAAAGTATTACATTTCGTCAGAAAAGAAATGTTTTATCAATAAACGTGAAATTTCACTAAACTATAATAACACATGGATAAAAATAGCTACGTATGCCAGTGTTTGTTTGTCAGCTTGATTTGTTGGATACACGGAGGTTGCATCTAATAAGAATGTACTAGTCAATTAGATGATAGATAAATAAATCTCACCATATTGTAGTAATTTTATTAGATGTCCAATATCATAAATTATTTGTTTACGTATGCACAATAGAACAAGATACTCGCATGGCAATTTTAGGTGATAGATAATCTCATATAAACAAGGATATAAAAAGATAGCATCATTCTTTTCATTTTCTTTCGGTAGTTGCACTATTTTTAGTTTTTTCATTTTATTATGTTTGAGTATATTTTCTATTATAAGTCTTAAATATAGGAAAAATACATTATTTTCTTTATGGGGTTCTTCGTTTCTTCTCTTTGATAAAGATTCTTCTTAGTGAGCTAGGCTATATTTTGTGTTATGCATTTGAAATAACAGGAGATAAGGAACATTTATTCCAAATGTTAATTTGTAGTAAATCAACAGATAGCTCCATGTCAGTTCAAATACTACGATACATAAAAAAGACTAGACCTTTTCGTTCTCGTTAATTTATACAAGCACATAAATACGTTTTTCTAACACATTGAAAAGTTAATTTTTTTTTAGATATTGACACAGCATCTCGACTTGTTAATTTTAATAATGAAAAAGAAAACGTTATATTTAACCAGAAAACGAAAAATGTTAAGTTCCTTTCACAAATAGTGTCACCCTCTGCCGTTTCACCACATGCATATAGACCATGAATTGTACTATGTACAGTCCTTTCTTTGTGTGTTATTTCTCCCGTGAACGTTTCTAATAATAATTGTGAGAAAGTCGGTATATCAATTTGGATGATTTAATATTTGGTCCTATTTCCTGTAGCGTATACGTAAAACAGGAAGGATAATTAACGAACATGCATTTATTTACACGCACAGCACAAATACATGAAGAGCATTCACATTCAACTTGAAACAGTTAATTTTATAATACAAAGTGCAATGTCTACACATACGGAATAATCCAACGTGGGGTTCGACACAGTTTTGTCAGTCTAACCTTTATTATCCCCAGTTTCAGGTGATCATTTCAGAGAAGTTCGCTTCAAACAAAAATATGCAGAAGCAGATATTTCAAGTGATGATCTCTCTTTGACTCTAAGAAAAGATACCCTATCTTGGATTCTCAGTTTCTTGACTTTATACAGTTGGCTTACAATGTGTTTTTGACGTGCTTCTCAAGTACTGGTTAGCTTATGGGGGGATTAATATCTTTATAACGTCAAAGTTAATAGTTTTAATGCAGTTTATAGTCTTATAACGTCACTTCAACGGTTGTTAAGTGGAATGAATGAACACTCAATATAATCTCTGTTAGAAAATTACCGAGTCTCTTGATGGGCGGCATTTCTTTAATAGGAGTGTAAATTAGGTTTTCTTTACGTAGCACTATTGTATTAATTAGGGATCAAGAAAGTAGTGGATGCCACAATTAGTTATTCTATTGTACTAACACTGTAAGTACAGTTTTTTTGTGCCATTTTATGAGTATTTAGCAATATTTTAGTTTACTTTGTAGCATTCAATCTATTTGATATTTATTAACACATTATTATTGGTTGATAAAGAATACGTCTCAAGGCAACACACTGAAAATTAAAAACATCCAGAGGATGTCTTATTCGGGATAATCGATATACTCTGCTTGGTTAAAATTGTTTTATACACACTCTCTGTTCGACAGTCACTGGTTATACTTTGAATCGCAAAATGCCACACCTACAGACGCCCTGTGAATGACTTTTAATGACATTATTTGAATAGTTATAGATTAAAAGAAGACAAAAAGAAATCAAGGAATCAGTAGAAAGAGCAGGTGCGTCGGATTATAGAATCCACACGCTTTTATAAAGATAATGTGATTACATATTTCGATCTCTATATCCTCTGAAAATCAACTGGATAGTTCTATGATAAATACAGGATATCTAGATCACTGTAGGATATCCGAAAGATGATTTTGATTGCTTCGTCCACACCTGTTAGTAGTTAAATTTTGATTGAATTAATATAAATCTGTACTTATTCAAACTAACATATTACATCCCAATGCTTTGAAGCCGCTTTAAAAATTCTATAAAAAAATTCTTTTGAACCATAACGTCTTTTGAATATTTTACAGAGCAGAACTTCTTGAAATCGGAGCAAATTACGCATATATATATAAGTCTTGAAACTGATTTGAAAAACACTTTTTTAATGTAAAATTGTCTATCCTCTGTTTATTTCTAGCAGTCAATCTATTTTATATTAATGAATACATTATTATGTTACTTTTAAATGCTAAAGGTGTAAAATTAACAACTATAATGTAAATTAAAATAACTTTTATTAGTTGTTTTACATGTTTCGACTCTTCTGAGTCATTTTCAAAAACAAAAATTTCTGCTTAACACTTCTTTAATGTAAAATTGTCTATCCTGTGTTAATTTTTATTTAGTTATTATATATATTTTACGTCATTTCATTTTTATCGCATTTATTTATCCATTTAGCTTAATATTCATCATATACTATTATAATATATTTGCTCTTCAATTCGCTGTAGATATTCATCCACCATTTTTTTAGAAAAAAAAAATAATTTTAAGATTTTGTTTTTTGTTTTTGAAAATGACTCAGAAGAGTCGAAACATGTAAAACAACTAATAAAAGTTATTTTAATTTATATTATAGTTGTTAATTTTACACCTTTAGCATTTAAAAGTAATATACTATTACAAGGTGTTATATTTTATTATATTGTTACATTATTATGTTTGAGAAAGGATACTTCCCCAGGTAACACACTGAAATCTTAAAAACATCCAGAGGATGTCTTATTTTGGAGAATCGATATACGCTGCCTGCACCTACATACCTACAACTACCACACATACAACCGCCCTGCGTATGACTTTTAATAACATTATTTGAACAGTTATAGATTAAAAGAAGACAGAAAGAAATCAAGGAAAAAGTAGAATGCGCAGGTGCGTCGGATTATATAACCCACAAGCTTTCATAAAGAGAATGTCATTTCATATTTCAATCCCCATAACCTCTGAAAATCAACTGAATAGCTCTATGATAAATAAACAATATCAAGATCATTATAGGATATCCGAAAGATGATTTTGATTGTTTTGGCCATCCCTGTCATTAGTTAAATTTTGACTGAGTTAATATAAATCTGTACTGATTCAAAATTAACATATTAAATCACAATGCTTTGAAGACTCTTTAAAAATTCTACAAACAAATACTTTTGAGCCGTGACGGCTTTTGAATATTTTACAAAGTCGAACTTCTTGAAATCGGAGCAAATGATGTATATATGTATAATTCTTGAAATTGATTTGAAAACACTTCTTTAATGTAAAATTGTCTATCCTGTGTTAATTTTTATTTAGTTATTATAGATATTTTACGTCATTTCATTTTTATCGCATTTATTTATCCATTTAGCTTAATATTCATCATATACTATTATAATATATTTGCTCTTCAATTCGCTGTAGATATTCATCCACCATTTTTTTAGAAAAAAAAAATAAGTTTTTGGTTGTTAAATAAAGAAATAAATCATCGCTAAAATTGCATTTTATATAAAAGGTTCTAGTTTTAATTTTTTTAATTAATTTTTCAGCTCTAAAAAAAGTTTTTTATGTTTTATGTAAATTTTATTTATAAGAAAGTAAAATTTCATAACATTTTAATTTCTACAGTTTTTTTATGTTTTATGTAAATTTTATTAATAAGAAAGTAAAATTTCATAACATTTTAATTTTTCTTTATATGTACATGCATATAAAGTATCGAATTTCCTTGTTGATATTTTAATTTTTAGTTAAAACCAGAACTACCATACCGGTTATTTTCACGTAGACTTAAAAATATTCTGGTTTGATTTAATTTTATATATAACCCTTAGAAAATTTTCCGGCCTTTCTTAAATAAAAAAATCTGAAATAAATCTTCTGTCAATAAGCCTTTTTGAATGCATTTTATATGACCTAGAAAACTACATAGTAGTGTATTATACTACTGCTGATTTTCTTTTCCTTTATGAATTACTTCTTAGTGACAGACCATATTAAATTTATCTTTACAATTTCTACATTACTAAAAAGGACGATTAAAAATCAATGCAGTGGGGAAATAACAGCATTGTATAAGAAATCGACACTTTCTTTGAATGTTTCGTGTTTAACATCGTATTTTTTTATGTTTTAAATGACAAAACTTGAAATAAATATATTAACAACAACAACAAAAAAAAACTGTATTCTTATTGTATGTGTGAAACTAAAATAAAATAAGCTGAATAATGCAGTTTTAACTAATTTTGTTCAGAAAATATATATATTGCAAATTAAAATAATTCAAAATATATCATACATGCAGAGTTTCCCAAAAGGTCGTGTATAGACTGTACCTTTTCGTCTGTCAGACAATGTTGAGCAATTTTGACACAGAATGTTAGGTCCTGAAAAGCTATACATACGGTACTATGAGAGTGAAAAGGTAAAACAGATAGTGGTGTTAAACTTGATTTCATTAATATATACACAAAAAGTGAAAACTTGAATAAAATCAGGTTTTACTACAAGATCTATACGAAATTTCTAATACCGCTGGAATTCAGATTTCGCCCCGCTAATGCAGGCATTCTCAAATCTGCTTGCATTCATATTTTCTATTATTTTAATACAATCATACTGGTTATTTTTTTCACAATTTATTTAAAATAAAGGGTTACACCCTAGCGGAGGACAATGTACGGGGTCGTACCGTAACCTATGGGCTAGAACTGTAAGAATATTTGGATTTCTCTTAATTTTCTAAGTATCTGAGAGATAAGGCCGCTTTTTTAGTGGATCAGACCGTTTTTCATCAAATAAGGCTGTTGCCCGTGAAAATTGAAGGGCAAACGCTCATAAATTTACAGTTTTTTCTGAAAGTGTACACGCTATGCAAGATCAATAAACGGTCTTGTAAAAAGGCTTCGTCCTTAAAGAAAACTGTTAAGGGAATACGCAGTTATGCGTCACGTTCCTGCAAATGTTAACGAACAAAAGTAACGAATTGGGGGTAATAAGGCTTCTTGTCACCGCCTGTGTTCTTTTAACGTGGTAGGGGTGTAGTGTTTCCACGTACATTAAGTGCATAAATATATAGCTGGGGATCATCCAATCATATTGCTTATCTCTAAACAGATACATACCTTGTTAACATTATTAATATTTAGCTAACCTTTATGTTTCTTCAAATAACTCCCCCACACACAAATATAATTAAATAAAAGAAGATAATAAATAGCCGTGTTAAAATATGAAACATTTCATTAAATAACGTTTCTTCTTTAAATGATATTTATTGGACTTTTAGAAACCTGGAATATTGACAGCTATGTTTATTATGTTCAGATCTAACGCATTAAGACTTTTCGAAATAAAACTTCTGAAAAGTATGTTTCTTTCTTTTTTCCACTTCCATTTTTTTTTATAAACATTTAAAAAAACTGGAATAATTTCATTAACATAAAAAATCACAAAATGTACTTCAAAGAAAATATAAGGGATTTGATTTTCTCGAAAGAATAAACAAATACTTTATAAATACATTGACATAGACTTCGTCTGTGCATTTCATTTACTCGATGAATAACATTTTTATGCTTCAATGGTTCTAAAAATAAATTCAATCTTCTAAACTTAAATATATAAATGTTTGTATTGAATTCTGGAGTAAACAAAATGATTGTCGAATCGTAGAGTTCTTTTAAATGTTTTAAAAAATAATGGGTAAAAGGAAAGTAATAAAAAATAGCAACGTATTATTCTTTCCCATTGAGTCCAAAGTATAATATTTCTTCACTTGATAAAATACGGACAAATAGTCCTTGACTGAAAAAAATATTTACTAATGAAATCGAGTTTTTAAATTATACTCATTTTTTATACTACTTTTAATTTTATATTGCATTTTAAAGTAAAACGTATGAAGTTAAAATTATTATTATTTTTATAAATTCTGAAACATAGTCATTTTGAAAGATAGGTTATATTTACTTTCAATATTCTTCAGTATCAGTAGCGAATTTGATTTTGAAGAAGTTTCATGTTATCAAAATGTATTTTAAAAATTATCCACGAATGAGCCATGATGAATCAGAATTGTTTTTGCATCTGAAAAAGTAACAATGAAGGCTACGCTCACTGTTATAAAAAAAGGACATGCTGTAGGGTTCTACAGCAACATACATAAAGTTCATCTCTATGCTGTCAGTTTTTAACAAACTTATAGAAGAATTATTAAATACTTATCAAAGTTTACTTATTTACGATTTTAGAATGCGTTAAAAATTGTAAAATTTGTTATGTTGTATAAAACATGGAATAATTCTGCTTGACGAGAAAGGTAAAAATATATTTTGCAAAAGCTGTTCAATGCAAGCATTATTAAACAGATGATTATCTACAGATAAAAATTTAAAATTGAATTCTTTAATATTTTATTGGACTTATAAATTTATAAAAATATAAAGAGTGTGGCACTGTTTACTTTAAAAGTTTGCATTTTTTAGAAATATGTAATAGCTACATGCCCACATGTTACGTGCCAAAAAACATTCTTTAAAGAAGAAGAAATATTTAAAATGAAAAATGCAAGACACCTTTTAATATTAAACATACTGCGTTTCTTGATTTTTTTTTCTTATATCATATTCCATAACCGAAAAAAATCATTAAGAACTAAAGAGCTTAAAACAATTTTAAACTGTTTCGTAATTTTTTAAATAGTTTTGTTTAAGGAACATTTAAACGCTGATAACCTTTTTTATTAAAAAAACCAGTCATATAAATTCTTTACAATGTTTGTAATAGAGTTTTTATTCATGAAACTATAAGAAATTAGCAAAAGAAAAAAAAATGGAAAACATTATTATCTAATTTTTTATCACATCCAGAAATAATTTTTTCTGTCTCTTCGTAAGTCCGAATACCTATGCGGAATAGAGAAAAAATAAAACGAACAGAATTTACAAACAGGAAAATTCTGACACATGTGGTATTAAATCTCAAAATGCTTTAATGAAAATAGTAATTGGACAATTGTCCATAATGTCATTTTTGGAAGAGCTTTTAAAGAATTATACGGCTCAATAAAAGTGATATTTCTAAAAGGATTTCTAAAAAATATTTTTTTCTTAAACCGTTTTGTTAATTTCTTATTATTTTAACAAGTTGATAAGTTGAGGTAAGAAATACCCTATCTGGACAAATGTTATCGGACACTTTCGATTTTAGATACTTATTCAATATCTGAAAAAATGCTTGATGAATTGTTTTAAAACTTCAGTAATGCAAACAACATATTTGACCTCTACTCTTTTAATGACGGTATAGTCGTGAGGATAATTACGGGATCTAAATCAAATTGAAAAAACAAATTGCGGTCAACCTGTAACATAATATGGTCGAAATGATATAAAGCTGTAACAAATCACTATTAGAACCGGTACAATGTTTGTATGCATTTATGTCAGAATAGCCCGTACGTTCATAAAAATATAAATACAGGGTCATTCATAATTCCCTCCGGGGTTTCGAAACGTTATAGTAAAAAACCGAAGACGAATAGGAAAAAAAGAAACATATGAAATTATTCCGAAACTATTCAAGTTTTACTTACATACATTACAGGTGTTCTATGTGTGAACCCTTGGTCACACGGCATACATCCATGCGATAGTCCAGTTCCTGCCATACTCCGTTTCTTTAAATCTGAATCAGTGGTGTCAGTTCAACGGGCCTTTCGTAATAAATATCGAAAACAGGGACCAACTGACAAAACAATTCATGTGTGGTACCGGAAATTTAAAGAAACGGAGTATGGCAGGAACTGGACTATCGCATGGATGTATGCCGTGTGACCAAAGGTTCACACATAGAACACCTGTAATGTATGTAAGTGAAACTTGAATAGTTTCGGAATAATTTCATATGTTTCTTTTTTTCATATTCGTCTTCGTTTTTTTACTATAACGTTTCGAAACCCCGGAGGAAATTATGAATGACCCTGTATTTATTTTACAAAAAAAATCCCACAGTTTCTTTGTTTATATTATGAAAATTTTCAACCAGATTTAACGCGAATTTCAACGGAGAAATGCAGTAAGAACTTTATACCGCAATTAGAAAATAAATATGCTGAAAACTTGATGAGATAGGACATTTGTATTGTAGGACATTTGTATATTTGTATTATTGTAAGAAATATTATTTAACTGCGCATGTGTAAAAGGGCAATTTTTTATGCTATTGAAGTGAACATATATAAGACAGCTTATATAAAAAAGAGATGTCAAATATTGCTAGAATTCAGAAAGATATCAGCGATATAGTGGACTAATTTCAAGTTGTTGTCTTAACCGTGATAACAGACATCACTCAGAGATAGACGAAATAAATAGCGATGCATTCGAGCCTATTCTAGCATCTATTATGTTAATATAATTCATAATAAAACAAACTTTTTTCTTTACATTATTATTTTTGCGAAATTATAGTCAAAACTTTAATCAGTCACAACTTTCTTAAGGGCACTGGGACGTCTGCGAAAACTAAGTTAGAAATTTTGGCTATTCTTTTAAAGCCCAAATCTCATTCAACTATGCAGCAATCATTATGATTTTTTTAACCTAGTTTAGTAAGAACTTTATAAATATTTTAAGATAAAACAATTACTATTTGGTTTTAAAGACTAATTTAAAATAACAATGTAAACAAACATATTTTTCCTCGTTATATTCTCTTTAGTACACTTAAAAAAAAAGCTAATGAAAATCTTAGCTGGAAATATTGTGTGAAGATCAAAACTTATTTTATATACTGAACGTTTTTTAATCTTTATTACATATTCGCAAAAAAACTTTTTAAAAAAGGGGATACATTTCCCTTGTCAGAAATCTGCATATTTTTGTCATACATATTTCCCATTCACAAAAGTATCCTACAGTTTAAAAATAAAACATATAGGTTCACAAGATGCAGTAACACTTACTCTATCATATTTTAAAATTACAGACATGTAGTTGCAACAGATTTTGTGCAAAGTGTACCATTACATAACTAAATCACATTGTGAGAAAAATGCAAAAAACACTTTCCCATTTCGATGGAATTTAAATGCTTGATTGCATTTTTAAGCTGGAGATGATCAGTATCAGATATAAGTTATGTAAGTTACATAAATTATATATATTTGATATCTGCAGTATCCGCTCTATCTTTTCAGCCTCAGTTTAAAAAGCAAATTTTTTGAAGGTATTTGACGTCCCAGTCCCCTTAAAAAGCCTTGTTAGACAAAACTTTTTTAGTTGCTTGTCTGGAGAAGACCTTTCCAACGATATGTCATACCCTACCCCTTCTCATTTGAAATTTCAAATTGGGACCCTCCTTCCGGAGGCTCCTTATGCCCTACTTTTGCCGCCAAAATTTTTTAATCAAATGAGATCTCGCACAAATTGATTGGACACGTGTTACAAAGTTTTGAAATTCCGACGCGATACCGAGATAGAGAAGTGGAGTGACTGCTGGAGGCCCCAGTATCTCCATGCTTTTCATATATATAAACTATAAAGCATACGAAAACATGTCTCTCAAACTTTCAATAAAATATATAAAAACATTTTATATATTCAAAGAATTAACTATACGCACCGAACGAATTTGTTTAACATAGTAAGAAGTTAAACAAAAATAATTCACATAACTTTAATCGATTTCTCATTTCATTCACTTGTTTCTTTAAACAATATGTTTCAAGAGATAAGCATACCTCATTAACTGCAGAATAAGTTTTAAAAGTGTCAATTTCTTTTGAATTTTACAGTGATTAGTAAAATATTCTATTATTCACGAATAAATTGCGTGTGAATATCGCATCATTAACCTCAACACAATTAGCTCAATTCGTCTTTTTCATTTAGGACGAGAAAATTAAAAACTGCCTCTAATAAAAATTAGTAATACATTATAAGATTGTACTGAACAGAATTGCCATAAATCTCTTACGCATATTTCTAATATTTATATTAGTTTTCCTTAATGTCTCATTAAAATACAAATATTTAAATATTAATATTTAAATTTAAAATAAGCATAATCACAGAATAAGATCACTAATTATAATTAAAATAAAGATAAAATGCTTAATTGATACAAATAGAAACAACAAAAGGCTTATAAAAACCTTTTTAATGATCGACATACGTTTCAACGCTTATACAGCACAATTTTCAAGATGTATAACGGTAAAAAAAAAAATTCTCGCAAATTTTTGAAAATAAACTTGAAAACATGAATCACGAGGTCATATATGTAAAAAAAGCAGGTGCTTGAAGTAGCCAACTGTAAACGTGAAAATTAATATTTCGTTATTGCTTTTTTAAAACTGAAAAGTACCTCGTGCCAAATTTTAAGTAGTAAGTTATGAGGCGGATTCGTTTCAAATTTTTACGTTGCGCATGTATATTTCTATTTATTTACGGATAATAGACGGGGAAAAGAGTCTTGATGGATAAATTATTTTACTATTTTTAAAATCAATTTTTAATGTCTCGGTTCTATGTAGTCTTGCCAGTGCTGTAGTACTTCTGTCATATTTGGTATATGCCATATGCTCTTTTAATCTTGTTTTAAACTTTCTAGTGGTCATTCCTATATAATATTGTAATGTTCCATCTTCTCTGATGAACGGGATTTCATAAACACCTGATAGTTCATCCTACCATGTTTAAATTCAGCAACCCACTTTTCTATCGTCGAATATGAAGAGCAAGAATCCTTTAAGGTGGAATGTCCATGAGGGTTAAACCTTTTTTAACAAATTATTTTATAACAGCTCGAACTTTCATTTTTTTCCATTTTAGAAAATGTGAAAACTTGTTTACTTGATATTATCAACAGGCAATAACTAATAAACTCACGCGTCTGAAACTTGGCAGCATGTCATCTAAAGAATAATACTTTACAAACATGTCATTTGGTCATAATTGTTCCATCTCTGTGTCCGGCCTCCAACTTATCAGCCCACCCTTGTATAACGTGTACAATATTATTTAAAAGTATATTAAGTTGAGTTAGACCAAATCAAAGTACTTATAAATATTAATTATAAATTTATATGCTACAATATTAAATTTAAAAATAATATATTTAAAATTTTTTCTGAATTAAAATTCAGTTGAATTTTAACAATTTGAACATTTTATAAAATGTCCGAAGTTGGTATTTGACTTTCATCCTTTTAAATTTCCGTATTATATAATAATATTTCAATTAGTTTCAAAATAAAATACAAATGGGAGCTTATGAAACTGTGTTCAAAATATATATTTTTTTAATTTATAAACTATAATATCTACGATATTCAAATTTAGATATTCTTGTAAATCATTTTATGTCATATGAAATAAAATGAATTATTTTCTATAAAATCAAACATACCAAAACAAATTTCTTTTAATATATATAAAAAAATCTTTTTGCTTATAATGTAATTATATTTATATATAATTACATTAATTATTTGTCATAACACGGTTATACAGACTTATTCGTCTGGTGTGAATTCATTTTATACATCATATAAAAATTTGAGGATATCACATTTCTGTTTTCTTTTTTCAGAATTCCGAAAGATATTAATAGAAAACCATTTCTAAAATTTAATATTTGTGACTTTTTTCATAATTAATGCCATAACTAATCAAATATATTTCATCATTTAATATATGTTATAGTTTTTATAAAATACTGGGTTGAAAAAATAACCTTAGAAATTTTAAAGTGATGTTTTATTTTAACGTTGATTTTTTCGTGAAATGTCATCTACTATTTGTAGCAAAATAGAATGAGTGCAAACCGTAAACAGCATGTTTTCAAGGGAATGAAAAATTTTCTCATAGAAGTTAAATGATATTTTAAGAAATATATTGTGAGTGAAATGTCGTAAGGTACAATAAATGGTTCATTATAATTTTATAAGTTTTTATAACACGTAAATTAAAAACATTCTTATGAAATTTGATTTATTACAAATCTGTATAAAACGCTGTCAGTGACATAGTTTTAAGTGACTTTAGCTAAATAAAATAATATATATATAACAGAAATCGCCTTTATATAGTAGAAAAAGTAATATGTTTGTATGTCTTTGATACATTTCAAAACATTGTAGAAAAATTCTCCCATCTATGGATTTAATTGCATAATGCGTTTTCTTTAAAAATTATTTATTACTATAGAGCAGTAAATAATGGTAGGAATAAAAATATTTTAAAATAGGAATAGGGGTTTTTCAATATATATTTATATTTTTATAGTCTTTAAAATCATAGACCAGCTCTTTAAATATCACAAGAGCGAAGTCACGGGAAACAAACAGCTAGTAAATACATAATTCATAAAAGTGTGAAATAAGTACACTTGGTTTTAATTTTTGTCTCGGGTCCTTAAAAAATATTTTAATTTGTCATTTTTGTTTAGAAAGACGATAAGTTATATATTTACTAAATGTTACTTATCATTTTCTGAATTATTTATTGAAAATATTACATTTTATAGCTTCCAAAAGTCACACCAATCAGTTTCAATTAACTCTTAGGGTAATATTATAGAATATACTCAATTATTTAAAAATCTACAGAAGTCTTTCTAAACAATACTATTTCATTAAAACACAGTTTAATTTTTCTTTTCAAGTTATTGAAAGTTTAATCAAGCATAATACCTACAATCCTTTTTATAATCATGTTTCAGTTTTCATACAAAGCGATTGGCACACAGTGAAAAATAATTTGTACTTTGTACGTACATCCGAGTGGAAATATGTGCCCCAAAATTTTATTAGTGTCAGTCTGAAAACGTTTACCATTTTTTATATGATCGTGGTAATTGCTACCTTTTATCAAACCATAACAGTAATCCCCTCATCATGTAATTTTTCCCTTTTCGAAATTTGATTTCTTATATTTTTTAATTCGCGAGTGCTTAAAATTTAAACTTTAATTATGATGAATCGATATTTAAAAACAATTATTCAAATAATAATTGTCGTGTGGAAAGGAACATTAAGATCTTTAATTAGCTTATTTTCATTTATTACACGTTTTCATTTGACAAAACTTCGAAAAAATTGATTACACATCTCTTTAATTTCTTTGTGTAATTATTTGTTTAATGTCTAGCATTTTGGATGTTTAACAATAACTTTATATATTTTGTATCACATTAGTAAAAAGAATGGAGATAAAGTTTTTGTTGAACTGTCCAAAAATATATAAGAAAAAGTGACAACATTTTTATTTATATTTTTTTTAAACTTAAATCCATTTTTTAAAAGTTAATGTAAATGGCAAGAAAGAATTGCTTAAAACATTTTTTTTAAATATGATAACTGTTATTTTTTCCATCACACTTACAATAATAATAATTTTATATTTTTAGGAAATTAACTTTTAAGATAATATCAAGAATCTGGATTTCTTTGATATGCATAAAGAAACGAAATTGCAAGAATCTACCGTAACTGTCAAAATATTCTGATGAGTAACGAGGAAGAAAATGATAATAAATGATGCTAAAAAAACAACATTTTGTATAAATGCTAATCAGAGATGGGTAATAAATATATGGAGTAGAAAGTCCATATTTTCACCACCCGTTGTAGTGTCATCACAGGTTCCATATTTTCACCACCAGTGGTAGTGTCATCACAGGTTCCATATTTTCACCACCAGTGGTAGTGTCATTACAGGTTCCATATTTTCACCACCGGTGGTAGTGTCATCACAGGTTCCATATTTTCACCACCGGTAAGTGGCGCTTGTGACATACTTTATTCAGTAAATCTGGCATGAATTCTAAGAAAAAGATCGTTTAAAATGATTAAATGTGTCTCCTCACGTTCAATATCGGCAGAAAATGGAAAATGTAATGTTTCTGTGAAACAATTCCTTCATTCCAATTTCAATTTTACTGTACAAATATAACTTATAACGCCCTTTTTGATCCTGGTAGCGAAATTTTATTCTTTAAAAATTTATTTTCCATAGGTTAAATAACATTTACGCTAAGTTTTGTTGCATTTGGAACTGTGAATGTTTTACAATCGAAATCTATACACATCCACTTTAATTACAGCTACCATGTAGTTGATCAGTGTAATATTACGTTTCTTTATCTTTTGAATGCCTTATAGAGAAAATAAATTGATCTATAATATTAACCCCTTAATCTATAGACAATTCCATTCATCTATCTTACAAGCCTTCAAATCACTGTGATTTTCGAGAATGTTCAGTTAGGTATAATAAATGACGTATCAGTATTGCTAAAATGTTAATTCGTAATTGAATTTCAGTGTATCAATAACGCAAAGAACTCAACAGTAAAAACATACCTAAAAACTTAAGGGGAAATAAGTATTCTTTGAACTCATGGCAAATAAAATATTTTTATTAAAAAAAATTCAATAATATAATAGCATACATATATTTAAATATTTTTTTAAAGATTCAATTAAGTAGATTTTTTTTTGGTTTGTGGACAGAATGGTTGGAATTCCATGTGCTTTCTATAGTTTTCCAGAATGTTAACTGCATTAGTTAGTTTTAAAAAACGGACATTCAAAGTTTTCATTCTTGCAGTTTTCTTAAAACAAGAAATAAAATATTTTTACTTGATGGAGGAATAAAATAATTTTTTTCTTACATAAGCATTTTCTTTTTGAAATGTTTTGATTTACACATGCTTGATTTTCTCTTCCTGAATAAATTTGAGGAAATTGAAAATAAATATATAAACAATTTGTGACTAGAAATTCTTTTTCGACAAAAGAAAGGAAAAATGTTTATATGTACGAACGTTATTTTCCTCTTCATTGAATTTTCCTTTTGAGCAAGTTATTTGCATTTTCATTTATAAATAATGGTAAAAATAAAAGAAACTTAGAGGAAATGTTTTATATAATTTTCGGCTGTGTAATTTTTCGAAGTAACTGTTTCCCTTGTAGAAAATAATATCTTTGAACTTAAAATTTAATAGAGAATCTACAGCAAAATAACGTAAAATTTAAAGTAAACATTTAATTTCATCAGCATACAGTTTTTAAAGTTAAAATTTTCAAAGCATTAAAAAATTAAAAAATGACAACAAAACCTCTTCCAATTAAATTACTGTAGTAAATCTTAAGAGTTAAATCTACTTATAATAATAAGAATATTGAATGCAGAACGCTGTTAAAAAAGACAACTGCTTCATAATCTACGGAAATATAACCTCGAACGAAAACATACAATAACCTCTTTCAAGTTACCCGTGGTTCTGAAAAACGTTCTTTATTTTCAAAACTTTAGAAACTAATGTATCTTAAGGATTTAAAGAAGTATTTATAAAAACAGTTTCTTTCGCTGCCACTGATCTTCAGAAACATTTCCGAGAAGTTTTTATAGTGTATTCTTTTTTTAGGATGTAATTAATTCTGAATTAAACATTTTAAGTTGAGTATTTCAATTTATACATACAAGAATAACGCAATAATATTAATTTTAATGTTAATGTTAATTTATCATGTTTGTCTATAAAACATGTTTGTTGAACATGAAAATGTTTACGTGAGAATTGATAGCATCAGAAAAACCAAGATTCCAGGTTAAGAAAATTGATTAATACAATATAACAACTACAAGGCAACATTTCCGAAAATCAGTGGCTGCAAAAGAAACTATTTTTATAAATGCTTGAAAGTTTATTGCATTTTTTCGTATTATATTTTCCTACATTACAAAACGTTGTGTTTTTTTACAGTGTAATATGAATATGAAGGAAACTGAAGGCAGGTTGAAAGATTCAGTTAACAAATAAACGAGGTTTGAAATAAGAATGAACTTACAGATTTCATGCTACGGTCTTCAATCTGCAGATTTACCAATTAAAATTACCATTCGATAGTACAGAATTGCAATCTTGATGTACTCTTACTTATGTTCTACGATTTATCTTATTAATGTTTGGTTTGCGTAGTCCTGTATGGAATTACAAAACATGCTTTATACATATTACTAACTACGTGGCAACCCGATGTGTTACATTTGTATTGCATGAAATCTTTCGATTGCTTGAAATAAAAAAAAATACACCAGTATTGTACATTTACAAAGAAAAGCGTATAATATTAATTTTATTAAATGTTAAAAATTTTGAGTATGAAATCATATTTAAAATGTAGGTTAAACAGAAAAAAAAAAAAAAAAAAAAAAACATTTTGCAAACTACGTGATTTTTTATGCAAAATTTTATTTGTCAAAATTATTTTGTTCTTTTAAAATTCGATTTCTAATTTTGGAGTTGGTGAAATAAAAATTTGGACACTTTCAAAAACTTATAAAAGCATTTTAGTTTTTGAAATTAAAATAAATGCTTCACAAGAAAGAAAATTATATAATTTTTATCCGTTAAACCATTTTACCTCTAATGGTTTTGTGAAAATATTTAGCCGCTATCTTTACAAAATAATAACTGGCGAAAATTGATTAACGATATTCTTTGCATTGGCAGCGATTGTATGACTTTCAGTTAAACTAGACGATACGCATGACTTTTAACAGCGTAATCTTTAGAATGACTGGGAACTTCCGATATAGGCTTGCCTGACTGTATGAAACTTGTGTATCCGATGATGCATTGTGATTTACCAGAGTAGTGTCTATAAAATCCGTCTCAGAAAAAAAAATTCTGGTCAAATGACCAGATACCTGTGCATTTACACCCTGTCACAGCATTTTCTACACTTGCAGCCCGATTGTAAGGGGTAGAAGAAATGACAGGGGTGTTTCCCATTTTAAATTTTTTCGTTTGGATTACTGAGCATCCACCCATCGCATCCAGTGTAGTACACTGTAAAAAATGTTCGTCAAAAATACGGTACATATACTGGCAACTTTGTGACCAGTATATATACCGTAATTTAACTGAACGGTATATGTACCGTACAATATATAAAGTACATGTACCGTATACGTAAGTAAACGTAATTATAGTATATGTACCCTCTCCTCAGGCCTGCACGCATTACATAAAAAGAGCAAGAGCATCACTTCAGGGGTTGCCGTACACCGAGGCGGGTCTACCAGCTTTTTCCTTACTGAAAAATAATTATTTTACGGTATAAATAACGATTTTTTACTGAAAAACAATCATTTTATGGAATAAATACCGTTTATAATTGAAATGGCACATATCGTTTTTTTAATGCTTAATATACCTTAGAAGTACGGTACTCACACCGTAAAGAGTGAAAACGGTACAAGTATCGTTAATTTACGGTACATCAAGTGAAATTTTACGAAATTTTTTTACAGTGTAAGTATCGTTGTAGGCCTCTGAAAAATGTGCCGTCTAACGGCTGCATTTTATGAGCACTGTGGGGAGTATTCCTGATTATAACAATACCATTCTGTTTTGCAAATTTTACTGCATCGGTACTCTTGTGACTGTGTTGTCTGTCTAAAATGAAAATATGCGGATTACCAATACTAGGCTTGGCAACATTGTCGAAATGTACTAACTACTTCAGGAAATTCGTGTTGTTCGACCAACCAGTTTTTGTGCCAGTACAGCTGGAATCATGAGGAGCATTAATCATAAGAACATCGAGATTGGTAACACGGTCAAATACAAATAAAGGTGGGATGTAATGTCCAGCATCATTCATGGCACAGATGACGGTGGCTGTCTTCCGCGTTCACCGTGTTGACATCTTTCAAATTTGGTAAATTCCTTTTGTCGCAATAACTTTCGGAGATTTTCGCACATTTAAAATGCCTGTATCGTCAACATTCCATATTTTCAAGGAAGTTACACCTCCGTGTGAATTCAATATCTCTTTAGAAATGACAAAAAAGTGTCCAACAGCTTCTTTATTAAAAACTTTAAATCTGTCAATACTTGTAGCAGTAGGCATACGAATATTTAACACCGGATTACGCTTTAAAAAAGAAAACAGCCAATCTCTTTCAGCGCACTTGGCATGCTTGTTAAATTTTTGAAGAAGTTTCAGATATTCTGCCAATTCAAATGCAAGCTTTTGCACATCTAATGCAGACAGACCAAACATATGACATTCTATTTCTTGGATGTGCTCAACAAGTTCTTTTTCAACATCCGGGGGAAAATGTCACATATATGGAAAAAAACACAATTTTTTGTGTCCGACGCAAAATGTTTTCAATAAACGAATAAAATTTATTCTTGTTTTGCAAAAAACTGCAGTTTATATTTTTGAGACATATTAAAGCTAGGAACTTAACACAATCCTTCATAAAAAATGAGAAATATATAAGTACATAGTTTATGTGAAATCCACAATTTTAATTTTGAATATAATGCAATTAACCCTGTTAACAACAAAAAAATACTTATGCAAAGAAAACGTAAATTAATTTTCATTACAAATGTATTGTATTACCATTGCAAGACAAATAATTGTGTTTTGCTTTTAATAATACGTGTAATTTTTAAGTTAATAGAAGATCTAAATAAAATTAAAAGTTGAAAGGCAAAGTGTAGTTCTTTATAATATTTTATTATTAACTAGCTAACCCGCCCGGCATTGCCCGGTCCCGAAATATTAATAATTTGTTCTATACGAAACTTGAGCCAACTTCGTCGTAATCGGGTCCATAGAACCAGATATACTCCTATAGTTCCACCTTCCACTGCCAGAGGGCGCAGTCTGTTCTGGAAGAGGCCTTTTCAGAACACTCGACCCAACGAAATTTCCTAGTAGAATTGAAATTTAACCACGGTTAAACATTGCCAAAATAGCGGAAATCGCGAAAGTGGGTTACGTAATCGATCGGCTTCTAAAGGGATAATGTAGATATTTTTTAAAACCCAACCGTGCGTTTTGAAGAAAATAAACGTGTCTATGATCTGGAGTCTACTGTTTGTCCGTACTCACATTTCCCGAGTTGATGCTGATTTTCAAACCTGGACCGAAAAACGAAAATCGCGTGAGTGAGTTCTGGAAAGGATTTTTTTCGGAGGTGTTTATGTAAGTATCGTCTGCAGCTAGCTAAAGATGCATGTTCTTTGATTTTATGAGCTCCGAATTCATGTAAGTTTCTTTTTCTTACTTTCTGCGTTTGGCAACACTCAGTGTTCTGTTTTCTTCTTGTGTTTTGGAATGTGAAAAATATTGTTATAGACTAAGCCGTGTGATGGCTCGCTTTTATTTCTGTGTGAATAAAACGCTTTTATACAGTCCATTAGTTTTAGTTAAGTGTTTTTAGTTAAGAACTAGCAGTGTGTGTGTGTAGTGAAAAACGCAATAACATTCTTGGTACAAGTCTAGCCGGAGCGCTAGTGAAAGAAAAAAAAGAAGTGTAGAATCGAAAATTTTTCTCAACTGCCGTGATGTCTGTGTGACGAAAGATTACCTCAGCTTGTGAGGTAAGTTAACTTTGAACATTATATTTCGTGTGTAAAAATAATTTGCTATTTAAAACTGTAGAATTGTGATGAAAATATAGTTTAGATTTAAACTAAATTTCGGATTAACATATTTTAGAACTAGTTTTGGGTTTGATTTAAATAAAAATGAGTAAACTAACAAATTTAAAAACAAAAAGAACTGCTCTACGGAGAAGTGTAACGAATCACATTAAGAAAATCGAAAGTATAATCGCAGATGGTGAGATTAATTTAACAGAATTAGAAGAAAATATTGAACTGTTAGAACAGAAAGAAACGGAACTAAAAAAACTTGATAGGGAAATTGAAAATTTAATTACAGAATCTAAACAATCAGAGAGTGAAATAGATAGCGCACAGGAAATCTCAGATAAAATTGACTTGTGGAAATTTAAAGGTGAGAAAGTATTGAAAATCGAAAATGCTGAGTTAAGTAAGAGTGAAAATAAAGCTGATAGTGTAAATTCAGAAAATATTCTTGAGAATATTAAATTACCTAGGTTATCATTACCTACTTTTGGAGGCAATATCACTGAATGGATAGCTTTTAAAGATCTTTTCAATGCATGCGTAAACAGTAATACGACTATATCTAATGCTAAAAAATTGCAGTATTTGAAGGTTTCATTGAAAGGTGAAGCGTATCGCGTCATTCAGTCTATTCAAATTTCGGATTCTAATTTTGAAATTGCATGGAATCTATTAGACGAAAGATATTCAAATAAGAGAGAACAAATTTTTGCATATATTAAACGATTTCTAAGTTTACTAGCAATTCAAACAGAATCAGCTATTGCTATTTTAAATCTAGTTAATAACATTAATGAAGTCATTTGCTCGTTAGAAGTATTGAACCAAACTATTGACAAATTTGGTGATACATTAATGACTTATTTAATTTTGCAAAATTTGGATCCTTCTACAAAATTGTGGTGGGAACGTCAGCTTAAAAGCAATGAAATTCCGAAACTTAAGAACTTAATTGAATTTCTTAAGAATTACGCAAGAACTCTTCAAATCAGCAAGTTAGTGGTAAATAAGGTACCTAAATCTGTAATTCCAAATAAGAGTAATGCTTTTGTAGCTACTTTGGGTTGTGGTTACTGTAAAGAAAGTTTAGCTAAATGCTCGAAATTTCTTAATTTGCCTGTTCAACAACGAGTAGATTTCGTAAAACATAATCATTATTGTTTCAATTGCCTATCTAATATGCATTTTCTTAATAAATGTAAGAGTCTAAATACGTGCCATCATTGCTTTAAGAAACATCATAGTATCTTGCACATGGTAAATAATTCAAGGAATAAGACTCAGACGAATGGCATGTCCACACACGCCATGAGAAAGTTCAGTCAGCGAGTGATAATGTTTCATCTACAGTATGTGCCTCTCATTATGAATCAAACGCAAAGAGTAATCAAAAGAGTCATATTTTGTTGTGTACCGCATTAGTAAAAGTTAAAAATTGTCAAGAAGAATTTGTAAAATGCAGATGTTTATGTGATACAGGCTCTCAGAAGTCCTTCATTTTTAGAGAATATGTTAACAAATTAGGATTAAAGGTAAAAGATAGTTCTATTTCTGTGTCATGTTTGGGAACATTTAATACTGTGAGTAATAGGGAAGTCGATTTATTATTCACTTCTCACTTCAAAAGTGATCTTAGAGTATCAACATCAGCATTCGTAATGGATAAAGTGACAGATAATATTCCGTATGTATCTTTACCTTCAGTCATTTGCGATAATTTCAGTGATTTAATGTTAGCTGATCCATTGTTTTACAAGTCACAAAAATTGACATTTTATTTGGTGTAAATGTATTTATGCATTTAATAACTGGGGAAATTGTCAAACGTGAACCTAACCTTCCATTTGCCTTAAATTCGAGACTTGGGTGGATAATTTTGGGTACTACAAATTTTGAAACGCTGGCAACTGATCCAGTACATGTAAATCATTTAAGCACAAAAACGGACGAGTTAGTAAATTCATTCTGAGAATTAGAAAAAATTCCAAATGTGCAACATTTAACAGTTGAAGAAAAACATTGTGAAAAACATTTTGAGAATTCTCAATTTAGAGAATAATCAGGCCGCTATTCAGTCGCATTACTATTCAAACAGGATCGAGATATTTTAGGTGATTCACGCCAAATGGCGCACAGAAGATTTCTTTATCTTGAGAAAAGACTAATATCCAGGCCAGAAATTTACAACCAATATGTTCAATTTATGAAAGAATATTTATCTCTTGGCCACATGGACTTTGTTTCGAATACAGATCGTGAATTAGAAACTAAACACTATTACATCCCACAGCACTTCTTCTTAAACAATTCTAGTTTAACTACCAAATTAAGAGTAGTTTTTGATGCGAGTGCTAAAAAAACAACAGGTGTTTCTTTAAACGACACTCTAATGGTAGGTCCCAAAATACAAGATGATTTAATTTGAATTTTATTAAGGTTTAGATTTCATAATATTGTCATAACAGCTGATATAAGAATGATGTATAGACATGTAAAAATTCATGACAAATATAGGGATTTTCAGAGAATATTATGGAGAGATAGTCCAGATAAACAAATACAAGTCTTTCGCTTAAATACTGTCACGTATGGAACTGCTGCTGCTCCATATCTTGCAACTAAAGCTTTGAGTCAGTTAGCAATTGATGAGGGTCTTAATTTCCCAACAGCAAAGACAATAGTTTTAAGAGATTTTTATGTCGACGATGTTTTAACTGGTGTTGAGAATAGTCAGGAAGCTACTGAATTGATATATGATTTGCAAAAAATGCTAAAAAAAGGTGGGTTTAAGCTACATAAATGGTCCACAAATGAACCATCACTATTGAAAAATGCTGGGTTAGCAAACACAATTAACGATAATATACATAGTGTAGTGGGCAATAAGGCCACAAAAGTTCTAGGAGTGGAATGGCATCCTGATAATGATATGTTCAAATGTAATTTCAGTGATATAAATTATCAAGGTGTCCCTACTAAAATAATTATTCTGTCATTTGTATCAATGCTGTTTTATCCATTGGGGTGGATTGCACCTTTTGTGATTCTAACTAAAATGATCCTTCAAGAACTGTGGAAATTACAATTATCATGGGATGACCCAGTACCAGAAAATATTGACCAAAAGTGGAAAATTTTGTGCCAAGAAGTCAAACTCTTAAATTCCATATATATACCTAGAAAAGTAATTTTGCCCAATTATTCTCGATGTGAACTTCACGGATTTTGTGATGCGTCAGAAAAGGGTTATTCCGCAGTTATTTACGTTAAAACTTGTGATAACTCTAACATTGATGTGAAACTTTTAACAGCTAAAACTCGCGTAGCACCACTAAAACCTGTCACGATTCCAAGACTGTAATTATGTTCTGCAGTATTACTGGCACACTTAATACAGGCAGTCAGAGCTGCATTACATATAAAACCTGATTCTGTGCACGCATGGAGTGATTCACAAATTGTATTGTCATGGCTAAGATCAAATCCTAAAAGAGGGCAAGTCTTTGTAGCCAACAGAGTATCTGAAATCCAATCCATTTTACCAGCTGAGAACTGGAACCATGTGGACGGAAAAGAAAATCCAGCTGATTATGCATCACGTGAGTTACTTCCTGCAGAACTACTGTCCCATGACTTGTGGTGGAACGGCCCACTATGGTTAAGAAGTAGTGAGGTTCCCGTACATGAACCTATTCCTATAAATAAAGAAGAATTACCAGAAGCACGTAAAACCTTATTATTTGTAGCTTCTGAAACTGTAAAAGAACTTGATATTATATCAAAAATATCTTCGTTTTCCAAGTTGCAACGCATATTTGCTTGGATATTGATATTCATCTCCAATTCAAAGGTATCACGTGTAGAAAGAAATACATCCTTTTTATCAAGCAGTGAAATTCAAGCCGCAACACGCTGCATTATTCGGATAGTTCAACAAGTGAACTTCAGTAAGGAAATTCAGTGTTTAGAAGATGGAAAAGAGCCACCTGCAAATAGCAGTCTCATGTGCTTGGGTCCAATTTTAGATGATAACAAAATATTAAGAGGAGGAGGGAGATTGAAAAACGCACAGCTGTCGGCGAATGAAAAGCACCCAATCTTATAACCATCAAAGCACCATGTGACTAAGATCATAATTAAACGTTATCATGAAAAATACTTACATGCAGGTCCAGAACTTCTTCTTTCTTTAATTAGACAGCAATTTTGGATCATTACTGCTAGGTCTGTTATTCGGAAAATGGTAAGAGCTTGTGTTACGTGTTGCAGATATAAAGCTCAAACTGCAAAACAAATAATGGCTGATCTTCCAGCATCCAGAGTAACACAATCACGGCCATTTCATCGAGTTGGAACAGATTTTTCAGAACCATTCATGATTAAATATCGTGCAGGACGCGGAGTAAAATCATTTAAATCATATGTGTGTGTATTTGTCTGCTTCGTCATTAAAGCAGTTCATCTTGAAGTCGTCGAAGATCTTTCAACAAAGGCATTGCCAAAAAAGTGCGAAAATCGCAAAAATTGCAAAACGGCATACAGAAAATATAATTTTTCGAATGGTTAATTTTCATATTTTTAAAAACCAATAGTGGCTTTGAAAAGGGCAAACTCAGATCTTTAATTTGGTGACCTTCATTTTTCCGTATCTTTTGTATTCCGGTGGATGCAAGGTTCGGAAAACAGGAGAAAATAAAAAAACATGAAATCGATGCTTTTTGATTATTATTTTTGAAAGGGTTAGATGTAAAATTTTTTCAAACTAACCAGATCGTTCGAGACGTAAAAGTATTTTCTTTTAGAATATGTAGACGGTTTTTCCGTATTTCTAGCCGTTCGCCCATGGCAAATTTTGAAAAACTGAAAAAGAAATGGAATGACCCATGCATTGTTTCATCTTTTGACTCTGGAACGAATAAATGCCTTCTGGGCATGCGCAAGCTTTTTTCGGAAGACAGATTTTTTATTTGCGATCTTTGATCAGTTTTTAATTAATAACTACTCCAATTTTCAAAATATTAAAAATCTGAGGTTCAGGTGCACCAGGAGAGGGTTTGGACTACCTTAATCTAAATTTGCAGGCTTCTAGGTGGGCTAGACTTTGCTAGCCATCGCCAACAGACACACACACACACACAGAGCGAAACTTTCTTTTATTAGTATAGATATTATTCATACAAAAGAAAATATAAACATTATTTTTTTAATTAGATGTTTCTACAAAAAAATCAATTTTACAGTTTTCATATGAAAATGTAAACATGTAAATATTATTCTAGTTTCTTCATTAATATTATAGTAGTTGTGTACACCTATTATCGGACGCGCATTGAAATAACATTACGACGCATAATTATTATGGTAGGATAACTGACACGGCATATTGAAAACATCGTTTTATGTTTTCCTGATGTCCTGCAATCTATCCGAGCATAACATTTACTAGCTGTTACCCGTGACTTCGTTCACGTAACATTTAAAGAAAATTAATGCATTAATTAAGCAAAATCTACAATTAACAAACTTTTTATCACACTTTATAGTAGATAATACTTCTGATAATCCCAATATGCATGTTTTTGTTTATATACAATATATAGGATCAATTAAATGGCTTTCAATAGCTTGAAATTTCCTGAAATTTCCTACTCCTTCACTAAGATTAAGTGTGGAATGCATTTATTTCATTGCTATTAAATTTTAGCATTGTTATTTATTCTATTTTACATTTATTCCGTTCATGGAAAATGATTTAATTTATGTTTTCGTGTCGAACAATGTTGTTTAAAGTGAATATGTTAGTAAATATTTTTTAGGAAATTTATTAATTAACATGCCACATTTGATCAGGGGCGTCAAACTGTGGCCCGCCAGATACCACTAATTTTTAAAAGAAATAGTTGACTTCTTGAATCCCAGAAATTTGATGATTATATAAGGCAAAGATTACTAAAACATCTTACTGATATCCGGCGGGCCACAGTTTGACACCCCTGCTTTAGATATTATTTTGAATTGATTAGAATAATGTAAAAATCAACATACATTATGTTTCTATTAAAAAATTTAATTTATATAATATTTAAAATATATAAAATGTGATGCAGCGTAAAAGTTTAAAAATAAATAAAATTTGTAGAAGAAATACCTTTAACTCTCATAAATTTATTGTATTTTTATTTCACAGTGCTACCCTTTTAACAGCTGTAGATCTACCAACAATATCAAAAGGTTTATCACTCTCCAAAGACTTTCAAAGCCTAAATACATATTTGTTAAGCAATAGAGTTGCTTGTTTATTTCAATGGTGAAGAAAATCCGAAAAAAAAAAAACGCCCCAATTATGGATAAACATCTTCATATTAATTGTTGTGTTGTAGTTTAGTATTATGAAAATTTCGAAATTTGACAAGAATATATTCCCATAAGGGACAGAAATTACTATGCAGAGATATTTTTAACTATAGATTTAATTATTTTAAAATTAAAAGGAATTATATGAGTAACAGAGGAGGATAGCTGATAATACCTGGATTTTTATTTGGCTTTTCACTTGTGCTTTTCCATAATCATGGTGTCTTTAAAAAATAGGAGGGGTATTTTCTTGTTTAATTAGTGGCAACGGCTCTTCTTTAAATTTCATGTGAATGATTTGAAATTTTTGATGGTAACATATCTATTAATAACGAACTAAGCATTAAAATATGCATGAGTCAAAATTTTGAAAAGTTTGCACCGAAACTGTCGTTATTTTTACCTTTATATATATTTTTATATTGATAAATCTAAAAAAAATAATATAATTGTGTAAGAGTGACGCAATTTTCGCTTAATTTCCCTTTCACAATTACAATGAATAGAATATTATAGCCTCTATTGATTACTTTATCTTGATAAATTACCTTAAATACGCGTCGCTGATTACTTCATTTTTACATAAACAGTAGATTGGAGGAATAAAATTAATATGAAATAATATGAAAACTAATAAAAATAGGATTATGGTAAATATAGTTTTAAATAATAATTGTTTTGAAGTTAAATTAGACAACTTAAATAAAATTTTACATTAATATGGAATTTTGACAACAATTTCATTTAAATTATTTTTGTAGGCTTATTATATTTAATAAGTTTTTATATATTTAATATGTTTTTTAATTTTATTTAATATTTTTAATAAGTTTTTAAAATTTTTATACGTTTATTTTAAAATTCCGCATTATTTGTTTCCGTGGAATATCACGGGTTATTAAATTAAACGACGTTATTAAATGAAAACTGTAATCTAATATATAAAAAGAATGCACCTATGTTTTGTAACTCACTCTGTTTTACATATTTGAAACAAATTCAAACTAAGAATTTATCTTAATCATTGTAAAAAAAAAAAAATGTGTCATGCAGATAGTGTTTGTGAATCAAATAATTTTAAATGCGTAAAAAGATACTGCGTAAGAAAATAAATGCATTTACGTTTAAGATAAAATAATTCAACACTGAGAGACAAATTATTATATTTCACATTAAATGATATGTATAATTAATATATAAATTAAACGAGTAATAATATTAATTGTTAAAATACATTGTGTAACATTTAATGATTATTTTTATTAAAATTATCAATACATATGGATTAGTAAATATTAATTACTAGGGGTCTCCGCAGCCTGCTCTCTAACGCTCTCCAACCCTCGTCAGTATATTAAGCTTAAGCTAACAGACCGTTAAGCGTCACATCTCTCACTAATAGCTCGCCACTTTTTGCAGTAACTCTAGCCAGAATGAGTACTACTATAGATCATTTTAACATATGAAATTTACAAACAAGTTTAATGTAAAAAAAAGTAATTGAAAATTTTATTGAAAACACAACTAAAAATGCACTTTATTGGTGTTACAAATGGGCATAAATCATTTTAATATTATGATATTTACAATTTTTTAAATGTAAAATAATTAACTAAAAATAGCTAAATACAATTAATTTTATAACCCATTGCTCCAAAAATATTGTACAGCACTGCTTAAATTTATTTCGGAAATCTCTTGGAAAAACACCACATTATAGCAAGATAGTTCAATATAGATCAACAATCATCAACATATATAATTTTATATTAAATTTCGTAAGTCTAAAGTTTGTTCAACGTGAAACATACAATATCTTTCAGACGCTTGGCAAGTTTGTAAAAGATAAACAGCACGTTTTCTACTGTTTTTAAAAGAAACTGTTGATTAAAAGCTGATTTGCTGAATGCAAGTAAGCTATATTAAGTAACCGTAAAAAGAACCAATCGCCATTGCTATTGATACATTGGCCGAAAGATTGTGACGTGTTTAAAAATTGCTTCTGCTCTGAATTTGATTTGCTGAATTACAAATAAAGACCAGTGAATATGACGTCATATTGACAAAATCGAACTAAATTATTTCAGTTTCTCATAGACTCTAAAAATTATGATGTCATTGGGATTTCCTAACAAACAATTTCTATGCATTTCCTAGCTGTTGCTACGCTTTTCCAGCAGGTAACTCCTTCTGTAAAAGGATAAACATACTCAGAAATCTGTTTTTATTTTTTAACCAATTCTACCATGTGCCAGTCTAAATGTGAATGCATCCTTTCTTTTAAATATTACATCATTTTCACCATAAAAAACATTCATCTCTTCCGAGAGATTATAGCGTCAATTAAACAAATGTTTTAATATTCCTGAGGTTCATGAAATATTTATTATAATTAATTGGAAATTATGTAATTGTCAGAACTACTATTTTTTGTGCATGCCAAGGATATTTAAATAGATAGCAGTAGTTCAGTCTATTTGTTTGAAGGAATAAGGGTCAATGAATATGATGTCATCACTGATACAGTTACATTAAAATATTTTATATTCAGGGATGAAAATGTACCTTTTGTTTTCCGAATGACGTCATTTTCTTCATTGGAAACCTTTAGCCCTAGATAATACTTAATATGACTAGATATTACTATTATTTTATTTGCGCAAATTACTTAATATTATTTCTCAATAAATAAACTATGTTCTGCTCTTTCGTGATTAGTACATAATTAAATGCCATCATTTTAATGTGTTTACATTTTGAGACAAACTTTGATTTTTTTTTTAATTTGACGCATGTCTCAGTGGTGAAATCACTCTTCTGATTGGTGGAATGTAATAAGGCAAATTAATTTTATGTTACTACGATTCTTGCCAAACGGCAAGCTACAAATTTAGCATTATTTTCGTGCCACGTAAGAAAAAATATGGAGAGATTATATACTTTCTTCTATAAGAAAATTAACTTTCCAGGGTTCTTAAAAATTTAAACATGTAACGTGTATTCTAGTTTTTTAAACATTATTACATAGCTAAAGGTATGGTGCTAAATATTAAAAAAATTGTTAAGTGGTATCTTAAATAAACATTAAGAAGTAAAAAGGTGCACTTAGGAAACATAAATGCATGCAAACTTTTTCCATTGTTAATATCATAAGATGAAGCTTAAATACTGATTTTATTTGTTATGCAAATGCAAATAAAACTAATAACGAAAACACAAGCGTCAAGCATTAGGAAACTTTTTCCTTGACATCCATAAAACTCTAACGAAACCTCACCGTAAATAAAGTGAATGAAAATATGTAAGTAAACAGCTTGAAAAACATATAACACATTTAAAAATCGAGTTTTAACAATGACCTTCTATGGAAAAAAAACTCGAATAAATTTTAGCAGCCCTGTATATGATCTATAGATGTGCATATATGCTACACTACACTAGGCAGTCTGCATGTTCCTGATTACGGCAGCGATCAGAAAGACATGAAGACAGAGGGTGCTAAGAATCACCGGGCTCGGCTTGGCTGCCATAAGTTGATGACCTTGGCTACGTATAATGGACGATCCTTATCTTCTGAAAGTCGTTTACAGGAACTTGGAGAAGAATTAGAAAGAATCAACTGGGACATCCTAGGATTATGCGAAGTAAGAAGAAAAGGTGAAGAGAAGATTGATCTTGCCAGTGGACATGTATTGTACTACAGAGGTACAGAAGATGGAAAAACAAGTGGTGTAGGATTTCTGATTCATAAAAGGTGGAAGAATCACATCGTAGAATATGATAGTGCATCAGATAGAGTTGCAAGGTTAGTTATACAAGTGTCAAAAAGATACAAGCTGCAAATTACCCAAGTTTATGCACCAACAATTAGCTATACTGATGAAGAAATTGAGGATTTCTATGAAGAAGTAGCTTCAATGCATCAAAAACGAAAATGCTACATAAAATTAATAATGGGAGACTGGAATGCTAGAATTGGGAAAAAAAAGAAAGGTGAGTTCTCGGTAGGAAATTATGGATATGGGGTGCGTAATGAAAGAGGAAACAGATTGATTGAATTTGCAGAATGTGAACAGATGTATATCATGAATTCATTTTTCAAGAAAAAGCCACAAAGAAAATGGACATGGCGTAGTGAAAATGGCTTAACAAGTGAAATCGACTACATCTTGACAAACAAAAAGCATCTTATTCAGGATTGCAGCGTTCTCAATAACTTCAATACAGGAAGCGATCAGAGGTTAGTTAGATGCAAACTGCTTTTAAATACTAAAGTGGAAAGAATGAAGCTTTTGCAATGCTCAAAGAAATCAGTCGATATTATGAATCTCCAGAAACATAAAGAAGAATTTAATTTAGAACTTAAAAATCGTTTTCAAGTACTTCAATCAATCTTAGAAGAAGAACAAGATGTTACAGTAGTGAACAAGAAAATAACAAATACTCTACAAGAAATTGCAAGGACGATAGCTGGTGAAGCACAAGTAAAGCAAACAAAGAAAATAACAGTAGAAACAAGAAGATTGATGAAGAAACGCAGAGAATTTAAAATGAAGAAAAACTATCCTAAATCAAGAGTTGAATATGCAGAATTATGTAAAACGGTAAGAAAATGTGTTACAGACGATATCAGAAAATTTAACTGTGATCTTGTCAAAAAAGTTCTAGAAGATAACAAAAGTTTAAAATCAGCTAAGCGCAAATTGTGTGTTGGAAGAAAAGGTATTTTTGCACTGAAGAGAGCAGATGGAACAATCACCAAAATCAATAATGAAATAGTACACATTGTCGAAAAATTCTATAGCGATCTATATAAATGTGAAGATCAAAGGGAAATCAACCTACGTGATCCACTAGTAAACATAACAGAAACTGAAGAGAAAATCCCAGTGATGACAGATGAAGTTGTACAAGCCATTAGAGGCGTGAAAAAAGGTAAATGCCCTGGCGAAGATGGAATTACAATTGACCTTATCAAAGAAGCAGGAGAAGAATTTGCAAAAATGCTAGCCTTACTGTTTTCCAAATGTCTCGAGAAATCAGATGTACCAGAAGATTGGAATAATGCTGTGATGGTGTTACTTTATAAGAAAGGAGAAAAGGAAAACATTAAAAACTACCGTCCAATCAGCTTACTGTCAGTGATTTATAAAATTTTCACCAAAGTTTTAACGGCAAGACTTGAATCAGCTCTGGACTCAGCTCAACCTAGAGAACAAGCAGGATTTCGAAGTGGATTTAGCACAATGGATCATATTCAAACAGTAAGAGAAATTATAGGAAAACATAAAGAATATAATTTACCTCTCTGCCTTGCCTTTATTGATTATGAAAAAGCATTTGATTCGGTCTACACATCTGCAGTAATTACTTCTCTGGAGGACATTGGTATAGACAAACCTTATATCAATATCATAAAGAAGATCTACAAGAAAGCAACAGCCACCATCCGTTTGGACAAAGGAAAAGCGAAGATCAAGCTTGGAAGAGGAGTAAGACAAGGAGACACCATTTCGCCTAAGCTTTTTACTGCTGTCTTAGAAAGTATTTTCAAGAAGCTGGATTGGGAAAACAAAGGGATTAGAATAAATGGGGAATATTTAAGCCATCTCCGGTTTGCTGATGACATTTTAATTTTCAGTAATAGCCCTGAAGAATTGCAAAATATGCTAAAAGATTTGGCAGAAGCTAGCATTAAGGTGGGATTAAAAATAAATTTGGAAAAGACTAAGGTGATGTTCAATTCATTTGCATCAAAAAAGAAAATCGTCTACAACAACACTGAGATTAAAGATGTTGAAAGTTATGTGTACCTTGGACAAGAAATATCATCAGACAACAGTATCAGGAATGAAATCAATAGAAGAATAAGAAATGGATGGAGTGCTTTTGGGAAGAACAATATTATTCTGAAGAGTAACATGCATCTTTGTTTGAAAAGAAAGGTGTTTAACCAATGTGTTTTGCCTGCACTAACTTATGGAGCAGAAACTTGGACACTAACAAAACGGATGGTACAAAGATTACAAACAACACAGCGAAGTATGGAAAGATGTATGCTAGGCATAACCAGAAGAGACCGAAAGAGAATAACGTGGATAAGAAGTCAGACGAAAGTTTTTGACATCATCGAGAGAATAAAACGGCTAAAATGGAAATGGGCTGGGCACATTGCAAGAAGACAAGACAATAGATGGAGCACAAACACTCTACAGTGGTATCCCAGAGATGTAAAACGACCAAGAAGACGACCTCAAGTAAGATGGAGTGACGAAATCAGAAAAGTGGCCGGTGTTAATTGGATGACTAAAGCACTAGACAGGCAACAATGGAAAAATCTGGGGGAGACCTACATCCAGCAGTGGATTGAAAACGGTTGATGATGATGATGATGATGATGACACTACACTATACTATACTATATGCTAAAATTTAGTTAGAAAACTCACTTCATTTTTCGCCAATAGATGGAAATGCACTCGAATGTTTTTGTACAGCTCTGTATATGAATTAAAGTCTTTTGTACATACCACATATTAGGCTAAATTTTAATTCAGCTATAAAACGCATAACAGAACATCAATAATGTGTTATATGTTTTCCAAACTGTTTACTTACATATCTTCTTTCACTTTATTTGCGGTGAGGTTTCGTCAGAGTTTTCTGGATGTCTGGATTCCAGCAAGTACCAACCATAAACGGTAATGTCTCTTGTTCTTTATGTAGCCCTGTATATGGATTATTTATATGCCACATACTTCTATTAGTATACTACATATAGTCCAGCAGGAAAATTTATAGGAGAATCAAAAACTACCCTTAGTAATACACTCACATAATCAACAATACTTACGAATTCCTTTGTGTAGCTACTTATATGATCAACAGAATTTATGCACACCACGTACTATGCAAAAATTTAGTTAAAGTTGAAAACGTAAACCAAAGTGGAAAATTTACATTCCGCAATTATCACTCATAGATTGTACTGTAACCAAATTAGTTTGAGAGCATCCGTAAATGAACGATAAATTCTATGCACAGAATACTTTTCAGTAAGCAACTTTTAGTACACTTTAATAATGCATATAAATTTTATTATGTTTGAAATCGTGTAACACCATTAAAATACACTGCAAACAATATTTTCCTTTGACCATTATATAACACAATTCTTTTTCCTGACCCTGTAAATGAATAATTTTTCGTCCCATATTTTACAGAAATCATGTTTTAGCGCACTCCAAAAATGAATATCAGTTTCATTATGTATGAAATGTTGTAACGTCATCAAGATGCACTTGATATGATTTTTCCCATTTTACCTTAATGTACGGCAATACTTTTACCTTGTAACTGAACTGCAAAAGCTACACGCTTCATTTGCAATAGCGATCGCATTATTATAAGCGTTAGTAACATATAAAATTTTAGGGTAATCCGAGTATATTTACGAAAGTTAGAGTACGTCTCAGAGAAATACACGAGACATACCGAAGTCATAAACACTTTTCAACTATGTTGGAAAATGTGAAAAGGATTTTTTTTATCAAACGGAAAAAAATTTAATTGCAATTAAAAAATATTACAAAAACTGTAATTCAATTGACAAGTAAAATTTTCTTATGATTTTTTGTCTCTCTCTTAAACTATGTTATATCTTTTTATACATATTAAACAGAAAATAAAAGAAAAACAAAATAAGTTACGTTAATAATTATTGAAACAAATACAGAATTAATTTAATTGTGTTAAATAGAATGCAGAATTATCTTAAGTAAAATTTTAACGAAGCGGAAAAACATTTACGCTTCAGTTAAAATAATTCAGCAATGCAAGATCATATCACTATTTTTCACATACAAAATTATACGCATGTTTTCAAGATAAAAAATGAGCAAAATAAAATAAAATTAAAAAATATATCGGGCATATTTAATGCTCATTTTTATTATTATTATGTATGCATAAAAAATAATAAATATTATGTTTTTCTTCTTTGAATAAATATGGTATCTAGGGATCGTATTAAAAAGTTTACTGATGTGTATTGTTATATTTTTATTGATATTTTATAATTGCGAGAAATTTTCTGCATATTGTAAAAATGTTTGTTAAGTTTTATCTATAATATTAAAGATAGATGTTTGCATGTCTGTTTGTCTTTTGCTGTTTTCTGAAGAGCAACAGCTAGAAGATTTGACAGGAAAGTAAATGCATGTCTTAGGTTCTGCTACAACATTTTTAAATTTTTTAATTAGACTTTTTAAATTTTAAGACTTTATGCAACTTTTATTGTTTTCCTGTATTCCGCTGTGATTGTGTGTCATCCGTAACATTCATCCGGTTTCAAATATTTAAACCACTATAACAAATCGTGTTTTCTTTCCAATAAAGTTTGATCGGAAAACATACAACGAATTTTGATGTTTCAGGATTTTGTATGCGATTTTTTGCTTTTTACTGCATTCCGTGGTGATTTTTGACATTCGAAAAAGGAATCCTGTTTCAATCATTTGGCCTAATAATGTGAATTTTGTCTTTTTTGGCCCTTCGAAATTTTTGCGAATATATTATGTGAATTAAAACTTTTATTCTCTTCTCGCGAAGATTTTTTGATATTCATGAAATGAATCCAGTTTCAGTCTTTCAGACCAGAAAAGTGACATATCTTCTACGAAATTTTTAATTTTTAGAAAATAGTTTACGCATTTTTTATCGTTTTTTTATGTGTCGCGATAATCATTTGATATTTGTAAAAATAACTTGTTTTCAATCTATTAGCGTAATATTAAATATTGTTTAGAGCGATTAGTGAGATTTTCATGAAATTTTTATTGAATTATTAGCGGTTTTTTTTATACATTTGTAAAATTAATCCGGATTCAATTTTGTAGTCCAATATAGTAAGTCCCCCATCTGTACTCGGATGAGTTCGATGTATAATTTTGTGCTCTTTAAGGTTTATCTCTAAAGTTGGTAAATATTCACCAAAATCTTACTGTAATGTATGTAATCCTTTAACCTACTGTTAAGGTAACCTCTGTTAAAGTTATTCGGAATTGCATTCAGTATTTTTCTGTTTTTCTGGACTTTAAAACTTTTCTGTGCTGTCTTGCTATGCCGTAAATGATAGAGTCCATTTTTGCATAATTTATCTGTTAATTAACTTTATATCTTGTTTAGTTAGCGCTTGGCTATTAGCTCTTTTTCTATGCCTTTATCACTAATTACTGGCATTTATTAGTTAGTTTTTGTCCATTTTTGTTAGATGCACGATAATGGCGTCTATGTGTTTCGATACGTTATTTTGCATTTTTATCTACTAATAACTCCTTTATTTATTATGTAAACTTTTGAAATAACAAACTTTCCTTCTATATTGTTCACTTTGATTAATTTACTTGCATAATTGTCTCTATTTAACTGTATTCTTTCCAATTTGTGTTCCGGTGGGCGTTTCCATTTGTCGTTTGTTTGGGTGGCCATTGTTGGTAGAGTTAAGGTTTTTTTTTGCTTGTCTTGTGATTTTGCGAATTGCGTTGTGTGGTCTATGTTTGCGTGGTTTATTAGACTGCCTTTCTGTTTTCCGTCGCGCATGGTCTTGTTTTGGTAATTTTACGTATTCTGTATTTTATGTTATTGTAGTAACTCTGGTCTGGTTACTTGTCACATGATGTTCGCTTTTATGGGCGAGGCAGCTGGCTTAGTCTTTAGTTTGTCCTTTTTAAAGGAGTTTGTCCAGTCACGTGGTTTGTTTCGAGTGCGTCAGATCTCTAGGAATTTATTTGGTCACGTGTCAATTTGGTTTTTCATTGAAGACACGTTAAATAAGTGTAAGAAATATTTTTAAGCATCAATTTCGACAAATCATATATATATATATATAAATTACAGCAATTATCGTTTTTTGGCAACAATCACGACTTGGCTGTGTATTGAAAGTAGCCAAAGCACTACAAAAGCAGCCAACTCTTCTAATAGGCACTTTCTCTGCCAGATTTAAATCGGGGTCTGACAGTAATTTAGCAACGGAATTTCAGTCTGGAAAATTAATTATGGCTTATCTGATAGCCAAAGTATAACATACTAAAATTTCAGCTTTGCTAAAATGACTTACAGTTGATACCTTTTTTTACATATAATTCACAGTCTGGTACAGTCTTAACAACGTTGAAACGGTCTGGCATAAATATCACGAATAGTTAGCAAAAACAAGTATTGTAAACAAAATGCATCCTAATTTAACGTACTTCTGTCACTTTTTCACCTGCATTGCCCCCTTCCTCACGGTTAAATGCAATATTTCCCGCCAGCCAGACCGGCCGCATGCGTACAATACAATAAAAAGGGAAGGGATATAGAAAAATGATCCTTACTAAAATAAGGTAACGAAAACGTTGCTAGCTCTTAGACTACATTGAAAAGGAAGTGAGTGCAATTTTTGTGGTTGGCAACAGCTCAAAGGTTTTTTGAGTTACTGAAAGAGGCGTTAGAGTGCCCTCCTGATTTGGCACATCCTGATTATTCTTCACAGTTTGATTGATATTGTGATGCTAGTGCTGCGGGTTTAGGGGCAATGTTGGCTCAAAAAGGAAGACTAATTGTGTTTGCGTTCAGAATTCTAAATGCAGGTGAGCGTAATTATTCAATTACGGAAAAAGAGTTTTTAGCGGTAATCTGGGCATTGAATAAATGCCGTTGTTTTTCACTCATTTGCCAGTAAAAGTGGTCACGAATCATTCAAAGTTAGCTAATTTAACGAACGGAAAAGTGTTATTGTTTCGTGCGTTAAGGGGGTGTCTGAAATTGGCTGAATATAATGTTACCGAACCTACGTCAGGCAAGGAAAATGTGGTAGCCTATGCACTGTCTCGTAATCCACAAGATTGTGTCGAAGTGGTGGAATAAGTCAAAATCTGTGTTTTGTCGTCTTCGGTATTGCGTTCGAGGGAACAGTTGTTGAAGGAACCGAAAGAGGATGAGGAATTTGGAAGTCTATATTGTTATTTGGAGAATCCGGATATGGTACAAAGTATGTTCCAGACTTGTTCCCAATCTTTTAAATTAATAGATTTTTTTATTAAAAAACGGTCAACTCGCGAGTCGAAATATGAATTTACATCTCAGCTAATGCTCGTAAATCCATCTTAAAGGAATTTTATGATAACCCCCTAGCAGGACACTTAGATATTCGAAAAACATATGCCCCAAATTTCTGATTCCTGCTACTTTCCTAAAATGCGGGAAGCAGTGCGCGCTTATGTCTCCACCTGTCACACATGCCAACGTTATAACTATAAGCATGCAAGTCCAGCTGACAGTTTAATTTCTGTTAAAGTAACTGTAGGAAATCTGGATAAAGTCTTGTCCCTCAAAATTTGTCAAGTGATTTGTTCCGGAGTGAAATCGTTCCGAACCGGTTTTTCTTTTTGCATTTCGGTAATAAAGACATTCTCTTTTAACTGTAACTGTATGAATATTTTATTCTAGTTTGATGTACTGAGTAAGTATATCTAGTGTGAAAAAACTCCATGGAAGGACGATTTACCCCTTGCTGCATGTATATTGGTAATGTTAGTAATATGTGATAACCAAGTGCCCAACAAAGGCTGGACGTATATGTATATATCTTTATTTAAGTTTAACATTCAAGATGAATGTATAAATGTGATTCTTATTTCAAATTAAATTGTTTCATCAATGTGCTATATACTTAGTCACACCGCAGACCTTATACACTGCTTTTTATATCTCTGCTCTATTTCCATTATGGTTAAGGGGCCATGTTATGCTATTTAAAGGTCAAATAGATGCAGTGTGGTGTGTTTTAGATGAAATATATACAGCTTTAAAAGTATAATGTCACAAGTTCCAGAATTAACTTATTCTTTCCCGAAACTATCGGATTATAACTGTCTTTCTTGGAAGCTCGACGTCAAATGTGTATTGATCAATCGGAGTTGCTGGAAGTTTATGAAAAAGCATGATATCGCATGTAAAACGGATGCCTTTGATCGTGAGAAAAGCAACTTTGAATGGCGTAAACGCAGAGCTTATACGACGATTTATCGTCGACATAAAAAGGAAATTCCATATATTAATCGCTCAGACAGAAAGATGCCTGGCGGAAAAGATGCCTGGGATATCTTAAAGTTAAAATTCGAACCAACTTCACGGGCACTTTTAGCTGGATTAGTGGATGAATTTTTTTGAGATGAAGTTAAACTCGCAAGAAAAAAACATCGGTTTATTTTGTAAAATAATTCAAGAGAAAAAGGTTCAAATCAAAGATGCAAGATTTGATATGCCGGAATTGTTGGTATGTTTCAGTTAATGCGTCGTTTTACCCGAGGAATACGATAATCTAGTTCATCCATTAGAATGTGTAGGTGTAGATTTAATTGAACCTTATTCCTTATCTAAAATTAATAGATTTAGATTTGTTCTAGTCATAGCAGATTATTTTAGCAAATGGGTAGAGTTCGCCCCCCTCAGAAAGGCTTCCGCAAAAGCAGTAGGCAATGTATTTTTCGATAATTTTATTTCAAAATATTGTGCACCAATTCAGGTAGTGATCATGGCCCTTGTTTTATATCGGATATATTTAAGGCTCTATGTGGAAAGCTGGAGATTTTTCATTTTTTCACGGTTCCATACCGACAGCAATCTAGTATGGCGGAACAGTTCAATCACAACCTTATTCAAATGATTTCTTCCTATAGTGGCTCTCATCATACAAATTGGGATCTGTTTCTCCAACACTTTGCTTATGCTTTAAAAACAGCAGCCCATGAGTCAACAGGAAAAACTCAGGTTTTTTTTTTCCAGGTCAAAAGCTTATTACTGCATTTCAAAGGTTGGTAATGGTGTCAGGTGCGGAAAGTGAGTACATGTGTCAGGATATAGATAGGTTAGTAAAGGAGGTACACTTTCAAATGGGTAAAGCACAGAAGAAACAAGCATAGTATTACAATATGCAAAGAAGGAAATTGGCAATTAATGTTGGTGATTTTGTGTTGTTACAGAAACATTGTTTACGCTCTAGTCGTCAGAAATGAGTGGCAAAGTTTGGTCCTAATTTTTTCGGTCCATTTGAGGTGTTGGAGGTGAAAAGCAATAATTTGGTGAGAGATATGGATGTTGAACGGACGATGTTTTATATGGTACTTCTGATTTGCTAAAGAATTATTTATTATGAAAATGATTTCTCCTTCATTTTAAATACAATGTTCATGGTATTTTCAATTCATTTGTGATGCCTGGATAAATCTTATCTCTAAAACTACTGATGAGCACATAAAATCAAAATTTCAAAAGAATGCTTTTTAATTTTATTAGAATTCAAATTAAAAAAAATTATGAAACATTTCATTTTTATGTTAAGGATATATCTTACAAGATTTATCGTTTCTATAGTTCATTTAGGTAAAATACTGTAAATGTTTTAAATTACTATTTTAAAAACTAAGTTTTCATACTGCTAATTTACTTTTGTTACGACTACATGTCTTGCAAGATTTTTTTGTTTTATGAAAGGTATTTTTTTTAAAGTGAAATACTGATAATATTTATAAAGATGTGGAGTTGAAATATAACAAAGTGTGTTTAAGTATCGAAATTTGAAAAGATAAGCCAAAATAACGATTAATTAAAATAACATATATGAAAAAAAGTCATTAATAATCTTTGTTCCAGTTTGGGAATATATAGTAAAGTCATTATGTTAATATGTATACTTTCGCACAAATTTAGATTATTGTACTTCTAAAAGTATACTTTCTGTGAAAAGTTTGGTATGGCTAGTGACATTTATTTGTTGCGTATATGTAACACGGTAACATTTTGTTGCAGAAAACGTCACATTAATAAACATTTATTTCGTGTTTATCATTGTAATATCAGTTTTTTTTTCAGCATTATAGTAATTGCCTCTAATATCTAAGTGTAACGTTTCATGAATGCCTCTTAAACTTCATTAAACAAATTTGTTTTCTCTCAATAAAAACTTTTCTTAACAGCTATTATCTGTTGTTCTTGTTAGTACAGTCTCAATCGCGCTGTTACTAGAGAATTTATTTTATGCAAGGGTTTTATTTGATGAGGCACTACAGAGGTGTATGTCTGTCATGGACTCAAAGTATCGCCACGAGTTTAATTCCTGACAGAAGGAGTTACATGTATCTTACCTATTTATGTCAGAACATGGTCAGTCAGATGTTTACACAGCTGCGTAGTGTTCCAAAGAATTGTCCTCCAAAGTACTGACCTCGCCCGAATCGCCTTAACCCCTTGGGGACAAGCGACACGTACACGTAACTCATTAGATGCTCAGAATAATCGATTATTATCACCAGTTACTTTTTATTGAAAGCTTTGCCTTATTTAATGATAGCATTTCTGCGATTCAATTAGACGAAAATTTCTGTTTTGAAAAACCGGTGCTAAAAGATTAAAAATTTTGTAAAGGACGCTCGTCGCGAAGGGGTTAATGTCGGTGTTCTGATGTTGACGTGTTCTATACAGCATCATGTACCGTTGCCTCACAGCTTTCAGCTAAACATCACGATGAAATTTCGATAGATTGAATATATATTTTTAAGAAGAACCCCACTGTCTAGCTTTCAAATATCTAGACATAATGCAGGAGTATAACCTTGTGCTTTCATATTAAGAACTATGTATTAGCAAATTGCCAATATTCAGGATTTAAAATTGCATTCTTCTGCAGCAGTTGATATAAAAACGACCCTTTCAGCTAAACATCACGATGAAATTTCGATAGATTGAATATAGATTTTAAAGAAGAACCCCACTGTCTAGCTTTCAAATATCTAGGCATAATGCAGGATGATAACTTTGCGCTTTCATATTAAGAAATATGTATTAGAAAATTGCCAATATTCAGGATTTAAAATTGCATTCTTCTGCAGCAGTTGATATAAAAACGACCCTTTCAGCCAAACATCACGATGAAATTTCGATAGATTGAATATAGATTTTAAAGAAGAACCCCACTGTCTAGCTTTCAAATATCTAGACATAATGCAGGATGATAACTTTGCGCTTTCATATTAAGAACTATGTATTAGAAAATTTCCAATATTCAGGATTTGAAATTGCATTCTTCTGCAGCAGTTGATATAAAAACGACCCTTTCAGCTAAACATCACGATGAAATTTCGATAGATTGAATATAGATTTTAAAGAAGAACGACACTGTCTAGCTTTCAAATATCTAGACATAATGCAGGATGATAACTTTGCGCTTTCATATTAAGAACTATGTATTAGAAAATTGCCAATATTCAGGATTTAAAATTGCATTCTTCTGCAGCAGTTGATATAAAAACGACCGAATCCAAGTAGTTCGAATTCGTTTTGGATATACGGATAACAACTACATGTTCTTACATTTAATTACTTATCTTATAAAACCAATAGAGAGGTTGTCTTCTTCAATGGATCTAAAAATTTACTTAATCATGTGTTCTATCGGTATAAACTAGCGTATTTTTAGCGCAAACATCCTGTACAAGTGATTCATTTAAAAATGATTTATAGATTTTAATATACACGAAAGAGAAGAAAAATTGATGTTATATTAAAATTAAGAACAATGTTCGATAGTATTCGGATTTCTTCGCCAGAGATTTTTCGAATATTTTATGTAGATTGACAAAAAACACAAAATTCAAATCTGAAAAAATAAGACTATAAATGATTATCTTTCATAAAGTAATTGAAGACATTTTCTTAGATATTATAATCCTAATGATATACTAAAAGTAGTATTTTATATTTATAAAACTACAAGGCAAAAAACGTTTTTAAATGAAATTTAAGAAAAAGAATATTGTAATTAATCATAAAAGCTATGAAAGTCGATAAAAAGTTATTTGCAAAACATAAAAATGTATTGATCTTGCTAATATTTTTTATGTTATCCCAACTAATATGAAAACTATTAAACGAGAGATAAAATAATTTATTCAATAAATTTCAAGAGGATTTATGGTAATTAATATAATACCTGTATTTATATTTTGATGGCTTGTAGTGATTTTACAAGTCTTATAAGCATTCTTTCAGCGGTTGGTTTAAACTTTAGTATTTTAATATTATTTTTTATGGAACATGGGAAGAATCATGTGTATATTAGCCATGTTAATTTTAACAAGTATTTAAAAAATTGTAGTGTATGTAAATATTTCTAATATTAGCCAAATAAAATGAAAAAATATATTTTTTTATATGCCGCTAGTTATAAATTCAGATTTAGGCTCTATAAATAGTGAAAGGTTGAAATTGATTTTATTAATAAAAATGAAATATGGTAGATAATTCTTACAATTTTGCTTGATTAAAAATTTTATCATTATCTATGGGAACGACGAAGTTCTATGTTAGAATTCTCAGAAAGTATTTAATTTCGGTAAATACAAATACTGAAACTGGCAAAAATAAGACTTACTAAACTCTTAGCGAGCTTCATAATCGGATAAGTACTATATGTACTTCTATAAATTGCTATGATTTCTAGGTATTTTCATGTCCTACTATCTTGACCACTATTTATTCATTTAGGTCGCACTTGTTCATATCTTTCATAATGTTCTTTATTATATGATATTAGTCTTAAAGGATAGAATAAGAAGAGTTGTAAATCTTTAGAAATGCCATAAGTTTTTTCACAGTTGTTTAAGCTTTGGTCATTCATGATATCTTGTAAAGCGTTTTCTAATCTTGTTTGATAATATTTCCCTCTACTGCTCTTTCTTTTGTAATTATTCACCATTTTCTGCAAAATAGAACAGAAAATATACGTATTTCGTAGTCGTTGTTAATAAAATAAAATAAATTCACTATTTAAAAAAAATAATAATAATCCAACAGGAGCTGCTGTTTTATGCTGTACACTTAAAAAAAAAGTATAGCATTATCTATTTATCGCGAATTTTATGCACATGCATATTTTAAAAATATTTATTTTTTGAGAGAACGTTGGCAAACTGTCAAAGAATTTTACACTGAGATGAAAAACGTAGTTGATGAAATTATTAAAATTAAATTAGTGATTTAAAGTATGCTATTGAATATAGCTTATTTTCATTTAGCATTACAATTAGCATACATTAAATTTCAATAAACGTTTAAAGTGTAGAAAATGAAATTATTGTGAAAAAATGTAAAACACAAGCACTTCACAGTGCACTTATTCAATTAAACAAAGGTCAGGTTTAAACACCCACTTGGTCCACTTACGTGAAATCGAAAAATCACCACTGTTCTTAGCTTTTTTAGGTGCGTTCGTAATTATATAAATACATAGCACACGTCCGTCCGTCCGCATACAACAACGCAAAAACTACCAAACCGAATGGTTTGAAATTTAAGATATGTTATCTTTGCAGAATTTTGTCGATACATTTCAAATTTTAATAAAATCGAATCAAAACTTTAGAAAATATTAATAAAAACATTTATTAAGAAATTTGATTTTTTTTTAAATCAATGCTTTCTTGTTATAGGAGCTTTCGAAGTTTATTCGTCAAGCGACCGAGATACTTATTTTATTACAAAAATTAATCTGCAGACGATATAATTCATTTCACAGAATTAAAAATCATCAAGATCTGAATATTTATATAACTAGCTATAGTACGAACGCACCTCATTTGTCACGTTTGATGTACAATTTCCAACTTGTTTATCATAATTTCGTAATGTGTTCAATAATTATCTGACACCCTATATTTTTAAGCAAGTTCTTTTGAGAAGAAGCGAATAATGGAACAAATTGTCAGAGTTCATGTTTTTTTATCTTTTATCTCAGTATACAATTGAAAAGCAAATTGCTAATTCAGTTAAGAACAATTTCGTAACGATAAATAAAGACTTTAATTAGAATTGATGTTAATGATGTAGTAAAGACAACATAACAAACAAATTATCATAGTCAGTATAAGCATACTTCAAATATTTTTTTCCACTAAAGTTATCATTTCAAAGGATAACAAAGAAGTGGCTTAATTTAAATATACCGCAATAATGCCATTTTCATTAAAAACGTAATTGCAGACAATAATAACTTTATAAATTGAAAAAAAATTAAAAATTAAATTTCGTTTCTAATTAAAACTTAAATCATTATTTAAGTACACATTTAATTAGGTTTTTCCTTTTTCAGTACAAATCACAGGCGTCTCATTTTTTAAATTGTTGCATAATTTTTATTTTAAAATTATAATCAAGGTATCTTTAAGTTCCAATAATTAAATATATAATTGCTATAGAATATCTTTTTTTAAATATTTTATTTAGGATAGCTACAGAAAAAGTATTGTGGTGAGCTTATTAAGGATTATAAGAAGTAATCAACTTTCGGTTTAAATGAAAATATTCCTAATATTAATTTAAAAATTGTAGCAACAATATAAATATGTATCATGTAATAGCATTTAAACAAACTCCTTCATTGCATTTTAATATATATGGGAAAAGTTTCGTAAAGTGGGACAATTTTCATAAACATATTTCTTAATCAATGTATTTTTTTTAGTTTTCGATATAGGTGCGTTATAATAACGTGTAGAGTTATCAGAAACTAAAAATTTTTAAGATAATTCAAACAATTAAAAAATGTAATTAAATATTAATAATTAATTAATGCATCGATTTAATGTATGCATTGTTAAAAATGTAGTATACAATGCTTTTAAATTTTTGAATGGAAATGTTATACATGGTGTCCGAAAAGACTGGAAACGTTCGAATAACTCTAGAAATATACATTGGCTTGGAAAACCGAAAATATGTGTTCAATATTTAAAAAAAAATATTTAAGGATATCAAAGTTTCCCCCCAAATCTGACCTCTATGGGGAAAGGGGGAAGGGGCAAGTTTGAAATCTTAACCCCAATTTTTTATTGCAGACTTGGATTCTACAGGAAAAAAATACGTAACTTTGGTATTTAACATTTTCTTCGGAAAATCTTAAATGGCACTGTAATCGAGTAAAATGCAGTGAGAATCGTTTCCATTGTAAAGTCCAGAAACGGTCTAGTAACTCGAGAAATATACAACGGATTGAAAAAAAGGAAAAATACATTTCAATATTTTTGAAATATCTATTTAGGAATAAAAAAGTTGCCCCCTAACTCTGCCCTCTGGGGGGAAAGGAGGGCAACTTTGAAATCTTAAATGATAACCCCCCTTTTTTATTGCAGATTCGGATGATACGGGAAAAACTACTTAACTTTTGCATTTAACATTTTTTTTCGGAAAATCGTAGATGGCGCTGTGATCGAGTATAGTGCAGTGAGAATCGTTTCCATTGAAAAGTCTGTAAACGGTCAAAAAAATCGAGAAATATATAGGGTGTCCATCATTAAACGAACCTACTTTAAAGTTGTATACACCCTAAACTATTGGTCAGAAAGTTGTGAAATTTGTGAAGGACTTAATGAAGGAATGTGAATTTGTTTAAGCGAAAAAAAAGTTCAAAATTTCGCCACCAAATGGCATTATTAATGAATTACACATTAGCATGCATTTACGATAGTTTACATATTTTATTGCAACAAAACATGTTCCACACGACGGCCATCATTTTCAGCTACCATCTGGAATCGTAGGATAGCATGTTCCACAGTGGACCGCAGTGTGTTCTGAGAAATGCTTAAAATATGTCCTGAAATGCTGTCTTTTAGATCAGGAAAAGTTCTTGGTTTATCATGACTTACCAAATGTTTCAAATGCCCCCAAAGCCAAAAGTCACAAGGATTGAGATCTGGAGATCTGGGAGGCTATAGATTACGAACGTGGCGGCTGATTATACGTTCTTCTGTGAAGTGATTATTAAGAACGTCCTTAACACAGCGGCTAATGTGCGGAGGAGCTCCATCCTGCATAAAAATTATACGTGGAAGGTACTGAGGTGCTTGCAGATCAGGAATAATTTTATTTTCAAACAAGGATGCATATCGCCGCCCGGTGATCGAGCACGTTACTGGACCGCTAGCACTTAAATCCTCGAAGAAGTATGGGCCGAGATTAAACGATGCAGAAAACCCACACCACACCGTCACTTTTGGTGAATGCAACGGCACCTGTAAGACTGAAACGCGGACTTTCTGATTTCCAAATTCTGCAGTTGACAGTATTCCCTGAACCGTCCAATTGAAAATGTGCTTCGTCTGTCCAGAGGATAGTCCAAGGCCATTCTGAATCAACCGCAAAGCGAGCAAGAAACTGAAGTGAGAACCAGTGTCGCTACTCGAAATCATGTGGAAGCAACTCCTGCACAGGTTGAAGCTTGTACTGATAATACCGGAGGATAATCCTCATGATCTTTTGGACAGTTGAACAAGGCATATCCAATGCTTCTGCCACATGACGGAAACTGGTACTATAGTACTTTTGGACAACGCTGGCGTATGATCTTCATTGACCTTCACGGCATGGGAGGATTTTTCTATTGTAACGGGTTCTAAATTCCCCAGTAGGTTACCTTTTTTCACACTATATTTGAGGTTGTTTCTACCCGATCGCTCAACCCCGCTCACAAAACAGAAGTGAAGTGGAAAAAAAGATATATCTACGATTTCCAGAGAAACCACTGAGGGTCAGTATGAAGGGCACGCGCCTATTCTAAAAAAATGAAATATAGCCTGTACGGAAGCTTTGTCCTCTTCCACCTGAAGCGCAACCCTCTCTATTGCTTCTGAGGAAACAGGTTTTCTTCCTCTTCCAGAACGAACATTCAACAATCCTGTTTCTTCAAATTTTGCTACCATTAATCGAAGATTTTTAACAGTCAATGGATCTTTCCCCATCCCCTTCCAAGTCCAAAATTTAAGTAGAGCAACTAATGCGGAATTACCGTTTTGGTAAAACAATTTTACTAACAAAGCTCGGTCTGGTAAACGTAACGACATCCTGTTTGCCAAAATAGCAAGCACATTGAAAACAAAATCTCCGCGAAAGTTTCTAGGTTTTATAACAGCTGCTGCGTGATGTCGACAGAAATTTATTTGCATTTTTATTTAAATTGTAGGATTTCACGCAATCTAGTGGCGAAATTTTAACAGACGATTCCAGAACACAGTTGTCAGTTTGGCCTTTTTTTAATTCAGAAATTTGGAATTCTGACCGGAAATTCTGAAAGAATATTTTTTACTTTATATAATCACGTAATATCCTAAATCAAACAAAGCAAAACGAACTATTAAGATTTCCTAGTGTGAATTCGAAATTTCTGATTTAGTAAAAAAGTTCTTTTGAAAAGGTTTTGTTGTAAAAAAAATTTGTAAACTATTGTAAATGCACTCTAAGTCACCGCCCACTGAATATTTTTCAAGGGGCGATTTGTATCTTATTAAATCTGATTAAAAGCGACTTTGCATTAGATAAGCTCATTTTACTGTGACCCCTATGAATGTGGAAAAGAAGCATGTTTGCCTCACCTGTGGTAAAGTTTTTTCAAAATATTTTAATTTAAAACAGCATGTTAAGATTCATCTTAATGAAAAGTCGTTTATCTGTGAAACCTAAGTGTTTTGGAAGGAAATCGGACTTGATTAGACACCTGAAAATCCATAATGCCTATGGACAGTCTACATTTAAGTGTGATGAATGTGATCAAGTTTAACCCGGAAGGATAATTTGAAGCAGCATTTACAGTCGCATCGGAATTCAACATTTCCTTGCCGTGATTGCGATAAAGTGTTTGGAAGAAAATATGACCTGAGACAACATGTTCGCATTCAACACTCTCGCACACCTCTTGTGAGTGTAAAACGTAAAATGAGTTTATCTAAAGCAAAGTCGAAAAACATAAAGCATTCTGATGCACTTAATGTGTTTAAAATAGTGATTTTGCATCCAGATGAACGTGAGGAAAATGACTTAGAGGTATTTCATAGACATTTAGAAACTGAAATTCAAGAACGTTTAATAAGTGAAATTCATGAAAAAGTTGCAATTAAATGGTATATGGTAGAAAAAATAGCACGTGAGCGTCTAACTGATAAAGAGGAGTTTGAAGAAATTCAATGTTATTTTCGATGTTCGTTTATGACCGAACTTATAGAAGATACGATCTCACAACATATTGAGGTAGGATTTTCGAAGATTATTAAATCCTTTGAAGAATTTGTACAAAGAGGTTCTGGCTGGAAACTTAGAAAAATTCTTCATTTAGAACTCAAGATTGCTAAATATCACCCCCTTGCTGCGAGTTCCTATATTCCTTTGTCTAAAAAACTCGATGATAAAAAAGCAGTGCTGAATATAAAAAACCGAAGATAACAAATGTTTAGTATGGTGTCTTTTGGCTTTTAAACTGAACTTAGATTATACGAAACAAGAACGAAAAATCATGCGTCAAGCATAGATTATGTAGCACTTTCCAACGCTTCCAAAATAATTTTACAAAACATACCGTTTAATAAGCTAAAAGATAACATCTAAGTAAACAATTTGGAAAACGCATAACATATTTAAAAACATAATTTCAGGAATTTCCAACAGATACAATATTCGGAAAAATATCCGAATACTTTTATTCAGTCCTGTATAGGATCTATAGATTTGTATATGCTAGGATGCTAAATTTTAGTTTAGTTAGGAAACGCGTAGCACAGTTTAAAATTATCTTTCTGGAGTTTCTGTCAATAAACGGAAATGTGTTCGCGAACTTTTGTGCTGCCCTGTATAGGATCTACAGAATTTATACACACTACGTAATAGACAAAAAACGAGTTAAAATTAAAATCGCGTTCAGTAACTTAAAACGCACTTCCAGGAATTAGTGTTAAGAGACAGTAGAGAATTCTTTTGTGTGTCCCTGTAAATGAACGATGACTGCTATACACACACTATTCTGTAGTAAGCCTCTTGTAATGCACCTTAGATATATATATATATAAATTTCAATGCGTTTAAAATAGTGAAACATTATTTAAATAAACCGCAGACGATTTTTCTGCATAGATGTCATGTAACGGAATTCTTTTGACTGTCCCTGTAAAGTAACTATAAGTGCTATGCACACCCTATTCCATATTAAGCTTAAAAGCTTATTACCATATTAAGCTTCTTCTAATGCACCTTAGTGATATATAGAAATTTCAATGCGTTGAAAATACTGAAACATTATTTAAATAAACCGCAAATGATTTTTCCCCATAGACCGCAATGTAACGGAATTCTTTTGAGTGTCCCTGTAATAAAACTATAAGTGCTACACACTTCCGTTGAAATAGGGAACATGCTATAGATAACGACAATAACATATAAAAATTGCAGAGCAATCCGAGCATATTTACGGGAGATAGAGCACGGACAGACGGCCAGACGGCAGACGGCAGACGGCCATACGGCCAGACAAACCGAAGTCATAAGCACTTTTCAACTAGGTTGGAAAGTGCTAAAAACCTGAACGTGTTTCACATTATCGACCTTATGAACATGATATAAAATTAGGTAGTTTAGAATGCCCTACCCTTCAGAAGACACCTGTTATTGAACAACTTAACAATTTACGGGTTAATGTGTTTGGTTATGAAGAGGATGAAGTTTGCCCCCTGTATTTATCTGAAAAGAATGATCAAGATGTGATTAATTTATTATTGGTTGGTGATGGTGAAAAGCAACACTATTGTTTTATAAGAAGTTTTTCAAGACTTTTACGTGATCTTACCAAGCATAATGGTGTGCAACACTACTGTTATCGAGGTTTGCATCGATTTTCAAGACAAGATCTATTGGATAAGCATAATGAATATTGTTCTCAAGATGTTGAGCAAGCTATAAAGATGCCTAATGAAAATGATAATATATTAAAGTTTACAGGTATTCATTTACAACATCCTGTTGCCTATACGATTTATGCGGATTTTGAGAGTCTCCTTATACCTATTTCATCAGATCCAACCTCTTCTAAAGCATCTTTTACCGAGATAACAACCTACCACTTGCCATGTGGTTATGCCTATGTGGTTATCGGACCCGATGGAACGTGTTTGAAGAAAGCACAGGTATATCGTGGTAGAAACTGTGTTGAGCATTTTTAAACCGAATGATGCAAGAGAAATAAATTTTAGGAGAAAAGTTACAAAATATTAAACCTATGAAGCTTTCTCCCAGGGAAGAAAAGGCATTTCGAGAAGCAGAGTTTTGTCATATTTGTAAGAAAACTGTAGATGAGAAACGTACACATGACCATGATCACCTGTCAGGTTCGTACAGGGGAGCTGCACATGTGGAATGCAACTTGAATTATAAGCAGTGTAAAACAATTCCTGTTATATTCCATAACTTGAAAAACTATGATGGCCATCATATTATGACAAAGTTTGGAAAATTCAAAGATCATGAAATCGATGTTATTGCTACTTCTATGGAAAACTATATCACCTTTAAAATCAGAAAGCCTACATCTCCTATTCAGATGGTGTTTATAGATTCTTTCCAATTTTTGCCTACGTCATTGGAAAAACTTGTTAAAAACCTTCAACCTGATCAATTCACTATACTTGCAGAAAATTTCCCTCAAAATAATAATTTATCTTTACTTATACGGAAAGGGGTTTACCCCTATGATTATCTTACTTGTTTTGAAAATTTTACTGAGAAGCAGCTTCCCCCGCCTTCTGCCTTTTTTAATAGTTTAACCAATGAGGCTATAGATGAAAAGGAGTACCAACACGCCCAGAATGTATGGAAAACATTTGATATCAAGACTCTTGGTGATTATCACAACCTTTAAATGAAGACAGATGTTCTACTACTTGCTGACGTGTTTCAAAACTTTAGGAAATTATGTCATAAGTATTATGAAATTGACCCTGCTCACCTGTTTACAGCACCTTCTCTTGCATGGCAGGCTTGTTTGAAGATGTCTGATACACCTTTAGAGTTACTCAGTGATATAGATATGTTGCTTATGGTTGAAAATGGAATACGAGGTGGCATTAGCATGATAAGTAAAAGATATGCCCGAGAAAACATCCCTGGTACGCCCGATTATAAGAAAAATGAGGCACCCAGCTACATCATGTATTGGGATGCCAATAACTTATACGGGTGGGCTATGAGCCAATTTTTATTCTACGGCGGTTTTGAATGGTGTGAAACAAGTCATATCACAGAAGAGTGGGTTCTATCTTTATCTGATAGCTCCGAAATTGGGTATCTTTTCGAGGTAGACATGGAATACCCGAAACATTTACATCATTTGCATAGTGAATACCCTGTCGCCCCTGAGAGAGTAACTGTGGAGGATCAGATGCTGTCTTCTCATGCAAGAAGCTTACTTAACAATAGAAAATTCGTGGGAACTCCTAAACTTATACCAAATTTAAATAATAAACAAAATTATATAACCCATTATCGTAATCTCAAATTTTATTTAGAACTTGGTTTAAAAATTACAGCTGTGCATAAATCTTTAAAATTTAAACAGGGTCCATGGTTACAGAAATATATTAATTTCATTACCGGAAAAAGGAAAGAAGCAAAATCTTCTTTTGAGAAAGACTTTTTTAAGTTAATAAACAATTCTGTTTTTGGTAAAACCATGGAAAATCTACGAAAAAGAAAAAATATTGTGCTTTGTAATGGTGAAAAAAGAGCCAAAAAATTAGTAGCATCGCCTACTTTTAAATCGTTTAAAACTTATGATAAAGACTTGACTGCTGTGGAGAGATTAAAAACTAGAATACATATGAACCGACCCATCTATGTTGGATTTTCTATACTCGAACTATGTAAACTTTGTATGTATGATTTCCATTACAATTTTATAAAGAAAACATACAAAGATCGTGGAGTTTTACTCTTTATGGATACAGATTCCCTAACGTATCATATTCAAACCAATAATATTTATAAGAATCTGGAGCAGCGTCGTGATTATTTTTACTTTTCTGAATACCCGAAATCTCGTCGTCTACACTCTGAAGATAATAAGAAGACGCTCAGAAAGTTTAAGGATGAACTTAATGGCGAATTAGCCCTTGAGTTTGTCGGACTGAAATCAAAAATGTACTCTCTAAAATCTGTTAAAGACGAAAAGAAGTGTGCAAAAGACGTGTCTACGCAGATTGTTCGGCAGAAAATTAAACATGAAGACTACTTGGAGTGCCTCCAACAACAAAAAACAAGTATGGAGAAACAGATAAGGATTGCCCAAGATGATCATCGTCTATCTACATTAACTCAAAATAAAATTAGCTTAAGTCCCTTTGACGACAAGCGTTACTTATAGGATGAGAGAATAAGCAGCTTAGCATATGGCCATTATGACATTAATACCGTTTGTAATAAAGAAGAAAATGTTGATTTGTATTGCTAACGCAAAATCGTGATGTATATTTTGATCTGTAAATATCTTTCTGTAAATTATTTTGTTATAATAAGAATTGCTGATTTTATTATTGAGTACTTTTTAAAACTTTTTAAGTAATGTGAAACTTTTTCTAAAAGATTTTTTTTTAATTTGTGAAATTTTTTACTAACTAACGCATATTTTTTTCGTTATAAAAACATGAAAAATATTTCTAAAACTTTGATAAACAAGCGGATAGTCACACACACAAAGAGAACTAATTGTCACGCACACATACACACACACACATATGCACACATAAAGAGAACTATTGGTCACACACACACATACATGCACGCGCACACACACACACACACACAAATAGAACTATTTATAATAAATATAAGACATATATGCTTTTTAAAACATACTCTTACACACAAACCTTTTTAATAAAATATCAGATGTACCAACAAAATGAGATGAAAAGATTATTGTGAGAAAAAGAGGATTGATTCTGAACAATGCACTATCGGTTGCTCGGTTGCTCAGCTGCGGCTGCGCCTGCTGCCGTTGAACCCTCCTTTCTCTACTACTAATGTTAAATACAAAAGTCACGTAATTTTTCTCGTAGAATACGAATCTGAAATAAAAAAGGGAGGTTATCATTTAAGATTTCAAAGCTGACACCCTTTTCCCCAGGGGTCAGATTTGGGAGGTCAACTTTGATATCCCTAAATAGATTTTTCAAAAATATTGAACACTTATTTTCCTTTTTCAATCCGATATATATTTCTAGAGTTATTCGACCGTTTCCAGACTTTTCGGTCCCCTGTATATTTTAAAGTAAATAATTTCACATTTTACTTTACACTCTACTTAAAACTTTGTTTATAGCAGCTGGTTCAAGTTAATTTTAAATATATGAATAAAAATCATAAGATATACGATTAAAAGTTTGAAATACGCACTTAAAGCATGATTAACATGATTATACCAGATGCATGCATTATAACTGCGTTGATTTTAATTACAATATTTTTTTTATTATTAATGATTTTCTCAAAGAGATGATTTTAATTTATAAATTAACGATGTGATTCTATTGAATTAAATATTCATGCATTATGCATAAATCGACATCATTACATAATCTTATGGGATTTTTTTGCTTTAATTATTATAATATGGATTTATAACTGTAAAATATTGTAATGCGAGTTATACATATAAAGCTCAAAGGAATTCAAATTAGGCTACATATATATTTCTATTAGCTGCAGAATTCGCTATATTATTTATTTCAATGTTTTAATTCGCATTGCATATTCATGGGCAACATCGACTCGATGATGTGTTGTACTTCTTACTTAATTGGAATTGCCTCGTGAATATTTGTAGGTCACTTATTTAAGAAATAATGTATAAGAAAAATGACTTTTCTTTCATTACTGCTAGTATTTGATTTTTTTTTATTATAACTCATTTTATTCGTGTTAATTTTTATATTAAAAAAATACAATAATTCGTAAATTTCTCAAAAGTATTAATGAAATTATGACGCTTATACAATATTCAAAATGACTTTTTCAATTGTGTAAGTTTCTTTGTCCGTAGCTTTAACATTTCAAATTCTTATGAGAATAGACTTCTCGTTTAAACATTTCATTTACTTTTCACGTTCGCTGAATATGTAATAGCCATTGCAAATGCTTTGTTTGCCTACATACTGACATTCTCATCTCACAATATTTTTATACGGACTCCTTTGTCATAAAATTACAATTCACCGTCTTGAAATAAACTAACTTCGATTATGCAGATGAGATTTTAAAAACGATAATGTTTTCTCATATGCTAATATTTCTATAGGACAATCCCATTTTATTAGTAAATTATTCACCACAGGCATCAAATTTTCCTAAATATTTCAACGTGTTAGTCGACATGAATGGCATGAAGTCCATATTTTTGTTTTGCATTTTTATTTTATGTTTGCGGAGTGACATAAACATGCTTGATTCATTTCATTGTGAATAATGTGATGATATTTTTCTTGGTTTAACGAGTGATCTAAGAATTTATTGCTGAAAATCAATCAAATAAAGCCTATCGGAATTTAATTAATGTTCAAGCTTAGCTATTAATTATTTGAAATTTACATTCGAGTTTTTATTTTTACATGTTTTAATCGAGGACTATACCATATTTTAGTGAAAAAGTGAATTTGAAGTGTCAAAACATTGTTTATCATGTCATTTATTGTCTTTATAATGAAGTTTATTAATTTCAAAACTATTCAAGTGATATAGCTATTTTAACTGATGGTCAAACTGAACTTGATATCAAGTTGTCAGTGCAAGAGTGAATCAAGTGGCTCGGTCAACTTTGGCATTGGCAGAACACTTCTAAAAGAGTTTTGACAAAAAGTTGTACTATTTTTAAAAGTATTTTTTTAAATCACAGCTGGGGAAGTCTGTCTACTCTTGTTCTCATCTCCTCAATTCTATATGCCTCTTTTAACCCCTTCGCGACGAGCGTCCTTTACAGAATGTTTAAGCTTTTGCCACCGGTTTTTCAAAACAGAAATTTTCGCCTAATTGAATCTCAGAAATGCTGTCATTAAATAAGGCAAAGTTTACCATAAAAAGTTACTGGTGGGAATAATAGAGGATTCTGAGCACCTTATGCGTCACGTATACGTGTCGCTCGTCCCCAAGGGGTTAAATACATTCACACAATACATACATACGTAGTCACAAGGGACTGGAATTTCATTCATTACCATGATTTGATCTACACCGTAGTCCTGCATCACATTTCTACTGAACTATTTGAAGTAACTGGTATTTGAAGGCTCAATTTTCTGGAAATTAATGTGTAAAAGGAATGACTTATTGCAGTATATTATACCGGGTGGTGCACGAAAATCTCCTTATTGTGAAGGCGGATAACAGAAAAATGTTGCTGTTGAATATATATATACATATATATATATATTTTTTTAAATGAAAGAACATAATTTGAAGCTTTACGTCATGTAGTTTTATACAAAATATCCTGAAGTGCGTGGCTACCGTCTTCTATGTACTGATGCAACTGATTACTGAAGTTCCCATCTAACCATTTTAATATGCCCACCGGATTTTAGCCTATTTCCTGCCGTATAATTTTTTTTCACCTGAAGAAAATTTGTATGGTGACGTTAAAAAAAAATTGCCTTGAAGAATCCCCATAACAAAATCACAGGGCGTTAGATCGAGCGCGCGTACCGCCCACAGAATATCGCCTCGAACCGAGATGGAGAGTTATTAAAAATGTAGGCATGTACTAGACCGGGAGGCGGCAGCACAGACAATCACCTCATCGAGTTCACGACTGAAATTCCAGAATTAGTTAAAACTCAATTTGCATATCAAAACGCAATCGGTCTGCCAAGTCATATCTTGGTGGAAAACACGTGAAAACCCGATTCTAGTGGTTGACTCGTAGGTTTACCATTGTATTTTCCTGCTCCAAGTTCTCCATGTTTTCATACTTTTGGGTGCAGGAAAACACAATGGTAAACCTACGAGTCAACCGCTAAAATCGGGTTTTCTAGTGTTTTCCACCAAGATATGACTTGGCAGACCGATTGCGTTTTAATATGCGAATCGAGTTTTAACTAATTCTGGAATTTCAGCCGTGAACTCGATGAGGCGATTGTCTGTGCTGCCGCCTCCCGGTCTATACCGCAAAAGTCTGCTCATACCACTTCCACCTCATGTCTCCTACTGAAGATTACTAGACAGAAACCTCCGCGACTGCTGCGTTCGCCAAGCCGATCCCTGCTTTTCTACGATCTATCTTTCATTTACAGTGTGATTTGAAGAAAAGTAAGTTTCTACAACCCAGTCTGTATTTATTGTAATTTTTATAAAATTTACAAAGAATATTTTATTGTATTTGGACAATTTAACGTGAGAAAAACTCATGAAATTGTTCAATAGCATACATCACATCATATTCTTAAGGCACTTATTTATTATGCAAAGTGATTTATTTCGTATACTCAGAAGGAAATATTTATCTTTTAAACATTTCATCTTATTTTCTTGCTCTCTGTATGTAGTATAATAGCCGCTCTATATGCTTCTTTTGCATACTTACTGCCATTCACATCTTACAACATTTTAGTATAGACTCCTTTGTCATAAAGTCACTATCCCTTGAAACAATCAAACATTGATCAGGCAGATGATATTTTAATAACAATAATGATTTCCATATGCTAATGTTTTTCGGCCCAGTCCCATTCTGTCGGTCAGTTATTCAACGCAGCAAATTATACTAAAATCAAAATATTTAGATGTACAGTGTGGTCCAAAGTCATTGAGCGCATTTCATGTTTGAAAAAAAAGAGAAAAAAATGAGGAACGTACATGTTTATTGTTCTCTTGGCAAGACAATTTAAAACAGTTTTATACAACAACATTTTAAACATTAAATAAGTTACACATTTCCCGTCTCATTAAATTGTTAGTATTTATAAGGTAAAGCTAGGATAGTCTGCGCACAATTCAGCAAAATAATAAAAATACATATAAATATTAATTTTTTGCTAAACTATGCATGATTAATTTTGAATTTAGTTGTTTTTTATGCATTTCCATTGTTATTTTGTTGTTATGCTGTAATTTAATAGAACAGTTGTAATAAAACCAAGAAAGTTATTTTGCGCAATCTGTCCTTACAGGGTTGGTGTGATTGCGCACATGGGTAGGAGAGATTGTTATTAATAATAACTACAATTTAATCGTTAACAATAACAATTACATTAAAATGGCATTTTTGTAAGGCTTTTGTGAATAAATATTATTGTATTAGTTATTATTAATAACAATCTCTCCTACCCATGTGCGCAATCACACCAACCCTGTAAGGACAGATTGCGCAAAATAACTTTCTTGGTTTTATTACAACTGTTCTATCAAATTAGTGAGTGAATATTTCAACCTAATGGTACAATTGCAGACATTCAGTTCACCCATCCTCATTGCCCAGTATTTTTTTAACAAACGAATTTATTGCCAAATTTAGTTTCGATAATTATGTGTTTTTCAAAAATTATTTCAAAATTGATTCATTCACATGTTTTACAGGTAATTTGTAATAAGGTAAAGCTAGGATAGTCTGCGCACAATTCGAAAGAATAGCAATAAAAAATCTAAATATTAAATTTTTGCTAAACTATTCATGAAAATTTTTTACTTCATTTGTTTTTTATGCATTTCCTTTGCTATTTTGTTGTTATGTTGCAAATTAATAGAACAGTTGTAATAAAACCAAGAAAGTTATTTTGCGCAATCTGTCCTTACAGGGTTGGTGTGATTGCGTACATGGGTAGGAGAGATTGTTACTAATAATAACTACAATTAAATTGTTAACAATAACAATTACACTTAAATGACATTGCTGTAAGGTTTTTGTGAACAAATATTATTGTATTAGGAGTGCATATTTCAACCTAATGATTAAAGAATCAGAAAAAGGAAATAATTTTAAAAACGATTAAAAAATTTTAATTAAAGGAAAAAAAAATAAAGAATCAGAAAAAGCAATTCCAAATAAGATTAGAAAATAAAATTATGTTACTTAATAACAAGTTTAACTTAAAATTAGTCCATTTTCATTTTTCATTTTTTATGCAAATTTACCAATAAGCTGCGTAATCTCTCCTACCATTGAAACTAATGGGAACACTGCGCCATCTCTCCTAAGTAGCAAATGCGCAAACTCTCCAATTTCAGTAGGAGAGATTGCGCGGCCTTTTATTTAAACATGACCTCTTCTAAAACGAACCGTTGATGTTCACATTGTTAGTCTAGATTAGTAGCTTATGAGAAATCGTTTAAGTTTAAAATATTTTGTACTATTGACATTGTATAGAAATTCTGATGAATAGCTATGAAAATTCAAGCACTTACTTTGGGAAAACAAAACAAAATAGCAATACTTTATCTTAAACGCTCAAAGCAATCAACGTGCACTTTCAAGTAGACACTCCACTACTGTTGTTGTACAACTACCTGGAGTCGCTGAGCGTTCACTCTATTCCTTCCCCCCGGACCTGTATGTGCGCAATCTCTCCGACTGCGTCATCTCTCCTGGCTTTACCTTATATGCAAATTTACCATTAAGCTACCTATCATGAAAACTAATGGGAAACAATGCGCCATCTCTCCTAAGTAGCAGATGCGCAAACTCTCCAATTTCGGTAGGGGAGATTATGCAGCCTTTTATTTAAATATGGCCGCTTCTAAAACGAACCAGTGGTGTTCTCACCGTTAGTCTATGTTAGTAGCTTATGGGAAATCGTTTAAGTTTAAAATATTTTGTAACACTGATACTATATAGAAATTCTGACAAATAGTTTTGAAAATTCAAGCACTTACTTTCGGAAAACAAAACAAAATATAATGTTTTATCCTAGATGCTCGAAACAATCGACGTGCACATTCAAGTAGACACTGCTCTACTGCTGTTGTACAGCTACCTGGAGTCGCTGCGCGCTGACTTTACTCCTTCCCCCCGAACCTCTTGGTGAGCAATCTCTCCGACCGCGTCATCTCTCCTGGCTTTACCTCAGAGTCCTTACTTGGAGGACGACGATTTGGTTATTCTAAACGAAATATCTCTGAACAGTTACAACAGATTTGCTTCTATGGAACCACGAAACGCACATTCCTTATTCCTGCATGGTAGACATTTGCAGACGGAAGCAATCAGTAAACTTTCCCCGCGCAATGTTCTCGCGCCATGTACTGGCTTATGTGAAACTTATTTAATGTTTAAAATGTTGTTGTGTAAAACTGTTTTATATTGTCTTTCCAGGAAAACAATGAACATGTACTTAACTAATTTTGTTCTTATTTTTTCCAAACATGAAATCCGCTCAATAATTTTGACCACACTGTATAATAGGTAGAAATGAAATGGACGGAGTAAATAATTTTGTTATGCATTTTACAAATCATTTGAAGAGTGACAAAAACATGCTTGAGGGATTTATTTATGAATAATATGGTGAACTGATAAATAATGAGGTGATTGTTTTCTTGTTTTAATCAATAATATAACAATTTATTTCTTGTAGCGAATCAAATAAAGCTGATTAAAATCAAATTAATGATCAAGCATCGTTACAAATTATTTCAAAATTATATGTAATTTTTTATATTTGCATGTTTTTAATTTAAGAAGTGCTGTTTAGATAATTTTTTAGGAATAAAATATTATAAAGGACTCAAAATCTTTTCTCACTGTTGCGGTTCAATCTATATCTTAGATATTTCATAATTCACGTTGCTAGAAAATAATGTACAAGAAGAAAACAAATAAAAATGATTCGTTAAATATTTGTTTTTTTATTAAAAGTAGTTTACGCAAATTTTATATTGCAAAAACTAGTGTAATTCTTCAAAGACATTTTTTTTGTTAAATTCTTAAGATACACATATGATTTTTTGAAAGGAAAATTCTTATTTTTTTTTTCACAGTTTTATCACTTTATATTCCCACGAGAAAATATTTATTGTTTAAATATTTAATTTATTTTTCACGCATCCTGAAAAAGTAACAGCGAATGCATATGATTTGTTTGCATACGTACTGCCATTCGAAACTCTCAGCAGATTTGAATAGACTCCATTGTCATAAATTTACAATGCATCGCCTTAAAAAAATACGCTTTGATTATGCATATAATATTTTGATAACAATAATGATTTCCATATACTAATATTTTGCCAACTTTGTCCCATTTTGTCAGCAAACAATTGAAAGGAACATAAAATTTCCTAATATCAAAATATTTACACATTTTGATAGAGATATATTGTGCGGAACTACTTGACATAAATTAATAATAAAAATTAGTCAATTGCATAAAATAATTACTAGAAATTTTAATTTTCTAACCATGAGTTAAATGTATAGTGGATTTGAATATCTTAGTATTTTGTGAATAGTTAAAATGCATTCTGAAAACTTACCTACTTGAATAATAATAAGTTTAGAAATATTAACTATTAAAATTAATAAGGAAAAATCTTTACGCATATCCACCATTTACGGTAAAATAAACACAAATTAAAATTAAAAATAAATAGCAGATCAAGTATTCTCGATTATAATGTATTAGTTGCGTAGTAACCCGCTTTGTTGCATTTAAATTGCAAAATGTTTTTCGATTGTAATGGCGGGAAAAGAAATCTAATTTTATTATATATTTGAAGTTTCTAATCGTAACAATTCCATGTAAATCGTAATTTATAAGGTTTTTGGAATATTTTCCGTTCATTTCACATGTTTAAATTTAGAACTTTTCAGAAACCGTTCTTAGAGAGCATTTACATTTTAAAAGTAACCGCCCATGCGGAATTTCAAGTTTTTAGCCACAGCAGTATCGCAGAAATCGAATATTAGAATGTGTTTTGTTCCTGCATCTTGTTACATTTCGAATTTTTTAGAAAATGTTCTGTTGCGTGCATTTATGTCTTGAAAGTAACAGTCATGTGCAGTTTCAAGTTTCTAGTTTTAAGGCTGCTCCTGATTAAACTTCCCAAACTTCCCGATTCTTCTCACTAATGTTAAACCTATGGGCGTAAGATGCATTCCCATATTTAATATATCTCCTCAGGAAATTAATATTTTTAACTTCTGTTTTCTCTGTACTGTTCTTAAAGGATATCTCTTTTATTCTTACTTATCAAAATATTTCTAAAATATGAGCTTAATTTATAATTTTATGTGTTAAAATCTTAGTTAAGCTGAATAATAATTTAATACTTCAAATAAAATTAACTATATATTTTAGAAAAAAATAACAACTAAGAAAAAAGAGACATCCTTTAACAACAGTACAAAAAAACAGAAGTTTAAAATATTAATTACCTGGGGAGATATTTTAAATATACGAATGTATCCTACTCCCATAGGATTAACATTAGCGAAGGGAATCGGGAAGTTTACTTACGAGCAGTCTTAATAGTTCCAAATAAATCGTAATATAGAATGTTTTTAGAATATTTTCCGTTCGTTTCATCCTTTTAAATTGCGAATTTTTAATATACCGTTCTTTGGGAAAACTTAAAGCTTAAAAGCAACTACCATGCAAATTTCAAGTTTTTAACCCCAACACTGTCAGAGAAATCACAATTTTAGAGCGCTTTTTATTCCTGCACCCTTTGACATTTAACAATTTATAGAAACTGTTTTGTGCAAGATTTACGTCTTTAAGCCGTACAAAATTTCAACATTCTAACGCTAACGCACTAACAGTTACAAAGAAAACTTAATTTAAAATGTTTTATGTTCATTTCACCCTTTAAAATTTCGAATTTTCTTTTAAACCGTTCATAGCGAGTATTTGCATTTTAAAAGTAACCGCACCTTACCGAATTTCCAGTTTCTAATCCCAACAATATCACAGAATCTCAATATTAGAACTTATTTTGCTCCCTTTGGTGGATGTGGTACCGACATAAAATATAACCTATGTTGAAGTAAAAATTATCAGCAGCATTGTGCCACTATTATATTTGAAATTGGTTCGGTAGTTTCAGCAATTAACCCCTACAAACAAACACACAAATGTTACTTCTATGTAATAATAGTACAGATTTACACAGTTAACATAATAGTAAAGCATAAAAATGGAAATAGATTCAAAGAAAATCATAAGCAAATTCTAGATAATCAATAACCAGATAACGCCACAAACAAAAATAAAATTTCACATAAAAAATGGCTGATCTTAAAATAGCCGATTTTGGCACGTTTTTTTTATCAGCCCTTTTTAGGCCTGATATTCATACTAATGTAAAGCACATGACTTTCAAATTTAACACATCTTCTTTATATTTTATTATTATCTCTTAGCTTCATGATTTCTTTCAATTACTCACTTCAGTATAATTATTGCTCTTACACTTTTAGTAATTATTTTTTTAACGAAAACACCACTTATATAGGAAGAATCACAAACCTTGGCTTGTTAGGATTATTTTAGGAAATCTGAATTAATTATATCTGCACAGAAGAATACTCACAATACAAAAACAACCAAGAAGTGTGAATGCTCTAGAAGAATTGTAGAAAGATCTGACACAATATCGGTTCACCACATATCGCTAGGTATTGAAGCTGTGAGATTTGCATTCGCACGTAGGATTTGTTTGTCATTTGAGATTCCTGTAGTCGCTATTTTTTTTTAAATTATAAAAAAACAATTGTGTGATGATGATGTGGCTGCAGCACTTTAATGAATTTTAGACGATTTTGAAGATCATGTCGATAAAAGTAACATGCGCCGCAGGCCCCGTACGGGACGCATCGCACACAATCGACCACCGATCCCAAGTCCTGAGAGACTTTTAATGCGTCAGTAGCTTTGTCTCGCCACGGCGCTTCAGCCGGCCAGAGAGCCGCACCTCACTGCGGACCCTCCAACCTAGTACCCACGAGTCAATGACATAGGTCGCTAGGACAGTAACCCCACTCTTTTGAAACTCCCCACAGGACGAACCCGTGGAAAATTGTCGAAGGCCACCCGGCGATTTTGTCGCAGTAACCCCATAGGGGGAATCAGTTTCTAGGTCGTAACGAGCAAACGCGACAACTTTTGCTATTCCACGGAGGCCGAACGTTGACATGCATGGAAGAACAAGCAACTAGTCTCTTCCTCCGTGAGGGATCATGTCTATAATACAAACTCGGTCACTGGAACTTCTTGAAGCAATGATTCTGTCGTACAAATATCGATAAGAAACTTATCCCTGATACATGTACCATAATGGGAGAATTGTCAAGTGAAAATTCCTTCTCTTCGCCAGAAAAACTATGTAACAGTCAGCAGAAAAAGGAACGCGTTGACCGCCTGTTCCAGATGCACTCGCAGGATCTTTATTCTTCTTCTTAGTTCTTTCTTATGCGTTAGTTGGTCGAAAAATAAAGACGAGGGAAATGCAGTTGTCGCTGAGATTCTCGAAAGGATTGAAAGTTTGGTGCGTTCTGCGATGTTTGTTGGTAGAATGTCGAATGACGGTGCGTTCTGCGATGTTTATAGATGGAACAGGATAGACGGGAGGGTATCTGTAATCCTCTTTTGCATTTTTGTAAATGTTGTTTACAGATTGACATAAAACTGCTTGATTCATTTCTTTTGTGAAAGGAGGTTATTGAATTATAAATATACATACTTTTTGCACAAAATGCCATATAGGTATAATTTTACAATTCAACTTTAACTTCTTGTTTAACTTTTACTTTATCATAGTTGTATGCAATAAACTTTTACATTTGAATAATTTAATATGATATTAATTTAGATAAATAGGTTTTTCATGCAGAATTATCCCATTTTCTTCAAATTTTGTATATAGGTTCATTTTGAGAATGCGCTTCTGCCAATAGTTTTGGGGGCTCATTGGTTAAGTATAAAGGGGGAAAGGGAGGATACCCCCCCCTAATTTAGATAAATGAGTTTTTCATGCGAATTATCCTATTTTCTTCAAGTTTTGTATATAGGTTCATTGTGATAATGCGCTTCTCTGAATAGTTTTGGGGGTTCATTGGTTAAGTATAAAGGGGGAAAGGGGGTGTGATGCAGTCACATATTTTATTTCCTTTTCATTTTAAAATGCTTCAAAATTAATTTTTCCCCATTTAAACTGTATTTAAAAAAAAAAAAAAGCATTTATTTTTATTTCTTTATTGAGTGCGTCTTCCTAAATTTGTAATAAATAAAACTTAATAATAAGACATAATTAATATACTATTTTAAAAATATCATTTCTTTTCTATTTTTTTTCCGTTACAGTTTAACAATTAAATTTTATACTTCTTCCCCTTTGATATTCATTTTTATTTCGGTTATCTGTTTTTATTTAAATAAAAACGGTATTTTAAGTAATAGCACAGAGGTGTCGCTAGACTAGGTGGCTCCTTATAGGGTTGTCGTACTTGGCATGTTCGTTTCGCCAAGGGCAATGTTTGTTTTCACTTTCTGCGCACTCAATTTAAAATTTTCCATTTTATTTTCTATCTAACGTCTTTTACCCGTACGTTTAGTTGGGAATCTATTTTTTTTTCGCCAGTATTTATGTTGGCGATATTGTTTAGATAAAAATTTAGTTAGTTATGTAACGGTTACGGTGACATGAGGTCATGCGCTCTCCTTAGTGTCGATTAAATGAAAAGCAATTATGTCCTTTTAAATATTTTTGCTGCTAATCCTTTGACTCGTAGCTCATCTATATTTTATTACTTCAACTTTGCCTGAAAAATAAAGATTTTGTCGAGCACGGAATAGAATTAATTCATTTTTAAAAAATCGACCTTTTCTGCCAGCGAAAAAAGTTTTCGAACCTGAGTTTTCTATATTCCACTTCATCAAAATGGATCATTGTGATGGTCGAATGCCATCACATAAATTGTTGCGTGACAAAAGAATTTTTTTGCTGAATCGGTCGTTTGAGATTATATAAAAATACAGACTGTGACTAGCTGCTAAAAATTTGGAGAGATTGATAAATCAATTTTTAAGTACACAAGAATGCGTTAATTCGGTATGATTCCAGTAGTTGAGCGATTGTGATTGTTTGGAATGCTTGAGTACGCATTAACTGTCAGTAGAACTGGAGAGGCCTCAGCATCAATAAATTCTCGGAAATTTCTACAAAATGTGCAATTGGGAAGGAGCATGAGATTATAGTGCCTTTACAGCGATTTCAGCGTTGGAAATGAGGATTTGCGTCATCTGAGGAGCTACTATGAGTTTTTTTATTATTCTTTTTTTATAGTCTGAATTAAAGGTGATTTTATTTAGTATAGCTGTTTTATCTTCTCATAACGAATAAGACAGATTTACTACGATCCTACAATGGATGACTGTAAGTGTAAGCTGACTCGTGTGTAATTAAAATTTTTTTGTTATCTTGTGCTTAAAAAAAGAAAAAAAAACAAGAAGAAGAAAGGTTTGTTATTTTTGAAGTTCTACTTATTTTATAGTACAGGTAAAGTACGTATTGTTTTTCTTTTGCATTGTTTATTAAATATGTCTTTATATTTCATATAATTGTTTATAAATAACTATAACTTACTTAAAAAATTTTTTGAGAATATATTTGTATCATTATGACTAATTCAAAGTGTAATTTTAACATTGCAGTACCCGCTTATGAAGGGGGACCAAATACTTTAAATTTTCTCTTTGATATTGTTAGTAATTATGCAAAAATTAACAAATGGACCAATGATCAGGAGGTTTTGTTTATAAAAACTAAATTAGCTGCCCCCGCGTTAAAATTCTTTCTTGAAAATGAAAAGTTAAAAAACTCAAATGATGTGAATTTTATTAAACAGGAATTTTCTCGAATCTTTTCTAAAGAATCTCAAACAGTATTTGATATTGAATTTGATAATATCAAACTTTTACCTAATGAGAGTGTTAATAACTTTTCCCATAGATTAAACACATTGGCTAATAAAGCTTTCAAAACTAATGATCCAGGGTTTCTTAATGAAATAAAATATAAGAAACTCCTGCAATGCTTACCATCAGATATTAGAATCAAAATTAGAGAAGAACGAATTGGTGGTTACGATAAAGCTGTCGAAAGAGCAGAATTTTTACAAAATATTTTGTCCAATGAAAAATTAATTAACATTCATAATGAGTATTCTAATCATGTTGATTTTTCTAAACAAATATCTGAATTAACCGAAAAAATAAATGCTTTGTCATTTGTAAATAATACACAATCTCATGACTCTAAACAATCACACACACGTCCTAGTTATAAGAAGGACAATCGTATTTTATATAAATCAAAGAATTCTAGAAATTTTGGTTTTAAAGTTCAAAATAAAAATAACAAAAATGTAGAAATCTGTCAGATTTGTTCTAAAACTGGTCATGTTGCTCTGCAGTGTTTTAAATATAAGAATTTGTGTAAAAGAAAACAGGCATTTAATCAAAATTATTCTACATCATACAGAAATTTGAATTCAGATAATTATGGTTCTAACCATTCTGAATCTTTAAACCACCATTGAGACACAGTACAGCTGGTGAGCTGTCGTCTCAAAATTCATACCAATCATCAGCAATTATGCCTATTTTGTCCAGTGAAAGATTAGTAAAATCAACTTTTTCACAAACGTCGAATGAAATTCAGATTTGTAACAGTCAATCAACTCAGACTGATGAAGAAGAAGTCATTTACAATGTATATGATAAATGTTCTTTTTTACCTATTGTTTCTAGTAAATTTGGTAAATTTGAGGCATTTTTATTACTGGATACGGGAAGTTCAATTTCGCTTTTATCGTGCAATTTTTTTAATGAAATAAAAAAATATATTTCTTATAAACATCTGGCTTCGTCAGTAACTATTTCAACTGTTAATTCTGCCGTCAAATTTTCTTCCTGTATCTATGTATCTATCAAAATTGGTAAAGTATTCTTTCGGCACACTTTTTATATAGTTGATATTGCAAACTCTTCAAAATTTGTCGGGATTTTGGGATATGATTTTATTATGTAAAATAATATAGTCATTAATCACAGTGATAATACTGCCTCAATAAATGGTGTTGCGATACAGTTAAAAAATAACTCTATGCAAAATCCAATAAGTGCAGTTTGTGTTGATCAAATTTCTGCAAGTGATATAATTAATAATGAAATTATTTCGAATGATATTGTGAATAATGTCAAAGTAGTTGAATCACATGATCAGATCTGTGCATATATTGCACATAAAGTAAACTTAGATCCTTACGAACAAAAATTTGTAAAGATTAAAATTCCCATCTCACCAAAACACGATGAGATGTCATTTTGTAGTGACATTTTGTCTGCTAATGTATTATGTCATGATTCTCTCATAAAACTTGATTTTCATCATCAAAATATTTCGTATCCTAAAATTATGCATGTGTATGTTGAAAATTTGTCTGATCATGTTATTCATTTGAATAAGAATATGGAAATGGGTCATCTGAGTGTTCCTGATGAAATTATTGATCAAACTGACATGGTAAAAGAATCAAATATTTCTAAGAGTAATGATATTGATATTCAGTGTAATTTTATTACTGCATCTGATGAAGTGTTTGCGCAGCGAAAAAAGGAACTTTCTATTACTGATTTTAAATTAGACCATTTAAAGGATAATGAAAAGAAAGAAATTTCTGAACTTTTATTAAAACATTACCTTGCATTTTCAAAATCAGTAAAGACACTTGGTCACACTGACCGCATTGCGCCAAAGATAAAATTTATCAATGATTTTCCGATAAAAACTCTGGCTTTTAGTATTCCACAAGCGCTTCAGGCCGAAGCAAAAGAACAAATTGATCAACTCGTGGAAGCAGGAATAATAGAGAGGAATTGTTCTGAATGGGCTTGCCCAATTTTACTTGTAAAAAAAAGCCTGATGGGTCAGGCAAGCAGAAATTTCGTTTGGCATTAGACTTAAGAATGCTTAACTCAGTTATTCAGGGATCTTCCTACCCCCTTTCCAAAACTCAAAATATCATTACCAGTTTGTCATCTTATAAATATTTCACTAGTTTAGATCTACAACAGGCGTATCACCAAATTGACATACCCCAAGATTTACAAGATAAACTAACATTTACATCTCAATTTGGCTGTTTTAAACATAAACGCTTGGTATTTGGATTAAAAACTCAGTCTCAGTGTTTCAAACATTAATGGACATGTCTATTGATAAAATGAATTGCGAAGGTATCTTCTCTTATCAAGATGATTTTATTTTCGGTGCAAACACATTCGAAGAAACTCTTCAAAAACTCGAGAAAATTTTACAGGTCTTTTCAAAGTATAACTTGACTTTTGCTTCCAATAAATGTAATTTTCATCAGACCTCTACTAACTATTTAGGGTTTCATATAGAAAATCATAAAATTAGTCCTATTCAAAGTAACATTTTGCGAATCACTTCATTTCCTGTCCCTAAAACTAAACGCCAACTTAAAGGTTTTATTGGTTTAGCGACATTTTATAGAAATTTGATACCTAAATTCTCTGAGATTATACATCCGTTAATTCAGCTTACTACACCTAAAGCAAAATTTCATTGGACACCAGAACATAATAAAATTTTCAATGATATACAGAAAATGTTTTTTTCTGAACCAGTGCTCCATTTATCAAATTGGGATAAACAATTTTTCTTAAATACTGATGCATCACAAGTTGCTATCTCAGCTGCTTTACTCCAAGAGTTTGACAATAACTTACTTCCAGTTGCTTATTTCTCTAAAGCACTATCACCTTTTGAGAAAAAATACCCTGCAATTAAATTAGAGTTAATGGCTATCTATTAAGCAATTATTGCCTTAAAATATTATCTTTATAAAAGACATTTCACTGTTTTGTCTGACAGTGCACCCTTAGACAAATATCGTAAAACCACTAATCCGGCAGACATTATAACTAGATGGCTCACTGAGTTATCAGAATATTCATTCGAGTTTCGGCACATTCCAGGGTCATCTAATGTTCTTGCGGACTATCTCTCTAGAAATGATTTCAAAAATAATCAACAAACTTTGGATACAAATCCTGAGTTGATTTACGAATCTAACCATATTCTACCAATTGTTGAAAATGATAAACAAGACAAAAGTATCACAGAATCACACTCAATTAATTATTTGAATGTCGGTAATTCAGAACATCATAAAGATCCTCTCCTTGAGATATGAAACCAAACATTTGTCAATGAACAATTAAAAGATACAGAATTATCTGTTATATATCAGGAAATATTGAACAATGGTAATTCAGAGAAATATAATATGTATTTTATTCATCCAGACACCAAAGTTCTGATGTTTAAAAAAATCATTCCATATAACTCTACAGTTTCATATCACATTGTTGTACCACATTCGTTAAAAGCTAAGGTTTTAGCGATTTCACATCTTTCACACTTTGGTTTAAAGAAAACCTATGAATTTTTAACTAAAAGATATTTTTCGAAGGACATTTATACAGACACATTAAATTACGTTGCATCATGTGTTAATGTTTGCAACATAAGCACCACAAAACACAACCTGCACCCTTACAAGCAACTTACATTCCTAAACAACCAGGTCATACTGTGGGAATTGAAATTGTTGGTCCTTTCAGTAATAATTATTCCGTTTTAACAGATCATTTTTCCAGACACATGGAATTATTCCCTTTAAAAGAGACTACTGCTAATCGAGTTGTTGAATCACTATTCAAATATTTCACCTGTTTCGGGCGACCTTGCGGAATTGTATCAGATTTAGGTCCCCAGTTCATTTCTAATGTTTATAACATCTTTAACGAAACCCTTGGTATAAAAATATCTCATGCATCCGTTTCACACCCCCAGGCGAATGCTATCGCTGAGAGGGTTAACTTATCAATTAAAACCTCTGTTAATACCTTATTACTTGAATGACATTCCTTTGAACATGCATTATTAATTCACAAATGCTTATATAATGGCTCTACATATTCATCTACTAAATTCTCACCTAATCTTTTACATTTTGGGCGTGAATTATCATTGATTTTTGACACATACGACACTCATGCAAATCAACCATTTCTTCATAATGTTGACACATATAAATTGTTAAAAGAACTTGACTCAATGTACCAAAAAGCTTATGAAAACATTGTTTCTGCTCAACATCAAAGAAACCTAAAATTTTCTCAACATGCAAAATTAAGACCATTAACTGTCCAAGATATTGTTTATCTGAAATCTAGAGATAAATATAAACCTAAATATACTGGACCTTATGAAATTATTATGAAACATTCACCTGTTTCATTCACTATAAGAAAGTATCAGTATCCACATGCTGCTTCCGTTAAAGTGCACATTGATAGACTTTTACTAGCTCCACCTAGAAATACCTATCTTAATTCTAATGTGAACAATAATTCACGTACTAATAATAACAATAATTATCAGCAAGATAATAATAACAACACTCCTTATAATATAATATCGAGATATAATCTTAGAAAAAGAAAATAAATGTAATACCACATGTTTTATGTCAACTGGCCAGGACATGGAACTATGTTTGATTGTATGCTATGTATATTCAATCTTTTACTAGTTTACTGGCTGGTACAGTTTATGGTGTATAAGATTATTTATACAGTATACAAATTTGGTTTTATATTTTGTTTTCTTGTTTCAAATACCTATCAGTTAATTACTGTAATATTTTAATGCTTTCATTTTACAATATACTTATGTAAGTTTTCCCTGCACTTTATTGGAATTGCATTAATTATACTTTATAAACATTGTTTAATACTAATAAATGCACAACTATTTGGTATTTTCTTTGTGCATAAAATAAATATTGGATTTTTAATATTTCACTATATTTTCATCCTAAATTATAAAAGAATTGCTTATATACTTATAGCAAATTAAGCACTTATTCCATTCTGTGTTCAAAACAGACTATTGGACTGTTATGATAACTATAAATCTATTTGCAAATATTTTAAGCAACATCCATAAGAACTTATAAACAGTTTCTACAAATAAGGGAAATTATGTCATCTTTAAAAAAATTGCTTCTGCAGAAGAAATATTTTTTATAAGCGCTTTCACTTGAAAAGATAACTACATATATTAAATAAATATTGGTGTGTACATATTGAACTGTTTGAAAAGACCTAGGGATCACATTGAACTGTTTAAAAAGACTTATAAAAAAAGACCTAGGCAGCACATCGAACTGTTTGAAAAGACTGGTAAATAAAAAAAAAAATAAAAAAAAGACCTAGGCATCACATCAAATGATATTCAAATTTTGGTATTCTCTTACATATAGAATACAATATAAAATAAATATTCTTTATGTCATATAACTTCTATAGTATTACGAATATTCATTTATTTTAGTGTATAATTGTTTATTGTGCCTAGTGTATTGTACATAGATTCCCAACAATTTATTAAAAAAAATGCAGATTTTTTAAAAATTCAATTAATTTTTTTTTTTATTTTTTTTTTTTTAGCGGTTTTTTGAGTGATAATATGTGATGCAGTCACATATTTTATTTCCTTTTTCATTTTAAAATGCTTCAAAATTAATTTTTCCCCATTTAAACTGTATTTAAAAAATAAAAGAAAAAAAGCATTTATTTTTATTTCTTTATTGAGTGCGTCTTCCTAAATTTGTAATAAATAAAACTTAATAATAAGACATAATTAATATACTACTTTAAAATATCATTTCTTTTCTATTTTTTTCCCGTTGCAGTTTAACAATTAAATTTTATACTTCTTCCCCTTTGATATTCATTTTTATTTCGGTTATCTGTTTTTATTTAAATAAAAACGGTATTTTAAGTAATAGCACAGAGGTGTCGCTAGACTAGGTGGCTCCTTATAGGGTAGAATTTATACACACCACGTAATAGACAAAAAGCAAGTTAACATTAAAATCACGTTCAGTAACTTAAAACGCACTTCCAGGAATTATTGTTAACAGACAGTAGATAATTCTTTTGCGTGTCCCTGTAAATGAACGATGACTGCTATACACACAATATTCCGTAGTAAGTCTCTTGTAATGCACCTTAGTGATCTATATAAATTTCAATGCGTTTAAAATAGTGAAACATTATTTAAATAAACCGCAGACGATTTTTCTCCATAGACGTAATGTAACGGAATTATTTTTACTGTCCCTGTAAAGTAACTATAAGTGCTATGCACACCCTGTTCCATATTAAGCTTCTTCTAATGCACCTTAGTGATATATATAAATTTCAATGCGTTTAAAATAGTGAAACATTATTTAAATAAACAGCAAATGATTTTTCCCCTTAGACCGCAATGTAACGGAATTCTTTGAGTGTCCCTGTAAAAAAACTATAAGTGCTACACACTTCCGTTGAAATAGGGAACATGCTATAGATAACGATAATAACATATAAAATTGCAGAGCAATCCGATTATATTTACGGGAGTTAGAGCACGGACAGACGGCAGACGGCCAGACGGCCAGACGGCCAGACGGCAGACGGCCAGACGGCCAGACAAACCGAAGTCATAAGCACTTTTCAACTAGGTTGGAAAGTGCTAAAAATCGACCTTTTCTGCCAGTGAAAAAAGTTTTCGAACCTGAGTTTTCTATATTCGACTTTGTGATGGTCGAACGCCATCACAGGGGGGGGGGGGGCTAATCCCCCCTTAATTTAGATAAATGGGTTTTTCATGCAGAATTATCCGATTTTCTTCAAATTTTGTATATATATTCATTGTAATTAGAGACTTCCTTGATTAGTTTAAGGGATTCATTAGTTAACAATGAGGGGGGTAACGGAAGATGACCCCCCCTTAATATATTGTTGATTTATTTATATTTCGAGGGGCTTATTTCAAATTCTTTGAATTAAGAGTATACTATACAATTAGTGTGAATAGCCTGTGAGCTCAATACCCTCAGTTTAACTGGGCAGTTTTCCTTTTATCAATTGTTTTTGCGATTTGAGAGCTTCTTTTTTAGGGTTTCGTTCATCTGTCGAAACCCTATTCGTCCCGCTCACTGTAAAAAATTTTCCGGAAGGTTCCGGAAAAAATTGCTGGCATTAAGATGCCACGGCTTTTTACTGTTACGTTTCACAACAAAGATTCACAAACAAACCAATTTTCAATAATCGATATACTTTTTAGCTCACAGGCTATCAAAGCCTGAGAGCTAATGTGCCCGCCCATTCTGTATGTATGTATGTACGTATGTATGTACGTAACGCGATAACTCTTGATAGAAATAACCGTTTTGCTTCAAATTTTATTTTTAGGTTCACTGTGATAAGGCGCTTCCCTGATTAGTTTTGGGGGTTCATTGGGTAAGTATAAAGGGGGAAACGGGGGGCTAATACCCCCCCCCCCCTCAAATTAGTTAATGGGCTTTTCACGCAGAATTTTCCGATTTTCTTCAAATTTTGTATATAGGTTCAATGTGGTAAGGTGCTTCCCTGATTAGTGGGGGGGGGGTTCACTGGTTAAGTATAAAGGGGGGAAACGGGGGGATAACCCCCTTAATTTAGATAAATGGGTTTTTCATGCAGAATTTTCCGATTTCCTTTAAATTTGGATATAGGTTCATTGTAATAAGGAGCTTTCCTGATTAGTTTTGGAGGTCCATTGGTTAAGTATAAAGAGGGAAAACGGGGGGGCTAACCCCCCACTCAATTTAAATAAATGGGGTTTTCATGCAGAATTATCCAATTTTCTTCAAATTTTTTGTATAGGTTCATTGTGGTAAGGACTTGCCTGATTAGTTTGGGGGATTCACTGGTTAAGTATAAAGGGGGGAAACGGGGAATAACGCTCTCCTTAATTTAGATAAATGGGATTTTCATGCAAAATTATCCGATTTTCTTCATATTTTGTATATAGGTTCATTGTGGTAAGGCCATAAATTTGAAATACAATTCGTGTGAATAGCCTGTAAGCTCAATGCCCTCAGTTTAACTGGGCAGTTTTCTTTTTATTTTATTCAGTGTCTTACTTAAGCAAATAATTTTAAACTTTCGTATAAAAGATATAATGAAAATTCCAATAATGAAGCATAAAAAGATTTAAATTAGCTACTTACTTTATCGGTTGATATCCAAACAAAGAATGACATTTGTTAAGATTGATTTTGTCTCTGCTTACCTAGGCAGCTGTTTCTTTTATTCTTCTTTAGTTATCAAAATGGCTAATGGAACATAAAACATGCAGCACGCATGCACAGAATGTAGATTACGGAAAAGTTGAAACCTCTCAATAATATTACACGAATTATTGCCGTAATTGACGTGGAATATAAAAAATTTTGAAATTCCTGTAAATTATACGAAACGTTTCAGGATAGTTTCCTGAAGCGTTCCGAAAATATTTTACAGTTACGTTGTCTGTCCGTCACAGACCCGGTTCTCAGAAACTATATAACTTACAGACTTGAAATTTTGTGTACTTATAGCTGAATAACTACTATGAAACTGAAAATCATAAAACTTAAAACAAATCGTAATATTTTAATATAGAGAGATTAAAAACCAAAAATCTAAAAGCTTTTTCCTAATAAATTTAAACATTTTTCGTTTTTGCAGTTGCCAACAATTAAAAATTCAAAATAAAATTCTTTCTACAATAATTAATTTTCTATTGAAAAATTTTCACATGAAAAATGAAAATGAAGAAAAAGGTTCACCAATTGAAAAAAAATATTAACATGACGTCATACTGGTAATAAAACGGAATATTTCAAATATTTCTCAATAATACAAGGCATATGAGTATGTGTAAGTACAGAAAGCAGGTTAATATGATGTCATTAGAGGATTAAAAAGAAAAATAATCTGACGTCATATTGGAAGTTTAACGGACATTTTCAAATGTTTGAGAATAATACAAAGAGACTATCAACATGAGTAATAGAGAAAGCAAGTAGATATGACGTCAGCAAATGAGTTTGAGGAACCTATTAAATCACCATAAAAACCCGATTATGGAAATATTGGCATATTTTAACATGTTGAAGGTCTCTATACAACAATCTGAAATTCAATTTTGAAATTGATTTTTTTAATATCGCATTTAGTCCACATGACAGATATTTTTATGACAGAGTATAATAGCGGGCTTCGTCCGTTATCGGACCGGTTCCGATTTTCGAAAAACGAGAAAAATAGACAGGTAAATTTTTACTTTATGTTAAAAACAATGACTTAATTTTTTTTTTTTTTTTTTTTTTTTTTTTTTTTTTTTTTTTTTTTGGAAAATGAAAGTTTTTTGGATTTATTAAAGAAAGTATAAGATGTTTTGAAAGGAATATTAAACGAAACCTTTTGTGCGATCTTCGATCATACTTACTCACTTGTTTATTGTTTTTTCTCATTTCAAGATTTACCCTTTATGGCGAAGATGTTAACACAGCTATTTTGTGGCTCCCTTTGTACTTTTCCTTACCTGATTTTGGCAAGGGATATAACATTTGTAAGGATTCTTTGGCATTTTGGAGCTACTAAAGCTTCAACCGTCTTTAAGATCAATTTATTCAACACATACTCTTCCACTCTCGTTTCGTACATTTTTGGAAACATTTGTTGTCACTGATGTAATTTTTCCAGACTGTTTGCCTGTGTCACAAAATAATTCGACTATTGTTTTGACACTGGAAGGCAATTTCAAAAATTGTATTTTTCAATGTGTTATATGTTTTCTAAACTGTTTACTTACATATCTTCTTTCACCGTATTTAACGGTGAAGTTTCGTTACAGTTTTGTGGCTGTGTTGGAAAATGTTTCTTAATCTATGCTTGACGCGTGATTTTTCCTTCTTGTTTTAAACATCGCGTTGACCGATGTCAGGTTTCTGCCTTTTTGGCTTAAGATCAAACTGTTTGGTGACAAAAGTAAATTCAAAATCGTAAATAAATAAATAGCATGTAACTCACAAATATAATCATTTTTATAACTGCATATGTTAGTTTTTACTATAAGTCACATGATGGAGGATTTAGATAAAAATAAAAATAAAATTTTAAAAAGATGAACAAATCAAACACAAAATTTTTACCCAGATTTTTATCTAATCAAATTTTCAGATGCGTTTTTTTTAACCTGACGCAAACGATAAATCGCCAAATATGGTTTCAACTACAACATTTCACATTGAATAATTTTTTAAGCATTACGAACATTCCCTTTCATGTATAAATTAAATATTTTCGTTTTTTAACATTATTTCTCATCAAAACTATTTTTCTTGTTTTTTCTTTTTTTCTTTAATTTTAAATAAAATTAGAAAGTTTTTTTTTTCGATTTGTTTCTATTATTTTCTAAATAATATAGCAGTTTCAGTGCTTTTACCAACGATAATGGTTGCCAAAAAATGAGCAATTGTAACCTTTTCGTCCAAAATAACAGACCTTTCCATCATAATTCTATAACTAATGTGCATAGAACAATTTATTTTATACTAAAACCATCCCTGAAAAATTATCTATCGAACAGTGCAAGTTGAATCAAAATACATTCAGCAGAACTCGAGTTATAAGAAGTCGGAACGAAATTTCCGTTTGTATTTTATATATACTAGGGAATCGAACCCGGGCTTCCCTGGTTACAGAACATAGGCGAAAACATTTTTTTTTTTAATTCTAATAGAATTTCATATTTAATATATATATTTTTAAAATGACTCATTAACAATGTAAAAAAGAATTTTTATAAGAAAAATATTAATAATATATTCAAATAAAATTTCGAAATTGAATAAAGCGATACTTTTGTAGTAGCCGCATGCCAGGAGTGAACGGCCGAAGGTATCGTCCAAGATTACGCTGTAGATTTTGTATTCAGAAAATTTCAACTGCGTAGTTCGAGAACATGTCTGTGAAATTTGCATTTTATTTATATTATAATATTATTTATATTTATATTTTGATGAAGTTTTAATTTCGTTCTGCAATATTAGCCGGGAATAAATGCGGAACTATTTATATTGTTTTAAATGCAAACGGATTACTCTTTCACAATCGAACTGCACGTGATAGAGATGGATTAAAATTAATTTATGCTTGGAAATTATTCTAAAAATCATAAATCAGTAAATTCAAATACAGTTTTCAAAGAAATTGCATTTTTTTTCTATTCGAAGGTGTCGAAATGGAAATTGTGCGATGTTTAGAAGTTTAAAAAGATGCAGTGAAAGCGAAATTTATTAGTCAGTTCGTTGCTACCATAAAAATGACCTCAGCAATAATCAGACATGTGTTATAATATATATTATTATTATCATTAAACCCTATTCTTGACAATATCATTTATGTGTAACTCTCCCTTGACATGGACCCGATTACGTAAGATTAGCATCAAATTTTAATAAAATTCTTTTATTCTATATGTTTGAATCAAGGCAAAATTTGTCGCCAGCAAATACAACTACTATTCCAACAAATAGCGAATCGTTGTGTTTTATGTCTTTAAGCATACGGTCTACACATTTAAATACTAATTTACTCATCAAGGGATCTTCATCCCAGACTATTAACTTTTTTTCTCTTAGTAATTCAGTAAGGTCAGATTGATTACTAATGGCACACGCAGAATTTTCGTTCAAATTCAGCGGTATTTTGAATTTTGAATGTGATATTCTACCTTTATCTAATAACAAAGCTGCGATCGCAGTAGATGCAACACCTAATGCAACCATATTATATGATCTCAGCATTTTTAAAACTGCATTAAGTAAAACTGTTTTGCCAGTCCTGGCGCGTCAATAAAATAAACCTTAGCATTTTCATTTAAAACAGCAAGCGAAACTTCATCATAAATTAGTTTTGGAACGTGATAATCCTGGCGCAAACGATAAATAGCCCAATATTGTTTTGAGTTACAACTTTTACATTGAAAAATATTTTATGCATCACAAACATTCCTTTGATTTTTAAATTACGTTTATTATTATTATTATTATTTTGTATTTTATATGAAATCAGTAAAAGTTTTTCCTTTTACTTTCAAAGGTGAATGTATTAATTTATAACTAATATAATAATCATTTCAATTCTTTAATCAACGATAATATGCGGTCTCCAAGAGGGAAAAAATTTACCAATGGCAACCATTAAACACGAAAAAAAAAGTGAAAAATACCATTTTTTTTTAAATTTTAAAAGTCATAATAAATCAGCCAATACAGTTTTCAAACAAATTGCAATTCAAAGTAGATTTTTTTTCCTAAATAACGGTGTAAAAATTAAAAATGTGAGATGTTTAGAAATTTAAAAAAATGCAATAGTAAAAATTGCAAAAGCGAAATTCCATCGTCAACTGTTGCCATTCGCAAAATGACGTCAGCGTTACGCACGGACACGTTTGTCCTTTATAATATAGATAGTGGATGTGATTTGAATTACAAATTTGGTGGGCACTTTTTGTTTCACTTTTCAACAAATAATTATTAAGAAACATAATTATGAAAATTTGAATGCTGTTCTTAATTTATTTATTTTTTATTAAAGTACGTTATTTAAAGACTTTTTTGAAAGATTTTGTAAAATTCTTTTAAAGCATTCATCAAATTCTTAAGACACTTATACATTATGGGTAATTACTTTCTGAAATAAGATATTTTGTAGTATTATTATTTTACATTCAGATTATGAATGTTTTTTTTAACGTTTTATATCATTTTCTTTCTCGTTGTGTAAATATTAAAAATTGCATATGCTTTCCTTGCATGCACACAACCATTCTTATTCCCCAGTAATTTTATACTGGTAAACCTACAGATCAGGAGCCTCAGCGTCAGCTCTGAAAGTCAATGTTTTTTTTTAATCTCATTTTTCATAATATTTAACATCTTACAATCCGCAAATTAAATTTTTTAAATTACTAGATACATATTTATACGCTTTTAAAATAATTTGAAGGTTTCAGAAATTAGAAACGTTTAATTAAACACGGTTTATGGAATAGTATTCTGACATTCTTATGAACTTCTTATTCTATGTTTTAGATTTAAAAAAATACATTTCTTCAGGGGGGCAGAGCCCCCCTGACCCCCCCCCCTATCTTAACAAATTTATATTCGTGATTTACTATTGATTGTGTGAATGATTTTAGTATATCTTGGATTTCGTTCTACACAGTGGTTTTATTAATATAAGCAAACATTTCGAAAATAATTTCATGTTATCCTAATGGCTAAATAGCAATATTTACTTATCTGCCAACCATGAAACTATCTGATAGATAGGTTGAATAATATCTCGTGTACAAAAGCAACTTATGAAAATATAAACTGAATCTTTTCACTTATATCTATTTCAGAAATCTAGTGCTATTGTAACTTTTGTTTCTGAAAACAGTTTTGATGGTCATGCTATAATATTTCTTTTACCTAAGTACATCCTGATCTAACTCGATGGCAATAGCATACTAAAATCTCCCCAAAATAGGCTTATTTGGAAACTTTTAAATCTATTGGGTAATCATTCATAATCGTGTCCTCTGCCAATTCACTAAATAGCAACCGTGGTTTGGTGCTATAAAGTATTTTTTGTGATAACTTTGTATGATCTCAGTTTTCAGTAATTGTGCTATTTCAGGCTGTATGGATGCGTTTTACTAAGCTAATTTCTTTAGATTAACCATCTCGTTGTACGAGATATTATATCCTATTTTAAAAGTAATACTAATTTTGAACCACGAAAAATCCATATCTCTTTCAGAAAATGAATATCTCATGTAGAAATGTTTCGGTTATCATTCTACAGTAGTTAAAAGGTAACTTGTTTCAAAATAAATTCTCATTTATTTCAATAAAATATTAAAATCACTCAAATATATTTTATTTTGCGAATAAAATATTGTAGCAAAATAGTTTGAGTTACTTCAATTTTATTATTTTGATATTCTGTAAAATGTAGTTGCTAGGCTACGATTAAATTAAAGAGGAAAATAAAAATAAATACATTTTAAAATTTGCAAAAGTGATAAAATAAAATGTATTATATTATTAGAACAGATGTATAAAATTGCACCAAACATTGGACACCTAATTAAAAAAAATCTGACGAATGTATTAACAAAATTTCAAATTAATTTGAATAATTTAAGACCTGACTTGATAAATTTTAGCCTTCATAACTTACACATTAAATACATTAATCAAATGCGCCATTTTATTTTCAATGGATGAAAATTTTCAAAATCGTCTGAATTCCCATAGGAAAGCATTATCACCTAAAAAGAAATGTTCTATATTTTCCGAACGAATGAACCAAACGTAACTAAAAACTATACATCTAATTCCGGGTACCTCACCAACGTACCTACCAAAAATCAAACTAATCGGATCATTTTTGCGACAGTTATCGCGGAACAGACAGACAGACAGACAGACGGACAGACAGAAACCAAAAACTTTTCGGGTCTCCACAGTGAGCCTCAACTGACGTTTCGGCAATAAACTCCACTGTCATAAAAATACAATGCATTGCATTGAAATTATTCAACTTTGATTTGGCAGATGATATTTTAATAACAATAATGGTTTCCATATGCTAATCACTTTGGACACTGTACCAGTTTGTCAGTAAAATATTCAACACAACTTCAAGTTTTCCGAATACGAAAGTAATAACATGTGGTGATAGGTCTAAAAGTCAAGAAGTCTATAATTTTGCTATGCATTCTTTCAAATATTGTTTACATGGTGGCATAAAATTCTTGATTCCTTTCATTGTGAAATAAAGCTTTCAAAATAAAAATATCAGAAGTATTGCTTGTTGGAATAGACACATAGACATTGTTTTATAAAGTTTATAAAAATATAAAATTATTAATAATGTTTTTAAACGTTAATGGCATTTAATATGTATTAAAACTATCTGTGGAAATAAAGATAGTTATTAGCGGAAAATTATATTCGAATTGTTTCTTTTGAAAGTTTGTTTTTAAATCTATTGTCTATGTTTTATTTATTTCCATTGTTATCCTCTCATCTTTTGTTCTCTAGATGTATTTTTATAAGATTTAACGTGAATAGGAAATTTTTTACTTCTGTTTTTTAAATATTGTTTGTGTAATAATGTAGAAAATTTTACCATTGAATAAATTATTAGTATTTTGAAAGCTTAAGAGGTTAATTGACTTCTTTTCGTATGCTTTAAGTTATTAATTAGCGTCCGCATTATCTTTAGAAAGCTGAGGTGTTAAAATAACATCTTTTGAACGCTTTAACTAACATTTTTCATATAACATCCAATTTTTGTTCTATTTTCATCGCAAAATACTCAACATGGATGATAAATTTGACTTATTACTTTGATTAGAGTTACATTTTTTGGAGGTCATTTCTTGGCTGGTTTTACTAGAAAGCAATAAGTAAAAACAAAATATTATCATTCTATGATTCTTTTTATTTTTTATTTTTATGGAAGTACTTTATTTGAGCCTTTTCTTAATTATAGAATCTCGCAAACTTTATCTAAAATTTATCTAATTCACCAAAACTTCATTTAGAAAACGTTAATGGCATTCAAGATGCATTACAAATTTCTGTAATTTGAAATTTAACTAAAATACTTTCTAATCTACAAATCTAACAAGTTTTATATTTCTAGGAGATTGTAGATAGGTTATATAAACATTACAACAAAAGACTTATAATAAAATATACAACAACACTCATTTATTATTATAAGAAATAAAGCATTAATTAAGTATAATTATTCGATCAAAAATTTCTCTAAAAATGTTATGTTAAAAAATTCTATTCCTTTTTTTAATTAAAAAAATACATAAAGTGATTTTATGAAGTATATGAAATACATTTTTTTGAAATAAGTTATCTGAAATTATGTAGCTTTAATTAAATTGTGTCCATACAAAATGACTTTTAATTACTCTATTTAATAATTAACTTTTTGTGAAAATATAAAACTATATTACATCTAAATTTTAATTATCTTTTTGTAAATAATATTTATGCATGTATCAGTTAAAGTAGTAGCTTACATTCTTTACAGCATTTTTAAATGGAAATGTGAATGAGTGCATAATTCTACAGGGCTCTTTATATAGTCTTTATGATATTGTGTATAAGGATTTGCCTTTAAATTAAAATTTTTTTTATTAATAGATAGAGAAAATTGAGAAATTCTTTAGAATATTGTGCTAGATCTGATCATTATATGCATCACTGATTTTTAATTAATTAATTCTCTTTTTTACGGATTTTTCGTAGTTCTATCATTTTCACATTATTATAAGGAATAATAAACATTTCATCTAATTTTCTAAGCTTCTGTATACATAATAGTCCTGCACATACTATGTTTTGCATGGACATAGTTAATTTTATACCTAAACAGTTTTGTTAAGGACTTTTTTGAGATAAAACTACAATGCGTTGCCGTGAAATAATCCAACTTCGTTTATGCACATAATAATTTATATATTATAACGGCTTCAATATGGTAATATTTTGTTGACTTTGTTCCCTTTTGTCGTTATTATTATCCGCAGCTTCAAATTTTTCCTGCCTTAAAATAATTAAAAGCATTGATAATGACGCAAGGTTCACATTCTGATTCACATTCTAATAAACTTTTCCAAATATTTTTTACAGAATAGCATAAAATTTTGATTAAGTTCTTTGCGAAACAATGTTATCAAAATGTAATTATAAGCATGTTTTGTAAGAATATTAATTTAATTTACTCTAAATTTTAGTAAAGTTATTTTAGAAATTGGCGTTTTTGTAAGATGTATTAAAAGAATTTGTGAATAAAGGCATGCATAAAATTATACCGAAATTTATTTTTACAAAATATTTTATTTATAAAAGAGATTATCTATAGCTGTGTAGGTTATATCGAAACACAGAGACGTAGGAAAAGAATGGGCTCAATGGGCTCAAGCCCTCCTCATTTAACTTTAATTTATTTTTAACTAGCTGACCCACCCGGCGTTTTCCGGACCCATGATAATAATCTTAAATGTACCTAAAATCGGTGTTGAATGATATTATACTTTAAAACGAAAATCCATCCAGACGAACCTAGAGTAGATGGTCCCTACTTCCTTCAGCAGTGTACACCCGCGTGACCCACGCTCCGCTCTGTTTGGTTTTATAATTTTACACGAAGACTTTCCAAACGATCCTAAAGTTAGGAAAGGTAACCAGAATAGAAAGAGAAAAGAACTTCGAATACGTGGGTATTTATATATTTATATATTTATTTTGTATTTTAGTCTTTGAAGCGAATGAGGCCGTTTCAAAATGCAGGAAATGGAAAACTTGAAAACTGACGCGTATCGAGCTTAAAAAAATGTTTTTGAAATAGTAAATAATTATTAATATTTGTTTAAATGTATTTAAAGTTGGAACCGGGAAGTTACGTCAAAAATCTCTTTTTTTTTCTTTTCTTCTTTTCTTTTAAATTTTTTTTTTGTAATTCTACCAGAAATTTGTCGATTTCGATTTCAAAAGGCAGAAAAAAATCAAATGCCTCGCTTTCTTCCACGTAAATTTCCGAGAAAAGACCGTAAAAACGCAGGCACAATCAGTGGAACGAAGAAAGTTCGCCACTTTGTGATGTTCATTATGGTTTTTAATTAATATCTCGACTAATTATCAAAAAATGAAAAAATCTTAGTCTCAGACGAATACGGACCTGTCTTCGTCTAACCTCATGCAAATTCGCAGATCTCTAAGTAACGTACATTTCCCTAGTTACCGTCAACAGAAACGCTGAAACAGAGACACCCAGAAAATTATCTTTATTTTATTAATATTGAATTATTTTTTGAAATTGTACTTTTAAATACTTCTGGGGATAGAAAACAATTGATAATGTACTTTCTTCCAACTTAAGAATAAAATGAAAGTATTGTTTTTTTTAAAGTTATCTTTATGATCCACTGGAGTGTCAGTTGAATAATATCTTTATGAAAAATATTGAATTCCCCGATTACAAACGGGTTGCTTGAGGATCAATGTTAAATACTTCACTCAACCATCGGTAGACAACATTAGTAGTTCGGTGAAGCAAAAAGAAAAATACATCCACAAGGGCATTTTCCCGGCTATTTATATAATTTTACCTTCCGTCTAGTTGTGTGATGCGCACTAATAATTTTTTTTCTGTGAAATATCTCAACATTTAAAATGTTAGGACTGTAAAGTTATTTGACAAACGAAAACAATATGTTATTTTTATTTATTTTTAAAGTGTATTTTGAAGTGGTACTTATAAATACCGTCGAGACTAGGAATAAATTGGTAATGTACATACTTTCAGTTTAATATTAAAAAAAATTTACGCAGACGTGCACAGAATTATTTTCTCTTTGAAATGAAGGCTATTTTTCATATTCTTTTAATGCTTTTTTTGTGAAAAGTACTCAACATTTTATATCACAAATAGTTTTCAACAAATAGAGAATTTCTGTCTGAATGGTAAATTACAATTTCAGTCATAAAAACATCAGAATTTCAAATTAATAGTTATGAATTTAATCGTAAAGACATCAGACTCCAATAATTTGATACCAGACATATTTTTGCTGCGTAGAAAAAAGAGCTAGCAGCCGGAAACACAAAAAAGAATCATCATCAGGGCATCTTTCTTCGCGAGGAAAAAACTACATCATAATAATATTCAGCATAATGACAACTATGAAAACTACTACTACTTAATAAAATGTCAGATATAGGCTATTTTAAGGCCTTTCTGTATAAAGATTTTTAAAATATGTAACAATTGCTATTATTTTCCTGGTTGAATATCCAGGAAAATAGCAGAAAATGCAACAGTTTAAAAATTTCGTCATGTGATAGCTCGTCATTTGATAGCTCGTATTATGTGACCGCGTAATAGGTTTGTTATTTTGTAACTAAGTACAACGAAAAATATTAGACTTACCTGCAATGATTCAGGTAAAAAATATATATATTGTTGTTTATCAGGCCTGGGTTCGAGGGCGACAGGCAGGGCATGTCGCCACATCGATACTTCACACTTCATCAACACATCATCACTTCGAAAAATTATTGGTCAGATATTTAAATTTAAACTATTTTATGTCCGCAAACGCTAACGTGTGCAGAAATTGCAATTTAGTTATCTTAGAATAAATTTTGAACGATGAGAAAATGGAGTTGGTGCATGAGCATTATCTTTTCCATGATGTTAAAGTAGATATAAATGAAGAAGAGTGCTTTCAACGTCTACAGTTAGCATATGGAAGTGAAGCTCCCTGTCGAGCCATCGTATATTCAGAAGAGGTTGAAATTCTCTCCTGGATGAAAAACACGCAGGAAGATGTTTGTCAGCTGTAGTCCTAGAAAATGTGTCGGCCGTACGAAAAATATTAATCGATGATAATCGCTGTACCTACCAAATGATGTAGAAGGATATTAATATTAGATCACGCAGCTATACATAAAATTATTCATAAAAAACTGCATTTTAGAAAATTAGTTTGTCGTCCCACATAATGCAAAAGAACATCAAAAATCGCAGCGTGGCAGTATCAATAATGAAACCCTAAAATTACATTATGATGGTAGCCACAACATTATTTCTAAAATCGTAACTGATGATGGGATGGGATGTATATAACTTTTTCGACGTTCCGATAGGTTATTAGGAAAATTAAAATATGCATCTTTGAAAATGACCCGAAACCAACAATGGGGAAAAGACAACGAGCAACGAAAAAAGTAATGCAGGCCGTGTTCGTCAGAATACAGGGCTGGTAATATCCATAAAGTGCAAAATATACGTAGTTACAGCTAACTGACAGCTAACTTACAATATACAGAGAAAAAAAGGTTGCTGTAATTAGAATTATAGGCCCCAATGCTTGTGTGGCGTATTTACCTGTTACTGATCTTAATAGTCAGTAGACATTAAGCAGAAATGCCGAAGTTAGGGAATTACGCAAGTATGAAAACTCCTGAACTATATCAAGAAAGGGGAGCAGAGAAAAACAAAATCGAACAAAGATCGACATCTAGAAGGAGGTTCATGAATTTTAATCAGATTATACGCCACGGGTCAAAAGTGCTCACAGCAAATATTGTTTAAAGGGAATGTGATTATCAAAACTCACTTCCAAGAGTTCAATGTTTCACCAAACCATACTCGAAAAATTACGTGTAATTACGTATATGCCGCCCGATTATGGCACATTATTCAAGATGTTTTATATGAGAATAATGATGGATTTTCTAATCTTCCGTAATCGAGTCTGCAGCCAAAGTTAGCTAAAAACAAAATAAAATATTAGAAACAATATAGTTTAGTGTAAATGTGGATATCATTAAAGACTTTCACAAAATGGATTTCATTGCATCAAATCGTATTAACTAAAATACGTTAATTGGCAATGGACCCAATTACGGAAAATCACTTAATATGTTTAAGAATCTCTGAATTAGCGAACATATTGCAACTGATAAGCAAACGAGTATGAAGCATATATGCTTAAATGGGATAAGCAGCTTTTGTCAAGAAAAATGAAATACATAATAACAACAAAAAAAATATGCGAAATGCTACCATGATTTCAAAAGTTCTTGACTTGTCTGTTAGAATCTTCCGATTTGGAGAAGGATTAAGGAAAACAAGAACGAAAAATCATGCGTCAAGCATAGATTATGTAACACTTTCCAACGCTTCAAAAATAATTTTACAAATCATTACCGTTTAATAAGCTGAAAGATAACATCAAAGTAAACAATTTGGAAAACGCATAACATATTTAAAAACATAATTTCAGGAAATTCCAACATATACAATATTCGGAAAAATATCCGAATGCTCTTATTCTTCCCTGTATAGGATCTATAGATTTGTATATATACTACATAGGATGCTAAATTTTAGTTCAGTCATATGTTAATTGTATAGATATTATAATTTGATTTTTGAAAAACAAAGTATTTTATTATTTTTTAACTCGTTTTTTAAAGCAAATGCTTTAATTGGGAGTTTATTTGTTAGTTTCGATCGTCTTTTTCAGCCTGTAATAATTTAGAAAAAAAATTCATAATCATATAGAGTCAAACATTTGTATTCAAATGTTACTTTTAAAGATATATTAATAATATGGAGAGGCTCAATACTTTAATCAAGGCCGTATTATAATATACGTAATTGAGCTTGAGAGATTTTTAATATTATTCGAGAGCATAAGAATGATATGAAGCATAAAATACCTCTCTATTACCCGTATAATCGGAAATATGTTTCGTGTACAAAAGATTCTGTATTCAATTTTAGCACTAGTTTCCTATTATTATTCAGCCCTAGTTGATACTTCGATATGTTACACATCAGTAATTGTCTTATCTAATGGGAAGACAGTGGATCGTTGATAGGATTGTGTGTGACAATCCATTAATAGGTTGCGTAATCTCTATAGCCATTCCTACTATAAATTATATAAAGCTGTATTGCATTTCCTTATTGTATTGGAATAGATTCATATGTGCTAATGTTAACTTACAATATCCTAATGAAATCCAGCTAGTAGGATTAATCCCTGTACAAAAGAATATTCATTTAGAATACTTGGGTTGTATTGATTTGTATTGTAATTGCAAAACAATATTTCAGTTCTGTTATTTTAAAAACAGCATTAGAATATAAAATGTACATTATTTGGGGTTTTACACTTTTTTGCAGAGTATCAAATAAAAGGTATTGAATTTTGTAAAATGCTGAATTTTCTATACAATAAACAGTCAATTAACTAAAAAATAACAATTTTCTTATATAGTCATCACAACTAAAAAAATATATATAACTTGTATTCATTATGCAAAACTACTTAGGTTCCATTAAAGGTTTATCAAAATAAGGTGTTGCTATTATATTATATTGTTTAATGAGCAGAGTTCAACATACAGTGGTGGCCAAAAGTTTGGACATTTTTTGAAAGTTTCATGTTTTTCAACTTTGTGTGCTTGTAGATTATATTAATTTTCACTTAAATACAAACGTTTATATATCAAATTGAGGATAATTTAATGTAGAATTTAATAATAAAAACATTATTACAATATCTGTATTACAAAAAAGTTATGCTCGTTTTAGCAGAACAAACAAACACAAATCGTTTTGAATAAGGACGTGTTTTGTAATAAAAGCGTACTAGCCAATCACAAACACTGTTCTGAAGACCAATCAAATGTCTGTAACTATAGTTTAGGTTATTTGGATGGTAAAATAGTTATTGCTGCGGAAATATTTTGCGAAATGATGCATACTAGTACAATTAAATAGAGTATTGCTGTTTTTGAATATTTAAAGTCCTTTTTTTAAATTAAACTAATTTTAAACAATGTCATCAACAAGAAGAACTAATTGGACATCTACAAAAAGAAACCGAATTGTCATATTGAGAGAAAATGGCCTCTCTGTTGCTGAAATTGCAAGACAAGTTGGTGGTTCAGTGACTTGCTCTGGTGTACGAAAGTTCCGTTTACGTTATGAAAAAACGAAATCAGTGGAAAATAAGGCCAAATCAGGCCGAAAAAAATTCACAAGTGCTACTGCCGATAGAAAAATTAAACGGCTATACATTCAAAATAGAAAAAATGTCAATAGATGTGAAATGAATGCAGCGGGTATTGCAGTAAGTTCAAGAACAATAAGAAGAAGTTTATCAGGATTTAGACTACAAGCTAGAATTCCAAGGAAAAAATCATATTTAAATTAAAAGCAACTCGAAAAAGAGTTAAGTGGGCAAAAGAACACGTTAAATGGTCAGAAAATCAATGGAAGCAAGTAATCTGGAGCGATGAGAGTAAAATATCGCTCTTTGGTAGTGATGGTAGAAAATACATGAGAAGTAGAGTAGGAGAAGCACTTATCCTGATTGCATTGAAGCAACTACAAAAAACCCAACAAATGTCATGATTTGGGCATGTATGTCTGCAGATGGTGTGGGCCAAATTCAAGTGATTGATGGCATCCTGAATGCCAAAAAATACATCGAAACTGTCCTGGAACCAAAATTGATATCTTCCATCAGGGATCTCTTCCCCAACGACGCACCATTTATTTTTCAGCAGGGTTCAACTCCATGCCACACAGCAAAATTATGCAAAGCATGGTTTCAAAATAAAGGCATAGATATATTACCATGGCCAGGAAACAGCCCTGATCTCAATCCAATTGAAAATTTGTGGCGACGTTTGAAATTTCTTGTACGAAAAAAACTTCCATCCAATAAAAGACAACTTATTGAAGCTATAATTGATACTTGGCACCATGTGATTACGAAAAATGAACTCCAAACACTCGTTCACTCGATGAAAAGACGCTGTGAAGCTGTCTTAAAAAATAAGGGTTATCCTACTAAGTATTGATTGTGTAAGTATCACATTAAAAAATGCAAATCTAAGATAGATCTTACTATTAGTTGCATAACTTTTTTTGTAATACAGATATTGTATTTTTATTATTAAATTCTACATTAAGTTACCTTCAAATTGATATATAAACGTTTGTATTTAAGTGAAAATTAATATATTCTACAAGCACACAAAGTTAAAAAACATGAAACTTTCAAAAAATGTCCACACTTTTGGCCACCACTGTACAGACAGAAAATGATGCTGTACTAGTAACTTATTTTTAAAATTATAGTTTAATAAAAAATCAACAAAATGTTCTATGAGAGTACTGTTTGCATCATAAGGTATCTCATTGCGTAAGAAAAGTATTGTGACAAAAGAAGAATATATTTAAATTTTTGACCAATAGTTGGCGCTATTGAGGATTGGTTGTATTGGTACTTGGTAAATGAATAAAAAATATTGAGATTGTACAGCATGTATTTACTTTCACTTGGGGATAATAAATACCTGTTGTAAAATATGAATATTTTTTATGTCAGTTAATAACGTGAACTTTATAGCGCAACCTATCGGCGATAATATGGACTTTTCTCTTTTTTCAACAAAAAAAATCCTACCTTATGACAAGTCATATGATGCAAAACCGCACTCATATATTACAATTTGTTAAATTTGTATGAAAATGTTTTGAAATGTTAACAGGCTTATGGGACAGTTAGTAAACTTGCTAAAAAATAATATTCGTTTCATCTTTCATGTGCCAATTTAGGAATGCGTTATTAAAACACTTCAAAATTTGATAAATTGTAAAAAATAACAACCATTCTTTTAAATTACGAAGAACTAACAACCTGCTATTTATAAATATATATTTATAAATACATCGGTAGATTCTAGGATTGTTTGGAAACTGATTATTTATATTTTTAAATTGAAATTTGTCGTAAGGTTTTTTTTCTATGATGGAAATCTATCTAAAATATGAAATAAAATCTGATTCGTACATTACTTTTTAAATTTAACATATGTCCACGAAATGTTTTGGAAGAAAAAGGCTTTTTATTATTAATTTTTTTATAATAACTGTATTAGCTTAAAGTTTTTTTTCAAATTTGAAATGCAGATTCTGAAGCTATATTTTCCCTCATGGTTGATTTTAAAGACGGTGATTGCTCTTCTATTCGTTGGATTGATAAAATATATTAATATGATAAAATATAATCTAAGAATGAACTTATTGGTGTATTTAAAACTGAAAACTTTGTTTGAGAGATCACTAATACGATATCTCGTTGTTTAGATTTATAAATTTATATGTAAATATAATTATTTCTTATTTAGAAAGAAGAAACTTGGTTACCCTATTATAACTGACCAATAACTTTTTCTTAAACAGTTAATACTTCCAGTAGAAAAACTATTTCAAAAGTTTTTCTCATTTATCTTAGCAGTCTAAATAGTTATTTTTGTCAAATTTACGAAATTTAAATTTGAGAGTTATACGTCATACTTAGAAGAATATGCTCCTTGCTCTATGAAGTAAAAAAATTAAAAAAAACTACATCATTCTTTAAAGATAAACATTTTTTGATACTTTGAATTTCATGCATTTTCAGCATATTTTCTATTAAGAAATCGCTTTTCTTTTTTCAAACATCAGAAAATGATATATTTTGTTAAGCCTGATACTAGTGCAATATGCGTAAACTAGTTTGTTTGTTTTATATTTAACAATTTACCAAGGAAAACTACAGAATAAAAGATTAACCACATTGTCTGTGCAGGCCAGTTGTTTTATAGTTCCTATAGGGAAAATAAAGATATTTTATCATATATTTTATTTAGTGAAGGAAGTCAAGTATATGTTCCACATTGTAAATAAGATAATTTTCCTGAACAGACATTTCTCCAGAAAAGTATTTAGATAATTTGTTTATGTCTGCTAATTCAAAAACTTAGCATTTTTACTTTCAGTCAGTGCGGAATAACAAAACATAAATTCTCCAAGTTTTTTTTATATCAAGAGGAAAATGTAAATCTTTCAATTTACTAGAATAAAACTAGTAATGTAGAAACCGCCTGCAATATTGAACTGCAAACGTGTGTACATGATAGAAATGTATGTTTTTTGAATTCAAACAGTTATTTTGTTCCTTAAAAGTTAAAGCAGAATTTTGATGAGTTTTAAAATATTTAAAACTGTTTATAAAAATATTACGCAAACTCTCCATGGTTTGTATATTAAACATAAATCATCTTCAGAAAAAAAAATATTTTTGCGTTTGACAGCGTATGTGTAGAATTTTATTTTAATCTAATATGAAATATTTGTTATTATTTTCTTTTTCTTGCAACTTACTTCAAACATTAATAAATTAACTAACATAGTGCAGAAAATCATGTTCTTAAAAAGCCTTTCTATAAACGTTGCTGTAACTCATCAAGAAAATCTTTAGAAAAGCACTTCACGAAATGAAATTGTCCGTGTGTTTTTCCATTTCGTCTTTCTGTAAACATTATTAGATTTAACATGTACCCTTAGGCTAACATTTTCCGTAAATACTCTGTTCTATTTCTTATTTTCTGTAAGAATTTAAATTTATGAAGGAATGTTCCTGAAAATGTTACAAACTTATTCTCTTCAAACAGTTGTATTTGAACAAATTTTGTATGTCCAGATAATTTTTTTTTCAATTATTTCCTCATGGCAACCTCTTAAATACTAGTAAATTTTTGTTTTTCATTTTTTTTTTCTTGCAGTAATATATACAGAAATATTTTCAATTTACGTTATATTGTCTTTTAATTAATTATCTTGTATTAATTAAATCAAATATACTCATGATTCACACTGGGTAATTTTTTTCATACCGCTATTTCCAAATAATAGCATTTGTAGTTTATTTCTACAACATTTGCAATATATCACGAAGATAATTTTTTGAAATTAGTGGGACAAAAGACAAACATGTGGGTCCCCTGTATATTACATGTTTTAATAAAAAAATTGAATTATTCTGAAAATTTTCATATTTATGAGGATTATTTCAGATAATATTTTTATGACATTTATATATAATAAAGAATCAAGTGAAAACAAAACTGTGCTAGAATTTGTTTTTCATCAGATAGAACAAAGTCAACACATGGATCTAGAAAAATCACTAGATTTCTAGATGGGCTCTATAATTGAAATATATCTTTATAAACAGAAGACTAACTATTGTACTATTATATATATTTTTAAATGCTCATTTATAGGTTTTTACTTTTTACTGATTTATAAGATTACTTTAATTAAATTTTAAGACGCTCTAAAATAAATTATTGACTGATTTCATTTCGTATTATTACATGGGGTACAAGTAACATTAAAAGTAGCAATTTGCCTATTACTAATTCTTTTTCAACACCTGCTCAAAGCATACATCTATTCATTAAATTATAAACTTTTAGTTTATTGAGCACTGTTTAAGGATTAAGAAATATGAAATATTAATAACTAACACAAACATTTTGAGAAATTCAAATGCGATAAATCTGACTAACCTTTAATTTCAAACGCAATAAGAACAATCTAAAAACATACTCCTCTGTTCTAACAAAGACATGTAATTTAAAACCAGTTAAATTACTACTTAAATGAAACTTTCTATGAACAGTTAAAATTAATTTCTGAAATAATAAGAATATATTTTATCAAAATATTTTGCTCTGAATAAGAACAGCAGCTGTGAAGCAGAATAATAAGCGTTTGCTTATTACACAAAATGCATCTTGATTGATGCCGATATTGCATCTCACACTCCATTGAGCATAAAAAGTAAGTTCTGTTTATCCGTCTAATATTGTCTGCGTAGCAGTGTTTTTCTAGATGCTATTTTCTTAGATATCCTTCATACAGTAAATTGATCTTTTGAATGATTTCTTTATTTCACGGGAATTATATTCAATATTTATCAGATAACAGGAAAATTCTATAAAAATGTGTGCAGAATTTTCACATAAAACAGTCATAAGTTTTCTTAATAGAGTAATATTTCAATTAATGATGTTTTCTTTTAAATGAATTATAATCTATATGTAAGACGTTCAAGATATGAATTGTTATTTAATTATATTTTTAATATTTTAAATTATTTGGTAGACATAAAAAAATCATTAATTACAGTACTAATTTGAATTATAGGAGGAATTTTTTTAATTTTTATTATGAAAATGTGCTTAAATGCCAGATTTCGCACGTCTGAAAGGAATCGCATATATTGATTTCCTTTTGATATAATTAATTTTACAACCACGCAATCACAGAAAGTATTCCAGTAGAAAAGAAATCAAGTTGAAAATTGTATGTTAAACGTGATATAACTAGTTTTTCAATGTAAAAAAAAATCATCGTTATTATTTCAGCGAAATGAATTGTACGGTGGGTTGTGAGGTAAATGAGCATGCCTGTTCTCTTATTACGAATACCACGTTTACAGATGAGAACTTTTTTTCGACACCAGTCAGCGCTGCAAAATTCACCATGGAGATCTTGCTTTGCGAATGATTACATTCATGGATTAATTTTAACACAATTATACAAATTGGTAAAGAAATCATATGAGTTGTAATTTTCCAACTGGACGAAAAATGTCTTGATTCGATACTGGATGAATTAGGTTCTCTAGATTCGACCGGGATGGCTCAGTTGGTAGAGCATGGCAGCTTCAGCCAAAATATCCCAGGTTCGAATCCTGGCCCGGACATTTTTTGTCAGGTTGGAAAATTACAACTCATATGATTACCTTCATGGTTTAATATTTTTATAACTGAAGATTAAAGAATCTCTTATGTTTATTTATTTTAATGAATTGAGATATATTGGGCTGTCAACCTAATTTCAACTGAAGTTATCTCAAAATCTATACAAATTTGAATGTAACTCATTTTTCAAACAAACAATTTTTTTGAACTATCTTTCTAAAAATGTAACTTTTATGTCAATTTTATTCGAAAAAATAATTTTAAATAAAAATGGCTGCCTGTAATTTCAAAAAAAAAAAAAAAAAGAATGGTCAGCCCGTATTTGTTTTCCTCAGTTACTTGTTTATTATTACGATAACGCATATATTGATTTTTCTAATGCCTTATCGCAAAACTATTCATAAAATTAAAAAGCGCAGTTTGTTAGAAAATAGACCCAATAGAGCTATCAGGTGTTTATGAAATCGTCTAACAGGTGTTTATGAAATCCCGTTCACCAGAGCAGACGGAACATTATAATATTATATAGGAATGAGAACTAGAAAGTTTAAAACAAGATTAAAAGAGCATATGACAGATATCTAATATGACAGGAGTACAGCAGCATTGGCAAGACTACATAAGACCGAGACTTTAAAATTTGATTTTAAAAATAGTAAAATAATTTATCCATCAGGAGTTTATTTCCCATCTATTATTCGTGAATCAATAGAAATCTATATGAATAACGAGAACATTTGCAACGAATTAGCCTCATTTGATTTACTTAAAATTTGACATGAGGTATTTTCAGTTTAAAAAAAAACAATAAAGAAATATTAATTTTCACGTGTTACAGTTGACTATTTTAAGCATCTGCTTTTTTACATATATGATCTCATGATTTATGTTTTTCAAGTTTATTTTCAAACATTTGCGAGAATAGTTTGTTTATCGTTGTAGTTCTTGATAATGACGCCGTTTGAGCGATGAAACATATACTTTATACATACTTTATATTAAAAGGTTTTTATAAACCTTTTTTGTGTTCTGTTTGTATCACTTAAGCATTTTTATCTATATTTTAATTATTATTAGTGATCGTATTATATGATTATGATTTTTTTAAGGCTGATCGTTTATTGCCTTTGTTATCTTTCTTATCAGGAACTGAATATCTAATAAGGGTTTATTTCGTACAAAATGTTTTATCAAATTATTTATAGTTGTGCATTTTTGTATTGTTTTCAAACCATATATGCTTCGTTAAGTTTTGGTTACAGTGGTTGGGAATATACAAAATAATAAAATACACTGCTCAAAACAATTAAAGGATATTTGAAGTTTTATATAAAATAAAGATATAAACGAAATTTTTTTTGCCGAAAATAGAAGAAGAGAATCACAAATGCAAATTTTTCTGGTTTTCAAACTGCGGAGTATGCAAATTTTGAGTTCGACGTCAAAAACGTCGCTTCAGCGGCAGCGAATGAAATTTGACTTTCAACTGGATAAAAGAGAATGAAGACAAGGATGATCGGCATTCAGTGATTGCTTTGTTTCGATGAGTACGATGTCTCAGCGAAGTCATTTGACAGATTCAGAAGCTTGGAGAATTGTTGGTAGGTTAGAAGGGGGCCAAACTCAAGCCGAAGTAGCGCAAGCCATTGGAGTGTCACAAAGTGTCATTTTTAGGATCTGGAACCGTTTTTTAGAGAGTGGATGTGCAGGCCGAAGACCAGGGCAAGGTCGTAGATGGGCAACAACGCCCAATGAAGATCGGTATTTAGCGTTAACAGCTCGGAGACACCGAAACATGAACGCTACTCTTCTCCAACAACACCTTCGCTCGGCTACAGGCACCACGATTTCAACTCAGACTGTCCGAAACCGGCTCCATGCTGGTCTGTATGCTCGCCGACCGATGGTATGTGTTAGATTGACATCAAGGCATCGTCGCGACCGCAGGGAGTGGTCAACCGAGCATGTCAACTGGAGGAGAAATGAATGGAGCAATATTCTGTTTTCTGACGAGTCCCGTTTTTCTGTGCATCCGGATAATAGGCGTATTTTCATCTGGAGCGACCGTGGCAGTAGGAATAATCCTGCGTTCGTGCACGAAAGTGTCAGATTTGGCGGTGGAGGAGTGTTGGTGTATGGTGGCATCTCCATTGACGGGCGCACTGACCTCTACATCATTCGAGATGGAGCTCTGACTGGTCGCCGATATAGGGATGAGATCCTCAGACCTATTGTAGTCCCTTACGCTGCAGCAATCGGAGATAACTTCATTTTAATGGACGATAACTGCAGGCCACATCGTGCAAACCTGGTGGAGGATTTCCTTTTCGAGGAAGGAATCGTTCGAATGGAATGGCCAGCGTGTTCTCCAGACATGAATCCAATCGAGCACGTTTGGGACGCTCTAGGAAGACGAGTTTCTGGCCGCCAACAACCCCCACAAACTCTCCAAGAACTGGAAAGAGCTCTTCTGGAAGAGTGGGGCAGAATACCCCAACTCGTCATTAATAGCCTCATTGAGTCCATGCCTCAAAGGTGTTCAACGTTGCTGGCCGCCCGTGGAAACCATACCCCCTACTGAAAATGATTTTCTTTGAAGAAAACACCTTTTCTTATTCTTTTTTTCTCATATGCACAAATTGTGTTTTTTTCCTTTTGTACACAAATGCGCAATAAAATGAATTTTTTTCTGCCAAACATGTGTAATTTATTCTCATATAACCTACTATGTCTGTCGAACATGTATCAATCAGCTAAACAGTTTCCCAGATACAAAATCCACCTAAAACTGCAATATCCTTTAATTGTTTTGAGCAGTGTATTAAGACTTATTTATAATAGACTTACAACCTTGCACAACGAAAGTCTAAAAACACAGTCAAAACATGTACTTGAGATGTTAAAAACAACTATTTCAGAAAACGCAAAGGGAATGAAAAGAAATTAAACCAACTCCTTTGCTTAAAATGCGAATCTTTAAATAACATATCACTTAAATCATCGGCTTTTTTTGTTTTAAATTCAAATTCTGCTCAACTGCTGTATACTGAGAATATCCTCTTCATGACAGGTGTACATAGGGATGACATTTGGGAAATGTTTTTAAAATCTTTTATTCGTATAACTATTACCAAATAACAATGTTCATTGTCGATTTCTCTTGTTTATGGTGTTCCACAAAAATATCTGTTTCAGAATAGTGGTGAAAGTTAAGTTTGAATATAGTTTCAGTAAAGTATATGGTTTTTTTGCGATAGATACTTTTATGTTTTTATGAATCTTGTATTTCGAGAAACTTTGTTTTTTTAGTATATCTTATTAGTATTCCTTTTCATCAGTAATTACAAAAGATTGCAATGTTAACTTCATCCATTAAAAGGTGTTCGGAAAGGTGACTGCGCACATTCCTAATAATTTCTGTTAGCATTCATTCAGTATATTTCTTGCGGACAACAGAAAGTAGTGTTTAGAAACCAAATAAGAAGGATATATTCCTCAATTGATGATAGAGCGGATAACTTTCAATGTTGTGTATAACTGTGATTCATGTTTACTTCCTTATTATATATTGAAACATGTCTGTTAATAAATGTATACGTGCGTGATGACTTTTTCAATACCCTGTAGTTGTAAGATCTTTATTAGAACACCATAAAATTACATCAACATTTGCTTGAATTTTCAAAAGGCTTTTTTTTTATTAATTACCTTAAATTATTGCACGTAAAATCAACAACCAATGCAATCTTTTACTTTTCTTCGATCACTGCTACGAAAGTGTACAGCAAGATTGCTTTATACCTCAACTGGCTCTTCTTGAGTGTTGACCAGCATAAAATTCAAACAAACAGAATCATCCATTCCAGAAAAAAAATAATATTAGCTTGATTTTAGAAACATTTTTGCATTCGTTTACAATCTCTTTTCTTATTTTTATTATATAGGGTTTGCCTAAAGTTCCGTTGCAAATTACACAAATTCAAACTAATCAAGTATTTCATATATATATACTGGCAGTTTTTTGCTAAATCTTCTGCTGTATCTACAGTTTGTTTTTTGGAGTATATTACATTTAAATTTGGATTGAACTATATGGAACAATCAGGCGCTTTTTCCGGGCACGCTCACCACATATATCGTTCCGAGACTTTTTTTTTTAGGTATACGTTAAAAGCTATGTGTATACATCCAAGTTGATGACACTACAATTCTGAAGACACGGATCACAAAAACTATCTATTGTGTAACGCCTCATATGCTAATTCTGATAAGTCAGAAGATAAAAAAGTCCTTCCGGCCTGTACCGGGAGGAAAAGGTAGCTTTCCTATATCTTCGTTTTAAAATTTTAGCTAATGTTACACGAAAACAGCAAGTTAAAATGCAAAGAAACGTTTACAAAAGATTCGTTAATACTGAATTTGAATAAGAATACCATTTATAAAGACTGGGCTTCATTTATAAAGACTTATTTTGGTCGCCAAATGTCACAAATTTTGCTAATTTTGTCGCCAATTTTGTCGCCAATGTCGCCAATTTTGGCGCTAACGTATATGAATATATAGTTTTACACGTATGATTGGGAAAATTATTACAACAATGAAAGAAAATAATTTGCGAGTAATCGCGTTAATGTGCTGTTTTGTTTCAAAATGTCAGTCACCCTAGAATTTCAAACTGCTCTATCTCAGCCATTTTTTAAGATAGAGGTAAACCAAAAAATGCTCTGGAATCCTTGTATCAAGGCCTAACACGTAATTAAAAAATAAATTTAAATTTTTAATTTGTTTGTATATTTATTTTAGTTTTAAATATTTATTAAATCTTTAAGTGGCCGCCATCTTGAAACAAGATGGCGGACCAAGCTGGCCAACGAACTCGGTCGAGACATTGGTGACCTTAATACACACAATTAGTTTCATCAAAATCGATTTATAAATACGAGCGTTATCGTATGACATAGGTCAGATATATATATATATATATATATATATATATATATATATATATATATATATATATATATATATATATATATATATTCAAATCTTTAGTATTTTAATTTAAATTATTTTAATTGATGTTGCAATTTTAGTACAGTTATTTAATCGTTGTTGTCATTTAATGGTACATTTTTAATGTTGCATTAATTATTAATTTTTCCATATTACTACTTATTTATAACATAGTATTATTAATTGATACATCCATTACTTAGATATTATTCAACTTTCTATTTATTAATTAATTTCATTTATTGATTATTTAACTTATGGCTATCATTAAGATAGTAATTTGGTTTAATTATTAAACACTAATTTTCATCCATTACTTTATATTTACTTTTACCACTAGAGGGCAGCACTATTTTAAGTTGTTTTTTATTATTAATTTTTCCATCTTAATACTTATTTATAACATAGAATTATTCATTAATACATCCTTTAATGTAATTCAATTTTCTATTTATTAATTAATTTCATTAATTTATTATTTAACTAATTGGTATCAATTAAGATAGTAATTTGGTTGATTTATGAAACATTTATTTCCATACAATTCCTTCGATTCAGATTATATTCACTTTTACTAATTGATGGCAGCACTAATGTTCCTGTTTATTTTATAATCCATTATATTTTAACATTATTTCTGGCATCACTGCACAGCAATTTATATTTCTAAGCAATTTATATTTCTAAAATTGGCAACATGTTATGATTTTTTATGCAATTCATTACCCAGTCATGTTGGAGTTTTCATGATGGTTCATGAACTGCAAGGTATCTTATTTTTATCTCTTTTCATCTTTATGGATTTTATACTTAATGTCTCTATTAAATGTTCTCTCTGTAATTTATAAGTATGGCTTCTTTCCTTTTTTATATTGTATTTTATTTTTTATTTTATCACTGATTTGAATTATTGTATTTGAGATGTAGTCCCAATATCATATTTTTTAGCAATATATGGCTAATATGATGATGAAACATCTCATTTCATTTTATTTGTGGTATTTAGGCAATTGGGACTTTATAATTCTGTCTAAATTCCACAAATTTCATTTCATTTAATTCATTTAATTCCATATATTCAAATTTTTATTTAATTTCGTATTCTTTCAATGTTTTTGATTCCATATTCAGTGTGTTGGGGAATCTTTTATTGTCAACTGATTGTTTCATACTTAATTAAATAAATGTTTAAGTTGGTGTTATGATAATGTTTCATTTATGGTTATATATATATATGGATATATCTATATATATAAATCAACATTTGAACGGAGGGTGGTTTTGGGGTCTGGGGGTCATGATCGTTGAAAATATATCGACATTTTCTGGAACTGCTTTCCTCCGAACGGCTGCAATAGGTAACTTTATACATTTTTGTATTGAAAGCTACCTAATATTTCTTGGAGATATTCAGAGAAATATAAGTGCACATGCTGAAGATTCTGAGTACTGATATACAAACTTTAGGTATTGGAGGATACTGAGCAAAAAATGGCAACCATCCTATATCAAATACTTCATTAGTTATAAGGTTTTGTACTATTAACAGGGAATTAGGGACACATTGTACATAATTTCTTACCGATATATTTTATTATATTTTAAATATAGAAAAATAAATGATTAAAATGCTTAAAAAAACGACTAAAGTTTAAATTTGGAGGGACCAATCAGGCGCCTCTTCCAGACCCGTTCACCACCTATATCTTCCCGAGACATTTTGTTTAGGTATTGCTGATACAGAAACTTTCGGTATTGGAGAAGACTCGGCAAAAAGCAGAGAAAATCTATATCAAATATATTTCATTAGTTATAAAGTTTTGTACGGGTAACAGGATTTTAGGGACACTCTGTATATAATTTCTTACCGATACATTTTATAAAGAGAAATTAGTGAATTTAAATGAAATAAGTGCCGTATTTTTATTTTATTTTATTTCTTTAATTACGAACCATCATTTAAATGCATTTATAGAGATATTAGTAAATATATTAGAAATTTATACCATTTTTGTTGAGTTGTTTCATTAAAATGTTAAGTAATCTGCGCTACAAAAAAATAAATTACATTGAAAACGTTAAAGTTTATTTTATAGAATAATATGGAATACTAAAAAATTGTGCAAGAAAAAAAAATAAAAAAAGCATGAATAATGTGACTTCTTTGGTATATGGAAAGCTTTACTTTTTTAATATACCGACTCATAAAAAACTATTTCTTCCGTTTATTAAAAAAAACGATAAATATTTTGTGAAAAAAAAATTTAACATTTCATTTAAATTAAAAAAATACTGTTTTAAAGAAAAATTCCCACTAAAAAAAAAAAAAAAAAGAATATTTAAAAGTAAAATGATGTTAAATATTAATTCTTTTTTATCGGACAACTGCAGTCAATAAAACTCGATAAATGGTGCCTGAATTTTTGCACAAGAGACTTTATTTAATCTTGTATTGTTTGAAAAGTCCACGATAACTTTAAACTTAAGTTGAAACACGATAAATTTATTTAACAGCTCAAATGTTTCGTTTAATCTCATAGGAAATGGAAATAAAGTAAGAAAATACGTTATGCTTTGTAGATATTTATGATATTTCAGCACGAATTATTTATATTCAACCAGAACGATTTACATCTATTAAAAGTAAATAATTTATCACTTATTTAATTTATGACTTATTACCACTTATTTATCACTTATTTACCACTTATTTTATTTACCACGTTTAATAATTTATGATTTGGATTAATAGTTTAATCCACCTTTTTAGATAGCGATTTGCATATAGTTTTTTGTATCAATATATAACAAATAGGATTTAAAAAAAATGATGAGTTAATAGCAGAATCGTGCAAGTCACTAATTTTGAAAAAAATGAGCCAAGTGATGGGCCTACAGATATTAATCTATATTTAAAAATATCGATGTAAGTGATAATGCCCCGAAATTTGCCTTCCAAATAGCAGCCGGAAATATTTCGTCCAATTGGAAGTCATTGGTGAAAATCAACACTGTAAAAAAAGACAAATGTTTCTTAATCTTCGAATTATAATATAAAATTGAGAAACAATGTAATATAATCTCTTCCGTTACCCACGATTCCGAAAAGCGTTCCTTTATCTGTAGAAACCTCAGATACAAATAAAGTTTAGAGATTTAACGAAGCATTTATAAACACAAAGTTTATTTTGCTGACCGTAATTTTTGGAAATGATTCCAAGAGGTGGCTATTACAATGCATTAATAAGCTTGATCAAGCCGAGATATCGGTTTTTTGGATGCTATTAATTCTCAAGTATATATTTTCATTTTCAAGGAAGATGTTCAACAGACAAACATGCTAAATTAACAACACTAACATTAACATTATTGTATTACTGTTGTATGTATAAATTCAGTTACGCAGCTAAAGATGTTTATTGAGAAGTGACAGCATCCAAAAAACTGATATTTCAGTTTGAGGAACTAATTGGTGCACTGCAATAGCTACTTGGAAACTTTTTGAAAATCAATTGAATCAAAAGAAATTGTTGTTTATAGATGCTTCTTTAAATCTCGAAAAACTATCGGTTTCTAACGTGAGGTTTCTAAAGATAAAGGAACACTTTTCGGAACCGTTGGTAACTCGGCAGATATTATATTATATTTTCGTTCGTTATTGCATTATATTTTCAAAGAATAAGAATCCTTTATATTTTCTACAGAGCAGAAAATCCTTCTTTCTGAGAATTACATAAAATGTCATTTATAACATTCAGCCTTTAAGATTGTTTAGAAATACAAACTGCCCATTTTAAGATATGTTACTAAATTCAATTTTGTTCGAAAATTTAAATTATTATTTAATTTTATTAAGAAACTTAGAAATCGACTTTTTTTTCATTTTTCGATAAAGGCAGAAGATGTTTCAGAAAATGTTGTCATAATTGGCGTTTTGAACCGAATTTCTACACTGACAGCCCGATTATGGCCGTTATGTGCAACTATAGGTCATAACTTAAGATGCAGTATATTTATCGTAAAAAAAAGCTGTTTGATTAGTATATCACTTCACTAGTCATTTTTGCAAGTATCAGGCATTTGCAATTAAAATTAAGTTCATAAATTTGTATTAAAATTCCTCATGGAAAGACACGACCCTTAAACTCTTCAAATAAGCAATGCTTCTATTTTTTTTTATTATTAAAATAAAACGCTTATTGTCTGAGGAAGAAAGTTTCATGTTCGTAATGAAAAAAATCTTTAAGAATGCTATGTATTTATGCAAAATATTTTTACTGAATATATTAAAGTATCAACTAATGATAAAATAAACATTATTTTATTCACAGTTTTGTGTATATTTAACAATATATAACTGTCTTCTTCGTGAAATAAATATTTTTAAATGTACAGATTATTAATTTTCCGAATTATCATTCTCGTAATAATAAATATACAAAGAATCTAACCATTTTGTTACTATACAAACAAAATACTTTCAGCAATTAATTTCTGAATTTTAGGAGAACAACGTCTGTTTCAACAGAAAATTAAGGCTCAACGCTACCGCCGCGCTCGCCTACTGTTCATGAGATCCTTTGGTTCAACCCCACCGGCGCCGGCGGGAATTGAACCAAGGACCTCATGAACAGTTGCTCTAAGCTAATACCTCTTTTTATACTTTCCAGGTCAGATGAGATCGCTGCACTAGAAATATGAAATGAACATGTTTTCTGAAACGACGACAATTTAACACAAATACTAAAGATTACTATATGAGCAATAAAAAGACCCTAGTAACAAACCGATGTTTGTTATACTGGATCCAAATACTGCCTTTCTTGAAAAAAAAATATCATGTTTTAAAAATTGATTTTTTTATAGAATATATTTGTAGTGAAATACAACTATGACAAACATAACGGTTTCACATTTGAAATATTTACAATGAAACACATTGGTGTTTGTATTGGTGTTGCAGAAATATCGGGCTTTACATTTGAAATATTAGTAATAGAATGATGAAATATTTCTCACCAATGTTGACGCAATAGGAGCAAAATGTAATCAACTCATTGTTGAGGATATATTTCACTACAATATTGCCATTATCGGCCACGATATAGCCATTACAAGCAATTACTGTTTGGGCATATTAATATTTACGAAATATTTTTCTACACGTGAATTTTTTATTTGTCAGCTTAAGCATGCATTTAAATATCATTTTTAGAAACATTATAAAACTAGTTCAAAATATACTTTCCATAGTGGCCAATCATAAAAGGACCATAAAATTTATTTAATAAAATTAATTAATAAAGTGACTTGTTTCTATGGGATTCGGTTGCATTTCTTTAAACGAATTCTGGTTGGAAGTGTATTTATATGATTTAAAAATAATCGGAAGGATAGCGGTTTTAATATTCGTAAACTATCATTTACTTTTTTAAAGTTTTATCACAGAATAAGCCTTTTAGTGGAATAGTTTCATTCTAACTATATACTTTATTAAAATTTCATAATAAGATACCGTTAGTGTATTGCATACAAAGACCCTTAATGGAATTTTATATCTTATTAGACTCGAATGACTGACTTTATCTTGTAATCTCTTATTCTCACATGTCATTAAAATAGAAACTCATTCATTGTATATTAATAGGATTTGTGAAGCTAAAACTGAGATATGTTCATTGCATATTTTATAGCAGTAATATTTTATAAAAATAACTATATCTTATTTCTTTAAATTGCATGAAATGTATTACGAAAATTTTAAAATACTGAAGATTAACATAATTTCTTCGAAAGCATTATTTATTCATGTAAGTAGCGGAAAAGCAATAACTGCATATCATTATAATAATTGGTACGATTGTATGAATCCGAATTATATTTAAAAATATTTGCAAGCATAAAGATTTGAACAATATTGACTTTTTTATATTCGTGAATATCAAGTTTTTTGTATTTCAGTTTTGAAAATAGTATATTTATTAAAACTTCACAACATTATCTTTTGACTGATTTCTTAGTTGTCTTAGTTTGGAAATTTTAAGATAACCTCCATAAAAACAATTCCTATAATTACACGAATTATGACAAAAAAAATATGTGAGTTCACTCTAAAAACGACATTTTCAAAACCGAACAAAAAATACTCAAATCCCAGTATGCCGCATTGTCAAAACGGCTCCGAATTAAAATTACTCAAGTTTGAAACATGTATATACTCATTTCTGAGAACACACACACACTCAAGAATAAATAATCATGTGCTCATATTTTAGTATGTCCATGTTTCAAAAATGTGTATGAAGTGACTTCTAATGTGCACATTTTTCAGTATTTCCATGTTTCAAAAATGAGTTTGAACTGATTCTAATCATTTTTGAGTATATCCATGTTTGAAAAATAAGTATGAACTTACGTCTATGTGCTCAGATTTGAGTATGTCTATATTTCAATATTCTGAGTACTTCTGGTATTTCAGAACTGGGTCGTAATATTTGAAACAAAAAGTTTCATAAAAAAATGAAAATATCGATTTACTCAGATTTGAAAGTGTCATTTTTCTCAGTGTGTTGTTCTCACTCTACGCAATGATTAATTTGATGATTTAAAGTAATTTATATTAAAAAGGCAAAACCGTGATTTTTTTTAAATTGTGCTCAAAGTTACTATAAAACTAGTTAATATTTTTACGTGCAATCTATAAGAGTTTACAGACTATATACATATATTTAGACTAAATCCAAATTTGAGTATATTTTAGCAAAATTTCTATTTTAAAAATAAAGTTGAAAGGATTGCATATATATGTATATACGAGGGTAAGTCATTAAGTAAGTTACAAAAGATAATTAAATAACAACTTACAATGATATTCACTTCAAAACTATTTTTATTTCTCAACATATTATCCACCAATATTTTGCACTTATATCACCGTTTTATCAGTGCCCCAACACGAGCTGCATAACATTCTTTGGGTTGCTGTTTCAGCCACATTAGGACTTCAAGTTGAACACAGGAGACAATTCAAAAATTTGGTTGGCAACTTCTTAAACATCCACCATACAGCTTTGCCTTAGCCAAAAGCAATTTTCATCTGTTTAGTTCACTAAAAAACCCTCTTGGAAGCAAGATGATGTTCAAAGATGATGAAAATGTTAACTTGAAGTCCTAATGTGGCTCAGACAGCAACCCAAAGAATGCTATGCAGCTGGTGTTGGGGCACTGATAAAACGGTGATATAAGTGAATAAATATTGGTAGAGAATATGTTGAGAAATAAAAATAGTTTTGAAGTGAATATCATTGTAAGTTATTATTTAATTATCTTTTGTGAATTACTTAATGACTTTCCCTCGTATATACATATACATATATATGCAATCATTTCAACTTTACTTTTAAAATAGAAATTTTGCTAAAATATATATATATTTTGCAATTTATCTATTTTTTTCTGTGACTGAATTTAAGAACAAATTTTGTTTCAGTCTAAATGTATAGATATAATCAGTAAATCCGTAAAATTTCTGCACAAGACTGTTAGGTCGTTTAATTCAACTCTTGCGCGCAATTAAAGAAAAAATAAAATAAAATAAAGAAAAAGATGTTGTTGAGATAAGCCATTTTAAAAGTATCCTTTTAATATATTTTACAGCAAAAACAGGACACATTTTTAGAGAAAACTACTGACATTATGGTAAATGTTTGTGCGGTTTATTTAAAAATGCTCAGAATATATTGTTCTTTAATGCAGTTAAAAGTTATTACTTTTTAAAGTGGTTTATCTCAAAAAGGTAAAAATGTGCTTTTTCTAAACTGCGCGCAAGATTACTATTAAATTAGTTTTCCGAATATTTAAATTGTTTGAAAATTTAATAGCCATATGCCCGACTAAGAGTCTATGCTGGTAAGCCAGCTAATGTTAATCCAATGAAAGCTTTCTTTTCAAATTTTTCGTATGCATTTCAATATTTTCTTAATATTTTTTTTATCTTTATTTTTTGCATGGGATATCTGAGGTCTGACCAGGTATCTTCCATTTCGATTTTAGATGCAGTTTTTTCTTTCTTTGAAGACACTTTCAGTAGCGGAATAGGCTTCAAAATTGAAAGCGCCCTGAGAAATTAAAATAAACTGCATCAAACATAAGAAAAAGTAAAAACATACCAGGATAGACACCGATTTCAGATATCCTATAAAAAAAGAAAAAAAACTGAAACTATTCAAATTCAAATGTGAAAAGAAAGCTCTCATGGGTTTAACAGTAGCTTGCGAGTTCGTCTGCTTAGTAGCTTAGACTCGTAATATATTGAAATATTCTAAAAAAAATGCATTTTCAAAGATGTTACAATTTTAAAAAATCACCTTTTTAAATATGTTCTTAAAAAATACCAATTTTGAAAACACATGTGGTGCTCCTGATTAAGTCGGGTATCTAGATTTTATTGAACCTGACCCGAACTTATTGAGGAAGCTGTTTTCTCTTTCCGGTCGGATTTGGATTATAATTTTGCAACGAGTTCACTAACCAGATTTTATCAAAACCAAACCCGAGTCCGGTTCGTGTAAAACTTACATACCCGAGCCAATGCAAGACTCTAATCTGAATCCTACGTACAACGAAAAAAGAGAGAAAAATCGACCAGCCATCACAATAAAGTCGAATCGAGTTCTGATAAAAGATGCAGGAACCGAATCATACCTATCGAAAGGAACAGCCGGACCAATAAGGTCGGATCAGGTTCAGGTAAAATCTGGTCAACCAACCCGATGCAGAGACATCACAAATGTCCCACCTTTTCACAAATTGGTCTCATTTTGACTTCACAATTTAGTCGCAATGTGACGTCGAAAAAGGGCTTAACAACAGCCGAAACGAACTTCATGACTGTGACTGCACGTCCCGTAACGTCACATGTCGGTCACAGATTTAAAATATGACGTCGTAATTACGTTGCTTGACGTCTGGGTGGTATACGGTAGATGTTTTAAAGGCACCTTGACGATAATAATAACACGCACCAAGCATGAAAAGGACCTCTGTAATTTAAAAATCATTGAACACTCTTTGGAGTAATCTCTCCCTTTTCCCTTCCGCTAAAAATAATTGTACGAGAAAAAAAAATTGTACCATCAACACTATAAAAGTTTGCAGCAAACAGTTCTCTCATTCAATCGTTTTTATAGATAATGTTTACCTAACCGTAATTTTATCGCTATCCGGACAATGAGAACGCTTCGTAATATGGTCAAATAACCGTTATTTAAAAAACATTGTTGGATGATTGGACAGTTTGCTGCAATTTTTTTTACTGTGTAACTTAGTAATTTATGTGTTTTCTTTGGGTCCCATTTTAAGAAACCTTTAATAAAATTAATTAATTTAATTTTGCCCATTTTAAAATTATTTATCTACGTAATTGATTGTTAAATAACGTAAAAATGTTTTTACTTTTATGAACTACGTTTGTAGATAGAAACAGTGATAAATTTATTGAATTATTGCAAAAATTAAATTAATAATTATGGAGTACAGTATTTTTAGCAATAACATGAGACCTAAATTTATTTTTTAATCTTTAATCTTATTCTAAATTCTTTCTGTCTTGATATTTGCCTTAATATCGTCGACAAGGAACATCATCTTCGATGTTTTTTTCACACTTCGGCAGGCAACGAAAATTTTAGAATCCGCATAGTTTTTCATGCATTGCATTTTAAGTTGCATGTTCTTATCTGTAAATTTGATAATGATTTTTTTTTTCTTTTTCCGACACTGATTTTAACAAAGATAAGATAATTTACTTTAACGTGAATATTTTTGAGGATTTATTAGGGGGATTTTATTTATTGGGGGGAGGGGGGGGGGTTGAGGCTCTGTAAGATATCAGTAACAGGAATATATCATAAAAATATAAGATAATTATTTATGATAGTCTATATTTCTTAAACAAAACTTTTGTATAACAGTACTCTGTTGTAAATTTAATTTGGTATAACAAACTACAAGGATGATTTTTTATTTACTTTATTTTTGCAGATTTTTAAGATTATGATATTTGAAATTATCTTTTTTTATTCTAATTTTAAACTACCAAGTGCTCCGGCAAAATGGGAGGGGTGTGGAGGCAGAATACAACTATTGTCCATCCTTGGATTTAGAAATTTAATTAAAATTGCTTTATCTCTGATGATTTAAATAAAGAAAAAGTAAAATTTATTGTTCGTAAGTGATATAAAATAATTATACACTACTGGAAACAAGAACTAAGAATTTTCGACACGAATTCACGACTCTGCGTCCTGAATAAACCGTGGAAGACAAATTTTTATCATGTTTTTCTTTTTAAGTTTATGTGTTTCAAATTTATCTTAAACAGGGACGACTTCAGGGGGCTAAGTCCTCTGACGTGGCAGGGCCTTTTTTAATTATTCTGTATAGATTTTTACGCCGATACATTCTAAAAACGACATTCTCAAAACTGAGCAAAAAATACTCAAATCTGAGTATATCGCATAGTCAAAATGGCTCCGAATCAAACTTACTCAAGTTTGAAACATGTATATACTCATTTCAGAAAACATGCCCACACTCAACAATAAAACATCATGCTCTCATATTTGAGTATGTCCATATTTCAAAAATGAGTATGAACGGACTTCTATGTGCTCATTTTTGAGTATTTTCATGTTTCAAAAATGAGTTTGAACTGATTCTAGTCATTTTTTAGTATGTCCATATTTCAAAAATGAGTATGAACTGACATCTCTGTGCTCAGTTTTGAGTATGTCTATGTTTTAATATTCTGAGTATTTCTGGTATTTGAGAATTGAAAGCATGTCGTCAAATTTGAAACAGAAAGTTTCATAACAAAGTGAAAACATCGACTTACTCAGATTTGAAAATGTCATTTTTCTCAGTGTATGCTTACAATTTATCTTGTACGAGGAGTTCTGAAAAAAAAAATATATATATACTTATTTTAGCCTTTTTTCATGTTTAAATTCTTAATTTTTTAAAAGCGCCTTGCGCTGCGAAATACAGGCACATCCGTTCCAAAATACTGGCCCTCCCTAGGTTTCTTTGTTCCTCTCCTGTAAACTATATTGATTTTTTAATGAATTTCTATTTGTATATAAATGTCTGAGTTATCATTAATATCGTAAATCCATATTCCATGGCTTGGAGACTTAAAAATCTGTAAAATGGTACACAGTAAAATCCAAAGATGAAATCGCATCTAGAGAGAAGAAAAATCCTTTATATACAGGTACATCGTCTGTTGTAAATGTATTTTATTCTTTTCGCACGGATTATTATATTCATTTTGCTCGGATCAAGACGATTTTCCGCTTAAGACAGGATTTCGTCATAAACATGTTATTTTAACAAGTTTTACCGTACTTTATTATTATTATTTTTTGCATAGAAATGTATGTACTATTTTTTAAAAAGAATTTAAATGTATAATAATAGCGATTTAAAAATATATGCATTTTATGCAAAAAATATTGAGTCGGGCCTCATTTTACTGTTTTGGCAGGGCGAAGTCGGGACGGGCCAATGATTTTCATACAGACAGGTTCAGGATCGGGCCTGAAAGTTTCACCCCGTGCAGACTTCTAGAAGGAAGGAAATTCAGGTCCGACTCGGGTCGAAAAAAAATCTCGCTCGGCCGGACCTGAGACTGCAGGAAAAAGTAAGGCTTGTGCCCAGCCCGGAATGAGTGATGAGCAGGCCCGTCCCTCCCTAGATATTAACAGATTCTAACGGATATTTGAAAGGGCAAAAACTGTTCTTAACGGCGAGAAAGATCTTAAAAAAAAAGTTTGAGCAATAATTCTGACTCAAACTCACGGATTTTTTGAGTTCAAACTCCACTCACGCTTTTCTTTAAAAAGTGAACTAAATGCAACTCAAAACTCAGAGAAAATGAGTTAAAGTCACGAGTTTCCGCTTAATGAGTTCGCTCAGTTACAACACGTTTTGTTTCCGGTTGTTTCATTTACATGTTTCGCGGTGTACTCAAAATGGAAAGTACTATGTGTGTTTTCGAAATCGAACACAAAGTGGTATTATAAGACGAGAATGTATTAAAAAATAAGCGCATTTTGCCAATTTTTAAGAAATTTATTTTTACATTGAACAAGTATAGGGAATGGCTGTTTTAATATTGTGATAAGGAAGATTTAATTCATTTGGAGTAAGTTTTTCATATTAAAGCAAAATCTGTAACTTTATTATAATTTGAAAACATGTCTTGTTAAAACATATTGTATCCCTATTTCATTATTATTATTATTATTATTATTTAATATATTTTTTTTCCAGAGTTCGTTAAATGATGTTAGAAAATTCAGCCTATTAAACCACTGAATTGAAACTGCTATTCATAGTATGGACGATCATCTCTCCATGTGTATTATAACCCAAACGTATTTCAAATTCAGATTAAAAAAATAATAAATTTTATCCATATCTATTTTGCTTATTCATATCATTTTTATGATGAAAAATTTTATAATTTTAAAGTACATTTGATGAAAACTCAAAACAACATACATATGACATACTGTAATTTTTAAAATGCATTTAAGTCTCTTAAACTTCTTTTATAAAGTTAGTATATATTGATGACCAAATGTCAAAACGTGATTTTTGAATTTTCCAACTAAAAAAAATTATACTTTCAGAATGTTAATTAACAGAATAATTTTTATATTTAAAAGTTTCAGCAGCTTCTTTTCTTCTTCACCCACAATCGTCAATGAATGAAAGAAAGAAAAGTATTAAGAATAGAATAAGAATATTTTAACAGTCAAGGATGTAAGCGTGTATTTTATTTTATTTTTTTATGAAAGATGAATATTTTTTAAGTAATAAGAAACTTGATATATATTTCTTTAACTTAAATATTTAGAAATAAGCTATGTTTCTAAAGTAAAAAGGTTTAAAAACTTGTCAAAGGGAAAACTGTAAATCCTGAAATATAATGTTTTAAATGGCAATATGTGTACTTCTGTTTTTGAATCAAAAAGTGTTTCCAAGATGTACACAATTTTAATTTAAGGCATATTTTATAATAAAATTAGGTAGACTTTATATATATATATATATATATATATATATTAATATTTTTCTTCCAATCTTTATTTTTCGTACTTATAAAAATGTGAATGACTGAAAAATCTTCCTATTTTAATAAAATAAAATAATATGTATGCTGTTTTTGTCATATTACCTTCTGGATGCTCTACAGTAAATCAGTTATAACAAAGCTAAAGTGGGAATAAAGCGAAACTTTTTTTATATACAGGGACTTCGTTGCAACCTTTTTCATTGCAAAAGTAATAACGTTATTATGCAATTTAATTACATGCTATTTGTTTATGGATACTAGTCAAGCATACAATGTTTAGAATAATGTGTAATAAAAAAAAACTATAAAATGTTCATTAAATTTTTAAAAAGAATAATTAGATTACCTTAATTATATTTTATTACATTATACTTCAACAGAATTATATTAACTCTTTGGCACCATCGCATGTATAAAAAGTTTCTAATTAAATCAATTTCCCTGTAATACGAATCAGCAATTTATATAGATTACAGAAGTTTAGGCACATCAAACATTTAAGATATTAATTACTTAACATTAACTTTACATGGAACTATTTATTCAAAGCTAAATATTATTGCTACAATGTCTATAAATACTAAATAGTTTAAAAGAACGTATTCCATATTTTTTGTTTTGTAGAATTTGTCATATGCAGTTTAAACACATTTTTCAAAATTATTTAAGGTTTTTGCCGGTATAAGAATTGAAATTGATAAGAATTATATTGTTCTTCATATTCCCTTAAATGTTATCTCTGACCTCTATACGGCAATTCCTCGTGACATACAATATGCACTTTATTCAATGCGTGGTTCATCCCCTATTTAATAAAGATCTCTTATTTCACAGGTGTTCCTATTATTTTTAACCCATCTGCATGATATAAGGTGGCTGTCAAGATATTCGTTTAGTAAGCATATTTCAACTGTACATATATTTTTCTCTAACTTGTCTTATTCTGAATATATATATACATATATATATATATATATATATATATATATATCTGTATATCTTATATTAATAAAACACAATATCGCTCTCTGTGCATGTGTGTGTCTGTGCGTCTGTCTACGATGGCGAGCCGGCTTTCAGTACTCGCGCATGCCCAGAACCATTGCCACCTAGATAGCTAGGTGGCAATGCCAGAACCCGTTTTACGGCAGTGGACGAGAATAAAGAAGCCTTTGAATGAAGAATGCGTTTCTTTTTCAATTCTGTTTTAACGTCTACCGACTAAAACCTTTGGATTATTTAAAAACGAAAAACGTATTCTGAAAGATAGAAATTTTAAGTCTCAAATGCCACAATCAATTCGAAAAATAATGTTAACCCCTTGAAAAACATTTTTAAAAAAGGTAGTTTTCTCGGGTGAATGTTTTCTTCCTTACGGCAACACTCTTCAAGAGAGCAATGTTAGAGATACAGGCAAACCAAACATATGCTTTTAATGGCGGAATCTTCTTCTACCAGCGAACGCAGGTCATTTTGCGCCTTAGAAGATAATTTTGTTTCGTACGCTAAAAGTTACTAAACGTTCGTATTTCGACAAAATCTTTTTAGAGCATGTAGGGAGACCATATTTAAATCACCTACAACAATTTCGAAACGTTCGGACAAGAAGAAATATATATTTTTTAAATAAAATCTTAGAAATTTTCGACGAAAACCCATAATGACGGGGTGTTTTTGAACGGTCACGCTCGGCTTCGGGTAACGTTTACACTTTTTAATATGCATATATTTTCATATAATTTTATAGAAGACTTGGAAACAGATATATGTATAAACGACTAAGATTTCAGAGAGTTCTGACGACAAAAAGTATTTTTTTATGTTAACGGACCCGACGCAAAAAAAAAAAAAAAACAAGCAGGAAGAAAACATACTTATTTTACAACCAGATAACAATATTTCTGAAAATTGTTTCACGGGCTGTAAAGCCGTTATATTTATAATCATTAAAAATTTCAAAGTGTCTGGACAACAAAGCTATTTTTTTTAGAACTATGAAACAACCCTACGTGAAAAAAGAAGAAACTGTTTTCTTACGAGCACTTTTATTACTAATTAGTAGTATTTTTTCGCGATTTTGTCATTAAAAATATAAATTCATACAAATTCAGATTAAATATAAAAAATAAAAAATTGGGGTATATTTAATGTTTTATCACGGAACCGGGCAATACCGGTCGGGTCAGCTAATATATATATGTATATATATATATTTAAAACATTCTAAGAATTCTTCGTGTATTCTGAAACAACTTGACACAAGTATCAGTCGCCTTGAACAATATCTATATAATAAAGTTAAACAAAAATATTTGTATCACAACATGTAGCAATAAAACATCTATTATTATTAAATAATATAATGTCTATCATAAATTCAAAATATAAGAATAATAATTCATATTAGTGACAGACTTAGTCCTATCCGATAGCACTGTGTTATTAAAATTGTTGTGAATAATGGCTAAAATGAATAATTTATTAACTCGTAGAATAAGTCATGTAAGTCTTGAGAATGTCGTTTTGAAATTCCCTAAGAAATTAGAAAATTCACTACAATTAATAAACCTATCACAGACGTTTTCAAAGATAAATATTTTAATTTCCATGGATGACTCACAGATAATTAATTATGTGGCTTTCATTTCACAAAATTAATTGATTTTTGCGTATTTCGAAAATATTTTAAATTTTGCGAAAGGAAAATACGAGAATAAACGCTGTTAAGCTAATTTAGTTCATATGCATATACCTGGTGTTGAAAAAGAACGCAGAAACAATAATCAATATAGACTAGTGGCAGGTTTATAAGGTCGCTCATAAAATTTTATGCACATAAATTAAAAAAAATATATATTTAAAATTTTAGTCAATACATGGCTCTTCTTGCATTATATCCATGGCTCCCACTGGATCGTATTTTGAATACCAATATTTCTGAAGAAAACTTTTTGTGATTTTTTTTAACATTTCCAACAAAAATAACCTTCGGGGTAGATTCCTACAAAATTTTCAAAAGAAATATTTCTTAAAAAGAAAAGAAAATTTATTTTTGTAAAAAGTGATATTTATAAACGAAAGGAGTGAGGACCCTTTATCTCCACTTGTAAGGATACTCAAACTAAGGTATAATTCAGGATCGTGTAAGCTCTTTTTTTACTCCTCCATCTATTTAGCTTCATAGTATAGTCTGAAATGCAGATCAAACAATGAGTTTTAAAGTTAGTTTGGACATGCTTACTTGTTTACATATTTCTGTGCCATCTACTGACTACAATTTGAATTAATATTTTTAAAATGTCTCTATATATCATTTATGAAAGTCCCTATAAACATGGCACTTGACTCAATTTTATCTTTATTTTAAGTAATGAATTTTTACATTCCTTATTTTGAACGTCATTTTTACGATACCCTTAACCCTCTGACCGCTTACTTTTTCTTCAAAATCCTCTCAACCAACATGTAATCGATCAATATCTCCTCTATTTTTACATATTAGTTAGGTAAAATAGGTTAAAAAAAACTGTTAGCCCTTCTCCCAAATTTGGGAAGAACTTCGTTTTTGCACTAGAATTGAAGATCCGATGAGTCCCCCAAAAATAAAGTTGTTTTACCCTTTTTTGGGGGAAAAATAGCTGGAAACTTTAACTGAGTGAAAGAGGGGGGAATATTTTTAAGTAGGTCAAGCAGATTGTCGTTAGTTGTGATTTTTTTAATTCTGAGTCGAACCACACCATCCGCAAGTCGATAGAAAGTTTCTTTCATAGTTACATCAGGTTTTACAAATACGAAGTCGATGATTTTCCCTCAGTGCACTTAATATAGATTTTTACAGAAACAATTGATGGCCATTCACGAAAATTTGGAAAGAACTTTGTTTTGGCACTAGAAAAGATGATCCGATGATTCTCCAAAAAATAAAGTTTTCTAAAATAGAAATTTTTAATAATCATTTCCCCTCGTGGGGAAAAGTTCCTATGCTTAACGGCTGAATCTCCACAAGAAGGTGATTTCATTTCATTTTGTTTAGGGAAGGGGAATGGGGCATAATTAAACCTTTATAAAAGAGGGGGGGATTATTTAACCTTTATTAAATACGTCAAGTTGGGTATCGTTTACTATGTATTTTTTAATTCTGAATCGAACGGCAGCACTCGAAAGTTGATACAATGATTCGTTACAAAGTTACGCTAAGTTTTATAAATACAAAGTCGTCAATTTTATTTCAATGCAGTTAATATAGGTTTTTATAGAAACAACTGATAGGTTTTCACGAAAATTTGGGAACAACTTTGTTTTGGCAGAAGAAATGAAGATCGATGAGTATTCAAAAATTAAAGTTGTTTTACTGTTTTTTTTCGGGGGGGGGGGGTGGTAAAAGTCGAGGTCATTCGATTGAGGTAAATGATTAAAGTAAATCGTTGACTTAGTGGTTGTAAAACCTGGTGTAACTGTGTAACGAATCATCGTTTCTACTTGCGGACTCGCATTTAAATTCAAGGGAGTTTAAATAAAATCGTCGACTTTGTATTTATAAAAACTGGCGTAACTTTGTAACAAATGATCGTATCGACTTATGAATGTTTTCATTCGATTCAGAATTATACAATACATAACAAACGATAGCCCACTTGAACTGTTTAAAATTTTTTTTATCCCTCCCTGAGTTAAAATGCCCCTCTTTGCCCCCCCCCCTTAAACACAAAAAAACAACTTTATTTTTTGGGGACTCATCGGATCTTCTTTTCTAGCGCCAAAACGAAGTTCTTCCCAAATTTTCGTGAATAACCATTAGTTGTTTCTATAAAGACCTACATTAACTGCGCTGAGGTAAATCGTCGACTTTGTATTTGTAAAACCTGCTGTAATTGTGTAACGAATCATCGTTTCCACTTGAGGATGGTGTCGCTGGATTAAGAATTAAAAAATACATAACTAGCAATCTAGCAATATCCCACTAGACCTACTTAAAAAAATTGATCTCCCCCCTGCCTGAGTTAAAAATTTCCTCCCTTCCATCCACCAAGAAAAAAAAAAAAAAAACAGCTCAAAACAACTTGATTTTTTGGGACTCGTTGGATCTTCATTTCTAGTGCCAAATCGAAGTTCTTCCCAAATTTTCGTGAATGATCATCAATTGTTGTATTTTACACAATTTTTGATCTATTTTACTTGTACTATATTTCAAATCATCATGTATTTGAAAAATGTACTAAATTTATCATTTGCAATTTCACCCTTTGACTGTAGAATTTTTAAAACAAAATTTCTTCAAAAATCGTGTATTATATAAATTTTTCTACAAATGTCTTTTCCGTGAAAATTGCGGTATAAGCAGTCAAAGGGTTAACATATATTTTAAATTTACGAATAGATAAGGAAGTATATTTAATAAAGTTGTATAATATAAGAGTAAAATATTTTTCCAGGTACTTATAAAAAGACTATAATTCAAGCTTTATGAATATAAACGGTCCTTAACAGAAAATAGAAGAGTAGAGGCGCTTTTCATCTAATTACTAAGAAAATTAATATTAATAAACACGATCTTTCTTTAAAGAATGATAATAAACAATTTTAATCGCCATTTGCAAGAGACACATTTATTAATCGAAGAAAGAAAAGACCTTTAAAAAGCATTAAATCATCAGAATTTCAAATATTTAGACAGTATTCTTACAATAAAGATACAAATATATAAAACGAAATATTTATGAAATTGAAGAAATTTGTCTAGAAATTTTTTTATCTCACTCAACCCAGAACACATTTATACAAATACAAAGTAGGGAGTAAATATTTGAAGTGATTTTTCTTTGCTTAATATAATAGACGGATGACAAATATTTAAGTACAGATTCAATCAGAATATCTTTATTTTCTAAATGAACCGCAACTTTTAAATGAAAAAAAAATAGATACTAGAAAAGAAGTTTTTCGCCTTAACCTTTTTTTTTTGGCATCTCTACAAATTTTTATATAATATTAATATAATCTGCATATCTGAAATATAATTAAGATAAATATTACTTATAATGAATGTTACTTGAGAAATAATAAAGTTAAAGTTACATAAATTATTAAATAGAAAAGTAAAGCTAGAACAAATACTCTTGTTTAAGAAAAATATTATGCTTGTGTGTAACTTTAATAAATATAATACTTTGGATATTTATAAACATTGTTGTTTACAAAATACACGGAAAAAAGTAAACAAAAAATATGAATGGAACAAAATACAGGGACAAAGTATCGTAACGTTTATTGGTAATTTTAATGTATAAAGTTTATTTTAGGCTCGATTTTTTTAAATTTTTTTTATAATAAACTGTGTCATTTATTTTTTAAATTTTTCTTACAAACACACTTAAAGTGATATCTGACATATAACTATAGAGGTAATAAGTAGACAGTAAGAAAATAAATAATGCTTGGTACAAAAATTATTGAATCAATTTTTTATTTATTTATTTATTATGTTTTATTTTACGAAGTAATACAAACAAAACAAAGAAGATGGCTTTTAAATGATAAAAACACTTATAACTTGTACATAAAAAATAAATGATTTTTCTAAATTTGAATTAGGATAATTGGGTGTTACTGTTTTTATTGTGAGGAGAGATCTGGTTTTACTCTTGAGCGAAAAATCAGTAAAAATTCGAAGCAAAAGATAACGAATATGGCTACTCCTGCATGTGTTTGTACGCTGTAAAACAAATATGTAAGGTAATAAAAAATGGCTACCCACAACACCAAGTTTATTCTGCTTACCTTAAGTTTTATTTATTAAAAAACAAAAAAAAATCCGACACGTTAGATGGGGTGTTCTTGTAAAATGTAATGTGTTTCTGCATTCAGAATACAAAAGAGCCTGTCAAAATGGCACCTATACATAAAATAATTTTGCCTTGAACGGAAAACTTTCATCGTCCTGAGGGAAGTAACAGCCTAGATATATATCTGTTAGGACGGGAAACTCTCTAAAAGGACTAGTTCCTACGTACCTAGTGATTTTATCTTAGCAGGTTTTACTATATTTTAAATTTTAATATTTTTAAGTGAATAAAGCAATATAATTTTTTTAATTTAAAGTTGCATTTCTTTTTTTACTTTCAAAATTTAAAATATAATGTACAAATAGTAAATGAAAATGCCTAAATAAAAATGCCTTTATAAATATGCCTATAGTTTAGGTGGCATGCTGCGTATATTATTTAAAATGTTTTAAATTCAGAGTTATTTTAGGAACGGCTGTAATTTAAAAATATAGTAATATTCAGTAAACAAATGACAATCTGTTGAAAATGATAAACATAATGAAATTTGTTGCTGAAATATTTTTATTCAATTATGTGTAATAATAACCCTTAAAATCTGAAACAGCAGGTCTAATTTATCATAGAAGCTTGGTATTCTTTTACGCATTTTGAAGTATTGAGTCTTTCTTTTAATAATATTTTACTCCCGATTGTCGGAAAGTGTAAAAAGGGAATCAATTAAACTAAGATTTTCTGAACACACATTACTTATACATGAATGCATCAGATTTATTAAGGTTCAAATCTTAATTCATAAACTTTATATAATATAACAACAACTAATTACATTTTATCCATTATTTTAAAAATCAGTTTCATGCTAAAGAGCTTAATCCTCTACATCATTTCATTTTATTGAAATTCTTTTTGATAACTCACACCTGCTTTTTAAAAATTTTTAGAAAATAATAAGTGTTTCTCATAAATGTTTTATGCTAGTTTTTAGACAAATATTTAAATTATTTCTCGCGGAGTTTCAATAAAAAGAGAATTATCTGATGGGTAAATTATCAATTTTGTAATAAATATAACAAGAATTCAAATTGCTAAATGATACATTTATACATAAAAACACAAAACACCAATTAACATGATAGCAGACCATTTCTGATTACTACATAGGAATGGGCCATAAGTAATTTCCAAGACAAAAATCTTCTAAACTGTGTTTCAAGAGAAACGACAGACTTTATCAGGATTCCTGACTCTGTGGTACACTGTAAAAAGACAAATGTCTGTTTAATATAACTTTTTATCTTTCTTATATGTTTACGAAAATATACTACAGCCTTTTCCGCGTTATTTCGAAAAGTTTTCCTTTATGTTTATAAGTCTTCGAAATGAATATATTTCTATTAATCAAAAAAAGATTTCTGAAACAAATATTTCTTTTGCTGTATGTACATTTTGAAAACGTTTCCGAGTAGTTTCTAAAGTGTATTAATCACTTTTCCCTATCCGGAATATACTTTTTAGAATTTCCTATACATATTATTTATTCCTTTCATTCCTCTGTCTGTCTGTCTGTCACAGAGTTCACTCTCAGAAACTGTATAAGTTAGGGACTTAAAATTGTTCATACTTATAGCTGAATACCTCCTGTCGTACGGCAATTCATAAAATTTTGAAAAAGTGTTATAATATTTCAATCAAATGAATTAATTTAAAGTGCATTGGACCATTTCTGTGATTTAGATTTTAAAACAGAAGCTAAACTTCAGTCTGTTTCGCGTAGAGCAGGTGGTTCAGTGGTAGTGCGTTTCCCTTCTAAACCAAAGGTTCCGGGTTCTATTCTCGACGACGAGACTTGAAATTTTCGATTTCTTTCCCTTGGAATACATTTCATTGTCTGATGGATTTAATTGAAAGGACTGTCGTATTTTTTTCCGATTTTAATGTTTTCGTTTCTTTCTTTTATCTAAAATTAATCATGTAATTAAATATGCTTTTCAGATATAAATATATGCTGTTACGATTGTCTGAAAAGTAGTCCTTGAATATTTTTTAATTTGATTAAAAAGTAGCTTTCTCTTGTTATCATTTTATTTTTAAATTGAATGGTGCTGCCATCTATGTCCTTATTTATAAAGTGTATTGATAAATGAAAAGGCTTTAATAATTATAAATTAATCTTTTGGATTTATTAATTAAAGGATAAAGTGTTTTGAAAGGAATATTAAACGAAACTCTGTGTGCGATCTTCGATCACACTTACTTACTTTTTTGGGTGCTATCAATTCTCAAGTAAACATTTTCAGATGATTAACAGAATTCATACATGCATAACAAAATAATGTTAATTTTAATGTTAATGCTGTTAATTTTAACGTTAATATTAACGCTGTTAATTAAAAATATTTGCTTAACATGAAAATATTTACCTGAGAATTGATAGTATTCGAAAAACCGATATTTGGGGTTGAGAAAACCAATTTATACACTGTAAAGACTACTCGGATAAGTTTTCGAAAATTACAGACAGCAAAAGAAACTTCTGTTTCAGAAATGGATAGAAGAATGGAAGGAGAATCCGACTTCAGATCTTAGTTCTCCAATCATGTTGATATATCTTTTCACTACTGCGATGGAGCGCATTTCCTAGCCCGAGTTAGTGGGTCACAAATCTTGGGTTTCTTCCTATACATCTCTTTTTCTTTTTTTGTGGAATGTCACTCACGGTATATCTGAATCGTCAAGTTTCTATAGTTTCAGCAAAATTGTTTGCTGTCTTGCTGACATCACAAATATATTTCTTTCGGCAGTCGTTACCAAATAACGGTTCTGAGATTGTGTTGTGGCATGTTTTCGACTTTGACCTGTTTATCTGCATGCATCACAAGAGTTCTAAAACATTTTATAGATTAGTCACATGCCGCAGATTGCACCTTTTAGGTCGTGACAGATCTGTGCCAGAGCCTATCCTGATTTCATTTTCGGGAAATTGAAAACGCCATTTCTCACAGTTAGTCAAATGCCTTCATAACGATATGTTCCAACTTCCACATAGAAATATTTTATCCAACTACTCGCACAATTCTTGAAGTTAGAATTTCAAGCAACCCTTTGCGCTCCAGTCACGACGTGTCCAAAGAACGGGCGTAAGACTTTTTATATTTCTATGTAGTGAAGTCGAATTCCATTAGACTATGGAATAAAATTGACCTTAATCTACCACCCTACCACGTTTCATCAGACTTCATTTAAGAGAAATAACAAAGAAACATTTAAAGTTGTTCCTTTAATTTTTCTTCCGAGTGTATATTGTGATTAAAGTACATTTCAAACGATTCCTGTCCATATATGCTTATTTTATATGAATACTTTTATATATCCTGTGCAATAATCAGCTAGGATGCATACATAAGTTTCAACAGAGAATATGCTACAGTGTATTTCAGTAACACATATAAATTTCCTTTAATTTTAAATAGTATAAAATATTTTAAATGCGGTTTTTAACTAATCATACACTAATCATTATATCCGAATTTTCTTGCCAGTCTCTGTACAATAAATATAAACGCTATAAGCACTATTCTCAATAGAGTGAACCTTTATCACACTGAACTTTGCAGTATTGATCTAGAATATCATAAATGGATATTGTGAAATTCCTAATATTATCAGAAAATTGAGTGCAGATCGCCGGAAGATAGAATCGGAGGCCAATAGACAGGGAAACCAATCTGGTGAACATATTGTAACTCTGTTTGAATAGTGTTACAATATACCTGCAATTGAAATTAAATTAAAAATGTATCATAAGTCTAATATGTTTTTATGGTTCATTACAATAAAAGTATACAGTATATTATTTAACAAAATTCATTAGATATTTGCAATCGAGGCCTACTTAGCAGAAATTCAATTTCTTGCGTTCAGATATTTCTTTGGCATAAACTAATTAAATATTTCCCCCAAAATTTGCAAAATTTAATATTTTATTACATATATTTAAGTATAAAACAGTTACCTAAATTCTTTATGTGGCGAGTGCATTCTATAAACTATTATACATTTTTGTAAAAGAAAAAAAAAATTAAGAAGTAATTTAAAAACAAGAAATTTGGGATAAGTATTTTATCTAATTGTAATTATATGCTGTTGCTATATTATAGTACTGTTGCTTTTATGAAATAAAATTCTTTTATTATATATAAAAAAAACTAATAATATTTGCAAATGTTCAAAATATTAAATAAAGTATGATATGATGAAAGTAAGTTCTATAGTAAAAGACTAAAGGAAATAACGAAAAGTAAGATGAAGTGTAAATATTTATTAAAAATTTCATTGAAAATGTTGATGTAATTTCGCTGATTTTCTTATAAAAATCTATTATAATAAAATACTAAAAATAACAGAATTGTGACCGACACCTCTACTATGATATCATAATGTTATTCTACAGCTGATATTGAATAAATGAGAATATACAGTAATATGTTCATGTAGATATATTCGTACACACACATAACATCCTCTAAATTAGCCAAATAATTTAATTCAAGCTTTTTTCAATATTTTTTAGTTTAATATAGGAAGAATGAATAAATAGAAAATTTTGTATACAATTTGTATTATACTCGTATAAATCAGATATTTACCAACACTCATTAGTATATAAAATGGGGGACCTTTTTTATTGAAATTTCTTTCAAATATTTTTTTTCTGACTGTCACACCTAGTGGGATTTCACCCAGTATTTAATATTTACCTATTTACAGAGTTGTTCACTAAAGATAATGAAATACACTATCCATCAAAAACATATATATTTGGAAAATTTCTGATTTTTATTGGCAGTGTTTTGGGGTAACTTATATACACATAACTTGGGACCACACACATATAGCATCCGCTAAATTATTCAAAGAATTTAATTCATGATGTTGTTTTCGGTATGTTTGAATTTAATATATGAAGTATAAATAAATAGAGAATTTTGCATACAATTTGTTTTATATAAATCTGTTAATTATCATGACTCTTTAGTATAGTATAAAATAAAGAAGCTTTTTATTTAAATTTCTTTCAAAAAAAATTTATGACTGTCATGCCTGGTGAGATTTCACCTGGTATTAAATATTTAAATATTTACAAAATTGTTCACTGAAAATAATGAAATACACTATCCATAGAAATCATATACTTTTGGGAAATTTTTTATTTTTATTGCTAATGTTTTGATTTAACTCTGGTGGGACAGATAGAAAATAATTTGGATATGAAATACTGTCACGTGTAATAACAATAGTTTAAACTGCAAAGAATGTGAATCCCAGAAACTTCACTCCCAATCTACCCTCCCCTATCTTTACCATGTTGAATCTTTTTTCTGGCGCCATTTCAAGTTTCTCAAAGTTCGAAAGAAACTCCTAGTGGAGCGATAAAAGACAGGTCAAGGTTCTTTTTTTATTTTACCGGTATTTAAGAAACTGCGGTCAGCCGTCATGTAACAAATATTTAAAGAAAAAAAGAAATGCACTATCAGTATATATATATGTGTGTGTGTGTATATATATGTGTGTATGTATTATTAGGTATCCAGCCATTTACAGAAACATGCAAAAAACTAAGACAAAAAAAATACTCATACGTCAAGAATATATTTTGAAACATTATTTTGAGAATATTTTAAAGAAATCTCCATCAATATTCGAGGGGGCTGTCTTTAATGCATAAAACGTAGGTGATATGTATGTGTTGCTGCATTAAAGTTGTAAATGTTAAACACTGCATGGTATGTTAGAATTTTGTCTGCTGCTAAACGAAAATGACAATGGAAAATGCATGATTATAAATTAGTTAAAACAATCTTTTTGAGTTTACTAATTTTCTTAATGTGACCCACCAGGACACGGTTTTGCCTTTTCTTTGTTTAGTTAAATTAGGTATTATAGTAGGCATAGGCTGATTACAAGTTTTTTGAATACTCTTATTAAAAAGTAATACGTTCCCATCCAACTGTCCAACAACACTGTCTTTAACTGCACTCTGTAATTTTGTGCCTAAATTATTTACAAGAATTAATTCAAAAGGATCCGTTTTAAATGAAATCTTATAGAATACATTTTGTAGCGAACTTTGAAACATACACCAGTTTGTGTTTTCATGACGGTATTTAAAGTAAGAGGAAAAGTACTCATTTATAATATTTATTTGCAATTTAATAGTAAACTTAACAATTCTATAGATAAAGCTACTTTCTTCACCCATCATATTACAGTCATAATTAAATGGTAGCAAATAATAAGAAGCATTTGTAAAAATAATATATTTTTTTCCTCTTTTGAAGAAAAAATTTGCCATGTCGATGTTGTTATTAACAACCTAAACACATTTAGAAAACAGATAATATTTGAATAATTTCCGCAGAGACTCAATCAAACCAAGTGATAGATCTAGCATTGGGAACCCAGGCAATTAAGAAATGTTTCAAGATTTATATATAATCCTCACGCATGCGTATCATTATCTTAACGAACATTTTCTGTGCTGTCTGGAACATATTTTTCTTGTAAAATATGACATGTAAGTAAATGCTGTACATGAATAAAATTGATAACTTTAAATATTCTATCAATCTATTCTATCAATCAAAATTCTATCAATATCTAATTACCAGATGAGCTGTAATTATACTGGAAATTTGTTTTTACGCTGCGTAGCAAGTGAATTTTCACATCCTTTGTTATATTCATTAATTTTCAGCGTAATTTCAGCTCAAATGAAAGTTTAATTAAGTATATACATAATTCCCCGATGCTGGGATTTGTTCGTCTCATATTTTACACTAAATATGTGTGCTCATGAATGACTTCCCATTCTATGCTGCAAAGTTTTAGCCTTGCCAACATGTAGGAGCGAGAGATGCCAGACTGGACGTCGTCCCGGTAGCTCAAATGGTAGAGCATTGGGGCGTTATACAAAGGGTCCGGGTTCGAAATCCCTGTCTGCCCCTTTTCTCACTCTGTTGGTTGTACACTGCGTAGAAAGTGAAGTTTCCCATCCTTTGTTATATTAGTTTTTGAGGTTTCTAGAGATAAAAAAGTTTTTCGGAGTCGTGGGTAACTCGAAAGAGATTACTGTGTATTTTCGTTTGTTGTTATAATATATTTTCGTAAATTAAGAAACATTTGTATTTTTATACAGTGTAAGATACAAAAGGCAATAATTGTCAAGCTGCTGTGTTCAATTCCTACTGAAGATTGAGAAGTTCAGTCATCACTTGAAATCTATATAACCTCAATCATTGTTTTTAATATTAATGATGACAAAGTGCCTGGTTTATAAAACAAAAATATCCTATTATGACGTTTAACTGCCTCTTTTGCTGAATAATCTCTTTCAGAAACGGGGAAAATAAATAACTTCTGCACAGCATTTCTGTTTCATTTATTTGCATGGTGTAACATTTGTGCCAGAAGACATTGATACCGATTCTCTTTCAAAATGGAGATATACATTAGCAATGCACCGTAATGCTGGATTTTGTGATGATATTCTATTGCAGACAATAATCCTTGCCCAACTTTGCGGTACGAATGCATTATATTGTATTCATTAAAGATTCATTTTAATTAAAGAACAAACAGACAACAGCATTGGGAAGATTAGAGTGAGAGGCGTGCTTTATAAGTGAAAAGAAAACGGCATTCGTATGTATTTGTACCCTACTTCTTTATGTAAAGAAACCCGTTAGCTAAGTGGTCAGCGCGTCGCGCTACCACGCTACCGGTCTACAGTTCGATTCGGGATTTAAGCAAGGTCCACTCAGCTTTTCATCCCTTAGGAGGTCAATAAAATGAGTTCCAACCTCCTTGAGAATTAAACACTGGGAATTTTGCATTGGATTGACTACCAATATCGGAACATATGCTGTATAATACCACAGGGTCCATGGTAACCCTAAATCCGTTGTAGCGCCACAGCGTTTAGAGTTTAGTTTTCTTGCTGTAACATGTTCTGTCATGCTTAATTCCTCTGAACCTAATTGACATGTTCTACTGAAGTATCGATACAGTCTTTGGTCTGAGTTTCGGAGAATTATACTCTGCATATACCAACAGAGAGAGTTATTATATCAAAATCAGGATAGGTTGCTGTTGTCAAATAATCAAAGTAATTAAACGTTGCAGATAACATATTTACGTTGCTAACGTGAGTGATTTGTGAATTAGGTGCATCACTATAAATCTAAATATAGAACGGAGGAATACATTTTCAGTAAACATTATGTCATTTCGACTCATGTAAGATATTTTCACTTTTATGAATGAAAATGTATGTTTATGTAGACATTTTTACTGATGTAAGAATTCCACCGTCCTGTTTTTAGGACTTCTGAAGTACTTGATGTAGCACCATTAAAAGTACATAGGATAAATTTAGGTTAGATGCCCCAACGGGTTAGCTGCCCTAGTCATTATATTTCAGCTATTGGACATGTGTCGGAGCTAGTGACGTTCTTCTACTATCGGCCATTATAAAAAAGCGTAGTAGATAAAGTTACAGCGAGTTACGTCTTCAAATAAATGTTATATCTATATGAGAAAGGTACGTTTGACTTGTATTGTATGCTCTTGAAGATAGAGACAGGTAGAAGATGAAATATAATGTACTTATTCAAATTTTGCATTAAATATTTAGTGAATGTTGTTGAAGCAGGTATCGATTAATATGTAGTTATAGGTTGCAGCCATATTTGTTCCTACTTCCAGAGGTACTGCCTGAAGCATCTATCACGGATTAAAAGGATATATTTCCCACCTGAATCGCGGATATATGCCTCAATTGTGATTCAGGATAAGATATATTTTTAATCTTGAAGTAACGAAAAATTATATAAAATAATAAATAATGAAGTAGGGAAAATAATAGTAGGAAAGAAGCTAAAGATGTCCACTCTTTAACTTCATCTCAAAGAGGAAATAATGTGTCAGTTGTTTCATGCATTAACAGAGAGGACTTGCTGCTCTCCACTGTTCTAATGTTTAAATGTGTGAGAGAAAATTCCACGTTTTCAAACGGTCTTCCTCCGGGATCGAGAATTTATATGAATCCAAAATACTTTTTCATTTCTTCCGAGCTTTCCAATAAAGGACTGAAGGAACACTTCATTCCAAGAAAGCAACCAGGCAAAGTGCTGCTCATCCTTGAAGGTCCTTTACCGCATGTGATTTCTCTGAAAATGCTGGACTATGCAGATAAGAATCATATTGTATCTGCGTTGTCATACTACAAAAGTTCTGTAAGCGCTTGATAGAGAATTTTTCAAACCGTTCAAAGTTAAATTCAAGAAAGCAGCGAATCAGTGGGTGAAGCATAACTTCCAGCATCAACTTAAAAGAATGCATGCTGGCATTGTCGTTGGAAGTGCATGGAAAATGAGAGCGTGTGCTGAGTACTGCATTAATGGGTTCGTGCGTATCGGAATTTTCCCACTCAGTCATGAAGCTGTCACGGAACATTTTTTTTTTTTTTGCCATTTCTGACGTCAATCTCAGAGTGATGAAAGGAGCATAGGAAACTCCTCTGTTTCAGATTCTTGTGGAGAAGGTCTACTAGATGACTGCCAAAATAATACAGATTTGATTGACATCAACATTTCTCGAAGTCAAAATTCAGCTTTATTGATTGAAAACGATCAAGAAGAACATCGTCCTTCTACAAGTCAGTGTCCTTCTAAATTTTTACATAAAATCAGCCCTGTTCCTGCTTTTGCAATGCCGGAAAGTAGAAGAAAGTTGAACTTAGCCCGAGTGGTTGACAAAGAGTACGTCAACGAAACTAAAAGAAAACAGCTCAACTCTAAAGTTAAGCTCTCCAGAAAACCAGACAAGGAAAAGAGAATACGGCCTGCCAAAAAGCTACAAGTAAAGAGAAACTGCGAAGAAACTAGTGATGCATAGGAGAGCTTACCACCAACGGAAGACATCTGTTTAGAATGTCACGAAAACTATTACCAAATAAAAATTCGTGTGGAGTAGATACAGTGTATTGATGGTTTGGGATGGCTTCGTGTCACGTGTGCAATGTACGTATAATATCCGTTGCAATATTTACGAAAAAAAGAAAAAAGAAAAAATAGAAAATTGCGAGTAAAACATAAAAAGTTTTTATTGAATATTTTGTAAAACAAAAATTCATATATTTGATTTAAATAGGATATTAAGTCAAATGAAAATCTAGTTTTTGATTTATAAATCTTAATTACCTAGGCTGCCAATTCTTTTATGAATGCCCCCCCCCCCGATGAATTGGGGTGTCTAACCCTGAGGTTGATAAAAACTCTACTTTATATGGTATTTATATTACAGTAATATTTTTTATGAAATTCTAGATACAATTTGGAATAGATAGGTTACATGTGCACTATAAAAATCATTACTATAAAAAAAAAATCAAGGAGGACATAAAGAGAGCAACTATCACAGATTTACCCTAATAAAGCACTTTCCATTTATGATTGTACGAATAATTTTCGGCAATGTATATAGAATTGCTTAATGAGATTCAGCATGTGAAATCAGCATCCGTATGTGAAAAGTGAAAGTATACAAAATTAATATCTGCTAAAAGTCTGGAATCTGGTTTAAATGATGATTTGTATATGATAGAAGGAGGATTTCCACTTGCGAATAACTGCAACAATCAGCATAATTTTGGAAGAGCTTTAAATAAGTACTGCATATAAAAAGTAAGAAATAAATTTGAAGTGCAAGCCAAATTACATCGACTCCGATGTGATAAAGTATGTAACGTCACATTTATCTATTTATCAATCCGAATTAAAAAAAACACGTGGTCACCACAACGTTAACATTAAAACTTCTAAAATTCAATTTACATTATAAAGTACAAATGTGTGTGTCAATAACGCTGACGTCATAACGTTGTAAGCAATAATGTAGATTTTATAAAAAGTTGTAAGCAATAAGTTGTAAGCAGTAATTAATTTTATAAGAACTACAACAATGAAGATACTTTTTTTCGATTGCTAGGGGGCTCTGGCCACTGCGAGCTACGCTCGTCAACCTCCGTTCAGACTCCTCAGCCTCTAAAACAAGTTAATGTATCCTATTTACAAAATATTACCTGGTTACAGAAGATTTAATGATATTATCACGAACGGTGTTGATCTTCTGTAATCGGGTTACCATGTTTTTCTGTTTGACTGGATCATTTTTCGGTTAACGTGGCTTTATCCACAGCTGTCGCGACAGCTGACGGCTGTTTTTGGGATTGATAACTAAGATCAAGTGCATATTTGAAAATTAGCTTCTGTAAAATTGTTAAGTAAAAAATGTCGCTGCATCTAGGAGTCTTATAACGAAGCTATGGACAATAATCTTCTTTTGGGTTCAAGACTACAAAATTCGTCTGCTTGGGAATAGCATTCAGAACCGCGGTATTGAAAAGCATTGTGCATATAAAATTTACTCTTATTTTTTATATTTGTATGGAATTTCAGGAACAGGTATGGCTTATGCATGAATTATTTTCTACGGTTTAATGCATGTACTTTAATAATTCATACAAAGTATATCTAAACTGTTTTTCGCGTGCATTTATCTTTTCTGTATTTATGCTGCATCAAGTGATGAAACATATAATCAAACTTGCTAGCAGCGCTACTTTTACGCCATGTGATTCCCACTGTGAGGTCACATGAATATTATCCATAGAAAAATAGTTTTAAATCTATCGTTTTACTACATGACGTAGTTTTGACCATTAAATGCGTTTCACGTGTAATAATGTAATTATTTTAATGTTTTCTCTTTTTTCAATATTCACGTGTAAATACATTTTTATAACGTAATTTTCCCCATTTCTTGCTGTTATCACGTGATCATTTAATTATTATTTTAGACTTTTCTTTCTGTTTTGTTAGTAAATACATTTTTAAATTGAAAGGAAATATTATTTGTTTTATAATTTTGCAACAATTTGAAATATAACATTTTCTAAATATGAAATACATTTCTATTAAAATAATGAAAATTTGAATTGAACCTTGAAAAAAATATACCTCAAAAATTAGTCAAATAGAAAAAATACATATTGCACACCACAAGCTTGTCATGTATGTCCCTGCAAAATATGGTTAAATTACTATGCATAGTTTTTGTTCCTATAAAACTTTTTTAATGCAACTATTTTGACTGACTTCAACATTGCTCTTAAAATAATGCTTCGATTTCAAAACTGCCTGCTTCAGGATGCATAGAAGAAAGGCTAAAAAAATCAACCTAATAAACATTGAAATGTTGAACTCTGATTAATCACCAATGATAGACGAATTTTGTAATTTAAAGAATGGACGTTTTAATGCTTGCGGTTAGGATATTGGTGTATTTATTAAACTGCAGATTTAATTTGAAATACAGGTCTGACCTATACAAGTCTCATATAATGAAATATTACATTTGTAGAAAATACAGCTTCATAAATTTCTTTTTGCAGCACTTAATGAAAGAATCCAATTTGTAAAAACATGTGCATTAATAAAATGTCCAAATTTTCTTATAATTTTCTTTAAATAACATAATCAATTTATTTTACTGTTAAATAATTTATTTTACTGTTAAATAATTTATTTTACTGTTAAATAATTCATTTTACTGATCAGACATTGTTTATGGATGCTATGTAAGATAAACGATTATTAACGCAGGAGAAATAGCACAAAATAAGTTATATTGAAAGTCAATGTAATATTCAATAAACTTACCCTAATACTTTAAATAACTTTCTTGACGATTATTTATATTTTTATGCACGCAATGGACAATATTTTTATAGTTATTGCATGCAGAATAAATCTGATCTGGCATCTAAGTAAAAAGAGATGCCGTAAATGTATACTCTCTTTTCTCCCAAATCTTATCAAATACAGAAAGCAAAGAATTTCAACATCAACAATATCTGAGTACTCTGAGAAGGAAATTTCTTCATCCAGAGATGAAAACGGACATAAAAATTTAATAACAGGATTTATACGTAATATTTTTATCCTCTAAAATAAAAAAAACAAAACAGCAATTACCTGCTACGATATTTTTTCCCGGTTAGCTTAAAAGCAAATTCTGAAAATATATCCTAGTTCGTTACAATTTATTTTGTTTTCCATTAGTGGCGTACCTATCTAAATACGTAGAAAGTTTCTTTAAGGGAAAAAGAATTTGTTTTATCATGATTACATGTTTAATGAAGTATCACGATGCGAAATATCGGGTATACTGTTTTATTTAGCTTTGTTTGAAACGTGAATAAATCAATATATTTCTGTTCATCGAACATTTCTCTCTAATACTACAAATCTTCATGTTTTTATATGCAATAGTTGATTTAATATTAGCAAAGAAAGACTTCGGATCACAAAACAATCCTTTACGTCGACAGCGTTAGTTAATTTTTTGGAATAGAGGGAAAATTTAAAAATCACAGTGTTTCCTCTATGGGGAAATGCAAATTTGAACCACTTCTTCATCTTCTTCAGAGACAAACCAAGGCCTGTCAAACAAACTAGATCTTCGTTGGATAATCACATTATTGGTGAACTACGGTTTTCAGTTTAAATGCTCTACGCATCATGTTACAGCCGTATTTCTCATCACAAAATTTATGGAGTTTGCATTTTTTCATTGGTATGGTCAAATGTTCCAACACTAAGGTTTGCATTCTTACAGGAATTGGAAGTAGCGCGCTACAAGTAGTGAAACTACTGTAGTCGCTATTTTTTTACAGTAGTTTGTAGTGTAGCGTGCTACATTTTGAAAATGTTGTGTAGCGAGTAGCGCGATGGAAAAAATCAGTAGTTTGTAGCAAGAAGTGACGCTACTTTTAACGCTACTTCAGGGTAAAAAAGTACCATTCTGCAAATCACGTGGTCGAAATTGCTTCTTTTGTGCAGATTTTGTTCTGCTCATCAATTTCCCAATCGGAGTGGCAAATTTCACTAAAGTGTATAGCAACGCCTTTCGTGAAGTCATAGATTTTTTCCATTGACACTTGCTGCTGAAATCAAGTAACCCACCAAAATAAATAATTTTCTTGTTGGAAACACTTGTCTATTTATTCGTTATTAAGTCCTCATGTTTTAACGCCGGGTTTCTTGTTATTCGGAATTGCTCTATTTACAGATTTATTTATTGTTTGCATTTAGGGTTGTTTTTCTGCAATTTTCTAGATTATAATATCTTTCTTAATTTTGCTACGGAATTTTTTCAATGTCTATAAACTAACGTTATGGAGACAAACACATAACATTTTCTTGTATGTTATCTTTCTTAACTTTTTAATGCCCTCGGTTATGTCGCATTTATTTAATTGTATCCTGGCAGACGCGATATAACGAGGGGTCACAATATTATTTAATCCGTGTCTTCAATTTCTTGTGTAAATTGAACACTTTGACAAAATTTGAAAGTAGCGAAGTTTACTGAAAGACTACTTTTGAAAAGTAGTTTGTAGTCGCTACTTTTTAAAACAAGTAATTGTAGTTGTAGTTAACTACATTTTCGACAAAGTAATCGTAGTTGTAGTTAACTACATTTTTGACAAAGTAGTTGTAATTGTAGTTCGCTACAATAAAAAAGTAGTTTTCCGATTCCTGCCTTCTTTCTACAAAAATAAATAACTAAAAATTATATTTGTTCAATATTTCTTTTTCACTCAGCTTGAAAGCAAATTTCAATTCGTTACTATTTATTTGTTTCTCTTTTAAGTGCGTTACTAGTGTACATGCCAAATTTAGTAGACAGTTTCGCTAAAGGAAAAATAATTTTTTTAACATTATTCCATGTTTAATGAAGAATCATGAAGAGAAATAACCGGTATATTGTTTTATTTAGATTTATTTCAAATGTAAATAAATTAATATAGTTCTTCCTACAAAGTGATAGAAGAAAGGCTAAAAAAATCAACCTAATAAACATTGAAATGTTGAACTCTGATTAATCACCAATGATAGACGAATTTTGTAATTTAAAGAATGGACGTTTTAATGCTTGCGGTTAGGATATTGGTGTATTTATTAAACTGCAGATTTAATTTGAAATACAGGTCTGACCTATACAAGTCTCATATAATGAAATATTACATTTGTAGAAAATACAGCTTCATAAATTTCTTTTTGCAGCACTTAATGAAAGAATCCAATTTGTAAAAACATGTGCATTAATAAAATGTCCAAATTTTCTTATAATTTTCTTTAAATAACATAATCAATTTATTTTACTGTTAAATAATTTATTTTACTGTTAAATAATTTATTTTACTGTTAAATAATTTATTTTACTGTTAAATAATTCATTTTACTGATCAGACATTGTTTATGGATGCTATGTAAGATAAACGATTATTAACGCAGGAGAAATAGCACAAAATAAGTTATATTGAAAGTCAATGTAATATTCAATAAACTTACCCTAATACTTTAAATAACTTTCTTGACGATTATTTATATTTTTATGCACGCAATGGACAATATTTTTATAGTTATTGCATGCAGAATAAATCTGATCTGGCATCTAAGTAAAAAGAGATGCCGTAAATGTATACTCTCTTTTCTCCCAAATCTTATCAAATACAGAAAGCAAAGAATTTCAACATCAACAATATCTGAGTACTCTGAGAAGGAAATTTCTTCATCCAGAGATGAAAACGGACATAAAAATTTAATAACAGGATTTATACGTAATATTTTTATCCTCTAAAATAAAAAAAACAAAACAGCAATTACCTGCTACGATATTTTTTCCCGGTTAGCTTAAAAGCAAATTCTGAAAATATATCCTAGTTCGTTACAATTTATTTTGTTTTCCATTAGTGGCGTACCTATCTAAATACGTAGAAAGTTTCTTTAAGGGAAAAAGAATTTGTTTTATCATGATTACATGTTTAATGAAGTATCACGATGCGAAATATCGGGTATACTGTTTTATTTAGCTTTGTTTGAAACGTGAATAAATCAATATATTTCTGTTCCGAAAGTGGTACTGGAAAAGCTAGTCGAATCAACCCTAATCAAAACATAAAATACTAAACTCTGATAAATCAAGAATAAACATAAATATGCACTTTTGTGTTTTAAAGCATGGCGATTTTAATGCCTGTGATCAGTTCAGTTCTGTGATGCAATTATTTATATCCAGATTTAATGCAAAGTGCCAGAAAAAAGTACTGGTGTTGCGCTCATTTACTGAATTTCTACATTAATATATAATACAGTTTATAGTAAGGCATATATTATAATAAAATAGCGGGGTTGGCTTATCGTGTAATTTAAAGAACAAAGCCATTTTGTTAAACTTCCAAATGCTTACTTCCTTTATTATACTTTGAGTATTCAAGCTATTTATAAGTTAAAATTTTATTCACATCGAGAAACTTCCCAAAATGACTTACATGGAAAGTTTAATAAGCACTTTTAATCGATTTCTGTTAAAAACATTATAGGTTCTAATACATATTTTTTTTTCGAATATTAATTAAAAATATATAAAATATGAAAAAAATAATTAAAAAAATATGAGTAGTAATTTTTAAAATTTTTTTAAATAAATCGATTTATAAAAGTTTCAAATATGTGAATCACAAATTACAACTCACTTTACTAAGTGGTTTTGAATTATATTAAAAACGACGTGCATTGCAGTTTGTTTTACAACTATTAAAAATAAATTTAACATTAGGTGTTCAAAATTTCAAATCTCTATACATTCTAAATTGCTTCAATGAATGTCTTCCCATTTGGTATCTTAGGGTACAATTTTCTGAAAATTTAAAATATGGCTTCGAAATTGGGTGTCCGCATTGAAAATTTCTGAGTTTGGTACAATTTCTACATGAAGACGGATCTTTGAGACTCTTTTTACAAACATAAATTGAAAGAAGATATAAATTCCAGCCGAATGGCTATTTTTTTTCTGCGATAATTGTGTGATTATATTTATGGAATATTTTCTTTTTTTTTTAGTCGACTGTACATGCAAGTCATAGCAGATAGCTAAGCGAAGCTCTTCATTTTGAAAAATTATCTAATATCAGTCGAAACAGGTGTAGCGGCGTTAGTTGTATAATGTTTACGTGTCTCTTTTACTTTCAGAAGCTTCTCTTATAGGTGAAGGATAGTTTTAGGTTAGGTAAATCAAAACAGTTTATTTTATACTACTATTTTAATTGCTAGAAGGTGTAAAATAAAAACTTTAAAACAGTAAAAAAAGGTTTTAATAAACTTTTTACATGTTTCAGCTCCCTCGAAGCCATTATCAAAATAAATAAAAATATTTTAAAATTGACCGATCTATGATGTAATGATATGAAGCGCCGTCATTTAATTTTCCATGTACTCTTTCAGATTAAGTACGTTATTTTTTTATTTTTACTTGCATGTTTATTCCCATTATGGAGTAACTCAAGCCATCGAAATAATCATACAAGTAAAAATTTAAAAAAATCTGAAAGAGTACGCTAAAACTTAAATGATGACCTTTCAAATAAATACACTGAGGTTCGATTGAGTCGAAATATGTAAATAGTTTTTAAAACCTTTTTTTACTGTTTTTATTTTGCCCATTTTAGCGATTAATTATATAGTAAATAATTATATTGTAATATATAATATTATAGTACTAAATTATAACAGCACTGTAAACTAAAATGTCTGAAATTCAGACACTTATGTTTCTGAAATGGCGTGTTTAGTTTTAAGATTTTTTAAAATGTTTTATTTTTATCGGACACTTTTTCCGTCTGAATTTTACACACTTGAACTATCTGAAATACCGCCCTTTTTCACTAAGACAATACCCAGCTAAAAAAAGTTTCCAAAAAAAGTGAAAAAGCGCCGATAATGCCACCTAGGAAGTTTTAACATGAGCAGCTTTATTTCTTGATACGGCAGAATCACGTTTTTTTCTTTTTCACCATGGTGGGATCGAATTCATGACCTAAGGGTCAGAAATTTCAATCTACCTTGTTAATAGGACCAGGATGGGTATTATTTTAAATGTGTGTAATGGATTGTGACATTGATTCGACTGAGTGTTAATATCCTTTTAGGGAAGATGGAAATTTATCTGCGCTGTTATAACACCTCCTACTTTTAATTAATGAAGTTAATTTATTCTTAGAGTTTTTCTATCAATTATGAATAATTATAATATGACTTGATTAATACAATTTATCAGAGAAATTTTTTTTTGCTTAACGTATGGTTAGAATAGAAGTTTGATTAATTTGTTGCTGAGAAAATTGGAAATTTTTGAAGAGGATTTTTGCGAGATCGTGTCAATTTGACATAGAGGTTAGGATTTAAAATCTTTAGTATTTATAGGGGGTAGGGATATGAATTATTCATGTTTTCAATTAGATTATTAAAAGTATATTACTTAAATGGAAAATCGCTCACTGGATTTTGAAATTTAATTAACTAAATTTTCTTTTTGACTTATTTTGACAAGAAAAATAAATTTATTCTTTTCGAGTAACTGAAAATAATTAAACGCTAAGAGAAAATATAGCTAAGAATTTTCCGTTACAGATGGGATGGCTTTAACCCATAATTCCCCCATGAAAATTAATTTCACATTCAGACACTTAATTGCCTGAATTACTTTTTCAGACACATATGTGTCTAAATTTAAGACGCCTCTATTTGCAGTGAGGGTGTTATAATTTGATATATATTTACGTAACTACCGTTTATTTTGTGATTTGATTTGGCGAAAGTCGATTTACGACTACTTATCCCGCTTTTTCTGATATGCATTATTTTTGCCTCTATAATGAAAAAAAATATTCTACAACTGTAGCTTTGAGATAATAATTCAATACTCACTTAAGCTGTCAGTTGTCATTTTTATATTTAGTTTCATTTGGTTTGAGGAAAAAAAAAAAAAAAAAAGTTAGTTTCTGAACTGAAGCAAAAACTTTTTATGTCACATTTGATTCGAACCTTATATAAAACACAACAAAAGCTAAATATACCGAGAAACACTTAATGGAAAAATAAACTGCTCTTTTTAAGAAAAAAATAAAATGTTTTGGCAGGTAAATTAAAAAACATATTTGATTTCTTTATAATTTTTTCCTCACTGTCTGAAAACCGAATTTAAATTTCGTTTCTCCCTGGAAAGTTTCTTTAATTAATTTCGCTATGAGGAATGTGGTAAAATAAGACATTTGACAATAAAAAGTAAACTAAAATTTCTCTGCTACACTGACTTGATTCTATTCAGAAGTCATCATTCATGTCATCTAATTCGTCGTTTTAATGTAAAAGAATTTATTAAATTTTATCAACGGGTACAACACCTTAAGAAGGTTTACTTAGAAATAAAATACAAATCAAATTAAAGATAAATAGAAAATAGAAGCAAAGTATTCTCCATACTTCATAATTTTCAGTACTGGCATACCTGTCTAGCCCGATTCTGCCACAAAATACTGCCAGAAATTTTATTCTGTATAAAAATAAAAATTTAAAACTCTTAAGGATTTTTAGTTTTGTAAGAAAGTAATGCGGTAGTAATGACGTCATAAATGTTTGGTGTTAAAAAAAAAAAAAAAAAAAAAAAAAAAAAAAAAAAAAAAACTGAAAATGGTAAGAAATTACATGACGGAATCGCTCCTCTCTCACTTACGAAGGAATCCCGTCGTAATAACAACAGACTCTTTGGCGAAAAAAATATTACAGTATCAACAGAGAAATTTCCTCGTGGAACTTCGTTCAGCTCGTCGGAAATTTCTCTTTTTCTTAATTATCTTTAAAAAATCATATAAATTCAAATACTAATATTTTTACATTTCATTTTAAATGAATCCGGAATGTTTCTGGCATACGGGGACATAAAATGTAACATTGAATGGCAAAGGTGATTAAAAAAAACCTGTCCTCAAGAAGTTCTTGATAAATTCGACGTTTTTGGCGAAAGAATATGTATTTTCGTAAAAACTCTAAAAATTCGAAAATCACTGTACGAAATCCGAATAAACTTTATTAAAAAGAGAACAAAACTTACCATATTGAGTTAAAAGATTGAATTTGGATTATTTTTATGAGTGGATGAAAAACCCCGGCGAACTTTGAAAATCGGCCAAATACGCGATTTTTTCCGATCAGTTTAACATAACAAAATATCTAATCAAAGAATCCATAATCTGAGTACATTCGTACTTGTCTTCGTCTATCTATGAACAAATTTTCAGATCAACATTTAAATGCACACACTGACTACAATTCTTTTTTGTTAATATAGATAGATTTCCGTCCAAACATTGCAGGCTTAAAACAGCGACAGGTAAGTGTAAAAAAATATTTAATTGACCGATGCTTAATAATTCAATAGAGTTAAAAATATCTTAAATACTTCTATAAGAGTTCGTGATACAAAATAAATTAAGCAATGTTTGGAATCTATAATTAATATGAATATAATTAAACGGATACGTGAAAATACATTCTTAAATTCAAATATTATTTAATGTATTTTTTCTTTTAAGTGCATTAAATAAATAATATAGCAAAAAATAAACTAGCTGAATGTTGCTTCGACAGCACCAAAAGTGATGAATGAATATATCAAATATAGAGAAAGTTATATCTCAAAATAATTGCTCATAGCATTTCTTTCCCCTAAATTTTGTTTATTTACATCATAATTTCTCAAGTGACATACGACCTTGTCACTAAATGGGAATGCATAATTTTCCTCATATTTTATCATGTACTTTTAACTTGAAAAACACACGTAGATTTATCTTTTTTTTTTTTTTTTTTTTTTTTTTAAGTGTTATCTAGACTGTAAAAAGTTACAAATTTGGAATATTTCTCAGGATCAAATAAATTGCGCCTGCCAAATTTTACTCGTCTGAGAAAACATTAGGGAATTGCAGGTTCTAAAAAAATTCTAAATTTTACATAAGATGTACGAAGATCACCATTTTCTCATTTCTGAAGGAAATTTGCTATCAACATACACATATGCAGTGGTAATCTATAAAAATTTTAAGAACGCGTTCCCGCACTTTATCTGATAAAATAAACAAATTCTAATTTAAAATTTTACTTTTTATAAAAACTAGTCGTTGGGGGCCACCGTAATACTTACCCATCATGGATATGCATAATATAAAATATGAAAATAAAACATGTTTAAACTATTTATAAAATGCATTGCAATTCGAATAAAATCGTGGCTTGATGACGTCATAAACTTTAAATGCTTTATTACTAAATTGCGTAAAAGAAACGCCATTATAACTCCAATATTCATAATTATATTAACTAACGGTTTACTGCGTCGGATTAAGCATCTCATTTCCAATTAAAATATATCTTTGAATTGAAGTTTGAATGAAATACAGGGTCATGAAAAATCGAAGAGTGTGGAAAATAGGATTACAAATATCTGACAACTAATTATCTGATCGACTTCATTTTTTATTCAAAATTTATGATTTTTTATTGTCATTTACATTTACTCTTTAAAATAAACATTTTCGAAATTTTTTATATACCTTTTAACAGAACGAATATTTCGAGAGTCAGAAAAAAAATAGCTCCGGATAATCGAGGTTACTGCAATTCAATAAGCTTCTTTCATTATTACATACTAAGTACACCAAATTTCAAGTCTCTATCTCAATTTGTTCGGGAGATAGAGCGTTTACAGACACAGAGGCACACAGACAGACGGACGGCAAATTTTTTGTTATAAAATATGTTTTTCGGAATCTCCAGTGTCTGAAACGTGTAAATCCGTCAAAAGTTTTTTTTTTCCATTTTCAAAACGATTAGAAGACTTACCCCATACTACATATGATGGGTAAGTAAAAAGACAAATACTGGTGGATGAACAAGAATGTATTTTTATTTTTAAATATATTTAAAATTAAAAGAAAATTACAAAAATTCACATTAACTACTTAAAAAAAGCACAAATTTTACTATGCATCACAAAGTATGTCAGTAGCTACCTCACAGGAGGTTCTACTTCTAGGTCGATTTCAATTGATCGTTTAGAAAACTCAGGAGATGAGCGATAATTTTTCAAAAACGTTTTTACATGAGGTTTAGGGTTATAGTGTCTGAAAAGTTTCTCATTTAGGGAGAGGTGTATAAGGATATCAGTACAAAAACCCTTAACGGGTTAAAAGTGTTGACGCAGCACTTTCTTTTGGCTCTATGAATTTTAAATATGGGTCTTAAAAGCAATGATATCAAATTTAAGTGACGCTATGTTAATAATTTTTTTTTAAATCATAATTTTCTTTTTAGTTTTATTTATGTTCACAGGTGCAATTATTATCTTAATATGAAAAAATATATAAAATTTATTCGCTGATGCTTTTTCATTCACATCTCTCATGAATTCAAAATATGGGTTTTAAAAGAAATGATATAAATGATAAATTTTACTTATGATTTTGGATAGCGTGGCACAGAAGATAAATCAATTTATTGAAATAAATACATTTCAATACATAATATAGGCTCAGTGAAAGTAATATATTTAAAAGTGTATTGAAAAATTAAAAGTATTGTTTGTATGTGTAAATATACTTTAGAAGACAAACCAAAAATAATTTAAATTGAATTTTAAAAGAGTCCTATTAAATTAACGTCAAGGTGTCACTCAAATTTTGATATCATTTCTTTTAAAACCCATATTTTGAATTCATGAGAGATGTGAATGAAAAAGCATCAGCGAATAAATTTTATATATTTTTTCATATTAAGATAATAATTGCACCTGTGAACATAAATAAAACTAAAAAGAAAATTATGATTTAAAAAAAATATATTAACATAGCGTCACTTAAATTTGATATCATTGCTTTTAAGACCCATATTTAAAATTCATAGAGCCAAAAGAAAGTGCTGCGTCAACACTTTTAACCCGTTAAGGGTTTTTGTACTGATATCATTACTTTTTTAAGGTTATTGATGAAAATGTCAATTAGTCGAAATTAAGTATAGGGTATAAATTAATCATTAGAATAAAATTTTAAAGAAATGCTAAAAAAGACCCCTTGGATCCCAATAAAATATGAGGGTGGTGGCCCAGGGAGAGGAATCCAAGACTCAACTTTTAAATTATACAGCGAGAGAGTAACACAATTAGAAGGATGAAAATGCATGGCAAAACCCGTTTGTTCCATCTTCCTCCACCAAAGGGCGCAATCTTTTCTATACAAACATAGCTGAAAATTTTCAGGCTGTCGATTCCGAGTCAAATGAGCCATACATCGTCGTGATCGGTCCCATAGAACCCGATAGGGAAGTGCCCCTGGTGGTGAAACTTGGAACTAAAATCAATATATCTTGTCGATGTCGAGTCGAATGAATCAAACTGCATTGTGATGGGACCCATAGGACTTGAGATAGCTGCAAAATCCGTTAGTTCCATCTTCCACCACCATGGGGCGGACTCTGTTCCATGCAAACATAGTAGAAATCTTTGAGGCTGTCGATTTCGAGTCGAATGAGCCATACCTCGTCGTGATGGGGCGCATAGGACCCGAGATAAGAAAGCGCCCCCTGGTGATGAAACTTGTAACTAAAATCTATATATCCTGTCGATGTCGAGTCGAATGAATCAAACTGCATTGTGATGGGACCCATAGAACTCGAGTTAGCAGCAAAATCCGTTAGTTCCATCTTCCACCACCAGGGGGCGTTCTCTGTTCTATACAAACATAGTTGAAATCTTTCAGGCTGTCGATTTCATGTCGAATGAGCCATACCTCGTCGTGATCAGGCCCATAGTACACAAGATAGGAAAGCACCCCCTGGTGGTGAAACTTGTAACTAAAATCTATATATCCTGTCGATGTCGAGTCGAATGAATCAAACTGCATTGTGATGGGACCCATAGAACTCGAGTTAGCAGCAAAATCCGTTAGTTCCATCTTCCACCACCAGGGGGCGCACTCTGTTCTATACAAACATAGCTGAAATCTTTCAGGCTGTCGATTTCAAGTCGAATGAGCCATACCTCATCGTGATCAGGCCCATAGAACACAAGATAGGAAAGCGCCCCCTGGTGGTGAAACTTGTAACTAAAATCTATATATCCTGTCGATGTCCAGTTGAATAAATCAAACTGCATTGTGATGGGACCCATAAAACTCGAGTTAGCTGCAAAATCCGTTAGTTCCATCTTCCACCAATAGGGGGCGCACTCTGTTCTATACAAACATAGCTGAAATCTTTCAGGCTGTCGATTTCGAGTCGAATGAGCCATATCTCATCGTAATCGGGCCCATAGAACACAAGATAGGATAGTGTCCCCTAGTGGTGAAACTTGGAACTAAAATCGATATATCCTGTCGATGTCGAGTCAAATGAATCAAACTGCATTGTGATGGGACCCATAGAACTCAAGTTAGCTGCAAAATCTGTTAGTTCCATGTTCCACCACCAGGGGGCGCACTCTGTTCTGTACAAACAGCTGAAATTGTTGAGGCTGTCGATTTCGAGTTGAGTGAGCCATACCTTGTCATGATCGGGACCATAGAACCTGAGATAGGAATGCACCCCCTGGTGGTCAAACTTGAAACTAAAATTGATATATCCTGTCAATGTCAAATTGAATGAATCAAACCATGTTGTGATGGGACGCATAGAACTCGAGTTAGTTCCAAAATCCATTAATTTCCCCTTCCACTGCCAGGGGCGCACTCTGTTCTATATGAACATAACTGCCCCTGGTGGTGAAACTAAAATCAGTAAGTTCTATCGAGGTCGAGTCGAATGAGCTAAACTGCATCACGATGAGGAATGCACAACCTGTGGCCCGTGATGGGTAACTGGTGGCCCGCAGAGACCATACATGCCAACCTATCCAAAAATTTCGAATTTCCTTAATAATTCGTGAGAAAAATGCGCAAATTTTGTCCATAGATCGTAGGAAAATATGAATTTCATCGATCAGTTGCATAAAATTATGAATTGCATCGACTGGATGCAAATTTTGTCGAATGGGCATGGAAAAATCACAAATTTCGCCATTTTGTCGCTAGAAAAAAAAACGCAAATTTCAATAATCGGTCAACAGAAACCAGAGATGCCAAAATCGATAATTCTGGAGTTGTAAATTTCGTCAATCACTCAAAATCTTGAATTTTGTAAATCAGTTGAAAAAACCTGCAAATTTTGTCGATAAGGCACTTAAAATCGCAAATTTCATGGATCGAGCAACGAATTTCATCGAATGGCATGGAAAGATCGCGAATTTCAATGAACAGTCGCGGAAAAAATTTGCAAATTGTCCATAGATTGTGGGAAAACATTATGAATTTTGTCTATCGGTTCTGCAAAATTAGGAATTTTGTCGATAGGCATGGAAAATCGCAAATTTCGTATATTGGGCGTGGAAAATCAAGAATTCCATCGAATGTTTGTGAAAAAATTGTAAATTTCAACAAACGGTAAAAAAAAAAAAAAAAAAAAAAAATGAAAATTTTGCCATTGTCTAGAGAAGAAAAATTGTGAATTTCATTAAATGGCCGACGAAAAGCATATCAGTTGAAGATCACGAATTTTGTCAATCAGGCACAGTAAAAACATGAATTTTGTGGATCGGGAGAAGGAAAATCATAAATTTTGTTGAACGCATGCATAAAAATCATGAATTTTGTTTAACGGGCATATAAAAATCATTAATTTCGTCAAACGGATCCATAAAAATCAAGAAAGTCATCAATCCGTTGCGTAAAAATCTTGAATTTCATCGATCAGGCGTGTAAAAATATAGGACAAAATTGCCATTCGCCAATCGGCGAGTAATACTGAAAATTTGGCGACTGACTTTACTGCCACCACTGGTCAAACTTAATAGTCCCAATTGCGATGATTGAATGGAAAAAGATTTTTTCCCTTCGAAACCATTTGGCGAATTTCACGATTTTTTTCCCGAAATTATTTGACGGATTGTGACTTTTTTTCTTCTCGAAGCCATTCGACGATATTCGAAAAAATTTTCCCCTGAAACCAGTTGATGAATTTTGTGATTTTTCCACTATCAATGAATTTTGTGATTTTTCTGCTATCGATTGATGAATTTCGTGATTTATCGACTATCGATTAATGAATTTCACGACTTTTTCCATGAACGAACAAATTGTGCACTTTTTTTCCACTGCTATTCGACGAATTTTGCAATTCTGTTCCGCGATTGTTAGACAAATTTCGCTATTTTTCTCCCGAGATCATTTGATGAATTTTGTGATTTTTTTCCCCCGAACGTATTTGACGAATTTCTCTAATTTTTTCACGACAGTTAGACATAATTAATTTTTTTCCTGCAATGCCTGATTTCTTTCCCGAGATCATTTGACGAATGTCATGATTTCTTTCCCAACACTATTTGACAAATTTCGCCGTTTATTCCACAATCGTTTGACAAATTTCTTAAATTTTTTATCAAGTATTTGTAAATTTGTTATTGGTCATTGCTGAAAAACAGGAGTAAAAAAATCCATGTACTGGCCAGTGGTCACTGAGTAAAAAAGTTGAAACCTATACATAAAAGTTGAACCTATACATAAAAATCATGAATTTTCTAGAACGGGCACATAAAAATCACAATTTTGTCAAGTAGCCGCATAAAAATCACAAATCCATCTAGTGGGTGCATTCTTCCAAATTTGCAACCGAACAGTGCTGTATGTATGGATAATGCTAATTATCGCCCCCCCCCCTACCCAACATCTCCTCGAAACAAAATTCTCTCTGTGCTACTGATGGTGGTCCTCGACAACCCAACAATTTTTTAAGTGGCCCTTCGCCTAAAAATATTGGGCACCTCTACTATCAATTAACAATAAATTAACCTATCGCTTGTGTCATGTATTAATGAGCGGTGATTGCAGTGCAAATTCTTGTTTACAAGAATAAGACTCATATTAGGTATTTTATTATTTATTTATTGTTTGTTTACTTATTTTGATTTGATTTTCTTGTCCTTTTAGAAATTGACTTTAGATTGTTACTTAAATGGTGAGATGATTGTCAATTACCTGTTTTATCGATAAAATGATACAAGGTAAGGAAATTGCATCGTGTCGAGTGAATATTTAGGAAGTATTTTAAAACCCGCAGACTAAAGAAGATTTGTGTTTTACTTGTTAGCTATATTTTGCAACTCTCCAAATTACTGCAATGTAAATATAGTATGAAGTTAACTATAGCTAATTTTATTGAAAAAAAAACCCTGAAAATGCATTGTTGTAGTAATCAATTATTTTTGCAGTTGTGTAAATTCTGTCATAACAATTTTCAACTAAGGGAAATCTTACATTGGACATTTAATCACAGTATTTTAAATAAGAAAACTTAAAATATTTGCAAATTAAAGAAATGAAAAGAGATTTTGTTTAAAATTACATCTAAAGATTTTTTTTTTTTACAAAAAATGCAAAATTCGCCAGTCATTTGGGAAATTATCACAAAATTCTACTAATAAAACAGGACTGTAAACAAATCGGTTCAAAATGTGTCCTTTTTAAAAATTAAATTCCATCCCAGCAGCCCTGTTGTTATGTTAGTCGAGCACTAGCTGATCGACAAAATTTTTTAATCTCGCCAACCTTTTTTTTCTGACCAATCTTTAACATAAGCTAATAAAGTATAGCCAACATTTTAACATTGCTATATAGTATCTTAAAAAACTTACTTAAAAATAGCTGAAATATAATCTTGATAAAATACGTAAACACAAACATATCAATACAAGTAACAAAATCTCATGTAATCGGGTAGGGGAGACCGGTACACAGTGGACCACTTTTTCAGTTAATTTTTTTCTCTTTAACAGACTGACCAATCTGTATGAAAATATTTTTGAATATTCCTTAAACCTTCTTACATCCATCATAATTTTCTCACAACATAGTTTTCAATACATTAAAAAATATATATATATACACTGGTCCACCCACCAGGGTACAGTGGGCCACTATTAGGTATTATCTAAAATATAATATAAATCTATTTTTCATTAATCTAATTCTTTTTTGTTGCCTCTTCATTCGCAAAATAACATAGTAATATAAATTTTGAAACAAAAACAAAAAATTAATTATATTTTGAAAATAATAACAGATTAATACAGGAACAATTGCAATTTAGTTGAAGTTATTACTTAAGTACAAAAAAAATCAGCTCACAATAAAATTTGCAAATGAAATTCCAAAATACTTATCAGTAAGATTGAGCCTGGAATTTTCAAGAAATAATTTTGGGTCTGCGAGCAACATTATGAAATCATTGACATCAACAGCAGATTCATCTACAGTTTCGGGAGAAATAAACTGATTTCCATTCAATTTGCATCTCATGAATCTTACTTGAATAGAATCATCAACAATTAGACTACAGTTATATTTATCAAAGGCAGTAAATACAAAACAAAATATTTCTTACTATGTTAAAAAAATTGTTATTTTTATTTGTTTACTTTATTTTACAGTTAATTCTACTTTAAAAAAATCTTTCTTTATAGAAAACAATTATTACATATTTTGAACATTCTGCATTAGAGGAGCAGAGTGGATTGTGGACCACTGTGCCCCAGGAGTGGGTGGTCCACTGTACCCCATGTTGAAGTTCAATAAATAATCATATTAATATTGTTTATAGCTTTCTTTTAAACATAATAACTTTAAAGTAAAATAAAAACAAGTATCTTAGCTTTTCAAAAAAGCTGTTTTATTTTATTTATCTACAACCTTTAATTACTAAAAAAATAAAAATATGATGATGAAAAATTTTACTTTTAGAAGCTCAAAACAACAAAGCAGGATAAAATAGTTCAATCTGAGCTAAACATACTTTCTGAAGGCTATAAATAATCATTGCAGTGCTGTTGTCTATTAGGATAGAAGAGAAGCTTAAAAAAAATTTAAATAAATAAAATATTAGGGGGTGGTCCACTGTGTCCATAGGTTCACTGTGTACCAGTCTCCCCTATATTAATGATAGGCTTAGTCAATAAAAAAAATGTTAAAGTAAGCCATAACATAAATTAGAAACATTGTATTTCATAATGAAAACATCGTATCTAATTTTATATACATAAAAGTGAAAACTTACGTTATATAAATTCCCTATATAATATACCAAAGTTTCATCACAATTAAACGTATTTCAATCACACTGAAATAAAAAGTTTTAGTTATTAAATTTGTGTGAGGTGAATGATGGGAAAGTTTGATTTGGAGAGTTGGAAAATATAGCTAACCAATCTTCTATCGTCATCAAATTTTTAAAAGATTCACTGATTATTTTTAACGATAAAACAGGTAATACTATTGACAATTATGTCACCATTTACGCCACTAAATCAAAAGACAATTTCTAAAAGGACAATCTAATCAAAATAAGTAAACAAACAATAAATAAATAAATAATAAAATACCTCATATGAGTGTTTGAACTTTGAAGGGGGGGGGGGGGCTATGAGACCTATAGCGGCAGGGCTGTCGTCTCGAATGATCCAAACCATATGAGTGTTATTCTTACAAAAACAACATTCCAGACTCGTTGAAAACAAACAGATGATTGATTTGTTGATTAGAGGCTGTTTCAAATTAACTGATAAAATAAAAAAATCTGAATGTTTTTTTCCTTTAAAAAATGACAAATTAAATATATAAATAACAATTAAATTGTATATATATAATTATAAAATATTTCAATATTTTAATCAAGGAATCTAAATATTTTTCGACTTAATGAAGATTTTGAAATAAGAAATTCTTTATTATAACAAAAAAGAAAAATATACAAACAATAATTTAATTTAATACATATATATTACATATTAAAAATTGCATTAAAAACTGTTTTCGTATTAAAAAAAAAGAATCTAAATAGTTTTTCAGCGATATGGATATGCTTTAATGTTTAACTGTAACCGTAATAGGCAAGAGCTTCCTTATTGCGCAGTAATAAAAAGCAGTGAAAAGGCTGAAGATCTCTAATGTTAGTCTACCAGAAAAAGCATAAGAAAATAGTCCGATTTTAAAAGTGGATTATATTGAAAACAAGAGTTTTCCTACGTTAGCGCAATATCTTAAACGCTTCATCTAAAACTGATTAATATAATATATTAATTTTAAAAAAATCGGTCGATCCATTTTCGAGATAACAACTCTGTGCCCATTACACCATTACATTTTCCATTTTCGCTTAAAAATTGGTTTCCAGATCTCAAAATCTACTGCATGTAGAAATCTATAAATTTCAGGATAGAGTTAGGCCATAGATATAAGACTAATGTGAAAAAATCGAAACGGTATGCCTCATATTTACCGAGATATTAAATGTCGGCGTTTCGATTTTCCTTTGATGTCCTGCTAGCTGTATATATGAGAGTGACGGAATCTTCGGTTTTGGGCTTACTGTTTTCGGTTTTTCGCAGCGTCACTCAAGAGACTACCATCTCTTATGATTTGAAATTTGCAATGGTGGAAGTATCATATGTGCAGGGCTCACATAGTTTTTACTTTTGAATATACACTATTTCTGAATAATTTAAATTTTAATGCCTGCGGAAGACCACTCGGCTGAGGGCGAACCCAGCCGTTGAGCGTTTAATGTCTTCCCCGGCTAGCTCCCCGGCACGCAGGGATTAAACGTGGCAGAACAAAATGGCTGGTCCTGCCGGGCAAAGCCCCACGCGACAGGCGGCAGGAACTAAAGACAAAAAAAAGTAATTTTTCTATATTTAAAGACAGAAAATCTGCGATTAAATAAAACGAAGATTACTAGTCGGAAATAGTGCTTGTTTCAATATGTAAACAATAAAACTAAAAGAACAAAAGTCTCACAAATAAAAGGTAATAAATCCACTTTCAATATGATATGTAAACAATAAAACTAAAAGAACAAAAGTCTCGCAAATAAAAGTCAATAAATCCACTTTCAATATGATATGTAAACAATAAAACTTAAAGAACAAAAGTCTCGCAAATAAAAGGCAGACTTTGCAAAGGGCTCAAATGAGCTATCTAGAACTGCCTAAAGCTCACTACTAATCACATGCTATTTAAGAATTCAAGAAGTAAATTCTGTTGCTGTTGCCTTCTTTTACTCAATTTACCAGTAACTTTTTTGAGTAAGATATAAATTAGATGAAACAGAACTAAGTAAACATTATCTACGTTTATTTATTATTCATCTGAAAGGAATGAGACAATAGAAAATATTTTTAAATCATAGTTTGAATTAAATTTTACGTAATATATTTTATAATATAAGCTGTGTTAAAGAATAAAATAACTTGATAACAAATTATATAGTATAAACCCAATTATCACTGATCAGCCTACCAGTTCTAATAGAAAAACTGATGATCTGTTCACTCCAATCAGAAAGGACACTTAAGACTCCGCAATTATCCAGATCCCATGACTCCTAATTGTTACGTTTTGCTGCTCTCCATTAATCCTATTTCAACCGATCACACTGCACATCGCCATTTATATCGTTTTTATTTTAAGAATTCTTTACCAAGCATGGATACCCTTGTGCGGGTGACGCCTCATAAGGTATTTTTTGATTTTTTAAAAATGTACATGTTTTATAATTCTATTTAGGTTTTATGTGCTTTTGCTTGAATATTGATTTTTTATAATCATAGTTTGAGTTAACCAAATGTAAATCAGTGATCCATCCAGATAAGTTTTTTCTTTATACTTCTTATTTTTACATTTTTTAAAGTCACATTACTACACATTTGGTGCAGTATATTAAATTATTGGTCCTTGAGCAATCAAATCTATGAACCGAACATTTTATTTTTTTTTAATTCAAATATTTGTGGAAATGGCGGCATTTCGAAAAAAAATCGATTTGGTACTGTACAAATGGTTTTCAAATGTTTCTAAAGAATCGGAAAACGAAAAAAAAATTCTGTAGCCCATAGAGAAGTTGATTTTAAACATTTAAATTAAAAGTTAAAGAAAATTGGAGCGGCTTTCGAGCAAGTAAAATAGGCAGGTTAAAAATGTTTTGAAAAAAAAAAAAAATGCGTTTAAAATTAGACGTTTGCTTAACCAGCAATTAGTTACAGCAGCATATTTGTGGCAGAAACTTTTGTAATAATTCGAATTTCAAAAAATCACTTTAGGCCAATATTATAGACACAGAAAAGCTAACTATCAGAAAAGGAAAATAAATCGATTTTTTGAAAGTTTTAATTTGGTATTCAAAGTAAATGCAATGCTAGTCACGGTAATATGCTCTGAAGCTGATCATAAAGCAATGTCAGAGTTCTTTTCAAATTTCTCGTTTGCATTACAATATGTTAAAACTATTTATTTTCTGAATAGGCTGTTTGAGGTAGATGTCTAGCTGGGTATCTTTTTGCTATTTTGATTTGGTTTTCAGATTATTTTTTCTTTGGACACTTTAAATTTTGGAATGGGTTCGGAAAGTGAAAGTACTCTTATAAAATCTTGCAAACAAGATCGAAAAAGTAATAGATAGGAGGTAAGGTATCTACCTCAAATATCCTATGCAAAGAACAATCATTTAAAAATATCGAAATTCAGACAAGAAACTGAAAAGAATACAGCCATTGATTTAATATTAACTTACGACTGTATTCGCGTGACTAGCGTAGGCTTTTAAGCGTTCTTTCAAAACACGTAAAATATTTTAATTTTAAAATATTTTTAAAAAATATATCTAGAGTTTTATAGAGCTAGTTTTTATGTGTTTAGATATGTATACATATTATAATTAAAAATAAAATTTATAATAATACGGATCGCCACTAAAACGGTTCAAATATCAAATGTGAAAGCAAGATAAGAATGTGAAATGAAAATCAGAAACCTTAACAGTACAATAATTATTTTTTTATAGAATGTACACAAAATCACTTGCATGAATATCACAAGGATAAAGAAACATTTTGAGAACCTATCAGCGGAATAAAGGCTTACTTCCGAATTCTTTATATATGTGATAAGATAACCTTTTTAACCTTCAAAATGTATTTTGAAATCGGCTAAACTTTTCTCCTTAAATTGTTAAAAACCTATGTACAGACACATAATTTATTGTTTAATAAGTAAGAACATACATGTTTATATCTTTATTTGGAATAAAATGATATTAGTATTTACTTTACTTAAGAAAATTTTAAATTGCTAGTTTGATGTGACGAAATAAGCTTCAAAGCAAACGATGACACAATTTTTATTTTATTGGGGTAGGTAAAAAATATATATAATATTAAATATCAAACTAAGAAAATAATGTGAAATGGAAATCTAAAAAAATGACAGTACAAGTATTCATTTTTTTTGCGTATTCATACGAATCACTCACCTGAATATCTCAAGCAAAAAGAAGCATTTTAGGAAAGAAAAAGTCCTTTCAATAGAATATAACTTTCGACATCATTCAAGATATTTTTTGAAAGCTTTTAAAGGGCACTTTTAAGTTATATAAAAATTCTTCTTTAAATCTATGACTTTAAATTGTTGAAAAAATATCTATAGACATAGATATATTTTTAAATAAGTAATGGAATATATAAATGTATATTTTCACTGTGAAAAACGTTGATATTAGTATTTACGTTTGTAAATAGAAATTTAAATGTTCTTTGACTGAAAAAATAAGCTTAAAAACAAACGATGATTCATATTTATTAGTTTCCTTATGCTGTGCTCGGAGGAAGAGGGAGGGAGATATATTAAATATTATTTTATATCCAATAAAGAAAAGAATGTGAAATGAAAATCTAAAATCTTGACAGCACGAGTATTGAACTTTTAGAGAATTCATACGGAATCACTTACGTGAATATTTCAGGCAGAAAAAAGCAGTTTATGAAAGAAGTAGCCTTTCAGTAGGATATCACTTTCGACATCCATATTCATATTTCAATATAGAAATGTTAAGCTTTATAAGTTCACTTTTAAATCTGCTGAAAATCGTTCCTTAAATTCCTGATTTTAAAATGTCGAAAATCTATCTACAGACGGACATTTTTGTTTAATATGTAAAAGAACGTATATGTGTATATTTTTATTAGGAAAAATATATTACTATTTACGTTTGTGAAAATAAATTTAATGTGATTCGTTTATTTTTATTTATTTATTTATTTTTAATGAGACGAAGTAGGTTTAAAAATAAACGGTGACTTACATTTATCATTTTTCTTGGTTTGGGATGGGAGAGATAAAATGTGTCCAATATCATATATCCAACTAAGAAAAGAATGTGAAATGAAAATCTAAAAACTTTCAGCACAAGCATTAAGGTTTTAGAGAATCACTCAGAGGAATATCTCAAACAGAGATACACATTTTTATTTAAAAACAACCTTTCAGTGGATTAATGAGTTACTTCTGACATATTTATCTATGTTTCAAACTGAAATTTTTAAGTCTTAAAAAATAAGTAAAATGATGAACATTAAAAATAACTTAAATAAGTAATATATATTTTTGATAGGGGAATAGGCAATTGTATTTACGTGTCTTCAGGTAATTTTTAATGTATAGTTTTTGGCGTGACAAAATACCCCTAGAGTAAGTATGGTGCTAGTAACGTCACTATGATGTCACTACTAGTCATGGTGCTACGCTCATGTTTGACAAAAATGCCACTGCTCAGAGGCGTTACTTTGTGACTAAAAAATGTGAACTTCTCCAAAACCTTCAAAAACAATAATACAAGAATATGTTGGAAAATATGTTGTTCATTGCAGAAAATATCATTCTGGAATTTTTTTAAATTTTTTTGACGTTCACTGTGTCAATTTTAAAAATCTAACTTAAATGAACGGAAACAATTAAACAGGAAAAAAAATGAGAGGAAACAATTTAAAGTGTCTTAATTGTCTGTCACTTATTTATTTATCGAATTACAGGAAAATGATCTTTAAATGGATCAAATTTAGTTAACATGTAAATAGAAATTATGACACAACTCATAATTCTGTATATAATCCTTGATTATTTATTTTCTTTAAATTAAGAGAGTTTTTCAACTGCATTTTATTCTCTCTGAAAATTAATACCTGACCTTAATATAATCTCAACAAATTTATTAATTATAAATTACTGCCACCACCGGTACAAGCAGAAAAATATATAGGTTATAGGTTATCGGGCTGATGGGGGCAAAGTTGTTTAAATGTTTAAAATAATTCGAGAATTTTTTTTTCAAAATTATCAAAGGTTAAATAAAAAAATTTAAATGTGGAAACTCGGTTGGCGGTATGCCTTCCAATAATTTCAAAATTAAGCAGAATCTGCTGTTTTGGAAAATTATAGTGGAGTAATTAATCCGTATTATACGAATGGCAGGATTTCTTTAGGAAAAACAAAAGAAGATATAAATACATAGAAAAAATAAAAAAGTAAAAAAATACCCGATTAGAAATCTACTCAGATATCCTATGCAAAATACGAAAAAAAAAAAACATTTAAAAATATTAAAATGCATGCATGAAAGGAACGTTACCATTGGTTTAACATTAGCTGCCGAGTTCTTTCGAATTACTAGCTTTGGATTTTAATATTTTTAAATATAGTAAAAAATGTGTTTTCGAAGTTGTTGCAATTTAAGGAAACGAATCACTATTTTAAAAACTGTTCTTAAAAAATATCAATATTCAAAATACACGGGATAATTCTGCATTAGATCGGGTGACTAGTTGTAATTCAAATACGACCCGGACTTATTCAGTCGGCTTTTTTTTTTTTTTTTTTTTCGCTGCCTGTTGGATTTGGATTAGAATATTGCATCTAGTCAAATAAGCAGAATTAACTCAAACCGGACGCGGATTGGGTTCGTGTAAAACCAGGATATCCAACCAGATGTAAGATTGCAATACGAATCCTACCTACAGCCAATAAAAAAAAAGAATCCAGTTGACACTCAAAGGTCGTCCGGGTTCTGGTAATATCTGGTCACCCGGCCGGATGCAGAATCTTCACAATTGTCACACTTTTAACAAAAGAGCTTCATAACGACCATAACGACATTGTATTCACGCCACTGTGGATTCACATAGACGGTGACAAAATTACACTGTGACGTCACAAGGACGTTGCCGTGACGTCATAATGCTATGTCGTCATAATGTTTTAAAACAAACTCTGACTGAAATTTGGGATTTTTTGTATGTTAAGGTGCATGAAAAAAAAAAAAAAAAAAAAAAAAAAAAAAAACTCTTGACATCGTATTTCTATTATAAACGATGAGTATATAATATGCAATTCATATGTTTCGTGATTTCACATGTATTTTAAAATGTTTGGTTGATTTGTAAATATTTCATTTTTATTTTTACGTTTAACATATATCATCCCAGTTAGACGTAAAAATAAAAATGAAATATTTACATACATAGGAATGACACGACAAGAAAATCACAAGACAGAATAAAAGAACATTTTGCAAATATAGCAAGAGGTAAACCATCTACAGCATTATTTCGTTTAAACTTAAAAACAGAAATTGACATATATTTCAGTAAAGTAAAGATTATAGCACAAATGTATGATTATAGAACATGTATACTCAGGGAGTCTGTGGAAATACTGACAAGGGGTAGGAAATCCTGTAGTGATATGTTATCATGCAATACACCAAAAATCTAGTTTCATCTACTTGGTGTCAATGGTGTATTTGATTTGGAATAACCCATTCCGCTCAATAGACTCACCCATCCCCCTTCCGTTTTTTCATATTTGGTTCGCCTTCTGATGTTTAACCAGCGTACATTCCTGAAGTTAAAGAATTTTTCTCATTTTTGTCCTCTTGATGATGGCCAGGTTCTGGTCGAAAGATTCTGGATGAAGATTTTGACATCTATGGAAGGGTTTTAATGTTTTAAAACCTTTATTTCATTTCACACCTATTTTAGTAATGAGTAACAAATTGTCATTCATTTTAAATGATTTCATGTTTTTAATTTTTAACAGAATGTTATTGCCGAAACGTCAGTTGATGCTCACTGTGGAGACCAGAAAAGTTTTTGGTTTCCGTCTGTCTGTTCGATTGTTTGTTTGTCTGTTCGATTGTTTGTTTGTCTGTTTGTTTGCTTGTTTGTTTGTCTGTCTGTTCCGCGATAACTGCCGTAAAAAACATTCGATTAGGTTGATTTTTGGTGGGTATGTTGGTGATGTACCCGGAATTAGCTGTATAGTTTTGGGTTACACTTGGTTCATTCGTTCGAAAAATATAGAACATTTCTTTTTAGGTCATAATGATTTTCTATGGGAATGCAGACGATTTTCAAATTTCACTTTTAACTGAAATGAAAATCGCATATTTGAATAATGGATTTAAACGTAAAATTACAGATACTAAACTTTCGATATGGAGGTCTTAAATATATGCAATAGCTTTGAAAATTTGCTGATACATCTATTAGAATATAGAAATTAATTGTTTAAATTATTGGAAATTTTTTGCAACTGTTTGGGAAATATAAAACATTTTATTTTCCTATTTTTTATAAATTTTAAAATGCACTTCTTTTTCTTTCCTTTTTATTTTATAAGTTGCTTAGAAACCCTATTTCAAAGAATATCAAAATAAGAAATGCATTTTTTTATCTAAAAAAATTACAAGAATAAGAATTTTATAAGAATTTCAGAATATCATTGCATAAATCGTGTTTAATTTAACGCTTCTAATTTCTGAATCCTCCGAAGTATTTTATATGCCTATAAATATGTATGTAATATAAAAAATATATAAATTGCGGATTGTAAGATGCTAAATAATATGAAAAGTGATATTAAAAAACAATGAGTTTCAGAGCTGACGTTGAGGCTCCTGATCTGCAGATTTACTAGTATTAAAAGTTTTCTATAAAAACCCTCGACCTTTTTTTGAGCTATAAAAATATTGCTTCATTTATTCTTAAAAGTCTAGATGCTAGGAAGCTTTTACAGTTTTTAATTATTACAAATAAACCACCATCAATTCGTAACAAAATAAAGTGTTAGATCGATTCTGTAGTTTTCGAAATCCCTTACCGGATTATCGTGCAAGAAAATAAAATACTCATTACAAAAAGAAAAGGTTTGAATATCATTACTTTAATTTGTAACCAGAAAGAACGAAAATTTTTGCATCAGGCATAGAATATGAAAAACTTTTTCCAAAACTTTTGGGATATTGTTAAGAGATTTTTTAATACAAAGAAATTGTTTATCTGAATAAACAATTTAAAAACACATAACGCAATAAATATCTATTTTCAGCAGTTGCTGTTTATAGCCGGTAACGTTTGAAAATTCTATCGTGCAGCTCGGTGTATGATAAAAAAAATTTGAGGCACACCACGTGATACACTCAAAGTTAGTTAAGTTTTAAAAATATTCCAGAAATTATAGCCCATAGTAAGTCTTGTTACTGAGTTATTTTTTGTGTGTGTCTCAGTAAATGTAGGATAGATGCTTCTCACTCCATAATCTATAGAAAACATGTTGTAATGCACCTCACCTCAGTGATTCATATCGATTACATTACGTTTGAAGCATTGTAAGATCATTGAAATATGTTGGAAATCTGGACAAAATCTTGTCCCCTTTCTCTGTCAAGTGGTTTGTTCGGGAGTAAAATCGTTCCGAACCGGTTTTTCTTTTTGCATTTCGGTCGTAAAGGCACTCTCTTTTAACTGTAACTGTATGCATATTTTATTCTAGTTTGAGGTACGGAGTAAGTATATATCTAGGGTGAAACAACTCCATGGAAGGTGTGGTGATGTGATGGAAGGACAGTTAACCCCCTTTCTGAATGTTTATTTGCTATAATGTGATACCAAAGTTCCCAGCAATGGCTGGAGGTCTATGTATATATCTTTAATTAAGTTTAACATTCAAGTTGAATGAATAAATATAATTCTGATTTCTACATAAACTGTTTCTTCAATGTGCTATATACTTAATCACACCACAGACCTTACCAATGTGCTTTACAACTCTGCTCAATCTTTATCATGGTTATGGGCCCATGTTATGCTAAAGGTCAAATAGATGCAGTGTGGTGTGTTTTAGATGAAATATATATAGCTTAAAAAGTATAATGGCACAAGTTCCAGAGTTAATTTATTCTTTCCCGAAACTGTCGGATTATAACTATTCTTCTTGGAAGCTCGACGTCAAATGTGTACTGATAGATCGGAATTGCTGGGAGTTTATTACGAATCCCGATATTGTATGTAAAGAGGATGCATCTGATAGAGAGAAAAGTGATTTTGAATGGCGTAAACGCAGAGCTTATACCACGATTTATCAATCCATCGAAAGAAAATTCCAAATATTAATCGCTCAAACCGAAAGCGGAAAAGTTGCCTGGGATATCCTAAAGTTAAACTTCGAACCAACGTCACGGGCACGTTTAGCTGGATTAGTGGATGAATTCTTTGAAATGAAGTTAAACTCGCAAGAGGAAACCATCGGTTTATTTTGCAAGAGAATTGAAGAAAAATGGTTTCAAATCAAAGATGCAGGTTTTGATATGCCAGAATTGTTAGTATGCTTCCAGTTAATCCGTCGTTTACCCGAAGAATATGATAATCTCGTTCAAATGTTATACAGGTTAGATGATACAGAATTTAAATTGGAAAATGTTTCTAAACAGTTAATTAGTGAATATGGAAGAATTTGTTTAAAGCGTAAGGACGAAAGTAAAGAGGTTATCAGTGTATGTGATGCTTATACAGCCAAGTTTAAGAATCCTACCGATAGACCAAAGAAGAATTTCGTAACCAGTAAAAAGCCATGGTTTTCAAGTAGTGGAAGCGACCTGGAACCCTCTCGATGCTCTAGTACTTCACCAGCTACTCGTATGGGGCCGAGTTTAATATGCAGTTACTGCAAACGACCTGGTCATACAGGTACAAGGTGTTTCAAAAAGAGAAACTATAGAGGGAAGAAGCAAGTTTTCTACAGTGAAACTACAAGGCAATCGGAATCCGCCCTAATGTCTTCAAATGAGAAAATTGTCGAATTTCTTCTGGACTCAGCAGCTACTTCTCACTTTACGAATGACAGGAGTTTATTTGTAACCTACAAGGACCTCCCTACCCCAACAAGTGCTGACTGGAGACAAGGACTGTTCGTCGGAAGTATTGGGTATAGGTGATATTGACTTTACCATACAAGATGTAAAAGGTAATGTAGAAATAACTTTAAAAAATGTTTTATATGCTCCAAATATGAGAAGAAATTTAATTGGTGGATCCAACATCGATATTGCAGGAAACCACATTCAATGGGGAAATAATAAAATGATTGTGTATGATAAATTTAATCGATATTGTTTTACTGTACCTAGAGTTGATAAATTGTATATTGTTAAAGGTTATGCTTCAAAATGTGAAAATTTTGCCTTTTCGACTAGTTTAAATGCAGAAATTATGCATCGTAGATTTTGTCATACAAATTTGCCTTTACTTGAAAAAATGAGTAAAAATAATTGTGTTAAATGTATTGAAAATATTAACTGTAAAAACAAAAATAAGATGTGTGAATCTTGTGTAATTGCAAAATCTAATAGACATTCGTTTAAAAGGAATTATCAGTATAAACGCATTTCTAGTCAAATTTTTGATAGAGTGTATATGGATTTGTGGGGTCCTAGCCCAGTTAACTCGTTAGGAGGGAGGAAATACTTTTTGTCAATAATTGACGATTATTCTAGAAGGACTGAAGTGTATATACTTAAGGATAAAACGGAAGTTTTTGAATACTTTAAAAGGTTTTTAGCGAAAGCTGAGAGACAAACTGGTAAAAAATTAAAGAGTGTACGAACTGATAATGGGTTAGAATTTATTCATAAATTATTTGAGAAATTGTTAACTGATTTGGGTGTACAAATAGAAAGATCCTCCATTTATACGCCAGAACAGGTGGGTGTTGCTGAAAATTTCAATAAAGTAGCAATGAATGCAGTTCGAGCAATGTTACATGATAGCGGATTAAAACCATCATTCTGGGGGGAAGCTCTTTTAGCGTTTGTTCATACAAAAAATAGAACCGAACACAGTTTAAGCCAAAGTCTTACACCCCAAGAATTATGGACAGGATTCAAACCTTCGGTAAAACATTTAAGAATTTTTGGTTTTTTAGCATTTGTTAATGTTCCTAAAGTTAAACGAAAAAAACTACAACCTAAAGCTTTACCCGGTATTTTAGTTGGTTATGCCATGAAAACAAAAGGATATAGGATTTATATGCCAAAAGAAAGGCAAATTGTAGAAACTATTCATGTGCGTATAGATGAATCCAAAAAGGGGGTAGAAACATTATTTGGAGTAAATAAGTATAAGGATATTTTATTGAATTTTAATGAATCTCAAATTGAATCAAATGGCTTAAGTAACGCAACTCTAGATCTTAATCATAAACTACCAGGAGTAAGTTTAAATGAAGACGAAGAGAAAAGGGGGAGTAAAATAACTTTAACTTCTATAAATATTTCAGAATGGAAAAGAATTGAAAAACCTAGAACTAAAAGTAACAGGATTGACGTGTATTATTATACCCCAATAACAAATAAGAGACTGAGATCATTAAATGATGTTAAAAAATATTGTCAAGAAAATAAAATCGCTTATGAACCGGATAAATTTGACTTTAAACCTAAAACTACTCATCCCAATCTAGAAACTTTAAATGAACCTTCAACTAGCGATTCGGATGATTCATATTTAAGTGAAATATTCCAACATGAAACTTACAATACTGAAATCCCTAAATCGTTTGAGGATGCACAAGTTAACCCAGAAAGAGGGAAATGGAACGCCGCGATGAGGGAAGAACTTGAAATCACGAGTAAAAGAAAGGTCTGGCGGTTGGTTGATCCACCCAAAAACGCCACAATAGTAGGAAGCAGATGGGTTTATAATATTAAAAACACAGAAAAAAATGGGAAAAAGTACAAAGCACGTCTCGTAGCTCAAGGTTTTAAACAGAAACCAGGTATTGATTTTAATGATATATTTTCACCAGTTGTAAATTTTTCAATTATAAAACTAATGTTTATTTTATTAGTTTCTATGTTAAATTGGCATCATATTCAATTAGATGTAAAATCAGCTTACTTATGTGGTCTTTAAAAGAAACTGTATTTATGAAACAACCACCAGGATTTGTCATGAAAGGTGCCGAAAATAAAGTTTGTTTGTTAAATAAATCTATTTATGGTTTACGGCAAAGTGGCCGAGAATGGAATTTTGAATTGGACAATATACTAAATTTAGGATTTTGTAAGTTAAAATGGTGTAACTGTGTATATAAACTAAAAAGTAATGCAATTTTAGTTGTCTATGTAGATGATTTAGTTTTGTTTGCTGAAAATGAAAATGTATTACAATCTGTAACCAATATGTTAAAAAATAGCTTAGAAATTACTGAAATAGGTTTAACGAAATATTTGTTAGGTGTTAACTTTGAACTTATTGCTGATTCATTATTTATTCATCAAAAAACTTACATTGAAAGATTAGAATTAAAATATAAAGGTTTACCTAAAAGTTATGTTAAATTACCCTTTAAAATTGGCTGTATCTTACTAGATAAAGTTAACGAAAATGAAATTGTAGAAAATGAATTGATGAAAAAGTATCCATACAGATCATTAATCGGTTGTTTGTCATTTTTATCAAATAGATCATGACCTGATATTAGTTTTTCTGTAAATATAATGTCACAATTTTGTAATGGTTATACATATAAACATTGGTTGATATTGGTAGATATAATGAATTACGTTTTTGCTACAAAAAGTTATAAAATAAACCTGTCTAATGTAAAATCCTCAAGTTTATATGCATATTCTGATGCTAACTGGGGATGTAACCTTACTAAAAGACATTCAAGTAGTGGTTATATAATTTACTTTAGTAACGTTCCGTTTGCTTGGAAATAATCAAAGCAGAAATGCATTGCACTTAGTTCTATGGAGTCAGAGTTTATCTCATTAACTGAAAGTGTAAAAGAACTAACGTGGTATGCAAATGTCTTAAATGAACTTAATTTATGTGATAAAATAAAACCAGTTCAGTACTGTGATAATGAATCTGCTATTTATTTTTCTAAAAATAGTCAAGAAAACTTTAAAACTAAGCATATTGAAATAAAGTGTCAATTTATTCGTCAATTAATAAATGAAAATGTTTTTGAGTTAAAACATGTAAGTTCTAAAGTTAATAAGGCTGATTTTCTAACAAAACCTCTACTGTATATAAAATTTCAGAGAGCCATTTGTAACATTTTTGATTTTGACTATGAAAAGAAAGAGGAAGTTTTTACGACCGATGGGGCCGCATGTTGGAAATCTGGACAAAATCTTGTCCCCCTTTCTCTGTCAAGTGGTTTGTTCGGGAGTAAAATCGTTCCGAACCGGTTTTTCTTTTTGCATTTCGGTCGTAAAGGCACTCTCTTTTAACTGTAACTGTATGCATATTTTATTCTAGTTTGAGGTACGGAGTAAGTATATATCTAGGGTGAAACAACTCCATGGAAGGTGTGGTGATGTGATGGAAGGACAGTTAACCCCCTTTCTGAATGTTTATTTGCTATAATGTGATACCAAAGTTCCCAGCAATGGCTGGAGGTCTATGTATATATCTTTATTTAAGTTTAACATTCAAGTTGAATGAATAAATATAATTCTGATTTCTACATAAACTGTTTCTTCAATGTGCTATATACTTAATCACACCACAGACCTTGACCTTAACCACTGTGCTTTACAACTCTGCTCAATCTTTATCAAAATACTTTAGAAAAAAATTTTCCTGATAGATTATATTATGTAATTTTTTTGTGCATCCTTGTAAACGAACTATACATGATACTTACTCTATACCCTATAAAAAGCTTTTTGTATTTCCACAGTGATGCCTATAAATTTCACTATGTTTAAAATATCGTAACATAAATAAAATGCATATCAAACAATTTTTTCCAACACCCAGAAAAAAGTTTTGTTGAATCAACAAAAATTTGGTTGACCCAACAAAACTTTTTGTTTAAATATAGGTCAATGGAAATTTTGTTTGAATCAACAACAAATTTTTTTTTTTTGCAATTCCAAAAACATTTTTTTGTATCGTCAGCAAAAAATGTTTTGTTAATTGAAGTAAAATGGTTCAATTTTACTTGAATTTTGCTAAAACAACCAAAATGTACTCAACAAAATATGTTTTGTAGTTTTAATCAATTCCTTTTTCTGGGTGAATAGACCATAGTAAGACGAATTTCTTTGGTGCCCTTTAAAAGAATTGAATATGCCGCACACATCATTTGCAATACAGAACATACTACATAAAATATCAATAACATATATGAATTACATGTCAATTCGAGTATATTTATGAGAGTTAGAGTACGTAGAGATATACTGACAGACAGACCGAAGTCATAAGCATTTTTCAACTATTTTAAAAAGTGTTAGTAATATATACTCACGAGTTGGTAAAGATATTTCAAGACACATTTACAACTAGTCAGATATCTAAATTTCGATGTATAGAAAATGTTTTAAATAAAAAAATACCGTCTTCAAACAGTATTTCAAAGGCATAATTTACAACTACTATAAAACTAATAAAGCACAATTATAAAACTTTACAATTGGGTCTATTTGTTTTATTCTATAAAATCTATTAAATTATTCTCATGTATAATCTAATTCGGATAAAATGTATCAAACTTTTATTTTTAGACTTCTAATAGTCTGAAGATAGAATATTTTACATGGTCTATCTTTGGACATTTTTACGCAGAAAATAATAAAATAAATTGTAAATATATTTTTAGCACAGTAAATACTGAAGTCATTGGGAAATAATATATTTATGCTAAAGAAAATTATTTGAAACTATTTAAAAACAAACTTTCGAATGATTTTCCAAGTTGTAATCCATATTTATCTATTTTTAATACAATTTTGATACACTAAATGCGTTATTCCTTGATTACGGAATTTTCAAACAGAATTTATTCCAAGCAAGAAATTCTTACGTCTAAAATAGAATTCAACTACTACATAAACATTTAAAAAAATGTGTGTCTCGCGATAAAAATTCTTTCTTCAAATATTTCAACTTTAGATTTTGTTTATTTTTATGCACTTCGTAACAAAAACACTATTCTATTGGAATAAAAAATCATGTCCATAAAATGGGCATTTTTATTGTTATATCAAGCATAAAAGTATATTTTCACGCTAGTAAAAAAAATATTGAAAATTTTCAGTTGCTTTTGTGTTTTCGATGATACGTAATTAAAAAAAAAAACAGCATTTAGAAATTTTTGAGATATATCTAAAATATGTACTTATATACATACATATTGACAAGTTGTTAATACAATCTGTCGGGAAATATATCATGCCTCATCTTTAAAAAAATATATACTTTTTTAATTCGATTTAAAATAAAATGAATGAATATGTCTTGACGAGTAAGTAAGTTTGCTAAAAAATGTAAAATTCTAGTTTTAAAAGCATCACTTTTGTGAGTTATGAATTTTTGTTAAAGTGAAAATATTTGATTCTTTAATTTCATTTCATTATGTCTTAAAATCGGATTCTCACTTTAATACGGAACAGAAAAAGTTTACAGTTTGAAGTAGAAATTAAAGATATGATAAGTCTTGGTACTTTAGGGTTACTAGGACATCCAACCCGAGTTTCCCGGGATAGAGAATATATATGAAAACCATTTATTTATTTTTTATTGAAAACTCTAAAAATTTTTTTACATTTAATAATTTTTTAGATTGGCCCTAATAACACCAAAGAGTATTTTTATATGAAATATGTCAATTATATATTCAAATAAAATTTTGAAATTTATTAAAAGTGGTAATTTCGTACTGGCCTCGAGCCAGAATTTAATAGCCGAAGAAATCGCTAAAAAGTTCATTATCTACAGCAGTATTTTTTATTCTGCTTAAAAGCGCCTTTTTCAGTTACATGTCTGTTAAATTTGTGTTTTATTTATACTATTTTATTGATTGTTTAATGGCGTTTTAATTTCGTTACTGAATATTAGCTGGAAACAAATGGTAGATATATTACTGTTACTGCTTATATTGTTTAGACTTTTTATATTGTTTAAAGTGCAAACGGATTCATATTTTGTAATCGTCTGCAAGCTATATAAGGATTTTTTTTTTAATCATGCTTGAAATTTTAAATGCTATAATAAATGAGTAAATTGCAATGCAGTTTTTAAACAAACTGCATTTGGAAAAATATTTTTTTTCTTGTATAACGGTGTAAAAATAAAAAATATGCGATGTTTAGAAATTAAAAAAAATTGCAGTAGTACAAATCGCAAAACCAAAATTTCATCGTCAAGTGTTGCCATTCGCAAAATGACGTCAGCGTTACGTCATTTGATATTGTCCTTTATAATATAGATAGCGGCCTCCAAATTTACGATCAGGCTAAGATCGCAGTTACGATTTCGCCATGATTATTGCAAACCTTATCTAAATATCATGTATGCGCATACATATACTCCAAATTCTCATATAATGTGTCATATACGTCATTATATACGTATTATGTACATCTTATATGCTATATGTACATCATATAAACCTTATACACATGTCATATTTATACGTCATATATGCGTCATATATGACTGTAATTGGGCTATATGCGTCACGAAATGTTATATACATCATATATTATTATAATGTCATATATGCTTTATAATTTGGTGATAAATCTTGATCGCTTGGCGATTCATTGAATTACTCATTCATTCGAATTGAAAAACCGCAGAACTCCGGATGACCCAATATAATGTACTTTTATTTTCCGATTTACCTAAGTAATTTTTCAATATACCGAAATGACTAATGTGCATATGTATGCCATTCTAGGTAACTTCTTATCAGCAGCAGCAAAATAACTAGATGAAACCGCGCGTTACTTTTTGAAAAACAGCAGACTATTCTGGATGACCCAGTAAAATGTTTATATTTTATTATAACAGCAAATAAACATATTATTGAATGTAAACAGTAAAAGAAACAGTCTAGTAGATAAACATCGCCGTTTTATTCAGTATTTCTATGTGACTAAACACATTTAGTAAAGTTATTGTGCATCATTTAAAGGTAATTTTTGTATCTAAATTTAATATTTCAGATGAAGAAATTTCATCTAAATTGTTAGAATTGACATAAAAAGCTCTTGTTTGGAATTTCTGCTTAAAATGTTTTTTAGAACATATGTATAAACAAATAGGGTAAATCCAGGTTAGATGTCCTATCGGGTTAGTTGGCCTAGTTACTGTGTTTCAACTATTGGATGTGTGGCAGAGCTAATGACGTTCTCTTACACTCAATTGTTATAAAAAACGTAGTAGACGATTTACAGCCATTTAGTTGTTCAGCTAAGAGTTATATTCATCAAAGAAAGATAAGTTTGACTTTTATTTTATCTTCTAGTAAGATAGAGACAAGTATATGATGAAATATAAGGTACTTACTAGAGATTTTTCATGAAATATTTACTGAATGTTGTTGAAATAGGTATCGAGTAATTTGTTAATTATAGTTTGCAGCCATATTTAGTCCTATTTCCAGAGCTACTGGCTTGGACATCTATTCCGGATTTGAAGGATACATGCCCCACCTAAATCGGGGATAGATGCTTGCCTCGTGATGTGGAATTAGACGACTCATTTATAATTATCAAATAACTTTGTTGTGTCAGGATACCTTTTTAAATCTTCATTATTGTGAGAAAAATAATATATTTATTCTTTTGATTGACCGTGGTCTTTCCAGGGGATCATTTCCTAACAAGTCAGGGGGCGGTGTTAATAGTGATAAATTCTCTATTTGAGCAATGCTTAAAATAAATTAATTTGCTTCATTAGAAAGTTGTTTCAAAAGATTGCCATTCCCTCACATTTATAAGTGAAAAATATTTAAGTTTTGGTAGTTATAGCTCTGATCAGAACATATAATTCACACATTCCGAACTTCCCCTCTCTTTATAACATAATATATTTAGGACCACTAACTAGAAATCTAAATAAAAAATAGAAATCTAAAATCCCTTAAGTATATCATTCACAAAGAAAATTAGGAAAGACTGTACCGGGGCACCATATTAGAGGTATAATCCCTCTTTATGCTTCTTTATTTATTTAAATATTATGCATTTTATTGTTAGCAATTTTTTTCCGTCCCCTTAATTTAAAGTACATAAGTTTAACTTTCCATAGAATATATAAAATATTTTGAATTCAATCATTGTGAAACATAAAAATCTAGCACATTTAATTTGAGAATTTTGAATTTGCTTCCCGAATTAGTTTTTAGAGTTTGTACATTGAATAGAAGTAAAAAGTGGGGGGTAATCCCTCTTAGTTTAGACTAAACATGTTTAACCTCCGTTAGAATTATTCAATTGGCTTCAAATTTTGTATACCTATTTATTCAAAGAATTGGGAATAGCAAATATCCTTTGATGTTTGCCACTTTTTACTTCTATTCAAAGTACAAACTCTAAAAACTAATTCGGGAAGCAAATTCAAAATTCTCAAATTAAATGTGCTAGATTTTTATGTTTCACAATGATTGAATTCAAAATATTTTATATATTCTATGGAAAGTTAAACTTGTATAATTAGGATATGCGGCCAAAATCATTGATTACGTTGTCTTAAAAACACTATTTTATATGGTATTTATATTAAAGTAACATTTTATATGACAATTATACAAGTATCTCAGCTTAATGCAAGAACCTGTGATACAAACCTGAAAGCTCAATAATAATTTTTTTAAATCACAAATATGATGTAAATAGGATATTAAGTCAAATGCAAATACATATTTTAAATTATAAATTTTAATAACCTATGCTTCATATTCTTTTATGTATGGGCATCTATCCCGGTCAAGTGGGGTGTCTAACCCTGAGGTGCAGGATATACGGCCAAAATCATTGATTACGTTGTCTTAAAAACACTATTTTATATGGTATTTATATTAAAGTAACATTTTTTATGATATTCTACATAAAACTTGGAGTTACATGTTAGGTTACACATAGGTTACATGTGCACTACAAAAACAATTCCTATAATAAAGAAAAATGAAGGGGATTTAAGTAGAGCAACTATCCAGGTCTTATCCTATAGTTTTGAGTACTGAACGATTTCTGTACAGTTTTATATCTATATCAGATAACAAATTTTAATGTTCAACATTTAAATTATCTTTTTAATGCTGCTAAATTTTGAAAATAAAATTAAATGAAAAACGAGAGAAAATAATCTGTAAAACAAATTTAGATTTCAAAATAGCTTCAGTAAAGCATTTTTGAAACAAAATAAAATCACAGTAGCAAATCAGTAAATTTTCTGAACAATAAAAAAGCCAATTCCAAATCTATGTAAAAAACCCAGTCTTCATCGACTGCTTGAAATTGGAGAAAAATATTTCAGTTTTTCTGATTAAGAAATAAATATTATCAGTATATATCACAACTGATCGATATTTCTTAATCTACATACATCTAAATTTTACATAGAAGGCAGAAAACCTTTTTTTTTTTTTTTTTTTTTTTTTTACTGACTGAAGCTTATGATTTTCTTATGCTGGCTTACATCTGAAATTTTTTTCTTGCGGCTTTTTTTAATGGTACAAATTTTAACTCAATGGTTTTCCAAAAGAGACCATGAATACCTGGAAGATATATAATTTTTTAATTACTTTTTATTTTTGGATTTTGTAAGAGTTGTTTACTGTATTGTTTCTTTAACCATCATCTTTAATAAAAAAAAATATCATTGATTATCTGTATTGCAGAGTTACAGTTGTCTTGTCACTTCCTCAAATAAAGGAGAAATAATACGTTTAAATAAATGTTACTTAAAAATAATGTTTATCAATTGCTGATGATTTTTAAAACAATTATTAAGTATGAATGGTTTTCTTATTAAGTTAAATTCTCAAACCGCAAGTCAGCATTATGTTCTTTGTTTCGAGAACTTGATGAATATGATAATATCAGGGTTTTACGTTTTTAACACTTCCCAACGTACATGAAATTTGTTTATGAATTCTGTTTGTTTGTCCGTCCATCTGCATAACCGTTTGTTGGTCTAACTCGTGTAAATATACTCGGACCGCGATGTAATTCATATATGTTATTGACGATTGCTATTGCATAGTCGATATAGAAAATTAAGTGGGTAGCATTTATAGTACGTTTACAGGGACACTCAAAGAATTTCGTTACGTTATGGTCTATGGGGGAAAATCTTTTGCAATGTATTTTAATGATGTTAGACTATTTCAACCATATTGAAATTGATATATATCACTTGGGGCACAGCAAGATGATTACCATAGAATATGATGTGCATAGCAGCTATCGTTCATTTACAGGGACACACAGAAGTATTCGGTTACATTACTGTCTATGAGCGATAATTGATGGAAGTGCGTTTCCAGTCGGGGTATTCATTTTTAAATTTAAATAAGTTTTTGGATATTACTTGGTGCATATAAATTTTGTAGATTACAAACAGGTATGCCCAAAAGAGTTCCACTGTATTTTCGTTTAGTGACGGGAATATCTGAAAGGAAATGTTCAACTGCGTTATTTGTTTCCTAACTAAACTAAATTGGAGCACCACTATGCAGTGTATATAAAGTCTCCAGATCATATACATGGCTTCACAAAATAATTTGAATATTTTACTGATTGCAGATGGCAATTGCAAATTTGGATTTTCAAATGTGTTATGCGTCTTCTAAATTATTTACTGAGACATGGGCGGGGCTAGTTGAGCTTAAACCGAAAGGTCGGCCTCCCCGCCCGGTTTGACTTTGACCTTGTTTACTTAGACATCATCTGTCACCTTATTAAACAAGAAAGTTTCGTTACAATATTCTGGATGTGTTGGAAAGTGTTTCGTAATTTATACTGGATGCATGGTTATTTTTTCTTTATTTTTATCTTACAAAAAACAATGCCAGACCACAATCAACTGAAAACCTATCATGTCGAACACTGAATGCCATCTTAAATATAAGTTTGATTTTTTCTCTTTTATTGTAACTTTTAAAATAGATTTTAGACACTTCATTATAATAATCTAACACCCGTATTAAATGTCCCAATACTTTTTTTAAATTAATTAACAAAATTTTATTGAAGTGAATAAAAATTGATACTGTAGCTGAAATTTTTAGTCATAAACATTTTTTTTTAATCAGAAATTGTTTTAAGAATCTAAATACTTTTTACTTTTTTATCTACTAACAAAAGTAGTTTTTGTGCTTTGTGAATTTTCTGTTTAGTATGCTTTGTTTAAAACATTTTGTAATTTATAAAATAAACGCATAAACCACTTTTAAATCTAACAAACCTGTTACAATCAATTGTAGATAATTAAAATTTTGTTTATTTTCTCACCACATAAAATGATTTTTAATATCTCCAATACAAACATGTTTTGTCTCTTTATATTAATAAATTTCGCAAGTTTCGAAAAAAAAACAAGCATCTGTCATCTCATTTTTTACATTTGCATCATCATAATAACGCCCTTACCACAAAATAGTTATTTTTATAAAATATCAAAATAAGTGTTTTTTGTTCAGTAACGCCTTTTGTAAGCTATTTTATTGCAAAGTAGAAAATTGAATTTTTTTAAATAAAAAGGAACAAAATGCAGTTTGACTGGAAAAATAAACATGATTTGGACACATGTCACAATATCGCAAACATCTTACCTTTTTTCTATAAGCCTGTTTTCAAAAGAATATTTTACACAGAATGTTTTATACAGAACAAAAGAATGCGTTTTTGGGAGAATGTGATTTCAAGAATGTTTTCAGCAGAAAATTATGAAGTATAATATAATGATAGTTCAAAGGATTTTTTATCACGATTTCATTCCAAAATTGTATGTAACGTAAGCAAATTACTGTATTTAATTCCACGGAAAAAATGTTTTCCCTTATTTTCAAATGTTATTTTCAATTTCTACTTATTTTACTTTTTAACGATTTAAAAAGAAAAAAAACACGTCATTTCTTTCATTATGATAAAATAACTGAACAAAAAGCGAGTAAAGATTTTCTTATACTTCAGCATTCAGCAAGCTGGGGGGGGCGGGAGGGGATTACTGAAATGGGCTAAAATTAATGCATTAGACGAAATTTTTATTTAGCAACAATTTAATGTTGAGCACAGAAATTTTTGGAAGTATCAGTGAAACCAAATTGATACTTATGGATATTGTATTTTGAATGTAATCTGCATTTTGTAGTACAGTTGCGTGACATATAAAAATAAATCTATCCATTTTTTTAATTATGAAGAGCTTATTTCGCATCGTATATGAGAGTCAGATAAATATTTTTAATTAGTTTCAAAACGAAAACTTTTCCTGTTTGTATATTAATAGATTTCAAAGAAAGAAGCATAAATTTTGACATAGACAAGCACTGGGTTTCATTATTTACATTAACATCATCAAAATATTTGTCTTGCCGCAAAACCTTTTCCTATGAAATATCGAAAATCATTATTTTATATCAGTAACTTCATGTCCACTCTGTATTATTGGAAATTAAAAAAAAAAAAACTTTTTTAATTAAAAAGAAAATATGTGGTTTGATGGGAAAAAAGAAGATATTTGGACACATGTCAAAATATCACAAAAATCCTATGCAATTTCTATAAGAATAATTGCACTACAATGTTTCAAAGGCCTTTTTTTTATTGAGAATGTTTTGTGTTTTTCTGGGACATATGATTTTAAGTGCATTTAAAATTATCTGAAATCTGAACACAAGATGGTTGCATTCATCTTGTGTTGCGGTTGCAGCCTGTCCGACATTTAAAAGAGTGAGAGATGCCGAGTTGGGTTATCGTTCCTTGTAGCTCAGCGTTAGAGTCTCAGGGCGCTGTTCTGAGGGCACGGGTTTGATTCCCGTCTTCGAATATTTTCACTCTGTCGGCTTTACGCTCAGTTTAGCAATGAAAATATCCATTTGTTTGTTACTCATTTTGGAACACCTCGTTTAGGAAGTTTGTTATACGTTAATAGAAAAATATGTTGGCATCGCGTATACGTCGACATCTCTATTTCGAGACAAAAAAAATCGGAAAATATCAAAAACATGCATATTAGTGAACCCCTCTATTTCGTGAGGAAAATATTGAAAACTCAATTAAAGTCAACCCTCTTTCCTCTTTCTAATTGCTGTCAGAAACAAAATCTTATGCATTAGAAAAAATAATTATATTTTCAAAATGACTTCGAAACATAATATGGATATACAAAAAATAAAAAATATAAATATAATAAAACACAGTGTAAGTATTACGGTACGAATCCATCCATCTAAGCAACAATGTGCATTTCTTATAATGTAAGATATTGGTATATGTATATTGTTGGTTAGATGGCTGGGTCATTCATTTTGAGATTCATTTATAAATTTAAAAAAAAGGAACTTGCAAAGCAAATTAAAAAAATAAATTTATTTCTATATTGTTAAGCCCGAGAAGGGACAGATATTAAAATTATTTTATTTAGTCCATGCTACAATAATGTTCCATTTTTATATTAAATCTTGCTCAGTCTATTTAATCTTAAAAAAATAAATTTAAATTTGAAACATGATATTAAAGCAACTTTAAAACATTTCATTTAGTTGAAATGAAATCTAAATAAATCTTCAACTTTTTAAATTATTTGAACTTCTCATGTTTCTTGTCTGTTAGAGTTTGCTACAATACGAGTTTTGCATAATGCATGTAAAACTGAAAAAAAAGTTGAAGATTTATTTAGATTTCATTTCAACTAAATGAAATGTTTTAAAGTTGCTTTAATATCATGTTTCAAATTTAAATTTACTTTTTTAAGATTAAATAGACTGAGCAATATTTAATATAAAAATGTAACATTATTGTAGCATTGACTAAATAAAATAATTTTAATATCTGTCCCTTCTCGGGCTTAACAATATAGAAATAAATTAATTTTTTTAATTTGCTTTGCAAGTTCCTTTTTTTTTTAAATATCTCAAGTTTTTTAATAACAAATTAATATGAAGCAGATAAGCTTCACACGAGGCAAATATGTAAAAGACTGCACAGATCAAAATCAGTATTGGTAATATGAAATATACAGTTCAAACATTGATTATTCTTGAAACAATTAAAAAAATAAGAGTAATTTTTTACAAAAAAAAAATATAACGAAATTTAACGGATTGTTCCTCATCTTCATAATGATAATAATAAACAAATCATGTTCATTTTTGCAAATAATTTTATTCCATTGTGCAAAATACGTTTGCAACCACTTTGGAAAGAAACAGTGGAAGATGGAACAGTGGAAGAGTAAGCGGTGTGTGAAAGCTAACGATAAAATCTTACGTTGTTTCATCACATAATAAGAAGTATAAAAATAATAACGAGTATATATGAGCAGAATGTTCTTGAATATAATTCTAAACAGGGAACATGTCAAGAATTTTTTTTATATAATGCAAATAATAAGAAAACTAGCTGACTTCGTCAACTAGAGCGCCGTTAACTTACATCGGTGCCTCGAATCTTGTAAAACCTCAAACCGAACGAACCCCCTACCCGGGTCCCCGCTGCCTTCGGCACAGGATGATCCCTTAATTTGCACATCAAATAGTATAAACCTCTAACTGAACGAGCCTCCGGCTCGGGTCCCCGCTGCCTGAGGCACCGTATAGCAGTCGTGCTGCGCACGTGCTGCATAATATAATTAAGCGGTCGCAGACCTTTCCAGCGTTATATCACATGAGGGGTGTGTGCAAAATTGAGAAAAGTATCCCACTTGGGGAGGCAAAGTGGGGGATGGACATCGGAGATACATAATATAATTAAGTTTTCTCAGACATTTCCAACGATTTATCACATGAGGGGTATCGGCAAAATTTAAAAAAGTGCCTCCCTTGGGGGGGGGGTGTGGGGATGGACACCGGAGATGCATAATATTATTAAGCGGTCTCAGACCTTTCCAAGGATATATCACATGAGGGATGCGTGCAAAATTTAGAAAAGAACCCCCCTTGGGGAGGCAAAGTGGGGGGGATGGACACTGGATATGCGTATGATTAAGCGGTCACAGACCTTTCCAACATATCGCATGAGGGGTGTGTGCAAAATTTAGAAAAGTTCCCCCTTGGGGGGGGCAAAGTGGGGGGGTATGGACACTGGAGATGCATAATATGATTAAGCGGTCACAGACCTTTCCAGCGATATATCACATGAGGGATGTGTGCAAAATTTAGAAAGTACCCCCCTTGGGGAGGGGCAAATTGGGGGGATGGACACCGGAGATGCATAATATGATTAAGCGGTCTCAGACCTTTCCAACGATATATCACATGAGGGGTATCAGCAAAATTTAGAAAAGTGCCCCCGTTGGGGGGGGGGATGGACACTTGAGATGCATAATATGATTAAGCGGTAATAGACCTCTCCAACGATATATTACATGAGGGGTTTCGCCAAAATTTAGAAAAGTGACCCCCCTTGGGGGGCAAAGTGGACGGATGGACACCGGAGATGCATAATATGATTAAGCGGTCACAGGCCTTTCGAACGATATATCACATGAGTGGAGTCGGCAAAATTTAGAAAATCCCCCCACCGCGTGTCGGCAGAACGCGCTCCCCCCACCCCTCCCCATAATTTTTGACGCGGCTTCATTTAAAAAAAATTATGTTATGTGTTATAAAATATCGTAAAGTTTAAAACAGATCGCTTTATTGTATTTCCAAATTGTATTCGCGGCCTTCCCCCTCCCCCTCCTCCACATAATTTTTTACACGGCCTAATTCTTAAAATCATAATATCTCGCCCGCACTGTAATAGAAAGCTTTAATTTACCCATAATGTAATTTAAACAGATTGGATGAATAGTCGAAAATAATCTATCTTCCAGGTCGAAGCGCTAGTTGAAACCTGGCAGGTCTCTAAAGAAAGTAACAACACCAGAATTAGGAGTTTTTTGATTGGAGAATTTATTTTTTTACAGAATTAGGTGTTTTGAAGAAAATTAGTGGAAGCGCGAACAAAAAGTGGGAAAAACTCTAGTAAAATAACTCGTTCAAAGGGATTTGTTGTGTTAGAATAGCATGGGAAAGTCGCGCTGGAAATAAATAAGCCTTGCGCTGCCGTGCAAGGCTTAATTTACGATATTCACCTTTTATAGGAAATAGAAAACGTTGTTCGATTCTTCGGCATAGAAAAGTAATTTTTGCAAATTTCATGCATTTATTCATAAAATGTACTTTGTTAATATGACCATCAGATTTGCTTGTTGGTAGAGAAAAATAGGAACATCGATCCTTTTAAAGAAGTATATATTTATTTCATACCAAACTTCTCTTTTGATAAAATTGAATGTAAATTTCCATAAAATTAATTATGTGCACGGGATTAACAGTTATTTTCTTGTACGAAGATGTTTAAAAATGAGATATTACTTTTAAAACAATTTTAAAATATTATGCAATTTTTTCGGTATCGGGATCGGACGGGCTCGTGCTCTAAAGATGCAAAATGTTTCGGGCTCGGGCGAGCTCGAATTTAAAATCGTGGGGCTCGGGTAGGCCCGGGCTCCGAAAAGAGATCTCTAATACACACACAAGATTTGCTCGTATTATAATATATGATTTGGTTACACTATTTCCACCAGTGACGCTATACGTGCAAGAATAAATTTTATTGTATCAGGATTACCTAATTCTAACTTGAAGCATGGTAGGCATATGAAAACACATAAGAAAAATGGATTTTAAAGTTTTAGTTAGGCAATGTTCCGCTATGGGCGGTACCAGTGTAAAAAATCATGCGAAAATGTTTATTAAACATAAATCTGATCATGGCATTATTCAAATAATTTATAGAAACCTGTAAAAAATAAAGTTTAAAAAAAAAAAATTAGTTATCCTATTTCTCGCCAGGAGACTCTATAAACACAAAATAAAATTGTGTTGAATCTGTGCCAACTAGTTTTAATTTCAATATAGCTATTATACAATGAAACATTAAAACAATCAATTTTATTTAAATTTGGTTACCTTATTTCCTCCCTTAATCACTATCGGTGAAAATTATTTCTATTGTTTGTTATAAATATGACGTCATATATACAATTGCTTCCTGTATTTATTCATATTGATGCTCCTTGTATTATGAACAAATGTATACTGAACTAAGAAAATGCTTTTTTGTTACAAATGTGGTGACATACTCACCTTCTTTTTGCTTGAATTATAACCAAATATTTGAAAATGTCCGTTTATTTAAAATATGACGCCGTGTTGTTCCATTTTTTTAAACTTAAAAAATCTAATTCATTTTCATTTTGAACGTGGAAATCTTTCAATTAAAAATTTATTGCTGTGGTCAAATTATTATTACGGTTTTCGAATTGTTGCCAACAATAAAGAAACATAGTTAAGTTTTATGGGAAAAACGTCCATTGATTCCCAATGAAAATTATGAAATTTTGAATTATTAAGAAAAATATTTGAATAACGTAAATAAAACATAGCCTATGTTAATTACTGGATTATAATCCACCTATATTCAATGACATTTAATCATCCGTTTTGATTCTGACGTCAGCCAAAAAATTTCACTATTTCAAATTTCAAATTTTATTAGAATTAGCACACAGTTAAATTTTTGTGGCAACGCGTACAAAAAGTGGGAAAAACTCTAGTAAATTAACTCGCTCAATGGGATTTGCTGTGTTAAATTAACATTAAGATGTCACACTGGAAATAAATAAGTTTAATATTTTAAAAAAAATTCCATTGTTGCAGAGAAAAGATAAATAGTGAAAAAATATTTAGACACGTGGCTTTTTAGACGCATTTTATTTTTAAGATAAATTCATACACGTGTAGTTTATTTTTAAAAGTGAATAAAAATTCATATTTATTTTGACGTTACGATAATATTATCTATCGGGTTTATATTATTTTTATGCCTTGATGCAATTTATTTTCATTACAATTAAATAGAAAATATTTTTTTTATTTGAATATGTGTTGGTTAAGCATAAAAGTAGGTACATAAAGTACGAGGGAAAAGTTTGAGCCGGTAAAAATGACATTTAATAATGTGTTTAGTTTGAAATTTATTTTTATAATAAAAAAATAATAAAGAGAAAAATCCATATGATTGTGTGAACAGGATGTAATTTTCAGATTTTTCATTTCTTAATTATAAAAATTATGGATTTGAATGGGAGCTTTTAAGGATTACTTCATCTTGATTGTATACCTTGACTGCATGTTACTGATAGCTTTAAAAATATATATACGTTCGATGAATTATATTTTTCATAAAGAATTCAGAAAAGTAAAGGATTTCAGGTAAATTAAAATTATTAAAGTAGTGTTATGATAACAAAAAAAAATATTGAAATAATAATTGTTTTTGGAGTTTTATTAAATAATTTAAGGTTGATGTTTTATAAGAATTATTTTTGTAGGTTTATTATAAGTGCATTTAACAGTTCCTAATTAGCAACAAAATCATATTTCTTTCATTGTGGATTTCTCTGACATCTTCAAAAAATCTTAGTCTACTTTTGGACTCCAACCAAAACCCAGTTGTAATTTTTAGAAATGTATAGCAATTATGACAACGAACAGCGTAATCGCTTTCCCTATTGTCGCTTTTACAACTTCCGAATGAAATACATTTGATAACTGCAGCTCAATTTAGCGACTTTTCAGTAATTTTCAAACATGAAATATTTTTCAAATCTTTCTCAACAATGACCATCTTTATGCTTTAATAATGTAAAGTACGCACTAGCAAAGTCAGAAGAATTGTAAAATCATTTCCCTAACTAACTTAAAAAGTTAAAAAATATATAAATCACAATATCTTATTATCCATAAGATACAGCATTTTGGCGCTAAGCTGAAATCTGTCAACAAAAAGACAGACTTTAAGTTTATGTTGAACATAATGTCATTAATGAACATTAATATCATGTTGAATAGGTTCAAATATGTGTTGCATCAGAATATACTAGAGATTGTATTTTGTTACTTTTAAAGGATCCATTGGGTATGTCACTTTATAAAAGGGACAGTATCTCAGATTGTGGCAATAGGACAGCCATCCGATTATGGAAAGAGAACAAAGAATCCATACAAAGAAATTATCAGTTCAAAAGTTTAAAAATCTGTCTCATCTGCAGATTGTATATATTATTGTAAAATAATTTCTCAATTTTTACCTAAAAATTGATTTAAAAATGTGTTGGTAGAACCCCAGAGGCTCATGCGTTAATCATGTCCTGAGGTCATGCCCCGTTTCAGGTCAGTTTTCCTTATTGCCAATAAATAGTATATGGATATTTTTATAAATTATTTCAAATTTTAATTGAAAACAAAGATTTCTAAGCACCGACCTAGGATGGTCATTTACACTAGTATGGTTAGTGGTATTCATAAAATAAAAAAAATAATCAATGTAAAAATTTAGTGGTAGGAATCCAACAAATTCTGATTATCGTCAAATTCGCCAAACCAGTTCCGCAATGTGTTTTTATTTAATCAATATATAATCTTATCCTCGGTTTCATCAATGTGAATTTTATGTAAATCACTTTCATGTTAGTTAAAGAAAAACTAGTCCTTTATGTCGTGAATTTCGTTGTAACATTTTTCATATGACTTGAAGAGGCTTTCTGTTGCTATAGAAACCTTGTGCATATTTTTTCCGTCACGCAAACATTTACCATTTTCAGATTTCCATTTTTCATTCAGGATGGCAAGTTTCGGCTAACCTAGCTGACACAGCACTCTCATGCACTGCATTCCAATAGTTCGAAGAGGCAGGCATCTGAAGTTGGAAACAATGAGGTCCAACCACAGTAAATGGCAGCAAGAGTTGGTTTTATTTATTTATTTTATTATTATTTCTGATATTATTTCTGATTATTATTTCTTATAATATTATTAAAACAGAGCTTTTTTTTCCTCATGCAACCAATTATAATGTATCATAATATAACGAAAAGAAACACAAAAATTTTCTTGTCTGATATGAATATATTATTAGAATATATTATTAATATATATATATAATATATTATTATATATTATTAATATTAGAATATATTATATTCAAAAAATATATACATCAAACCGCTTTTAAAATTTTTGTTTGCAATCGATCGCAGATAATTAAAATTCTGTTTATTTTCCTGCTATGCAATATTATTATAAAAGAAATATTTTAAATTGTTTTAAAAAGAAACTGTTTGTCTCTTTTTATTAACCCAACGAATTTTTCTTTTGAAACTATATGTGGCCACATAAAAGGTTTTTTCGATGTACATTTGTTTTTGTAAAACTGATGCTGCGGAAGTAAATAAATTTTAGTTGAAAAAAAATAATTATAAAATTTTGAACTTTAAATCCGGTAAATACAAAGGTAATTAAATATATAAGTGCTGGAATTTTAACTGATTCATAAATACATCTCATTGCACAGTTTAGGGTTTAATGAATTTGATATATTTCGAAAAAAATCAAGCATTGGATGTTATTGTTTACGTTCACCATTATCATTATATTTTCCTTCCTATAGCATACTTTCTATAGGACATTCATAATTCTGTTATTTGTTTTTTCACTCCCATTCCACGTAACATTGTTACAAAGGGGAAAATTGACTTTTTTAATAATAAATAAAATACGTAAATACGTTGTCTTCCAAAAAAAAAAGGGAAAATAGAAAGAATTGTCAAAATGTCACAAAAATCTTACACATTCCGACAAAATATTTTTATCCTAATACTTCAAGAGGTCATTTTATACACGAAAAAATACGACTGCTTATTCAAAAATGTTACAACAGTACACTTTTAACCATAACTGAATTTTGAGGTAGAAGTAGGATTCTAAGTAAGGTAACTACAACAAAATAAACAAAACACTTTTTGATTAATTAGTAAATTGTTGATAGAATAAATTAAAATTTATTCTGTAGCTGAAACTTTTTTTGTAACTTTTTTAAATCAGAACATCTTTTATCTCCGCAACTAATTACAATGTATTATAATATAACAAAATAAGTCAATTTTATGCTTTGTGTATCTTAGGATATGTGCAAAGAGGATATGCTTAAAATGCTATATTACATTACATAATATATAAAAGTAAAAGCAATAAAGTGCTTTAAAATTCTGAAAAGCCTTTTGAAAATTAATTGCAGACAATCAAAATTTATTCTCTCATAATGCAGCATTATTTCCAAAGATATTCATAAGTTTAGAAACCATCAAGTATTGGATCTCATTGTTTACATTCACATAAGAACAATAACTTAATACTTACAGTAGCTTTTTATATAAGGTATTAAAAATATTGTTATCTTTTCGGTAACTGCTTTCGGATGTTCCATTGTTGCAAAGGGGAAAATTTATTTTGGAATTTTTAAAAAATGTAATTTAGCAAAGTAAAGAAAAAGAAACAGAAAACACAAAAAGCAACATTTTTTGGACACATGAAATAATGTGATAAAACTCTTTCTGAAAATTACTTTTGTCAAAATATTTCTTTCTGGACATTTACTTAATACCTCTTCATGATTGTTTCAACAGAAAAATTTTAAGCTCTTCTGAAGTGTCAGACAATTTATATTACGTTTCAATATAAAGATGCATGTAACAGAAGCAGATTATTGTTTTCAATTAGCCAAATTGAAGTTTTTTTCAATAATTTTCAACTCTTGTTTTCAGTTCGCACTTTTCAGTCCATTTTATTCACAGTTACAAAATTGTGTGTCATTCCTCGCGAACTGAAATATGAATGTGTGAAACATCTCTTGATTCTTCAAGACAATCTTTCTTAAATGATAAAAAATTTAAGCTATAAAAGAAACCTTTATTTAAAAGCAGTTTTAATGAAGGGCAGTGTTCTTGGTAGCCACCAAACTGCAGACCACTTTCAAATAATAATTTCAAAGAAATTGACATTTGTGGCGTTAAGAAGCATCATGGATAAAGTTAATTTTTTCGTTCAACCAAGTTTGTAATCTGCTATTGCTCTGTAGATAAAATCGATTGTTCAGTGGCGTTATAAACCAAATCCAAGTTAATAGAATGGTGCTAATTGTAAACGATTCTGAACAAAATGCAGAAAGAGTCCATTAAGTTTACATGGAAAAATACCTCTGGATAATGTATTATGAACTTGATCCGTTTTGATTAGGAACACCTCATTTGTGCTTAGGATATTTTCTAAGTAGTTCATCAAATATTTTTAAAAATTATGAAAAGTTTATTTCATATTAATTGTTGGAAATAAATTTTTTGATAATTTTCATATCAGTATGATTTACAAAGAAATGTTTTGAACTGCCTTCAAAACAAACATTGTCCTAACTTTATATTGATAAACCTCATAAGTCTTCAGTAAATAAAATATTTGATATTGTTTACCTTTACAGAGCGTCCATAAATTATTGTCGGAGTTTACTTACCTTCTACATTTTGATTCAAGAAAATTATGAGAAACATTATTGCATACTCATAAATAATAACTCAAAAAGTTTTTTTAACACAAAGTTACATTTCCGTAAAGTTGCAACTGAAGACGTTGTTAATGAAATAATTTTTTATATTAAAATTTTACCAAATATTTCAAAAAGTTTATTAATGAATTATGAGCACAGAGTTAAAGAGTTTCCCCGTGATAGTTTCCACCATCCCTTTTGTTAAATTTGATAAAGTTTATATATTAATTCCTTTTTGGTTATAATTGTTATTTTATTAATAATATTTTCATTTGCAACTTTACGCATATGTAACTTTGCTTGTGTTCAGATTCAGATTCACCAAGCAGGGAAGTTAGAAGAAAACGTTTTGAGTTTTCTTTACGAATATGTAATAATTTTTTTCTTCATGTTATTAAACCAAAAGTTATGAGGAACACCGGGTGGATTGGCGATCAAATCAGTTTGATTTGGCAATCAACTGATATTTATTTTATGAATATTTTATATATAACTACCCGTATAGCAAACCTGGTCACAATGACGTCACTGTGAGTCACGTACGTCACGTTGCATCTGTGACTAAAATACCACCATTTCGTGATGTCACATTGTGACTAAAATGTGAATTGCTTAGAAACTTTTTAAAAATTGCAAAAACATTACAAAATATGTTATTCAATGTGAAAAATATAGTTGATCCTCTCAGCGTTATCCCCAGTAATAACACTAGTTTACAAAAAAAAAAAATTGTTGTTCATGAAAGGAAACATATATTATTTATGTAGGCTATGGACGGTAGTTGAAAAAAAATATTTTTATTTTTTGTAGCACGTCACAATTCTGAGATATGAAGGTCTTTGTTTTTTATCTAACCGCAATTGTTTAAATACGTTTATCGTTTTATTTTGTAAACAACTATGTGATTAAAAAGTCTTAATTTTATATAAAAATGTCATCTAGAGTGTGTAAAGTACATCCAAATCAATTTTGTTATGTTTGTGGCAAAATTGTTCAGTTAAATCGTGGTTTTCCTATAACAAAACCATTGCAAGAAGCCTATTTACATTATTTTGGATTTCCGGTATCAAATCAAGATAAAAATTGGGTTCCTTGTGTGATTTGCACTAATTTTAGGTGGTTCCTCAACTCCTGGTATTCAGGTAACAATAGATCACTGAAATTTGATAAACCAATGATATGGAGGGAGCCAACTAACCACGTGACCGATTGTTATTTTTGTTTAACAAAAACCTTTGGTATTAACTAAAAAAATAAAGATAGCATAAAATATGCAGACATTCCATCAGTGACTAAGCCGGGCCTTCATTCAGAGGATTTACCAGTTCCCACACCACCTGGCAGAAGTGACCAAACTCACACAGATACATCAAGTAGTATTACAATGCACGAGCATAGTGACAGTGATCAATCAAGCCCAGATAACTTTGTCGATGATGTGAGGACAGTCCGCATTTAATAACTCAGTCTGAACTCAACAATCTTATAAAAAGTTTGCAGTTGTCTAAGTCAAAAGCGGAATTACTTGGCTCCAGACTGCAACAGTGGAAATTGCTTGCTCCTCTCGTACAAAAGTTAGTATTTATAAAGAGATTTTTGAAAATTTATTTCAAAATTACGAGGGTATGGGTGTAAATATGTCACTAAAAATTCATTTTTTGCATCCGCATTTAGATTTTTTTCCAGAAAATCTTGGTGGTATGAGTACTGAACATGGTGAGCGATTTCACCAAGATTTAAAATCATTTGAGCAAAATTATCAAGGTTTTTGGAACCAAAATACGCTAGGTGACTATTGTTGGTCTGTTGTGAGAGATACAAATGAAAATATTTTTAAACAAAGAGCAAAAATTACCCAGTTTTAACTGTCTATTGTTTATTTAGATGTGTTTTGTTTTGTAAAAATCTTCTTAAGGAATATTTCAAAAAACTGACGTGCTAGATTTTTTTAAATATTTTTTTACAGATGTAGATACCCAAAGTAACGTAACCGTATATATTTCATTTCATGAACAAAAGTCATGTAAACTAGTGTAATTTATGGACACCCTGTATAACCATAAAAATTTTCTACCCCAAAAAGCTTTGTATATAAGATATCAAAAACAATGTTATTTGTTCAGTAAATGCAACCACGTTACAATGTTGCAAAATGGAAAATTGATTTTTTTAGAAAATGATTTTTCTTAGAAAACGTAATTTGACAAAATAAACAAACAAAAAACAGCATTATTGGTACACATGTCATAATGTAACAAAGATCTTATAAACTTTCTGAAAGAATACTTTTAGGAAAGTCAATTTCATGAAGATGTTTTAGACATTAGAAAAAGGAATGCTTTTTTTTTACAAGTGAGATTTAGCAGAAGATTTTTAATCATACCTGAATTTTCAGAGGAACTTTTTATTATACCTCCTTATAAATCTTTATGTAACAGAAGTAGATTATTGTTTTTGATTAGACAAAGCAAATATTTTCAGTGGTTTTTAATTATTATTATTATTATTATTATTATTATTATTAATTTTGACGTTTCTTTTTGAAACAGCACTAAAAATATATGGCATTTCTTCAAATATGATACAGTCAATGAAACAAATGTTTTAAACAAAATGTTGCTGAAATGAGCTAAAATGCATGCTACATATGAAACATATTTACAAACAATTTTAGTTGAAGCACAATTAACAAATAAATGTTTGTTACATACATCTAAATGCATAACATTTTTAAAGACTAAGGGTAATTAAATTGATATTTATATTATGAATACTTCATATATTACTAGCTGATCAGCCCGGCGTTACCTTAGATCTATTAAAAACGAAACTGTTGCCCGGGTCTCCGATGGCTTCGGCACCATATACTGGGCGTGATCGTACGCTACGGAAAATCTTTTAGTTCCATCTTCCACCACCAGGAGAGCAATATGATCTATATAAACCTCTTCCCGAACGAAACTCTGACATGGGTCCTCGTTGTCTACGGCACCGTATAGTAGGCGTGATGCGCGCGCACAGCAAAATTTAGCTGGTTTCGAAAAGATCGGAACATTATTAGCCGAGTTATTGAAGTAAGGCACAGTTAGATAAAAAACCTTGAGGGAGGTGCTGAGGGTGGGGAGTGGATGTTCAAGTGCCCTTCAACAAATGACTAATTAGAAGGACTACTATGCATCTTTAAAGATTGTTTTATTTCGTTAAGCTACGAACATAATTTCAAATTTCGCTTAGATTATTATTCGACATTTCTGGTAACTCTTTTTAGAAAAAAACCCTGAAGCTACGAATGGTGATTGTTATGCTAATTTAGAAAAATGGAACTGGTTTGAAGAAGCTCGGAACTGTATTAGCTAAGTTATTGAAAAAAAACTTTACGGGGAGACGCCAGGGGGCGCGCAGCGTAGTGCTTAGCAATACATCACTAACTTTGACTGTCGGTAACCATAAACTGAATGCGGATTGTGTACTGTTATTAGGAGCGTAAATTGAATTTTTGCGAAAACTGTTTTTCGAAAAATTCGGTATTCTTTTTATATAATAGCAATTAACGGTACGTATGAATCTATAAATGTTAAATTTGCTAAAGTGAATTAGTTCTGTCGAAATCAGAGATTATGATTTTGGATGGATTTAATAAAAATGCGGATTTAATTAAAAAAAAAAAGGATGTGTGTGTGTGAAGTACTGAAAAACCCGCCTCCAAAGGCAGCGCGGTGAAGTACAATAAAGGCAATATTTATTAAAAAGTTGTTACCCCTTATCCCTTATCATCCAAGCAAATATAACGAATAATCTGTTAACCTTTTAAACGCCAATGTTCCCGAACGGGAACATCAAATTTAAAATTCATTTAAAAAAAAAGTTTCGCTTCTATGGTCTTACAAAAATTATTATTTATTAACAAAAGTACATTTATTTTTTTAGACTAAAAACTATTTATGTTATATAATTATTTAAGCTTAAAAAAAATTCGTAAAAAAGTCATTTTTTGTCAATTTTTACTAGGATTGTTAAAAAAATTCACATAAAATTTTTAAAAGATGCAAAATTCATGAAATTTCAGAGTTATGATAAATAAGGTCCGTTTTAAAGAATAAGCATGCTAAATAACAGTTTTCAATAAAAATGCGTTTGCTATAAGATATCAAATACTATTGTTCCCGTTCGGCAACATTGGCGTAATTCACTATACAGAATTCGATCATTTGCACTGTTGATCTATTTTCCTAATTTGTAATATTGAGAGTCTCAGAGTTATACTGAATCTCTTTTGGTGTGTTTAAAAGCAGGTCAGTGGCTTTTCGAATTCCCCTTACACCCTTTTCACCCCTCCCCCTTCTCTTGCTTTCTTCCCTCACTAGTGCGGGTGTGAGAGTTTTGTCCAAACAACTGTTTTGCTCAGGACTGAGGATGTTTATGACTTTTTCTAAGTATCCCGCGAAGGGTGCT